>CM062819.1:1283722307-1284922307 GCA_031772625.1 Pinus tabuliformis
GAATGTGATAACGGTTAGTCAATTGCATAATGACTAGCTGGGAGTCTAACTTGACCACCAGATTGGAGATGTCCCTTGATGATGCTTCTGTGAGAAGTGAAACAACGAACATGTACTCGGCAATATTGTTGGTGGCTGTACCAAGAAAGACCCTTCAGCGGACTCGGGTGTGTAAAAGACCCAAGCAGCTGATGCAATGTGCCATGTGTGATGACTGGCACCATCTGCGTATCCTACGTATGCTAAAGGTAATGACGACATCTGCATTGCGAGAAGAATGCATGAGACAAGTACTCCACTAAATAACAAAACAATCCAATCACACCAAAAAGGGAAGAAAAACTTATGAATACATAAAATTACAAAGCATATGCCCAGTGCAATACTAGGCATAATACTTTTTCAGATAGAGCCCATATGTGGGCTCCTTGAGCGGGACTCCTTCCTGGTCCTGCAGTTCATATGCCCCTGTGGGGAGGACTTTCGTTATGACATAGGGACCTAGCCTTTTGGGTTGAAGCATGCATGCCTCCAAGAGGTCATCTTTTGGATGATAGAGCAACACAAGGTCGCCCTCTTGGTAAGGAGGAAACTTAAGCTCTTTTGCAAATAGGGATTGTACTTGGCACTTGTGAGCCTCGAGTGCCAAGTATGTCTCTAGACGGGTTCTATCCATCTGTTTAATGTATAGTAAGTGTTCTTCTTCGGTTGTAGTGCTCGGCATGGGTTCAATGGTTATTTCTAGGGAAGGGATCTGATACCCAATGGGTTGGTCATCATCATAAATATGGATCTCATGCACGACAGTTGATGGATTAATGTTGGGCATTTCCTTGTGAGACCCATTGAATACATCGTAGAATTCCTTAAATAGGCAGGTGGAGCTTGCAATTTCCTCAGGGTTGCAATATGCTCGGATCTAGATGTTTTCCGCGATCCCTGTCGTGATCGAAATATCTATGGGCAATGATCTGGCAATGTCACCCATGTTTCCTTCTACATCCAAAGTTTGGATGATCTCGTATGGTGAGGAAACAATTTCTAGTATGTCAGGGGACAAGATTTGAAGAGGCATCATGTCCAAATCAGATATTTGAACATGATGCCAATCCTCCCAATGTTGCTCTCCAAAACTCATGATTTCTTGAACAGCTTCGTCTGTAGGAAGGAGTTGATTGAATGGATCTAAAGGAGGAGTGGTTATGGGAAGGGCGGTGGTACCGTTGACCGTAACCAACAGGACCGGAGATGTGGATTAAATGGCTTGGAGGGCCAATTCAGCTGGTGACAGCGGCATTTGGTCTCCGAATGTGTCAAGGTCGGAAGGAGCTGACAGGATCCATGGATCGGTTAGTTCATGAGGAATAGATAAAAGCATGTTGACCGTCTGTGAAACCTTGGGCACTGAAGAGGAAAACAACCCATGAGGGAGGAAGCCTTTAGTAGACCGATACCTAAACTGACATAAGATTCAGTGCCACCTCCTACTAGGGGTATGGAGCCACTTGTTAATGGTGGATAATCGGGGGTGCAGAAAGACAATTGATCTACTGTAACTACCTTTCCGTCCAATGGAAATAGGATGATGCGAAAGACAGTAGATATAATGACCATCGTGGCATATATCCAACTGCAACCCAACAAGAGATTATAGTCAAGTTTTTTTGTCCATGACTTCTATGTCAACCATTACGGTTTTCCCATACAAAGTGATGGGGAAACTGGCTAGGTACCCTTTTGGGATAAAGGTGTGGCCATCGAAATCTTTTAGGGAGTTCGACAGAGGGGTTAGGGTTGGAGAACCCAGGGCGAGCCAACATGAATCTAATGACGCAGGTACAATCACTTTCGTCGATGACAGTTCTGTGTATACCTTTACCTTTCGAAGCGATATGCACCTGGATAGCAAGCTGGTGAGAAAGGGGAGGTTTACACTTGTCCATGTCGAAAATAGCAAGCATGGAATCCATTGGGTCAATACCTTCAATAGCTGAAAGCAAAGCTTTCCATTGCTTTGGGCATGTTTGTAATACTTCGAGCGCTGACATAGCCGACGGCGCTTGTGCCAAATCCTCTATGATGTTGTAGGGTTGGGAGGCACATGCAGATGTATTGTGCATTGTGCATCGAAGTGCCTTTTTGGGGGTCTAATTACAAAGTCCTCAACCGGCCTTTCGATATGCAAATCGTTGGGCGGTGATGGGTTTTGACCTGAGGATGGTTCTGCTGCCAGAGCAACAGGAACTCCATAAGATTTGGCTCTTGTGGTGAGTTCTACTGTTTCAAATGTGTAAACGGTAGAAGATCCTTCACCAGCCGAAGGATGTTGCGAACCATCGTTTCCCCCTTGCGGGGGTTGCGGTTTTTCGGCAATAAGATTTTGCTACTGTTGAGTAAGAAAAGGATTTCTAACGACAGCAGGTGTCCTACCAAAATCCCTTTTGGCAAGGTAGTCTGTGCATTCCTAAAGCCATGGAAAATGGCAATTCATGTGGTCTTTAGCACAAAGTTACATGGATATCTGGTGGGTTTATCCTTTTCCTCATCAATAGGTGCATCGAACTTCCGTTTTGGGTTGGGATGCTTGGGTGACTGCTCTTCAGAAAGAGCGGTCTTTATCTTATTCTTCTTGTTCTTGCCACTGGATTTTTGCGTAGACTGAACATAGTTTATCGGAGTGGCAGGAAGAGTAGTTGTATTGGTAGAGAGGTCCAATGCCAACTTGGCAATGGAACCATTGATTTGTTTTACAGCAACCCCAAAGGTTGCACCAAAATCCCGTCAGTGTGCACTCCGGGGTGCTGAGTGGCGAAAGCATTGGGAATCCCAGGAGCCTTATGGATTATGTCGTAAAGAGTGCCAGACTGTGAATATATCAAATCTAAGTGTTGGGCACGATGTATGGATTGGTCTTCTGTGACCGCACCACCTAGAGCGACACCTCTAACGATTTGCAGGAGTAAGGACTTGCAAAACTAATCCGTTAAGAGAAATTCTGGGATGGGAGCTTTTACTAACCTCCGCCTATGTCTCCATTCATGAATATGATCAGAGATGTGATTAGCGGTATCCTGATGAAATGAAGTGAGGAGCTCTGTCCCAGTCTCATAGCGGATAGGTAACTGGAAGTGCTTTAGGAATTCCATCGCTAAATTGTCAAAGGTGTTTATTGACACGCGTGGTAACTCAATATACCATTTTGCTGCGTTGCCAATGAGGGTGCGAGGAAAAAGATGTAACCGGACACTATCATCCACCATAGAGTTTGAAACATACCAGAGATGGTAGGTGGTGATGTAGGTGCCTGAATCCTCCCCTTGTTTTCCATCGAACTTTGGGATGTCTGTTGGTATTTTATGCGAGATCGGTGACCATTGTAAGTTGTGATAGATGGGGTCATTTTTCAACTTGTATAAGTCAGGTATATCCAACGTTGCCAAGAAAGGCAGAGAGTTAGGTGCCCCTGACTCAGACCATGGTGATGACGGATGATTTGAGGAGCTTTGCACTCCTCCAATCATTTGGTTCACCATATTATACATGGTTTGCATGGTGTAGCAGTTGCTTTGAGGTATGGTGTTGTAGAGTGGATTTCCATGAGGATTTTAATACTGGGTATGTAATTGTCCCTAGTATAAGTGGTGCCCCCTTGGCTCATTTGAGTATGTGAGAAGGGTGCCCCAATGGACTGGTTGGGAACCCCTTGAGGATTCTTGCTCGATACAGAACTAGCCATTTGTCCTTGATTGACAGAGGGAACTCTCATGTCAATTAGAGATTGACCATGCATGACTGAGAACAGAGGGGGAACTGTTACGTTCCCTACTGACATGTGCATATTGGGAACCCCCCCAGGTATATGAGTTTGGAGGTTTGAACTATACATTGGCGGCCAACCATATTGTTGGTAAACGGGAACCGTGCCCATAGTGCTGCATTGAGTGTTATAAGGAGCATTATATGTGGCACTTGTTGAAGGTATGCAGTGTGGAACCTGGCATTTGTTGGGTTCCACTCATAGAGGGTGCCATGTGAGTGGTTGTACCTGGGACAAATGAGATAGCAGGATTAGCCATTACCGGTGTTGTGGAGATTGTCGACTGGGAGAGTGGTGAAGGACCAAAAGTGTCCCTAAAGTTCCACAACCCGTTAGTCGTCGACTGGATAGATGGAAATGTTCCAACTACCAAAGTAGGGAGTACTGGTGCCTCTGGAATCAAGAGTGGGTCCAACTAACTTGTGAGCGGAGGGTTAAAATGAGGAAGAAATCCTTCCGTGAAGAAATCCTCTGGCAAACTTGAAACATCAGTTGTACAAAAAGATCTTGTGTGAGATCTGGGAGACTGATTCCCAGAAGATGGGGAATTTGGTTCACTAGAGCTCAGCAGATCCTCCACAATGAGTGGAGGAAGTCCAAACAATCGTCTAGAGTGACGACAAGGGCTGGATGTAGCCATGGTGACCGTTAATTTTATCAATAAATTTTATCATGATGTTCGTTAAAGTCTCAAAATGATAACACTCGGGTACCTAATATAAAAAATACACTAAGTCTATCAATTAGAAAACAAAGGGAAAATACCTCATCTAATAAGCACCGATCACCGAAGATGAAACCCGGTATCTCAATGAATAATAGAGAAGGATGGCCAAATGTATAGTTACGGTTACTTTAGAGCTTCACCCGAACCTCAGATTGAGGGGCCAAGTACTGTCGTGAAGACGAGCACCCTCCCAAAAACTGAAGACAAAGTAGGTCTGTCTGTGTTAGGTACCAGGACAACCCGTCCTAGTCACCTTGTCTAAGTCCCTATAATTTTGGCCACTAGAGATACCTCAGATCACAGACATCACTGGGGGGGACATAGTCATAGACAGCATGCTGTGTGGGCAGGATACTTGAGTCCCCGACTCAGTTCCGAAATCCACGAAGGGACCCCCAGTACATAGAATTCCCAAAGGATTTGTAAGAGAAGGCGGGCTACCTTCAATTACAGTCCAATGTTGCCTCGTATTTTGCTCCATTGTTAGTGGAGGGGTCCTGGTAATACGAGGGCAGAAGGAATTTTTCGCTCGTTAACGACACTAGTTTTGGTTTTCAACCTTGGGCAGTTCACTCACATGCTTATCCCAAGATCCTAGCCTAGCTAATGTTGGTTTTCTCAAAAGAGTAACTGATTGATTTTAATGTAAATTTTATGTGTACTTGATTATTTGTCTTTGGTAGGGATGTTGACGTATGAAATATGGTGAGACTCTTGACTCAATAAATCATGAAAAAACAATGCTTTGAATTTTTTTTCAATTTGATGCAAACAAGCTTTATTCTACATATTCATATTTTTCACATATTCATAGTTTCGTCTGTGCATCTATAGTCTTTCAAGACATGCATAACCAAAATATTCTTTTCCAATATTTCCTAACAACTACTGAAAACCAAAATGATGCAACTCACAACTATTTAAAATAGAAGGATGAATACAAAATATCAGTCTTTCTTTCAGAAAAAATGTTTTTCAAGAGAGAAAAACCAAAACTTTTTCCTAAAAATAATTTTGTAGGACACCAATTTTGCTGACATAATATAGTTACAGATCTTATTTCAGCCCATGAGAAGATTTTCCATCCCTTTTGGTCCATAGATACTACTGGAAATGAAGGCAAAGGGAGACTAACACTCTGTAACAGTGGTTACAAAGAGTTAGTAGGGTCACTAACACTCCCTGTACACAGGCACAGTGCTTTATAAAGCTCTGTGTAGCCTGGTAACCTACGTTAGTGTGGGAAATTTTTCACAACAAGGGTTTCCAAGATCAGTTTCTGAGATGAATGTATACTAGTAGGATGCAGCAAGATATTTTGTGGATCAGAAAAGGATTTTTGAAGAATAGCGAGCTCTTAGAAGGAAGAGAGAGCATAGAAGAGTCTGGGTAAACCGGGAACTAGATGTATAGTCCCCAGTGGAGTCGCCAATTCTGCTATGGGGTACAATGCATGGTGTATGGAGAATGAAAACTACCCTCAAAGGCCTTCCCGGAACCTTTGACAAACTGTAAGATTATCTGCAGAAGCTACCAAGTTATACACATGTTCATCTATCAAATATAAGTTTAACAAAGTATGGAAAGAGGATTACCTCAAGTCTCCTTCTAGATTTGTTTGGAGATCACTATGCAGCTACGAAGAACTCCCTCAAAGCCGGCTCCAAATCAATTCTTGCACAAAGCAAAGGCAAACACAATCACAACATATAATATTGAAAACTAATATAAGAATGCACAATGAACATCTAATTGCATACAACTAAACCACTCATCTAAACAAGTATCGAAATGAACAACTCAATGAACAATGTTACCGACACTATGGAGTAGGGAACAAAATTGCAGTTCTGTATTAATAATGGAAGAGTGATTACAACCATCCGCTGTATCAGTCTTCCTTTTCCCCTCCTTCTCTCTCTCTCTCTCTCTCTCTCTCTCTCTCTCTCTCTCTCTCTCTCTCTCTCTCTCTCTTTTAGCTCACTTCTTCAAGTGTATGAAAGTTCACAACAGCTTAGTGGGCTATCCTTTCAAATGCTCTGACCCTTTTCACAATAACCCTCACTTTGCTTATATAGCAATCAAGTTAGGGTTTCCAAGCTCCTCCTAGAGTTCACTAGGGAAAAAGCAATGAACTTGCTCTACTTTTCAGCTCTTTCCCATTTTCCTTCTTTTCTTAGATTATAAATCCTCCAAATATCTTGATTTTGGATGTTTCCTTGCTTTTCTTGAGCAAATTTAGGGATAAATATCTAGATATTTGTGAGTCAATTCATTGGCTTGACCCATTGAACTTCCCTTAGTTTCACTAATGCTGCCCCTTCACTAGTAACATGAGTTAGTGGGGTCACTAATGCTCCTTTAGGCTTGGTAACAAGCTTTATAAAGTAGGTTTTCAGTGTGCAACTAGCGTTAGTGTGGAATCAAGGCCTGCAATTGTGGTCTTTGCTTCAGTCATCATGTCTTTCACCTTTGAGTTGATGAGGAGGTCATTTTGTTGTATAACATTGTCTCTAGGATCATTTTGGCCATCATACTTGTCTACGATCTCTGTTTCTACTTAACCAAATCTTACCCACATCAACCTTCTACATTTTTTCCAATATCCTATATTCTTCTTATGAGTACCCCACCATCTAGTAGGAGTAGCCCTCAGTCCTTGATCCAGAGCTAATAATCTCTGACATTCAGGTACCTGTCTTTCATAATCTCTAAAGAAAGTATTTACATCACCCAAACCATCATATAAAGGTAAATCATGTACCTCAGCTGTCATACAACACACTACTTTAGTGATCCTTGCACATCGCCTTGTAGACACTTCATGCAACCTGTTCTGCCAATTTTCCAATTCTTCTTCTAAATCTGAAGTGCGGGAACTATCTTGCTCCCAAGTCAGTTTTCCATCTACATTAGGGTTAATCCATTCTTCTTCTTTTGTTGTCATCTAGTAAATGTTGTCAATGTCATCTGTCCTATATTATTCTCTGATAGGTTCAATATATCTCGCCCCCTCTGATGGATCTAATGGCACAATAACTCTCCTATTATTTCTTTCAAATATCATTTGCCTTTTCTTCAAGTTAAATATAGCCATGTTATCAAATTCCCAATCCAATCCAAGCAATGCGGGGTAGGGATTATTGTCATCCACAATCTCAATCACTTCGAAGTTAGTGGTAATGCGCACTCCATCAATGTCTACTATGTTACCTAACAATCTTCCTAGAGGGATGATATTTTTTTGATTCACCATCTTCAACTAGATAGTTGACCATTGCAGCTTCGGCTTACCCATCAATTCCCAAGTTTTCTTCGGCAAGACATTGGAATCAGATCCTAGATCCAAGATAACCTGATCCATGTCGTATTCCCCAATCTATGGTGTAAGCCTCATTTCCTTTAATCCAATCTACTTCCTGTGTCTATGTAGAGTATTTACTATGCAAATCTCACTATGCAGTACCTCTTTAGGAGCACAAGAGTCTATCAATTCATGAAATCCCTCTACGGCATTCTGATTTATCAATAACTTCGTGCAAGTCTATAGAAAAGACTTCAAAATATGCGGATCCTCATCTTATGTTAGTACTATCTTGCAGTTATCCTTCTGCTCCAGTTGCGCGGTAGAGGTCAAGGCTCCATCATCCATAAACATTTGCCTTGCCTCCATGAATACTTTCTTTTCCTTCAGGATATCCAATGTAGGAGATTTTTTAGTAGTTTTCCTTACTCATGTAGCTTTAGCTTCCTTTTTCCCATTGGATTTATCATTTCCCATCGCAACTCCACTTCTTGTTACAATGTTGATGTGTGGTTGATCCTCCCTTGGCTCAACAGTCATCATTTGGATATTTTCTGTGGGTTGTTTCTTTCTTTTCTCCTACATCTTCGCAATAAGGACAAGGAATTCTTATATCACATGATCAAAAGAGTTATAGTAACTACAGGTTGTTGTAGGGTTCTGACAATCTCTTGCGAAGTGTCCAGCTTGTCCATAGTTGTAACATATAATATGGCCACTTCCAACACCAATTCCTCCTCCTCTTCCTTGAAATCCTCCTCAACTAGCATGCTATCCTGGCTTCTCGTGTGCATGTCCCTCAGCTTGCAATTTGTAAGTATCAGCAATGCACTCCATCATTAAGTCATAACTTTAGAAATTTTTCTCATCATGGCCTACTGACCTATAGAAGTTACAAAACATCTACTTCAGGGTATGTACACACTTATGTAATAGGTAGCAATATTTAGAGCGATGTTGGCCTCTTGTTCTACTAATATCACACCATAGACCTGGGTTTATTGGATTAGGTTCTCCACTTGCCAAACAATCTCTAAACACAGGGCATTAATCCTTATAGTTACCTCTTCTTTGCATTTTGTACACCATACTTCTGATCTAGTCTCTTTACCTTTCTTGAGGTCCTACAATTCCAAGGTCAAATTGGTTAACTGACTTTGTATCTGTTGTACTCCTGCATGAGTATCCCCAATCGGCAAAGACTCAGGCTTCATCGAAATCTCCAATGCTTCAACTTAAGTTGCGATCTTCTGTTGTATCAAATGTAACCTAATATGTGGTTTTAGCGTGACTATGAACCACTCTTTATGTTGTTCTAGGCGTATATTAAAGCTTACTTGACCCATCAACACCTTAAATCACTAATCCAACTCCCACATAGATTCAATCATTGTCTGTTTGATTTCTTTTAGCTCGGTGAAGCACTGTGATTTTGATTCTAACTTCTTGAATTCTAATACCAATGCTTTCTTAATTTCATCCAACGAAGTAGTCGGGTTAGTAACAGAGTACTTCATATACTAGGTTAGCGCTCTTTCTCGCAACGACGTGATGAGTTGCACCTTATTTACATCATCACTAGTGATCTGTCCTATTGTCCATACTACATAAAATATAAACCAGAATTGATTAGGATCCTCTGATCCTAGTCCTTTAAAAATAGGCAGCTTAATGTCATCAACCATTCTCCTTCTCAGGGAGCTAGGTCGAGGGGGAGGAGGTGGGGGTGTAGGGGAATTATGGGGAGGGGGATGGGGTGTAAGGGTAGTGGATGGATGGCGAATCCCAAAGATGCCTTGATCCTTCTCAATTCCTAACTTTGACGTGCCTTCAAGATGAGTGGGGGGAATGTCGTGGAGTTGTAGGGTTACTTCTTTCTTCTTCACTCTCAGATCCTCCTAAGAAGGGGATATAGTTAGTTTCAAAAAAATTCTTCGGATCTATTCTGCTTCATTTTCCACTTCACGTAGACCTTGGTTCATGCTTATTTCCTCTTCATCCAAACATTAATCTAACTGCATTAACAGAATCCCCTTTTTATACAATAACATCTTAATCTAGAGATTAAAAGATCTTAAGAACTTACCTCATAGTCCTTTGAAAAATCTTCATTCAGCTTCACTATAGGATATGATTGCATCTATCACGAACTTAGTGATAAATACTCCCAAAATGCTATCGATCTAGAAATCAACAACCCTAGAGATATTGTTACTGATGTTCTTGAGTCGTCGTATCAATTCAGGATTCCAATCCTTAGGTTCGTCGTTATTGAAACAAGTCTTATGCTCGGTCAACTTAGATACCCACTCATACAATTCAATGTGGAATGGACCAAATAAAATTTCGTATTGCTCTTTGAATATATACTTCTGCAACTAGTCTTCAGCTGATAATCGAGGGTTTCTATTCTCTTTTTCCGTAAATTATCTTTCTTTGTGTTCAACCCACTCTTGGATTTATTTCTTCGACGAACGCCAAAACATATCCCTTAAGAAGATCCTGGTCCCGGCAACAGAACCAATTGTTGGTTTAAGGGGGCTTGACGTAGGTTTAGTGTGATGTGCACCAAAAAAACCCTCAACCACTGGCCCTTTTGGCAATGACCTACAAGCATATCAAGGTCTCACCTGAAGCAGTTATGGGAGGTTGCAGAACTAGGTTTCTGCAACCAGAGGGATATGCACATTGTTGTGTCCATGTATTTACTTATGTCTTATGTCTTCCTACAAATTCACATACATGAATAACTTCATGTTGATGATTAATCTTATAAAATGATTCTTAACGCATAGACATAACAAAAAATAGTATAACATGTATTCTTCGCATTAATCAGTAAACAACGTGCATAACGATATTAATAACAATAGAGAATGAATACAGAAAGGTACAAAATACTTCGCCAAAACTTCTTATTTATTAATAAGGATCTTCAATACATGCTCTTCCTTGACCTGCGCACCCAGATGCAAGTGGTCTGCGCACTAAGATGCAGACTCTTCAAGGCCTTTGTGCAGTTAGATGTGAAGCCTTTCCCAAAAAATACACACTCCAGATAGAGAATATGAACAATATATGCTTATTTCTTTTATATCATATTCAACAAAGTATTACATATTCTTTATATAGACTTCCCTACTACAAGACCACGATCCACATACCATGGATCCGACAAAACAATGGACTAATACCCAATACTCGTTACAAAATAAGGGGCTTTGACCTGCCCCAAAACCCCTAAAAAACCACATGATGAATATAACTTTGTGGGCTCCACGTTCTCTACTCCTCAAAATGTGGAGTTGGGTTGCACCCAACAAAAACTAATTTTGATGAAGAAAATATTGAGCCTATATTTACAATTGATCAAATCATATAATTCAAAGAGTCTATTAAAGGAAACTAGATCCAAAATTTTCTTGTTAATTTGGAAACTTTACAAAATCCTGATCCTTTTATTTATATTTTTAGTATACTTTTTCAAAGAAAATTTCAATCCACAAGATCCATCATCACTAAAAATCATTGCATCAACCATAAGAAATTTAGGATCTTGTAGCATTCCTATTACAAATAGTCTAGGAAAAACTTTACATACAAGTTCTCAGCTTGATCAGGATCAACAGGAAAAATCAATTGACATGTTGTAGAAACATATTGATGCATTTTCCTTGAGCTATCATGACATGAAAGGATCCATTCTGACACTTTTACACATCATATTTAACTTGGGAGGATGTTTGCACAGTTATAAACCTCAAAGACGCATGAACCAAACCTTAAAAGAAATTATTAAAGAGGAGTTGCAAAAATAGTGTTGGGCATGGAATCCCCCCCACAGCATGGTTTGGGGCTGAAAGCCCAAGTTTTGAGTAATATTGTGGTAAAGACTTTGCGAATTGCAGGTGTGGAGCGCGAATTGTATG
Source organism: Pinus tabuliformis (assembly GCA_031772625.1). Classification (NCBI taxonomy): domain Eukaryota; kingdom Viridiplantae; phylum Streptophyta; class Pinopsida; order Pinales; family Pinaceae; genus Pinus; species Pinus tabuliformis. Next base: position 1,283,734,085 of record CM062819.1, read on the forward strand.
TTAAAGTCATAGGATTGTTTGCCCTAAGTTTTGAATGTAGTGTCAGCCTACCCATGGTCTGCGGACCATGGGATTGTATAAATAGAGTGAGGCTCTAAGTTGTAAAGTAACGAATGAAGGAATGGAATATGATGAATAGAATAAAATGGCGAGCATAGAGAAAGAGTCTAAGTATCTTGGGTCGTAGTAGTAGGAAGAGGCACTACAGGTGAGTGCGCATAGGCCTAGTAGAGTCCGTAGTTGAGTGCGTGGACCCTTACAACTGAGTGCATAGGGTAGAGTCGAGTCTGTAACCAAGGAGGAAGAATAACAAAGGGAAGTTTTATCTGAATTCTGTGTATTTGCTCTTATGTTATTACATGTTTGATATCAATTGCAATTATACTGATTATTTATTGCGCACCTTTGTATGAATGGTGAATATTGTTAAGTATAACTGAAAGCATAAAGATAAGTTAAGTTAATCAACTAATATTGGGTTACTAATAAGGCCTCGGGTAATAACACTATTCAGCCCCCGTGTAGGACTACGCGAAGAAAGCATCACAGGCTGCGAGGTAAATATAAGTGCGCGTAGTGACATGCGTACAGGGTCAAACCGCAGACCACTTGGAACCCATAAAACATCCCAGGGTGCAGAAACCTGGTTCTAGCACCCTCCCATACTACGTCGAGTGAGACCTAAGTCCATGCTTTGCAGACTGTTTCCAAAAGGGCCAGTAGTATCGGGATTTGTTTGGCTAAATCATGTCCGAACCTGGGTCAGGCCCCAACAAGCCAACAAATTGTTCTGTTGCTAGGACCGGGATCTACATAAGGGATGTCTGATGTTGTGTCATTGGAATCCAACAAAGAAAGAAATTGAAGGGTGGTTAGACAAAAAGATTCACGAGTTCGCGGTGCAGGAAAATAGGAATCCGCGAGTATTAAAGGAATAGTGGTTGGAGTGCTACTTATATACGGAAATCCACGAAATTTTCTTTGCATCCTTTCCCTCTGAGTTGTATGAGTGGATTGCGAAGCTAGCAGACATTTAGGGAAGGTGTAGGCTCGATAAACCGATTGTGTGGACTCTAGAATTAGTGCACAAACTAGAAGCATCAGAAGATAAGATCGCGTGTGATGTGGACCATTGGCTCGATCAAATTATAGGGGGGTTTATCACTGAGTTCGCGGTAGACACGACAGTTGGCTACAGCGAGGTGAAACGACACTTCCTGAAAGGACCGCAAGGTAAGTACATTAAATCTTTAAACACATGGATTAAGATGTTATTGTGTGAAAAGCGGGTTATGCGAATAAATTGATGTTTGGGGCTACACGAAGTGGGAGGATCTATAGAGACAAAGGTAGCACAGAGATAGACAATAACTCCTTGATTTCGCCTAGCGGGAAAAGCAAGGAAGAGCTCGCGAAAGTTTCTCCGAGAAGCGTAGTCAGTGTGATAAGGCAGCGAATTCTACGCCTACCACCTCTACCTACACTACCACTAGTCTCACCATCTTCACCTCCATCTTCTCCCACACCACCTCCACCACCACCATAGTTCAATATAGTGAGCACGATAAAATTGACGGTATTCAGGGGAGTAGGGAACGAAATCCAGACCAATTTTGGTTCGTGGTAAGGGCCGTATAGGAACCACAAGGAGTCATGGATGACAATATAAAGAAGGCAACGTTGGTGAGCACGTTGCAGGATTGCGCATTGATGTGGTACATTAAGCATTCTAATGACCATCCGAACGCAAGGATCGCATATATCCAGGCTGCGTTGAACAGGGAATTTAACAGGCCAAAGTTAGAGACACAATCGATTATTGGGTTTAAAGAGATCATGATGCTTCCAGGTGAGACCCCATGGGATTTGGATCAGAGACTGAAGAGTATGATTCGCGAAGCCAACATGACCTTGACAGATGGGCAACACCGTGCATGGTTTGTAGTGTCACTAACACTGCATCTAAGGATGGCGTTGTCGCAATAGAAGTTATCCACCCAGGTCAAAGCTTCGGAGATTGCAATGAGACTGCACGAGACCCCAATACAGGATCCTGGCCTAGGATTCCTACAAATCCACACGCAACTGCAAAATTTGTGTCTGGAAATGTAAGTTTGAAATAGGACAGGACAACTCGGCCAGAGGTGCGTGAGGAGGTATGGTGCATAAAGTGCAAAGGCTAGGGGCATGACAAGGACCATTGTCCAGTCTTCGCAAGTTACTTGGTAGGAGGAGGTTCGATGCCATTAAGACCAGAGGCACAAGTAGGATCGATTGAAACGCCTACATTATGGTGTGTGATTTATTAGATGGGAGGAAAACATGCTACAAATAATTGTCATCTATTACAGAAGTATACGCAGACGTCCCAACAATTGTTTTGTAATTTCTGCAGGTCGGTAGGCCATGATGAGCACACCTGCAGAAGTTATGAACTAATGATGGATTGGACTCTGTAGAAATTTTGAATAATAAACACTTATTCACAGAGATTATCCTGATTATACACTATTGCGGAATACATGCATAATACATAACCTCCTCTACATTGATCATCAATTTAGCAGCATCAAAAACAATGAAACATCAATCGCATGCACGCATTAACACAGTATGTAACCCGGGGAAAGCTTACAACTGAAAACCCCACACTATCTGTATATTAATGATTGAGAACATGTAACATTACATAGTACAATACTCCTCACAAGTATCCAGCACTATCTCCACCTGTTACACACAAAACTAGCTCAAATATGATCAATCACTGCTCAAATCTCCTCCACTGCTTTGCCTGCCTCCACTGCACAACCCTGCAAGAGAATGAATGATGAATGGTTGATCCAAACTCCTATTTACCTTGTGAAAATCACTCACACTGGAAATCACGTGAGCACAGGCTATTCTACTGGGCATATGTTGTGCAATTATCATGGGCATACTCAATACATTGCTTGTGCAAGATCTCATGCACAACTATAGTCACACCTGATAGCAATCTCAACCTCTAACACTTTTCTCCACTAAACTGTACATGAACTGAGTTAACTGATGTATTCTTCAGTTTCATTATGAGTTAATAATTAGTGAATTAATTTAATCAATTAATTCACATCACTCATCACTAGTCTATTTGCAGTTAGAATAATTACAACTAGTTTAACAAAGTCAAACTCAACACAACTCCATCAACTCCACATCCAACTCCACAAAACTCACATGCATGAGTTCTAACTGATGTCCTGCATGAAATAGCTCAACTGACTCACAAGGAAAGTGTATTTCCTTCTAAAAACTGGATGTGCCACATCTATAGCTCAAACTGAAGTGCTCCAAGAGGATAAGATAAAGTTTATAGTCTAAATATTATTATGAGACAATAATATTTTACTTTTCTATTTTTGAATAGCAGTCTAAAAATAGACTCTGATCACTCCTGCTGTGATCCAAAAATAGAATTCCATCTATTTTCCCAACATGACCAATCATCCATAAACAACATCCTGCAACTCATAGACATGATCCATATGTCTAAAAATAGACATAGTCTAAAAATAGACTTTGCGCCATAATTTTCCTGCGGGACCACTTAGTGAAGGCGACTCCTTTCCACTAAGCTCCATCATCTTGTTGCATTTTCAACAGACTCCTACCTACAGAGTTCAAGCATAAGCATGAGCCCTCGACCCAAATGTGGGAATGGTACACGCTGGATTTCAGGGGCGTGGACGAGGTCGAGGTGGAATGGATTAGGAAGGGGTCACGAACAGCTAATTTGTTACAATTGCGGAGGGCCAGGGCACTATGCCCTTTTATTGTACAAATCTGATGAGAGAATCATGTTTATACTGTACTAAATTTGATCATGAGATAGAGGACTACCCTACACTGATAGTGAGGTTGTGTGATAAAAGGATACTCCAGCCTTCCCCAACTTAGAATTTGCAAATGATGAGGTCTGAGCCACACGAAGAGGACCCGAATGTAAACATAGTGCTCAAAAGCGATATCACAATAGGAGATGACAAAGATAAGCATCCTAAAGAAAGTGTGTGGGTTCGAAAGGCTCCTATAAAGGAACCTGAATTTGATTTGGAGCGCGCGAAGGAGACATTCATGGAAGATAAGAAGAGCTCCACGAAGGCCTCCACTTCAGGTAGTAAGGATCAACTAGAGCCGAAGATGGATCCTTCAATGATCACTAACTTTCTAGAGACATGTATGAAGTTGCTGCATGATAGCAAGGCTGTGAAAGGACTGCAGGAACTTATCACTAGGTGCGCTGGGTCAGGAAAACCACGTGTAGTCCATAAGCTCGAAAAGCACACATCACGAACAAGAAGGGAATGAGATTGACTGCGTAAATCAAGGAGTATCAAATGGATCAAGTAATTCTAGATCTACGATCAGACGCGAATGTGTTGCCAAAATAGACATGGGAGCGCATGGGTAGGCCTGCATTGCAATGGTCCCCTATTCAATTACGAATGGCGAACCAGCAGAAGACCCTACTGATGGGAAGATTGCAGGGGATAACAGTATACTTCGAAGGTGTGAGCGTGCTTGCAAATTTCGAGGTGATAGAGATTGTTGATGACAGCAATCCCTATCCCACGCTACTAGGAATAGATTGGGCCACTGATATGAATGGAGTGATAAATCTAAAGAAGCGCAAAATGATCTTTGAGAAAAAGTCACTACGCGTAGTGGTACCTTTAGACCCTGTAGAAGAAGCGCACTACACAGAGCCTGTGCACGATGATGAGCTAGACTGTTGTTATAGACATTTTTGGGAACTGCAACCCCAAGCATAAATGTCCATAAACCAAGGGCTCCTAAGTCCCTAAAGGTGTTGTTCCAACCCCTAGAAGAAAAAGGTCAACTAATTATAGCATCCCCCAGAAGTTCTCCATGAAAAACTACTCAGAACTGGTCAAAACTGGACCATTTCACCTGCTCCATAGGCAAAGTGCATTGCATCCCACCTAAATACACATAGTAGGTGTGATGCATGTCAAAAAGCCCTTCTATGGGGTGCGATGGGCGAGAAGGGACAAATGGCAGGGTCAATCCGCAAGGTGGAGAAGCATGGAATCTTCCAGAAACTTCTCCTGTGACACTTGCCTCTCTGAATTCGACCAGGGATGAGTAAGAGATCATCAATCTCCAAGTGGAATCAAGAACTATCAGAGGGAAGACACTAATCAAATCTCAAAAGCTGACTCACCTCCCTTGCAAACATCTATATATGGATCCCTCATCCCAGAGATTCAGAGGCTGGAATTTTGTATCTTGTAAGGAAGTGATGTTGGTTTCTTGGTGCAATATCATAGTGTTGGGTGATCAGAAGGGCTTACTTGCTGAAAGGATGATGTTGGGTCAGAACAATCGGTTGTAATTCTCTTTGCTCTTTCTTGATTATCAATAAAGCTATTCAATTTTTCCTCCATATTCTTGTATGATTGATGATTTATGCATTTGTGTGGTCAATGTACATCTGATCCTATATTGTTTATGATAATAGATCTATGTTCTTGGATAGTGTTATGCTGATTTGATTCTACAGGTACTCTTTGAAGCTGGGTAGACAAGGAAGCTAGTGGTAAAGACCTACCAGAAGAGAGAGGAATCGAGCAAGGAACCAAGCACAAGACAGAGGTTGGTCTCCTTATTCTTCTCTTATCTATTTCTCATAAAGGAAAACGAAAGTAGTTTTTAGTGTGTTTGTTTCTAAGGTAGCTACCAGCCTTAGTGGGATTAGCAGCTCTGCACAGACACTATTCCTGATAACAAAATGGCGACTCCACTAAGGAGCGAGTAGATTGTTTGTTCATCCACATTTGTTTACTTTATAAACTTATAGACGGAGCCTGAAGTCAAGCCAACTAGCCTTTGAACTGCATTTGCTATGCAAGTGCAAAGTAGATCAACGCTGCTTCAGTCAATCTCCGGGTTTTGTTTATGAATTAAACGATTGATTTATTAGCTTTCTAATTGCCCTCGTGGTGGCTCTAGTTACCTCCTTAGATACACCCCTGTGATTGATTTACTGATTACCACTTGCTTGGCCTAAATCCCTGAAATGAACTGCAAACTGTGACCCGGAATCCAATCAAAGTCTCGTCCCTGGTCCAACGCACTGTCTGTTCTGTGAACTTCAAATGCAGCGCACTTCCCGAGTGTAGTAGGTGCGTTGCATTTCAGTTTCACTGTGTTACAGGTGCGCTGATCAGACAAGGCCTTGTTCCTAAATTTTGGTTTCTGTGTTCACTCTTTTCAGCTCTATTCAAGAGTTTTGCTGCCTGTAGTCAGTACACCTCTGTTTGAAACCCCTTTCCTTGCTGTTATTCCGCCTCCATTGTGAAAAGAACTGTAAATGTTTTTATGTATTTTTGAGTCATTTTCAGTTCTCCTTTACAAATAAGTAGCGTGATTGTACTGTCGTTTCTTGATTTGAAAGTGTCGCAAGTGTCGTTTTCAGTCATAGAAGAGAATCTGATTGTTCTTGATAGTCGATTACACTGTTAATCTTGTATTTGATCTGAATTAGTAGTTTTTCTAGTGTCGAAAGCAATTTTTCAATTCCAAATCGCAAAGTGTTGTCATTGTCCTCATTTTGTTTTGAAAAGAAACTTGTTAGTAATTGTCGCTTTGGAAAATAATTCAAATTTGCGCTTAGCTTTCTTTTTATCATTCACACATTAAGAAGGCTGAAAACAAATACATGCATGTGCATTTGCATTTAGACTGTTTGTTGGTTTGATTTAGGACAGTGCACATAGTGTGTGCTCTATGCTCTTTGTTGAAAGAATGCCATCTCTCTTTCCTTAGTAGCTAGGATTTTCATTGCAGAAAGAAGATTAAACGATTGTTTATCATCTTAGATTGCATTTTAGGAATTGTACATCTACATCACGCGATGAACCTGAAAGGCAAATTTCTTAAGCAATATCAACTATAAAATAAATTTAATGAATCTAAAAACGCTTTGGAACCTAACGCACAACATCTAGAAGTCTAGGCTAGAGACGTATTCCAGCGTCATAAAGCCTGGTAACTGTTGTTTTCACTGTTGGTTGGGTGATTCCTCCACTTTGAGACGATAAGTGCCAGTACGGACTTGTGCTCCCACGTACTGTCGAGTATATTTTTGGAGACCACAATAGGCTTTATCCTTTATCCATAGGAAGCCATGTCTGCCGCCCTATTGATCGCAATGCACTGAACACGGCATTCGGGAAGATTGACTGCCATACCGTAAAAAGTATTATGCAGTTTTGCGATTTGTTTGGTAATCCCTCTGTCTAGATTTCCAAAGCAGTCCATTTCGTTCCTTTTCAGACTCCTTAACGGAAAAGGTCCATCTGAGCGCTTGTCACTTCAGGCTCATTAAAAATCGAAGGCGACTAGAGTCATCTTTCGTTTTTTCTCGACTCTTAAAAGTTGAAAAAACAAGTTGTGTCAAAGCATCTAAAATTTATTTTAAACGGAATAATCATCACCTTTCCTACATTGATCTTAAGTTGAGAAAAATGGAGTCCACCAACCAAGGAGTTCCCCTTGGAGGAAATCCTAGTCCCTTCTCCTCTTGGTGAGATGTTGGTGCACCCCATATGGCCACATTGTCTCTTCCAGGATTGACAATCGGCTTGCCCGTGTGGCTCTTCTCGACTTCTGTCATTCGGAACACTGTAATTCATGAACAATCAAGTGAGCAACTAAACGATATTAGAGTTACCCCCCAACCCTCTACTTCGTCCAATTCTTCCTCTCTTCCTTCCTCTTCGCTTGATGAAGCTGGTAAAGCCCAAAATCAAGTAACTGAGAAGAAGAAGGAGAAGAAGAAGAAAGAGAAGAAGAAGAAGGAGCCAAAGGCGAAAAGGGGCAACCAAGCATCGTCTAGCGAAAATCCACACACTGCACCGACCAGGCCTAAATCGCCATGTGTCATTTGCAAAGGAGACCACTACCATCGAGATTGTCCTTACATCCCTCAGATCTTAAGGGACTGGTCTCCTCGTTTGCACAATCCGGTGCCATAAACCTTCGACGATCATGTTGAGCATACACCGTCAACTAGTGAAAGTGAAGCCCCTGGACAAAAAGGAAAGTATAAATTTCCTTGTAAATTGTGTGAAGGTGATCATGCCATCCACCGTTGTCCCTTCTTAGATGAAGCTAAAAGAGTCTTGGACGACCATTCGGTTTCACCGTTACGGCTTCCTCGTTATCTTTGTCGTTAAACTCGTTAAAACCTAATAGCAACAAACTTGTCCATAACAGACAAGAACGAGTTTCACTATCGCTAGGCTCGTTAAAACATAGCGATGGGTTTGCCCGAAGGGCAAATTATAGAACAAGCATATGTTATCCTCCTCAAGCTTGACAAAAATAAAGAGGTACTGGTCAGCAATGAATGGGGAAAAAATTGGGAAGAAAACTTGAAGAAACTTTGTTGGTAGCAAGTCGCTCTTGAACATGACACTTTCACTCCGCATTCAAGTCGGGTTGGGTTGTTCCATTCACTGGTCACATCACCATGGTTCCATCACACCATCCACATTTGGGGTTAATGCTACCAATCCATCATGTCAGTGTCACCGATATGTTCAAGAGAAGTCGCTCAGAGAATTCACTTGTGTCTCACCCACTATAATACATTTTCGCTTCATTCTTTCATGACCGCCACCCTGAACCGTATATCACCAGATTGTTTTCACCTCCATAAAATCATTTGCTCTGTTCCGTGTCATTGATGTGGGATTCACTAAGGCCCTCCTATGACAGATCACTTCTTGTCGACATTAGCTCATTATCCAAGAAGTCGATCTAGGAACAACCCTTTCAGTACTTTGAAGCTTGCATGCCTCAATGGCAAGTTTCTCACTTTCGGCAACAGGTTTACATCAATGGCCTTCGACCGAAAGATTTTGCGTGGTGTACGATTCCAATTCCCTTATTCACACCACATAAATTGTACTGCAGTACCTTGAGGATCATTATCATTATCGGTGATTCCTCTCGCGCCTGTTAACAGCTTACATCATTGGCTGGTAATCATGCGATGTCTTTCCATGTTCGGCTCCAGAACATCTCTCACATGGATCGACTTGTACTTTGAGTGAAGATCGAATGAGATTGAAGACCCCGGATCTAGATTCATCCATCCGGCATGCGATATATATTCAGGAAAATAAAGACATCAAATGTACATCATTGCTGCACAGATAATCATCCAATCTAAGGGATGATGGCTCTACCAGAATCATCAGTCTACACTCAGACGATTGTCTGTCCTATGTACATGAAAATGAATTTAGCTGAGCATGGGAATGCCCGCCTCAGCTAGATCATGAAAATAAAATGAAGATAATGTATTGTATTGTATCTTATTACAGGTCACCTCCCAGCTCGAAAAAACTTCGGATCCTCATGATAAAGAATTTTACCCGACATTAAAAGATTAACGACCTCATGCTTTAGAGGGCAACTGTTATAGACATTTTTGGGCACTACAACCCCAAGCATAAATGTCCATAAACCAAGGGCTCCTAAGTCCCTAAAGGTGTTGTTCCAACCCCTAGAAGAACAAGGTCAACTAATTACAGCATCTCCCAGAAGTTCTCCATGAAAAACTACTCAGAACTGGTCAAAACTGGACCATTTCACCTGCTCCATAGGCAAAGTGCGTTGCATCCCACCTAAATACCCACAGTATGTGCGATGCATGTCAAAAATCCCTTCTATGGGGTGCGATGGGTGAGAAGGGACAAATGGCAGGGTCAATCCGCAAGGTGGAGAAGCATGGAATCTTCCAGAAACTTCTCCTATGACACTTGCCTCTCTGAATTCGACCAGGGATGAGTAAGAGATCATCAATCTCCAAGTGGAATCAAGAACTATCAAAGGGAAGACACTAATCAAATCTCAAAATCTGACTCACCTCCCTTGCAGACATCTATATATGGATCCCTCATCCCAGAGATCCAGAGGCTGGAATTTTGTATCTTGTAAGGAAGTGCTGTTGGTTTCTTGGTGCAATATCATAGTGTTGGGTGATCTAAGCTTTTCATGAGGTGAAGAAGGGCTTATTTGCTGAGAGAATGATGCTGGGTTAGAACAATCGGTTGTAATTCTCTTTTCTCTTTCTTGTTTATCAATAAAGCTATTCAAGTTTTCCTCCATATTCTTGTATGATTGATGATTTATGCATTTGTGTGGTCAATGTACATTTGATCCTATATTGTTTATGATAATAGATCTATGTTCTTGGATAGTGTTCTGCTGCTTTGATTCTACAGGTACTCTTTGAAGCTGGGCAGACAAGGAAGCTAGTGGCAAAGACCTACCAGAAGAGAGAGGAATCGAGCAAGGAACCAAGCGCAAGACAGAGGTTGGTCTCCTTATTCTTCTCTTATCTATTTCTCATAAAGGAAAACGAAAGTAGTTTTTAGTGTGTTTGTTTCTAAGGTAGCTACCAGCCTTAGTGGGATTAGCAACTCTGCATAGACACTATTCTCGATAACAACTGTATCTACAAGATAACCGCTCAAGAATAGGATTGGGTGAATCCTACAGCAGATGGCCAGATTTCGTGGGAGCGTGAAAGCTCCTTCACATTAGATTTAGATAAGGAAACAGAACGATGGCAGAATCGGTTACACGAGGTAACCACGATCAATTACAAAATGATGGTAAAATCACTGCGATGTGTGACAATAGAGGTAAGGTATCTACCTATGTATGACGGGTTGATAGCGGTGGATGAATTCGTGAACAAATTTGAAAGAGTAGTGCCAGAACAACAGCGGTTCGATGCTCTGAAATGGGCACTATGCGTGACGCCCGCAAGGTGGTGGGGTACGCATCAGAGAAGTATTGGGAGTTGGCGCGAATGTAGAAGGGGGATTCTTATACGATTTGGAAAACCTCAGCTACGGATGAGAGCCGGTTATGAGGGACGAAACAACTTATGGGCCCACCTTTCCAGATGGGTACAGACGTATGATACGCAGCCCGCAAGAACGCACACCGCTATCACAATAGGAAATAAGAACAACAAGCAGAAGCAGGCAAGAAAATTGCGTAAACGACGAAGCATGATAAAACCTAGAATGCCAAAAATCATACACAGGGAAGCCTTTGACAAGGTGTGCGAAGTGCTGAACAGGGTCCACCATGTGAGACGCACCGACTGGGACCTGCGCGTACCAGTGGTTGTATGGGCTTATAGGACCATGTGCAAAACTCTGACCGCGCAAGCGCTTCCGAAGTTGAAGTATGAAGTAGGGGCTGTAGTCCCTGTGGAGCATGCAAAGACGAGTCCGCGCATAACAACACCTGTAGATACGATGGTCCATGCAGACCGGAACGAAGAAATCACACAGTTGCATGAAACAAAACATATAAGACTTGAGGAAGAAATCCAACGGGGAAACTTTAGACTTCGTGAACTTGAAAAAGACCGGGTACGACTAAGGGAGAAAAGTGATTTAATGGATGCAGAGGTCAAGAAACTGGTAAACGAAATAAAGGAAGCATTTGTTGTTGAAAAACCGAGGATGGCAAGGAAAGGTGCATATAGTCATACTGACAAATTAGAAAGCTATCATTGTGAATTGGTTAGTTTGTTGCCGTGGCTGAGACTGCATCTCACCAAATGTAGTGACCAGGGCAGTGTAGTGCAAATAGTAGAGTCTACGATGCCAATCACTAGATGGGGATTCTACGCGAACCATGGTGGAGGACGAGATGAAGCCCCCGCACGGGTGGTGCGCCCACCTGACTAGCCATAGGAAGGATAGTCTTAGCGCTCTAGCAATTGAAAGGGAATGCGAGACTAGAAAATATTCTGCCTAGGGGCTGCGCGATATGAGAGATGCGCACAGGAGTAGGGCATCATAAGGTTTGTTACCGCGCATGGAGGGCTGCGCTACCGCATGGGTTAGCTGGGAAGAGACTGTTGGTGTCACTATTCATGACAGGATGTTCAATTTGAGGCCAAATGGAGCAGGCAGCGGGCATTTAAGACGTGAGTTATGGGCAAGATTTGGGAAAATTTGCTATAAAGAAAGCATTAATGGCCCGAAATTGGGGGAACGGTCGAATTCAAATTTGAAAGGTGCTATAAAACTCACAGGGCTAGCTAGCGAACAACACTTGGTCATTTGAGAACTGAGCGTTTGAGCAGTGCACAGAGTGTTGAGAACTGAGTGATAATTGAGCCCCTAAGTTTGTGAGAGACAGAATACAATGTAGAGATGATGACAACTACTAAGGATGGGTTGGGAATTGAAGAGGAAACCGTCGGAGAGGCCACGCAAACCCCTATGGTGCAGGATGTTCCCGAGGGAACTGGGGTGGTCACAGAAATCCCCAAATCACTGTGGACGGCACGGCTGAAAAAGGATAAACAGGCAATGGATCCATCACGCATGTCCCCAAGGAATCAGCAGCACAAAAAATTATCAATGGAAGAAAATGGGAAGGCAGTCACAATTGAAACTGATGAGGAAGAAGAAGACTTGCAGGCCCTGATTGTCACTGCAGAAGAAGAATAAGACGTGGAGGAGGATGTCCAACCATTGCATTCTGCAGCAAAATGACCCACGTATGTCCCTCTGCAGAAATGGAAGACTAAAGTACCAAAGGATCTAGATGCAACGGAGAGTCCACTCCAGATCCCGCTCCTCCCTAATGGCATTATATTTGAGGGCACGCACCTAGGTCGCGTGGCCACCATGGAATTTGAAGACTGGTACCTCGCTGACAGCGAAAAGTTCCCACACCTAGAGACAACAAATCTGATGAAGAAAAATACCGAGGGGGCAATGATAGCGTTAGAACCGTGAAAATGGTTGTACGGTGTGGAAAAGACCAGATTTTTGCACTTTCTATGGATTCCACATTTACACTCCGCACCCATCACTATTTTCATCATCAGGCAGCTACTCCGCCTAGTGCATGATGGGTATCTATGACTGGAGGAGCCTATTCCCATCATGGCAGACCCCATCCATCGTATTTCTCGGCTTCCCTATAAAGGAAAGGACCTCGTGACTATAGCCGGGAAAGGTAGCGATTTGGCCCTTGCAGAAGCCATGAAGGCAAAATATAAGTTGGGGAAAAAGAAGAGGGACTATGTTATCTCCAGCGTCAAGGAAAAGGGGGTGCGTGTAGCAACTCAACTCCTGGCTGGTAAAGTGATGAGAAAATACTGCGCCGATGAGGTACCAGCGCCGGTGGTTGCGTTGGCCAAGCAGTGTGCGGAGGGGGTCCAGTTCAACTCGGTCGAATTCCTCTGCAAGAAGTTTTTGTTAAACTGTCGCAAAGCCCAGGAGTAGGGTAAGACCTTCCACTACGCGTGGTTGCTCTTATCCATATTGTTGGTAGCGGGAGAACTGCCGAAGGATAGTCAGCTCCCCAATATTGACCAAGACTTACTAGAGGTCGCGAAGTATGCTTCGCTCTAGGCTACCAAGGACGTGAAATGGATTCACGATACAAAAAATTTCTATGTGTTCATGGAGGCGAGCATCTGAATGTGGATCAATAAGAGGCCGCGCCTAGCACCTACGGTGCACAATACTCTGTAGAGTTTTGCAAACTTCAAGGCGGATATGCACAACATTTATATCAGGGTGTGAAAGGACCTAACAAAGTAGTGGAAAAAGCTACCATTTGTATCCATTGACGATGCAATATTCACTATATTGGAGACAGGGCCTCCCGAGTGGTGCGCCCCAGATTTGGCGGAACTAGAGAAAGCGACAACACAGAAAAAGAAGGATGATGCCAAGTTGCGTGTTGCCCAATTGGCCGTGAGAAGGCGGAACGAAAAAGTGTTAGCTGAGGTAAGGGCAATATGCAAAGCAGCACAAGAAGCCGTGGAGCAGAAGAAGGCCGTAGAAGTAGTAGTAGCAATGCAGACAACAGAGGCAGCAACGGTACAGCTAGAGGAGGGCCAAGCAACATCCTCAGGGAAGGAGGTAGAGGAGACAAAAGCAACAGAAGGGAGCACAAACCTAAGGATTGCGTCCACACAACTCAAATGGCCGCGCATCGCAAGAGATATTGAGAGGGGGGATGAATCAGTGTTATTATATCAATACCTTACTTCTTAAAAATGATTTTTATACGCTACTTCAACTGAGTGAACTAGCATGTATACGCAACTATACTTAATGAAACCATCGTATATGCAGAGATCTTTTGATTTACCCAAATTATCATGTATTGAACTTTAATCAGTATATCAGGAATTCATTAGATAGTGTAGTAAAAGTAGAATTCACACATAGGCAACACACATGAACACCAAGATATAAGGTGGAAACCCAATGTGGGTGAAAACCACCTGCTGCTATCGTCTCTATCTTCTTTTAATAATAAGAAAATTATGTTTACAATTTTTTTTGTACTGGTGCATTCTTATACCAATACGAAAGCTTCTACCTGTAGAAGCCTACAACCTTCTCTCGTTATCTAGCTTCTACTGGAAGGGAGCTACAACCCCCTAGCTCTTGTTGCTGATATGTTTACTAGTATGTAGGTGCCAACCTACAGAAGGCTACAACCTTCTCTTTTCTTCTAGGGACCATGTTTCATAAATTTTCAGACTGGATCCATCAAAAACATCATTCAATCATCAAATATATCTACATCAACCAATCTCCTTTTGAACCAACCACAACTGAATCAATCAATCACTTTGACAACCCATCAATCTGATCATTCAGAATGCTCTCACCAGAATACAATAACCAGAACCCAAGCTATAACCCAGAACACTGCAATAGCAAACAGAAGCAACTAAAAAATATTTTATAAGGTACACGCTACTTCCATGTGTCAAACCTACATGCATACGCGCTTTACTCAAAGCCAACCAGCGTATATATATGCAAATATAAATTCAGAATTCTGCAGCTATTCCAGACTTTAGTTATACCCAGATCATATCATTTACAGAACAATATATGCGTCAAAATTCAGATCTAGAATATACATGAGCAAAAACACCTAATGATAGTTCATTTTAGGCCTTAAGATCCTGATCCATCATTAGATCTAATCCCTCATCATTAGCTAAGGTTCATCCTTGGTTCAGATCCAGTAATGCACCATAACCCAATAACTTGCATACTAGATCTCACACTTCATCAGATATTCGATACTTGCACACCTTGGCCTAATGATCTTCTCCTCCTTTTATAGTTTTAGGCCTTTCTCAATACCATGGACCAAAACCACTTAGGACCAATGCCTTGGACCAAATACCTAAGGTCAATACCTCGGACCAGATACCTTGGACCAATACCATGGATCAAAATACCATGAACCAAATATTTCAGACCAAACATTTAGTTTTCCAAGGTATACACACTTTTCCTTTTGTGAAGGTGTGTGTGTACGTATATGCGACTTGTAAACAGTGAACCTGCGTGTATACACAGCTTGGTCAATGGTGAACCTGCGTATACCTCTCTTTTTACATTCTGTGAAAACTGATATGTAATTCTTTACTATTTACCTGCTATACTATTATCTTTCATCTGAGTGAGTTACCTTCTGAACTGATTCCTTGAAGCTACCCTGCATTTCATCACATCTGTAACCACTATTGTCATGCATTCTGTCACATCTGATATCTCTTCTGTAGATTCGTCTAGTTACCATATATAAGTGAGTTGTTTTGCTACAAGTGGGTTGCCATCAAGTACAACACATATATCATAATGCCAACAATCGGTTCTAAGGAAGAAGATTAAGGCTTCGAAGCTAGCCATTGACCCGATCACCTTAACCAAAGGTGATCTCCATGACATTGGCGAGACGGTTCGCGATGTCACTAGTGAAGTGCTTCAAGAGTTTATGATGGAGCACTAGACTATATTGGGGGCCCTCAAGGTGCAGCTACATAAGTTACAGGTGTGGCCCCCTCAGGAAGGCACCCTGTCTACCCATGTCGTAGTGGGCACTTTAGCAGCAGAACAAATTTTGTGCACAAGGATGGCAAACATAATAGTGTCACCAGAAGGAACTCTAGTGTCACCAAACGCGATGGATCAGATGTCGCTTAACATGATGAAAGACATTGGCCTTAACCTAGCTGCCCTTCCTTGGGAAACGTTATATCAGTTACAAGATGGGATAACAACAAAGCTGCGGGCCAGGGAGAGCCACGCGATCCAGGTTCTCAGTGATCAAAAAATTAACATAGAACAACTTAGCTTGCAGTGCGACAAGTTGGTGTCATAGAATCAATAGTTGGTGAATATGGTAGACGACGCTTGCTGACGCATCCCAAAGCTAGCCATCGCAGCAGATCTACCAGTAGAAGTTCAGATCCACAGTTTGGCAAGTGGAGTCCATGACGGGAGAGAAGAGACGACAAGGGTGCAACTAGAGCTGAATCTCTAGATCGCTGAGCTGCGGTTGAAGGAACAATCTTCCACACCCCCGCAAATCAGAGAACAGCGCACCAGCGCTATTGTAGCAGGTGTTGAGCCTCAAACCTACACTTCTTTACACATCCTCTCAGCTCCCTTTTCCTATTCATTTCCTTCTTTTGCCACTCATTCCCTCCATCAAATTGCTCAAATCATTGTATTTTAGGACTTTTTACATGGTTTGCTAATTATGCTAATGACTGTTGTTGGTTTAGAATTTTGGTTCAAAGTGCTGCATTTCCGCAGCTCACACAGGGTTTCCGCAGCCAACCCCGGATTCCGCAGCTGTTTTATTAAATGATATGTTCCAGGTGTCCTCCGGGAAGAAGAGCCACATGGGCAAGTTCGTGGAACCAAGGACATGGTGTGTGTCCTTCCATCTCACCCAAACTGGTCATAAAAACCTGTGGTCAACGAGGAGGCAAATACGGTCAACATAAGTCATTGGCGGTGGCACGACTCTGCGTGTTCTGTTTTGGAGCACGTGAAGAACAGGTGGCATCTTCCTCAACCACGAAGACAGTGGGAAACACGAATCCAACAGCAGATTGAATGCCCACAACGACCGTTGCCTAAATCCGAGGATGCAGCAAGATTACGTGTTTTTACACAGCTGCTTGAATAGCTTAGTTTTCGTTAAGTTAGTTTGCTTTCCTCTGTTATAAATAAAGCGTCTTTGAACGCTGGATAGTTAGTCGTTGTTGTAATCATTTTGTTTGAACTCCCCATTGTACTTGACATTTTGATGTTTAATACATGAGAAGACTGTTTTACATCTAAGCGTATATTTTCTCATTGAATCGGCTGAAGTAGGCAGAGGGCCCCTGTTTGCTGAAGTCCTGTACAGTAACTTTTAATTTCCAGCATTTCTTTTTCTTGTTTCATGTATAATAGCTGTACAGATGTCTTTTAAGTTTGCTGCATTTTTATTTCTTCTCAACATGTATAATAGCTGTAAATAAACTTTGATTTCTGCTGATTTACATTTCTGCACTTTTGTTCATGACTGATCAATGTGTTATGCAGGTTTCTTAGGCAAGCCCGGGACAGTTTTATTTCTTTTCTTTTCCTAGCTAGTGGCATGCGTGATCATCTTGTCTATGTTGCTGACTTTAAATGTTTTGCAGCGTTGATTTTCCTTACTGTCATTTCTTTAATTTGCATATTTCCTTTTTGCTCTTAGATATCAAGTTGTTCATCTATTGATGGTTCCTTTTCCATAATCCAATATCTTTATTGAGAGCCAAAATAACACTTAGTGCAGCTTGGTTTATTTTGCTTTAAGACTCACATTACTGACCTGTTCATAATTGTTCTCACATGATTAAGAAAAGGTTAAAATAGTGTGATTTGTCTCACTTAAATTTCACATTGATTAGATTTAAATGAAGAGTTAAAATAGTGTAAAGTAGTTGTTCTTGCTTTTAATTGAGTTAATATAGATTTCATTTTCATTTTCATCAGCAGCAGAGATACTGGGCCAATGCCATTAGTCCTTTATTTGATTTTAAGCTTTGATTTTATTTCAGTTATTGTTCAAGTTTTCTTTTAGAATACTCTTTAAGTTTCAAGAAATCACTTATAAATCATCACAATCACCCACATTCACTCGCTTTATTACATCTCCATCACATCACATTAGGAAAGATACAATCAAAAACAAACTAAAAAGATAAAAACGACAAAAGATTAAGAAAACAGTTACCTAAGTACATATAGTACACCTCACTTCATCAGCTTACGAGCCCCGGGTTGACATTTAAAAGTTGCAATTTAGACATCACTAAATTGACCAAACATTTTGGCGCCGTTGCCGGGGAAGTGAAATTAGGTAGCCAATTCTTAAAAAAAAAAAACAAGAAAATTTCAAGGAAAATTAATAACCTCTCAAAGTATGCTCTCCTCTTGCACCTATAGTGATCTGGAGGATTAGAAAAGAGAAAGTTATTGGTTTAATAGTTTCTTGAGTATGCTCTCTTCTTGCACCTAGAGTGACCTGGAAGATCAGAAAGAGAATTATTACCCCGACTTGAAGGAAAATAAAAAAATGACATGCATAGAGCAAGAGATTCTAGGGGAAGGTTTTTAGCTAGAGCCAAGAGTTCGATTTTTACAAGTCCATCTACTTCAAGGAATAGACAAGAGACACCTCCATCATCTCCAACTTACACTCCTAGCCCTAGGATTCCTGGAATTCAAGAGGCAATAGTTGACTCTCCCACACCATCTATCGAATCTGAATCAGAAAGGGACCCTTTTCTTCCTTCCATAGGAGGACAAATTGTAATTGAAGAAGTAGAATCATCTGAAGAAGAGGGAGAAATTCCTTCTCGTTCACCCTTAGTAAAGGAACCGGAAAACTCTGAAGTCTCCAGGGAGACTACCATGACAGAAGAAGGAGCACCTGGATTTGGTAGAGGTAGAGGTAGAGGAGGAGGAGGAGGAGGAAACAATGGAGGAGGTCGAGGTAACATTGGGGGAAATAGGGATGGAGATAACTCATTAGGATTTCCTATAGTCGATGAGGACTCCCGAGCCACCATGAAAAACATCTCACCATCTGTCCTCCCAAACTTCCATGGGATGAGGAATGAGGACCCTGAAACATTTCTATTTGAGTTTGAAGTCGTTTGTCGAACTTATGATTATCTGGAAGACTCTCAAAAACTCAAACTGTTCCCTTCAACATTGAAAGGAGCAGCCTTGAAGTGGTTCATGGGATTACTCACTCAATCCATTAGGTCTTGGAATGATATGAAACAAACATTTTTGGATAGGTACCTGGACTATTGTATGCCCACCAATCACAAGGATGAGGTATTCAAAATGATGCAAAAAGAAGATGAAAATTTGGAGGATTTTCTTGAAAGATTTCAATACAACTTGAAAAGAGCAAGAGATTCTAGGGGAAGGTTTTTAGCTAGAGCCAAGAATTCGATTTTTACAAGTCCATCTACTTCAAGGCATAGAGCAAGAGATTCTAGGGGAAGGTTTTTAGCTAGAGCCAAGAGTTCGATTTTTACAAGTCCATCTACTTCAAGGAATAGACAAGAGACACCTCCATCATCTCCAACTTACACTCCTAGCCCTAGGATTCCTGGAATTCAAGAGGCAATAGTTGACTCTCCCACCCCATCTATCGAATCTGAATCAGAAAGGGACCCTTTTCTTCCTTCCATAGGAGGACAAATTGTAATTGAAGAAGTAGAATCATCTGAAGAAGAGGGAGAAATTCCTTCTCGTTCACCCTTAGTAAAGGAACCGGAAAACTCTGAAGTCTCCGGGGAGACTACCATGACAGAAGAAGGAGCACCTGGATTTGGTAGAGGTAGAGGTAGAGGAGGAGGAGGAGGAGGAAACAATGGAGGAGGTCGAGGTAACATTGGGGGAAATAGGGATGGAGATAACTCATTAGGATTTCCTATAGTCGATGAGGACTCCCGAGCCACCATGAAAAACATCTCACCATCTGTCCTCCCAAACTTCCATGGGATGAGGAATGAGGACCCTAAAACATTTCTATTTGAGTTTGAAGTCGTTTGTCGAACTTATGATTATCTGGAAGACTCTCAAAAACTCAAACTGTTCCCTTCAACATTGAAAGGAGCAGCCTTGAAGTGGTTCATGGGATTACTCACTCAATCCATTAGGTCTTGGAATGATATGAAACAAAAAATTTTGGATAGGTACCTGGACTATTGTATGCCCACCAATCACAAGGATGAGGTATTCAAAATGATGCAAAAAGAAGATGAAAATTTGGAGGATTTTCTTGAAAGATTTCAATACAACTTGAAAAGAGCAAAAATGAACAACTTAGATGAGGAGACCTTAAAAGCCCTTCTATTGAAAGCCATTAGAGATGAATGGATAGATATTTTGAACATGATGGGGAAGGGAGATATATCTCAACTTTCACTCAATGATATAGCAGAACTATGTGTCCATCTCTCAAGGGGGAAATCTAAAACTCAAAAAGGGCCTAGAGATCCTTCTCTCATCAGAGCAAACAAATCTGCAACTGGATCAGTAAGTAGGGCTGAGATTGGCAATATGCTTGATGAATTCAAAACTGATATCTTAGGAAGTCTTAGTGAACAACTAGACACCCTTAATATTCACAATAAGCAGAAAGCAGAAGCTGAGGCTTTGGCCATCTTTTGCCCAAAGTGTAGAAAGAAACATGCTCTAAGGGAATGTCCCTTGGATGCAAAAGTTGTAGAGACATGTGTAATTTGTTCAGAGAATCATGAGACCAAGGATTGTCCTTCAATCCCTGGACTCAAAGCTGTCTTTCAAGAAGATCCAAATACACTCGAATCTCTCTGTTTT
This sequence comes from Pinus tabuliformis, assembly GCA_031772625.1. Lineage (NCBI taxonomy): Eukaryota > Viridiplantae > Streptophyta > Pinopsida > Pinales > Pinaceae > Pinus > Pinus tabuliformis. The sequence continues at coordinate 1,283,754,868 of CM062819.1, forward strand.
GTCGCAAGGAGACCTTGGCAGGGGCAACAAAATCAAGGGTTTAACAACTCTATGAATTTTCAACTCCCACCAAATTGGAATCCTTGGCAACAACCTTGGTCCCAACCTCAAAATCCTTTTCAATCATGGGTACAAGGTATGCAAAATCCTTATGGAAGATTTGCTCAATTTTACCAATATCCTCCATCTTTTCAAAATCAACAAGCTCCACAACTTCCAAATCAAAATCCACAACTATCATTGCCATTTCCACAACAACAACAACCTTCTCAACAGAATCCAAACTCTCAACTCTTGCTTCCATTTCAACAGAAGTCAAATCAACTTCCTTCTCAGCCATTGCCAAACCCCAATAATAAAAACCCTCAAAATGCTTACATGATGGAAGGTCAACAATTTCCTACCTATATGATTGTTCCTCTCAATGAAGTACAACTCAGATCAGGTAGAGTCCTAGATAAACCTTCCATAAATGCTCAAAAGCAAAGAATTTTTGAGGAAGAGTCTCTTGAAGCCAATAAGGGTTCTGAAGCATCTCTTCAAAACCCAAACACTCAAAAAGAAAAATAGTTAACCCCCACAACTCCCATAGTTGAGCAACCTGCATCTTAATCCACACCTCCTTTTCTTGAAAGATTACAAATTGACAAAGGAGTGGAAAAACAAATTTGGTTGCCTGACTATAATTTTCTAGATGAATTGAAGAATGTCTGTATCAAGATTCCCTTGTTACAAGCCATTAAGGAAATTCCTATTCTAGCAAAAACAATAAAGGAGTTGAGTTTTAAAAGACCAGGAAGGAAACCAAGAGATACCAGAAGGATCCACCTGGTAGGAAAAATTGCAGATATCATGATGGGAAAAATTACTATGTTGAAATATGTAGACCCTGGTAGTCCAATTGTCAAAACACATATCAATGGGGTAGAAATACCAAATACTTTGATTGATTTAGGGGCTGCTATCAACATCATGAGTAGACAGACTATGGAACAGCTAAAACTTCCTAATCTTCTTTTTACACCTACTTTATTGCAATTGGCAGATCGATCAATTATTAAACCAGATGGTGTATTAGAAGACATTCCAGTCTCCTTAGATTCTTGGGAATATCCAGTGGATTTTATGATTTTAACTCCCAAGAGTAATCTAGGAGGACATCCTCTTATTTTAGGAAGACCTTGGCTAGCCACAACTGATGCTTTCATAAGTTGTAGGTCTGGGGATATGTATATTTCTGATGGTAATTCGACAAAGAAGTTCAATCTGTATCCTCCAGCAAAAGCAATTACAGAAATAAGGGATAATGAGTGGGTTGATGATGAAGATACTATACAACCTGTCTTTACCATTTCTGAGATTAGTGAAGATAGTCAAATTCTGAACACATTAGAAAACTTTGAACCATTTTCAGAATATGACTCCACACAATTTCAGTTGGATTCTGACATTGAGTGTCTATCATCTAGACAAATGTCTCTTTTCTCTATGGAAGAGTTTGGTAGTTCTGCCATTGAGATTTTTCCAGGAAAAACATTGAATATCAACAAAAATTTGGAAAAATCACAACAAGGGGAGCTAACCAAAATCTTGCAAAAACATTCTACTGCATTTGCATGGGAGTATACCGATATGAAAGGTATTGATCCTAAGACTTGCATTCATCACATCTACATTGAGGAAAACAGTAGACCAATCAGACAACCTCAAAGAAGGATGAATCCAAACCTTAGGGAGATAGTGAAAGAAGAGCTCCAAAAGTTACTTAATGTAAACTTCATTTACCCCATTTCAGATAGCCGATGGGTTTCCCCTTTGGTTATAGTACCTAAAAAGAATGGTAAATGGAGGGTTTGCATTGATTACAGGGAATTGAACAAAGCAACTTTGAAGGATCACTTTCCTTTACCCTTTATTGATCAAGTATTAGATACTTTAGCAGGCAAAAAGTATTTCTCATTTTTGGATGGTTTTAGTGGTTACAATCAAATTCAGGTAGCACCTGAAGATCAGGACAAGACCACATTTACCTGTCCATGGGGAACTTTTGCTTACCGAGTACTTCCTTTTGGATTATGTAATGCACCTGCAACATTTCAAAGGGCAGTACTAGGAATCTTTTCTGATCTAATTCATGATTGTGTAGAGGTTTATATGGATGATTTTACAGTTTATGGTAATTCATTTGAAGAGGCATTAGAAAATTTGGAAAAAGTCCTTATAAGATGTAAAGAAACAAATCTTTCATTAAGTCATGAAAAATGTTTTATGATGTTTACTGAAGGGATTGTTTTAGGACATCATATTTCAGGAGATGGAATTAAAGTTGATAGATCAAAAGTTGAAGTCATCTCCAAGTTACCTATTCCAAATTGTCAAAAAGATGTTAGAAGTTTTCTTGGGTTTACTGGATATTATAGAAGATTTATTGAAGACTTCACCAAGATAGCATCTCCGCTCTTCAAATTACTTACAAAAGACTGTGAATTCAATTGGGATCCTGACTGTCAATCTGCATTTGAAACTCTAAAAACAAGAATATCTGAAGCACCCATTTTGAGAGGGCCAAATTGGAAACTTCCTTTCCATATTTCTACAGATGCTTCAGATACAGCTCTAGGAGCTGTGTTGGGTCAAAAGGATTTAGTTCCTTATGCCATTTACTACACCAGTAAAAATTTGACTCCCACTGAGTTAAATTATACTGTGACTGAAAAAGAGTTCTTAGCCGTTGTTCATGCAATTAACAAGTTTAGACACTATATAACAGGCTATGAAACTTTTGTCCATACTGATCATTCTGCAATTAGATATCTCATGAACAAACCTGTTACTAATGGCAGAGTTACAAGATGGCTTTTACTTTTACAAGAATTCAATATTACTGTGTTAGATAGACCAGGAAAACAAAATACAGTAGCTGATTTCTTGTCTAGAATCCAAAATACTAACGAAGATTCTCCCGTAGAGGATAAGTTTCCATATGAATATCTGTTTGCAGTAACTACTAAAACTCCTTGGTATGCAGATATTGCTAACTATTTGGTTACAGGGAAGCTACCTCCACACTTATTTCCTAATGAAAAAAGGAAAATCATTCAAGAGAGTTCAAAATATTCATGGATTTCTAATGAATTGTTCAAAACAGGGCTAGATTGTGTGATCAGAAGATGTGTTCGGGAAGATGAAATGCCTGACATCCTTAAGGCATGTCATGATGAACCGTGCGGTGGACACTTTGCTGACAAGAGGACGGCCTATAAAATCCTTTCTTTAGGATATTATTGGCCTTCTCTCTTCAAAGATGCAAAACAATATGTTAGAAGGTGTGACAGCTGCCAAAGAGTTGGGAGACCAACTCTTTCAAATGAAATGCCATTACAGCCACAGGTATTCATCGAACCCTTTGAGAAATGGGCTTTAGATTTTGTTGGACCTATTAATCCACTATCTAAACAAAAGAAGTATATATTGGTTTGCACTGATTATGTTACTAAATGGGTAGAAGCCAAGGCATTGCCTTCTGCCACTGAAAATTCATTTGTTCAATTTCTTTTTGAGGATATTTTTACTCGTTTTGGTGTCCCAAGAGAAATTGTGACAGATCAGGGAAGTCAATTTACATCTAACTTGATGGAGAAGCTGATGGAAGAATACAAAATCAAGCACAGAAAATCTACTCCATACCATCCGCAAGCAAATGGTCAAGTGGAATCCACAAACAAAGTTCTTGAGAGCATCATCACCAAGACTGTTCATCTTCATAGAAGAGATTGGGCAGAAAGGCTTCCTGAAGCCTTATGGGCCTATAGAACTACATGGAGGAACACAACAGGACATTCTCCCTATGAACTTGTTTATGGGAAAGAAGTCTTGCTCCCCATTGAGTTCCAAGTCAAGACCTTCAAGATGGCAGTTCAGTTGGGGATGAATCTATCAGAAGCCCAAAAGCACAGAATGGAGAAGCTGAATGAGCTAGATGAAATAAGACAAGATGAAATTTTAAGGACCGATCTAGTTCAGCACCAAAGAACTAAGTGGCATGACAGATATATCAAAGAGAAGAAGTTTCAAAAGGGAGATTGGGTGTTACTGTTTGATTCCAAGTTTAAAGACTTCAAAGGAAAATTTCAAACTCATTGGCTTGGGCCATATGAGATTGATGAAGTCTTTAGCAATGGAGCAGTTCGAGTCAAGACTATTGATGAGTCTCAAACTCCTCTCATTGTGAATGGCCACCGGTTGAAAATTTATCATAAGCCACTCTCAAAAGAGGACTTTGTCAAAAAATTTCAAGAGAATTCTGCAATGAGGCTGGTGGAGAAGAATTCTTCTCCTCCATCAGCCTAGTCTTTGTTTCTTTCAGTTGAAAAAAAAAAAAAATGTGTATAAGCCTGAAAACCAATCCCAGATTGGCGGTCTTATACAGAAAATATGGAGTGAAAATCAGGGACACCTGACACTCTATATTTTCCAAAAAAAAAAAAAAATCTCTTTCTCTCCATCTTCACTCCACCTCACTTGTCATTTCCATCTTCACCTCCATCTCATCTTCATCTCCATTCCACTTCACTCCATTCCATTTCCATTTCATTCCATTCCATTAATAAAAATCCTTCTTAGGACTATTTCATTCAGTTAGTCCTTTTTCTAACTAAATTTGTGCAGTTAAAGGGGTGTTGTCTCAGTTTCCACAGCTGGGAACCGTTTCCGCAGCTCGCACCAGTTTCCGCAGCTCGAAATGATTCCGCAGCCAGCATCACTCTGTCTCTACAGCAACACTCTGTTTTCAAAAGAAAAACACAGTCAAAGGTTAGCATCATCATCACCAAAGGCAGCAAAGATATGAGGCACCTGCAAGATCAGAAAGCAATAATGGGTCAGAAACCTTAATCAACAAATGGAAAACTTATGAAGGTATGATCAAAATCTTTTCCAAACAACAATTTAATGTCATTTTATGCATAGTTATTAAATCGTGGAAAGAGCCACTAAATGCAATGATTCGGCAAGATCATCCCACTCCTCCTCCACGATAATGCTTCATCCACCTCATACCTTTCTAACGATTCCATAATCACTCTTAATTCAAACTTGAAATGGGGCTGCGCTTTCATTTATTGGCCGTACCTCTGTGACGTAACCCAATGTACCACGGCTCTCCTTACCATCATTTCCGCAGCCAACGCTGAGACGTGTACGTAAGCCACCCGACTCTAAAGGATTTGGCCGTTATTCCATCCACTTATCACTCCATTTCCGCATGCGTTGAACTCATTTCTCGTGTTTGTCTTCTACTCCCTCGTACTCACACTATTTCCACTCTCATTTTCGTTGCAAACTCCACAGCTTTGTTTCAAACCCCGATTACAGTTCTGCAATATGCCTTGCATTACGTTACGGCTACTCCACTTACAGCCGTAATCCACCTGTTTTTTTCCCTTGAGCATCCACACACAGTTAAAGCTTCAGCCGAAGTTGAGAGCCGAAGATGGGGAAGCTGCTTAGAGCTGAACCTGAGGGTCCGAAGTATTTAGAAGGGTATCCACAGACGAAGGAAGCATTAAAGAAAGCAAAGTGGTTGAAGTTTATTCAAAAATTTAGAGGGTATAATAAGGAGGTAACGAAAGCATTTGCTCGATCCTTCAATGGACACACCATGGAAGTAGGGGACCTGAAATTCACAATAACAGAGGCCACCATAGCAGCAGCAACCAGTTTACCACAAGAGGGAGACAGATGGTTTAAGAACAGAGGGCTGGAAGATCAGGGATGGAAAGACATGCTTAAGAACCCAGGTATGGACACTTCAATATTCACTAAAGGGATTCATGTGCATGTAATTAAGGAAGAATGGACTGCATTGTTATTACTTGTTCAAAAGTTTATCACATGTGAGGGCCGCTTTGGCATTATGTATATGTACCATGCAAAGATTATGATGAATTTCATGGAAGGCCATGCCCTCAATTTACCCTACTTTCTGTTAGCAAGCCTGAAGAAAATGAGCTCCACTGTCCAGAAAAATGTAGGCCATATTGAACCCCACTTGTATCATCACGGGTTCATTAGAATTCTCATAGAAGAGCAATTGAAGAATAACAAGGATACATGGGAAAAGTTTCTAATCAGAAACCATTTCCAAGAGGTGACTGAAGCCTCTAGCAGTTCCCCTAGAATCCCAAAAAGAAGTAGGAGAAGAGAAAGAGATGTTGCAGCCCAAGATCCTCCTACAATAGAAACTCAAGAAATTGCTCAAGAAGAAGAGGAAGAGGGAGATAAAACCAAGAAACAGAAAAAGGATAAAGGGAAAACAATTGTTCAAGAATCATATCCATCACCTGAACATTCAGTAGAAGAAGACTCTCAAACCTTGGCTGATAGACTAGCACAACTTCAAGCTGCTGCCCTCTCAAAGAAGAAACAGAAAGAAAAACAGAGTGCCCAGCAAAAGAGCACTAGTGCACAAGTGAGAAGAAGCAGTAGACTTAAAGAAAAAATGAGTGTGACTAAATAAAAACAATCACATTTCATTGATTTGGGAGAAGGTACACCTGAAAAGGCTCCAACTCAACTTGACCTTGAGTCGAGTCCTCCACGTGTTGAGTCCACTCCTCCACGTGAAGAGAGTCCCTTTCATCCAGAACCTCAAACAGAATTTGATTTTGAACATAGCCCAAGAAGAACACCTGAAATTGACCCTGACCAGCAGGAGGTATACAATTATTTGGAGACCTTGGAGCAATCAGTTGCAGGTCCAAGCACTATATTGCCTCTTGATGAACAGGTCCAATCTTTAAAACAGGAGGTGTTTGAGCTAGAAGTCCTGAACCGGCATATTAAACAAGAAAACGAAGCATTGAAAGAACAAAGCAAGGTGGATAAAATTGTCCATGACAATACCATGCTTCACTTAGGACTCTGGCAGAAGAAGAACAGAAAATTGAAGAGAAAATGTAAGAAGCTGAGCAGGGCATTGATCAATTTGAAATTCAAGTGTTTAGTCAGAAAACCAAGGACAATTTTGGCAGCAAGGAGAAAGAGAAGAAGGCTAGATGTTTTGGCAGAAGCATCTGAGCACATGGATTGAAAAACAATGACAAAGTTTTGGTTGCATGAGGACATGCAACACCTTCACAGTGGGGGTATGTTGAGCCTCAAACCTGCACTTCTTTACACATCCTCTCAGCTCCCTTTTCCTATTCATTTCCTTCTTTTGCCACCCATTCCCTCCATCAAATTGCTCAAATCATTGTATTTTAGGACTTTTTACATGGTTTGCTAATTATGCTAATGACTGTTGTTGGTTTAGAATTTTGGTTCAAAGTGCTGCGTTTCCGCAGCTCACACAGGGTTTCCGCAGCCAACCCCGGATTCCGCAGCTGGTTTATTAAATGATATGTTCCAGGTGTCCTCCGGGAAGAAGAGCCACATGGGCAAGTTCGTGGAACCAAGGACATGGTGTGTGTCCTTCCAGCTCACCCAAACTGGTCATAAAAACCCGTGGTCAACGAGGAGGCAAATACGGTCAATAGAAGTCATTGGCGGTGGCACGGCTCTGCGTGTTCTGTTTTGGAGCACATGAAGAACAGGTGGCATCTTCCTCAGCCACGAAGACAATGGGAAACACAAATCCAACAGCAGATTGAATGCCCACAACGACCGTTGCCTAAATCCGAGGACACAGCAAGATTACGTGTTTTTACACAGCTGCTTGAATAGCTTAGTTTTCGTTAAGTTAGTTTGCTTTCCTCTGTTATAAATAAAGCGTCTTTGAACGCTGGATAGTTAGTCGTTGTTGTAATCATTTTGTTTGAACTCCCCACTGTACTTGACATTTTGATGTTTAATACATGAGAAGACTGTTTTACATCTAAGCATATATTTGCTCATTGAATCGGCTAAAGTAGGCAGAGGGCCCCTGTTTGCTGAAGTCCTGTACAGTAACTTTTAATTTCCAGCATTTCTTTTTCTTGTTTCATGTATAATAGCTGTACAGATGTCTTTTAAGTTTGCTGCATTTTTATTTCTTCTCAACATGTATAATAGCTGTACATAAACTTTGATTTCTGCTGATTTACATTTCTGCACTTTTGTTCATGACTGATCAGTGTGTTATGCAGGTTTCTTAGGCAAGCCCGGGACAGTTTTCTTTCTTTTCTTTTCCTAGCTAGTGGCATGCGTGATCATCTTGTCTATGTTGTTGACTTTAAATGTTTTGCAGTTTTGATTTTCCTTACTGTCATTTCTTTAATTTGCATATTTCCTTTCTGCTCTTAGATATCAAGTTGTTCATCTATTGATGGTTCCTTTTCCATAATCCAATATCTTTATTGAGAGCCAAAATATCACTTAGTGCAGCTTGGTTTATTTTGCTTTAAGACTCACATTACTGACCTGTTCATAATTGTTCTCACATGATTAAGAAAAGGTTAAAATAGTGTGATTTGTCTCACTTAAATTTCACATTGATTAGATTTAAACGAAGAGTTAAAATAGTGTAAAGTAGTGTAAAGTAGTTGTTCTTGCTTTTAATTGAGTTAATATAGATTTCATTTTCATTTTCATCAGCAACAGAGATACTAGGCCGATGCCATTAGTCATTTATTTGATTTTATTCCAGTTATTGTTCAAGTTTTCTTTTAGAATACTCTTTAAGTTTCAAGAAATCACTTAGAAATCATCACAATCACCCACATTCACTCGCTTTATTACATCTCCATCACATCACATTAGGAAAGATACAATCAAAAACAAACTAAAAAGATAAAAACGACAAAATATTAAGAAAATAGTTACCTAAGTACATATAGTACACCTCACTTCATCAGCTTACAAGCCCTGGGTTGACATTTAAAAGTTGCAATTTAGACATCACTAAATTGACCAAACAGCAGGGTTGGAAAATATTGGAGGTGCAATGCACAACTATACGAATATGTTGGAACATGCACTGGAGGTCCTCACGACTTTGCAGGAGGATCCCAACATCCAGCGGTTGGAGACAGAGGCTCGCGAACTCTAGCAGCAGTACGACAACATCAGAGGGACTGCGCAGATAGTAGTCCTCACTCAGTGGCTTGTGAGGATGCAACAAGCCAAGGCATTAAAGGAGCAGGTGGATGTGGGGCACCACAAGGAAGCAGTTTTCAAAGCGCGCATCCAGCCATGGATTGACGAAGCCTTCACAATCACGACAGATATTGAAGGAAAGCTCGCGTAGATTCAGGGGATGCATACACAGATACAGGGCAGCACATAGGAAACAAAGGTCTCAGAAGAGAGAATGCAGCAGGTTCAACAAGTAGCAGCTTAGTGTGTTGCAGACATCAACATCGTGCGGGAACAGTTGGAGGGACTCTGCACCAAGATCACCGCGCCGACAAAGTGACTCGAGGGTGAGTCACGATGTTTGTGTTGGGGGCTTGTTGGGCATGGAATCCCCCCACAACATGGTTTGGGGCTCAAAGCCCAAGTTTTGAGTAATATTGTTGTAAAGACTTCATGAATTGCAGGCGCGGAGCATGAATTGTATGTTAGAGTCATAGGGTTGTCCGCCCTAAGTTTTGAATGTAGTGTCGGCCTACCCATGGTCTACGGACCATGGGATTGTATAAATAGAGTGAGGCTCTAATTTGTAAAGTAACGAATGAAGGAATGGAATCTGATGAATAGAATAAGATAGCGAGCATAGAGCAAGAGTCTAAGTATCTTGGGTCGTAGTAGTAGGAAGAGGCTCTGCAGCTAAGTGCGCAAAGGCCTATTAGAGTTCGCAGTTGAGTGCGCGAACCCATACAGCTGAGTGCACAAGGTGGAGTCGAGTCTGTAACCAAGGGGGAAGAATAATAAAGAGAAGTTTTATCTTAATTCCATGTATCTGTTCTTATGTTATTACATGTTTGATATCGATTGCAATTATACTATTTATTTACTGCATGCCTTTGTATGAATGGTGAATATTGTTAAGTATAACTGAAAGCATACAGATAAGCTAAGTTAATCAACTAATATTAGGTTACTAATAAGGGCTTGGGTAGTAACACTATTCGACCCCCGAGTAGGACTGCGCGAAGAAAGCATCACAGGATACGAGGTACTGATAAGTGCGCGTAGCGACGTGCACGTAGGGTCAAATCACAGACCACTTGGAACCCATCAGACGTCCCTAGGATGCAGAAACCTGGTTCTATCACCCTCCCATGCTACTTCAGGTGAGACCTCAGTCCGCGCTCCGCAAACTATTGCCAAAAGGGCCAGTAGTACCGGGATTTGTTTGACTAAATCATCTCCGAACCTGGGTCAGGCCCCAACAAGCCAACAAATAGTTAGATGCTAATTTCATTTATCTAATTTTTGATAGCCAATGTGTTTCAACCATGGTAATATTTCCCAAAAAGAATAATAAGTGGTGGATCTATGTCGAATTTAGACAACTTAGAAAATCCAATTTAACATATTATTTTCCCCTTCCTTTTATTGACCATGTTTTGGATACTTTAGTGAGTAAGAAGTACTTCTATTTTTTTGATGGTTTAAGTGGTTATAACTAGATATAGATTGCACTAGAAGATTTAGTTAAGACTACTTTTATATGCCCCTATGGAATATTTTCCTACCCAGTATTGATTTAGTTTATGCAATGCTCCTTCCACTTTTGAAAGATTAGTATTAGCTATATTTTTTGATCTTATTCAAGATTGCATATAAATATATATAGATGAATTTTCAATGTATGGTGATTCTTTTGATGAAGCATTAAAGAATTTAGCAAAGTTTTTGACTAGATGCCAAGAAACTAACATTAATTTGAGCAATGTTAAATGTTTTATGATGGAGACTACATGGATTGTTCTCGAAAATCTCATATATTGTGCAAGGATTTAGGCCGATTCAACAAGTATTGAAGTTATTAAAAAAATATCTATTATTGAATCTTCAAAGAATGTAAGAAGATTTTTAGGACATGGCTTTTATAGAATATTTATAGACAATTACATGAAAATTGTTTCTCCTTTGTTTAAATTGCTTATAAGGATACTAAGTTTTCTTGGGAGGAACATTTCCAAGTTGCTTTTGAGGGAATACAAGACAAACTTAATAAGGCACATGTCTTGAGGGCACCTGATTGGTGTCTTCCATTCCATATTTAAATAGACGGCTTAGACACAACCCTTGGAGAAATTTTAGGAAAACAAGAAAATCAACTATATTATTCCATTTATTTCATTAGGAAAAATGTAACACTTTATGAAATGAACTATATGGTCACATAAAAAATATTTTAACACTTGTGCAAGTAATCAATAAATTCAAGCACTATATCACTAAGTATGAGGTTTTCTTTCATAACAACTATTCTACCATAAAATATTTGATGAACAAGTCTATAACTAATCATAGACTCACTAGGTGTCTTTTTTTGTTACACAAGTTTAACATTACTATCTTAGATAGAATGGGAAAAGCTAATCTAGTAGTAATTGTTTTTCTAGGATTCATAATGAAGGATCAAAAACTCTTGTAGATGATTATTTTCATTATGAAAATTTTTTTGCTATGTATGCCAATGCTTTGTTTTTGGTAGATGTAGCAAATTATTTGGTTGTAAAGAAGTTACCACAACATCTCTCACCTAGGGATAAACATTGAATCATCAGACTCAATTCTTCCTATTCATGGATTGGAGGACATATCTTCTACATAGGACATTTATTATTAGAAAATGTGTATGCGAGGATGATATTTTTGACATTTTGAGAGGCTATCATGATAAGCCATGTGGAAGAAAATTCACTAACAAGAGAACAACCTACAAATTTTTTGTTTATGATATTATTTGCCTACCCCTTTTAGGGATGCCAAGGAGTATGTTCAAAGATGTGAAAACTGTCAATGGATGAGATGCCCAGTACCTTATGATGAGATTCCTCTACAACCACAAGTACTCATTCAACCTTTCCAAAAGTGGGCTCTAGACTTTGTTGTACCCATTGCTCCAGTATCAAAGAAAAATAGGTATATTTTAGTTTTTATAGATCATGTAACAAAATTGGTAGAAGAAAAAGAGTTTTTATGTGCTACTAAAAAAACAATTATACAATTTCTATTTGAGGATATTTTTATCGATTTGGGTTTTCCAAGAGAAATTGTGACAAATCAAAGAAAATACTTCACATCAAAATTGGTGGAAATCCATCACACATCAATACAATACAAGATCAATTATCAGAAGTCTTCCTCTTACCATCCACAAGCCCATGAATATATGAAGTCAGTTAACAAGGTCCTAAAAGAAATCCTAACCAAGAAAATATAGCCACCTCATAAGGATTAGACAAATCGACTTCCTAAGGCACTTTCCGCCTACATTACAACATGGAGGGACATAACCCTATTTACACCATATTAGTTGGTGTATGAAAATCAAGTCCTTCTTGTTGGGTTGTGTTATATTCTTTCCACGACTAGCCCACGTAGTTAACCGGTGGGTTAGAGGGGGGCAGATCCCCCCTTTGTTGTGCTGATTGTGTAGCGGGGGGGTCACAAGGGGTTTGAGGCATACCCATAACCCTTGGTTTTGGACCCTATGTTAGGATGGGCAGACCCACCTATGGTTTTGTGCATTATTTTCTCACGTGTTTTTGGACGCAATGGTTTTTCAGTCCATGGTATTAGACACGATGGCTTTCGGTCCATGGTATTGGATGCTTCAGCATGTATAAATATGTATTATAACATTGAAAGGAACATAATGAAAAATCAAGCTGGTAGTCCCGATTTTGGGATCCAGGGGAAAATCTCTTTGTATATGTGTTTTATGTGTTATGCTCTTGCATTGTTTATTTTATGTGTTTTAGAATTCGTATGCAGGTAATTTCTGTACAGGGTTAAAACCTACATTTGGTATCAAAGTTGTTTCGGCTTCAAGGGGACACCTTTATTGCTGAGGGGTTTCGCTCGGACCTGTGGTAGACCCTGTTCAGTGGGAGATCTGTGAGATCGATTCTGGTGGTGAAAGAAGATGGCGAGCAGTGGAAAGATAGAGATCGAGAATTTTAATGGTCAGAGTTTTGAGTTGTAGAAACTCAAGATGGAGGATTTGTTGGTGGATAAAGATTAGTGGATTGCGGTAGATTCGGGTACTAAACCAATGGGAGTGTTCGATGAAGAATGGAAGAAGTTGGATCGGAAGGCAAAGAGAACAATACGATTGTGTGTCTTAGATTTAGTATCGCTGAATGTATCAGGGGAATCTATGGCAAAGGCTTTGTGGGACAAGATAGGGACTTTGTACCAATCTAAGTCTTTGGTGAATAAATTGTTCCTGCAGAAAAAGTTGTATAACCTACGGATGAAAGATGGAGACTCAGTGATAGAGAATCTAAATGCATTTAATACTGTGGTAAGTCAGCTAGCATCTATTGATATTAAAATTTCAGATGAAGATAAGTGCATCAGTTTGTTGTGTTCTCTACCAGATTCGTGGGATTGTCTGGTTATTGAAATAGGTAGCAATGCAACTACCTTGTAGTTTTATGAAATAATCTCATCCTTGCTGACGGAGGAGATGAGATGAAAAAATATGCAGAGCCAGAATGGTGATGCCTTGTCTGTACGAGGACGATCCTAGAACAGAAACAAAAATAAGTCATCGAGTGGGAGATCTAAATCTAGATGGAGATCTAAATCTCCAGGAAAACTTGTAAAGGTGGTGTGCTAGAAATGCGGAAAGGAAGGGCACTACAAAAGGGACTGTAAATCTAAAGCTCCTGACAAAGAAAAGGGATCTGATGATGCTCCTTCTGTAGAGGCAAAAACCACCTCAGATGAAGGTGGGGATGTGTACTTGGCTTCTTCAAGTATACATGTAGATCATGAGGCATGGTTGATTGACTCAGGTGCATCCTTTCACTTCACTCCCCACAGAGAGTGGTTCTGCGAGTATGAGAAATACGACGGTGGTGATGTCTTCTTAGGGGATGATAGGAAGGCTAGAATCATTGGTCGCGGAAAGGTAAAGTTGAAGTTGCAAGGTGGAAGGGTTAGAACACTTCTAGGTGTTCTACATATTCCTCCATTGGCCAGAAATATGATTTTTGTAAGCAAGCTGGATGATGTAGGTGTAAAAATAGTGTTCAATAAGGATACCTGCAAAATGGTTTGGGGAGCACTGGTATTGATGCGGGGAGTTTGAATTGGAACTCTGTACAAGTTGCAAGGTAGCACTGTTATTGATGGGTGCAACAGTTCTGTGGCTCCTGAAAGTGGAGTAGAAAATCTAGTGGTCTATGGAGAGAAGATCATGTTGTGGCATCAAAGGCTTGGACATATTGGAGAGAAGGGCCTTCGAATACTTCATGGTAAAGGTATGGTAGAAGGTATGAGTAATAGCTCTCTGGATTTTTATTTCTGTGAAAATTGTGTCTATGGGAAGCAGAATCAGGTGAGTTTCCCCTTTGGTGGTAAGAGGGCGAAACAGATATTAGAACTTGTGCACAGTGATGTGTTTGGACCTATGAAGGTTCCATCACTGGGTAAGTCTGTGTACTATGTATCATTTATAGATGACTTCTCAAGGAATACATGGATATATTTCCTTAAGAAGAAATCTGAAGCCTTTGACAGGTTTAAAGAATTTAAGGCTCTTGTGGAAAATCAAACAGAGAAGAAGATAAAGGTGCTGAGGACAGATAATGGTGGAGAGTTTTGCAGAAAGGAATTTGAAGAATTCTGTAAGAAGTGTGGTATAGCACAACAGAAGACTACTCCATATACACCTCAGCAAAATGGAGTTGCAGAAAGAATGAATAAGACGTTGATGGAAAGGGCAAGAAGTATGCTCAGTGGTGCCAGGTTAGGATAGGAATTCTGGGCAGAGGCAGTGGATACTGCATGTTACCTGGTTAACAGGTCATCTTCATCATCATTGGAGGATAAGACTCCACAAGAGGTATGGACTGGTAAGAAACCCTCTCTTTCACATCTGAGGGTATTTGGATGTGATGCATATGTACATGTTCCAAAGGAGAAACGGACCAAGTTGGATAGTAAATCTAAAAAGTGCATCTTTATTGGGTATAAGGATGGTTTAAAGGGTTATAAGCTTTGGAACCCAGTCACACGGAAGGTTGTGTACAGCTGAGATGTGGTGTTCAGAGAGGTAAAAGATGTTATTAAACATGAAGTCCAACCAAAGGAACCTGAGAAGATAGAGTTTGAGCTTAAGGAGGAAGAATAAGACTCTACAACAAAGGAGGAATCAGAAGAAGAAGAGACACAAACTCCGGGTGTGAGAAGATCAGTTCGAGAAAGAAGGCAGCCAGAAAGGTATATTCCATCTACTTTCTGTTCAAATTTTGCTTTATCTATTACTAACGATGATCCTGGAACTATGAAGGAAGCAGTAGATTCAGAGGATGGAAAACTCTGGAAAGAGGTCATGGTTGATGAAATGGCATCTTTGCACAAAAATGAGCTTGGGATCTGGTGGAGATGCCAGCTGGAAGGAAACCCATTGGCAGCAAATGGGTGTTCAAGAGGAAGACAAATGCAGAAGGAAAGGTGGAGAAATACAAAGCTCGGTTGGTAGCAAAAGGTTATTCCCAGATGTCGGGAATTGATTTTGGTGATATTTTTTCTCTTGTTGCCAAGGTAACTTCTATTAGATTACTTTTATATGTTGTTGCTGCTTTTGATTTTGAGGTAGAACAGATGGATGTGAAGACAACATTTCTTCATGGGGATCTGGAAGAGGAAATATACATGAAGCAACTTGAAGGCTTTGCGGTGAAGGGTAAGAAAGAACTGGTATGCAAGTTAAAGAAGTCTATGTATGGGTTAAAATAGTCACCAAGGATGTGGTATCATAGTTTTGATACATGTATACAGGGACTTGGCTTCACCAAAAGCAAAGCAGATCACTGTATGTATTTTAAATTAATTGGTGACCGTGTTATTTATCTGGTCTTGTATGTGGACGATATGTTGCTAGTTGGAAATGACAAAGAAATTATCCAGGATTTGAAGACCCAATTGTCCTCCAAATTCAACATGAAAGATCTTGGTGTTGCAAACTATATTTTGGGCATGGAAATTAAAAGAGATCGGGCAAAGAGGAAGCTCTGGTTAAACCAGAGGAAGTATGTCGAGACAGTACTGTAGAGGTTTAATATGAAGGATAGTAAACCGGTGAAGGTTCCTATTCCTCTATTCCTGTAGGTGTGAGGCTATCTGCTAAACATTGTCCCAAGACACAAGAAGAGGAAGAGGACATGTCCCGTGTTCCATATCCAAGTGCAGTAGGTAGCCTGATGTATGCAATGGTCTATACTAGACCAAACATTGCACATGCAATGGGAGTATTGAGCAAGTTTATGTCAAAACCAGGTAAGGAGCACTAAACAACAGTGAAGCGGATTTTCAAGTATTTGTGTGGCACTAGTGATTATGGTTTGTGCTACCAAGGAAGATCAGATTTGGACAGAATGTTGGATATTCATGCCTTTGTTGATGCAGATTGGACTAGAGATCTAGATCAAAGAAGATCTACAAGTGGGTATGTTTTTAACCTATTTGGAGGTGCAGTCAGTTGGATGAGTAAGAAACAATCTGTAGTGGCATTATCAACTACAGAGGTAGAATACATGGCAGCCAGTCATGCAAGCAAGGAAGCAGTTTGGTTGCAGAGATTGTGTTCAAGTATGGGGTTAGTACAGGGAGCTATAAGGATAGACTATGATAGCCAAAGTGAAATTTTCTTGGCAAAGAACCCCGCATATCATTCAAAGACAAAGCACATTAATGTTCAGTATCACTTTGTGAGGGATATGATAGAAGACAAAAAGGTGTTGCTAGTAAAGGTGGACACTTTGAAGAATACTACATATGCATTAACAAAATCTGTGAGCTATGAGAAGTTCTCTTGGTGTAGAGAGACAATGGGCATTTCAAGGCTGGAAAAATGACTAAGCTCTCTTGTGGCCCCTTGTGGAAAGAAAACAACAAGTGGGAGAATGTTGGATTTTGTTATATTCTTTCCACAACTAGCCCACGTAGTTAACCGGGGGGTTAGAGGGGGGGAGGAGCCCCCCTTCATTGTGCTAATTGTGTAGTCGGGGGGATTGCAGGGGGTTTGAGGCATACTTGTAACCCCTTGGTTTTGGACCCTATGTTAGGATGGCGGACCCACCTATGGTTTTGTGCATGATTTTCGCACATGTTTTTGGATGCGATGGTTTTTCGGTCCATGGTATTGGATGCGATGGTTTTCGGTCCATGGTATTGGATGCTTCAGCATGTATAAATAGGTATTATAACATTGAAAGGAACATAATGGAAAATCAAGTTGGTAGTCCCCATTTTGGGATCCAGGGAAAAATCTCTTTGTATATGTGTTTTATGTGTTATGCTCTCGCATTGTTTATTTTATGTGTTTTAGAATTCCTATGTAGGTAATTTATGTACAGGGTTAAAACCTACACTTCTTGCAATAAAATTATAGGTGAATACGTTTAGTACTACATTGTAGTTGGGCATGGATCTTTTAGAGGCACAACAATAGAGGATAGCCTAATTGAATGAATTGGACAAGATGCACTATGAATACATTCAACACACCAATCTCATCCAACGCTAAAGGAGTAAGTGAAATCATAAGTTCATTCACAAAAATAAATTCAAACCAAGTGAGTGGGTTTTCCTTTTTTTATTCAAAATTCAAATTTAAAGGAAAGTTCACTACAAATTGGTTAGGCCCTTATGAAATTGATCAAGTCTTTGCTAAGAGTTCATTCATAATTAAAAATATTAATGGGAAAGGAATCCATTTTATGGTTAATGGGAATAGATCAAAGGTGTACCAAAAGCCTCTTAACTAAGAATAATTTATTCAACATGTCATACATCAATCAAAGATAGAGATAACAGGCATGGGAGACTCACAACCTGCTGCAACTTCTTCTCCCATTATTTTCCTTAAATAATATAAAAAGGGGAAAATAGTGTGTGTGTGTATATATATATATATATATATATAGATAGAGAGAGAGAGAGAGAGAGAGATAAGTAAAGATGAAAATAAGGGTTCAATTATGAAAACTAGTCTTCTCGCGCAATTAGACAAGAAATTTTATTGAAAAAAAAAGAAATTGGTGGTCAAGAATTCCCCAAGTTTGCTTCTAATAAAATGGATCTTTCTAACTGTAAGAGAGGTAAATCGGTTAGTTTCAGAAAGATGATTTTTTTCTATATATGGTTCTAATATCAAAATTAACTGGATGGAAAATCAATTCCATGAAAATCCCCCACATTACAAAGCTTAATATAACCATTTTATTTTTCTAATGTTACAACAATTTTATTTTGCTAATCTTACGACCATAGTTAGCATACACCTCTGGTGCAACTACTTTCCTAAATCAATCCTCTTTAGCAATTTTTTTAGTTCTTTATCAGTTAAAATAGTTTTTTTAGCATCAATAGTTAACATTTGTGTTTGTTTTGATCACAAAGGCAAATAGAGATACAAGGTTTTCATTTTTCAACAATAATTTTTAATGAGGTTACCCATATCATCCAATTTATAGTTCTCATGATTTTGATAGTGTTTTTGAATCCAAAAGGCAACAAATTGTAGGTTTTAAACCTCTGGAATCATTGATTGAAGATTTAGTAGTCTCATTCACGCATCTACAAGATTTATTGTAACCATTACATAGTCCAGTAACAATTGTTTTAGGATCACTATAATGGTTACAAAATGACCTATAGCCTTACCTCTTCTAGGATGCCTTGAACATCTAGATATACTTAGTAGCGAATGGCTTCAAAAGTAAGGTCTTGGAGTTTCGAAAACCTCCAACATATTATCTTATTCCTTCATTCCTTGGAAATTCACCAACAATGATTTAGTTTGGCTCCAAACTCAATAAGAAATCAACCTCACGTAGAAAACTCACCAACATTTGTGTCAAAACTAGTATGATACCAGCATCAAGACTTCTTTGGTTTATAGGTTCCAAGTTTTATCTCCAATTTTTCACAAATTCTATCTCAATTTCCAAGGTAAAAAACATGGAGGTGAGAAAGTCAATTTTAAGTTTCTTTTAATTCATTGAAACATGGAAGTATTAAGAAAAAAACTTGGCCCTATTTGTATGCTTTTTCCCCTTATGAGTCATCACACTAATTTTAAGTATTCTACATCCCTATCATTCTAAAAATTCTAAATTTTCCTTTCATATCCTAAATGCTCTAATTTATAATGATTTATATAACAATATCATACTCTTACCATTAAATCATATGATTAGGATACTTCCCTTCACCACCTTGTCAAATGAATGAGAATCATCATTAATTTGTGGCATGTGCTCAGGGTAATATAACCACTCCAAAGTATGATTACTACCTTTCCAAATCATTGTGATATTGAAACAGGTCCTAACTTGCATTCCCATTCACACATGAATCCCAATTTGTTGACCAAAAGAAGAATGAATAAGAAAAAAAGAACCCAACACTCCAGTGTGATCACAATATCATGGGAAAGCTTGACATAATAAGGACTGAGCTAGGGCCTTTGGTAGCCTTGGAATTATCTTGAATTTAATGCACGAAATCCAATATTTAGGGCCATAGGATGGAACCCTATTCTCTACCATTTTTACGAGCACAATAATGTTTTGAATTTGCATTTACATAGGGGTTGGATGGCCAGGTTGCTCAGAAAGGTGATTTTCTAATGTAACTGGTAGAGGAGTCCATGGCCCAAGCCATTTGACTCCTACAAAGAGGGGATCAATGGTTAAAAACTAAAAAAATGGAGAAGGTATAAATGAGATTCTCATGTTCCAATAAGTTAAATCTGGATTGGAGAAAGGACATGCCTTGTTTGTGGATTGTGGACAAATGGACGAACTTGCTATTCATATTGCATAAATACATAAAATGTGAAGGAAGACATTACATAACCTTTCTTTGTCACATTTGGTTTCTTCTTCATTTCAAGGATGTGGAACATTTAAATTTTCCCTTTTGTCTTTGTAATATTATGGGCTACATGGAAAATTGAGTTCAAAAAAACCTTAAGAATATTAGTAGTAGCCTTTATCACCATGACCTAATAAATATTTTAATTGTAGAACAACTATAGAAACAAGGTGACAATTGAGATTCCTTCTTGGAAAAAAACAAATTCACCGCTAAGAGTATTACAAAATCACTGAGCGAGACATCAAAGAAGTATCTCAAAGAAACAACCATAGAAGTTGAAAATAGAGAGCAATCTAAACATGGTGATCAAGGTGATATTGGGGATGATAATATTCATGAATTTGAGGATTTTACTCATGGGAAGAGCTCTAAGTAAACCAAAAGGAAGGTTATACAACCTATTATAACACTAAGAAGGGCCACGATAAGCATGACTAAGAGACAACCTCCAAAGCATATTGAAAACCTCTATCACCTTTTCTTGAGTCCTTTGAAAAGGTTTCATTGCCTCCTCCCGGGTCCTTTGAAAAGGCCCCATTGCCTCCTTCTCAACCCTTTAAAAATATCACATCTATATCCCTTGCACATTATAAATGTGCCACTTCTTAGCATATTCCCATTGCACATAGCCATGTTAGGAAGAAAGAATCCACACTCCATGTTTAGAGACCTAGAACCAAGTTCTCAGGACCTCGGATTCCCAATTTCCATTTCTAGGACTAGACCAACCCATGAAAACCAAATGACATTGAGGATACCACTAATTACTATGAGCACATTAAAACACTGTATTTTATCAATATAAGGAAAAATTCAACCTCTAAACTTAGGAAGAAGAATAGAAAAAATGAGAAGCTAAAGACTAGGGTTGAAGAATTGAAAGTCCTAGATAGGTATACTAAAAACGAAAACTCTATTTTGAAGAGAAGGAACACTCAAATACAAGAGAAAATTGACAGTTAATAGTAAGGAACAAGAAGACATTTAAATTCAATGAAAAGTGGTTTAAAGAAATCACTATTTGGAAATAAATAATAGGGATTGGAAAATAAGCTTCGTGTAGCAAGGAAAAGCATTGGGCCAATGTGAAGATCTCCACTAGAAACCATTAGAGTACAGATCTTGTTTTGACCAAATTTTGCTCAATTTTGTTTGGTTGTGCTCGATTTTGATCAAGATTATATTAGAGTAAAGAATTAATTGTAAGGGAAATGTTAGGAATCTAAATTGATGTTATTTTTATTGTCACTCAACCCCTTTTGATCCAATAAACCCCACTATTATTCAAGCATTACTCTCCTTTTTTCACTATTGATGAGAAAAGTCCACTTAAAAGAGCCTCAATGTAAAATGTTATTAATTGTTGTTAGTTCCATTGTTTTAATGAGTAAAAGGGACTTAATTGAGATTAGTTACCACTAATGATAGTTTTTTACCATGATTTCCTTCAATTTCATTAGTTTGTAGCATAGTTATTCGTATTTTCATTCAGTGTGTGTGTCTGTGTGTGTTTGATCAGATGTAATAGCCTTTCTTTTATTACACCCCATGTACGTAAACACAGCTGTGTGTGTGTGTGTGTGTATATGAGGAAATAAATCTAACTGAAGGGAGGGACACACAAACCCAAAGCTCTTATGGGAGGGCTACAATGTACTTGTTGGGGTGCTTGTGGCGTGTTTGCCAACTTCTTATGGTGTGACAAGAACAAGCCCATACATACACATTGGATTTTCTTAATTTCAACCTCAATGGTTACCAACCAACACTATCAGGAATTGAATAAGATCGTATGGGGTAAAATGGGTGGAGGATGATGGCCATCCTAGTCACCTCCTTGGGGACCGAGATAGCAGAATGACTACCTTAGGAAGAAAGAAAAAGGTAAGTAAAAGAATATCTTGCAAAAGGTTAGATAATTACATAAGTCACATAACATAGTGCACATAAGGAATATTTTCCAAAAGAGAGAGCAAGTGCTTTTGGAGCTAAGTGAAAAACAGAGTTAGACTAGAATGTCTAAGAGCTAGTGCTAAGAAGACTGGCATGTTAATCCTTAAATATATTGTATTAAATCTATTGGAGAGTAAGTCTAATCTTGAATGGTTACAGGGAATGTTGGGATGATTGAACTACTTGCTACTTCTCATTAGCAGATGAACCACTTGACATGGAAATTTAACCACTATGGTGCTTTCTAAGAGAGTAGTAAAAACACAGGTGTAGTGGAATACAGATCCATACAATGCTTGCCAAGAAATAAAGGATAAGGAACCACCTATATAGTAGGTTATGTTGGCATTATGACTAATTTGTTGTCCTTGATGGCAGCCTACTTGATAAAGATGTCAACATGATGGTAGCAAAATAAGTATACAGGCCAGTACAAATGTGACAAAGAGATTGGACAAAGGAATATGAGTTCGAAGATAGAGGAAGGATAAAGGTGATGTTTTAAAAGTATGTGTAAGTCCTGTGAACAAAGGCCACATACATACACGAGTATGGTGAAGCAAAGTCTTGTATAGTTTCTACACCATAATATTCTCAATACTAGGGGTATTTACTATGGTATTGGCCCATAGTAATGAGCGCAACAATGGATATTTGATCCCGTCAAAGAATACCATCAGAATATCTATGGAATTGGCCTAAGGTATTGACTAAGACCTAATCTATATAATGAGATGGAGATCAAAGTGCTAAGTGTGCAAGTATTGGCTTACTGATGATTGGTTTGATATGAAATAGGTGTGCACTAAGGAGTATTACGATGGATCGGTTCTATTAGATCTCAAATGACTACATAATGAATAATCTGCTTATGGTTTGATAGATCTGTGATGATGATGTTATGATGTGTATCTATAATGGCATATGCCAAGATTTGGGTTTGACAGGTGTTATGTTGTGTAGTGAAGGTTTTACTAAGTAATTACAAATATGTACGTAGGTTTTCTTCAGAAAGGTCATGTACATACGTGAATCTGATTCTAGGTAGTCACGTATATATTCTGCAGTATGGACATATTTGTACGTGGGTGTCAAGCATCAAAGACACATAAATATGTGGAAATTCTTTATAAGGTTCGCGTACATATACTAGTGTTTTGCAATACGAGTTGATGATAATGATTGATTTGTTTTATTATGTTTGTTGTTGTCTGTCGATGAAGTCTTTCATGACAATCTATGTTTAACAATGTCGGTTGGGTTGAACTAATGAATAGTAAAGATGCTGCTATGTGATGATATGTAAGTAGTTCAGTATGCGTTTCAGTGATTGCTTTCAATAGTGCAGTAATTCAGATTCAGATTTCTTTGTTTTGAGATCTATATGCAGGTCATCCTAAGGGAAAACATGTATATACGTGGGTATGCCTCTGAACAGTAGCATATATATTATGACATGTGTTTAATCAGGGTTTGCAGTGACAAGATCTGGTTTTTGGGATGAACAATATGTAGTATGGTATTCTAATGAATGGGTATACAGTGTTATAAGTTGGTATGGTTGTTTGAATAAGTTATTGAAATATTTGATTTGGTGATCTAGTTGGTTTAGTGACTTGATATAGTGTTGATTTCAGTATTTCTATTTGAATGGATCCAGTTTTAATATTCTGAAAAGTGATCCACAAAGAATTGAGAATAAGGGGGTTGTAGCTCCCTTCTAGTAGAAGCTGGAGAACAAGAGAAGGTTGTAGCCTCCTGCAGGTGGGTGCCTGCGTACTGATATGAGTCTACGCTAGTACAAGATTGTAAGATATTTTTCTTTATAATATAAGAATAAGACAAAGACGACAACAGTAGTGGTCTTTTCCCACATTGGGTTTCCACCTAAAAATCTTGGTCTTCATGAGTGTTGATGTGTTTCTTATGTCTGATGGTTTATTATGTTCTTTCTACACATGGTTATTGTTTAATTAATGTCTAATGAAGTACTAATACACTGGTTCAAGTTAAAAATATGATGAATTAAATGAAAAAGTTAGTTAACTGGATATACCTTACTTGTCTTCATTACAGTCATGTACATACACATGTTTACTTCATAAAAATAGCATACATAAATCTGAATGAGAAAATAAAAATGTTAAGTAGTTTAAAAATATTGATTCACACCCCCCCCCCCCCCCCTTGAGTATTTTTCCTAACAATTGGAATCAGAGCAAGTCCTTCAGAAGAAGCTTGATCACTTGAAGGAAGATTCATCAAGATGAGAAACCAAGAGGGAACAACATCTATCATGCCACCATTTTTTAATGGATCCAATTTGGTTTTCTAGAAATTCAGAACAAGAGCTTACATGCAGTCACTTGGAGCAGATGTTTGTGGAATTGTTAAAGGAGGATTTCAACATCCATCCTCCATTCCCACAAATGAAGTTGAAAAGAAAAAATATGAGACCAATGCAAAGGCTATCAATGCTCTATTAGGAAGCCTAGCAGAATCAAAAGTTTTCAAAGTCACGTAGTTGAATACTGCAAAGGCTATATGGGACAAGATCATCCAAAGTTATGAAGGTGACACCAAGGAAAAAAGTGCCAAACTTCAAATTCTTAAAATTCAATATGAAACTCTCAGAATGCATAATGATGAAATTATTACAAGTTTCTTTCTTAGGGTAGATGAGATCGTTAATTCAATGAGAAATCTTGGTGACAAAGTAAAAGAATCATCACTTATTGAGAAAATCTTAAGATCCGTAACCACAAGATTTGATTCGAAAGTCTCTACCATTGAAGAAATGAAATATTTGAAGAACCTTACTATTGAACAACTTCATGGGATTTTAACAACCTATGAAATGAGAAAAGGGGGTCCCTTAGATATCAGAGAAGTTTCATTCAAAGCTACTTCTAAAGGAAAATAAAAGGAGGAGCTCAAGGAATCAAGGTATGTATCAGACGAAGAAGAGGCAAACTTCGTAAAGAAACACCAAGTCGGTATTGGTAGATTTAGAGGTAAGCTTCCTTTTGAATGTTTTTCTTGTGGAAGAGTTGGTCACTATGCTTCTAAATTCCCTTGTAAAGAAAAGCATGAGAAAGGGAAGAGTTCAGCAAAATTAAATTTTAGAGGAAGGTTTGAAAACAAGAGAGTCTTCTACACACATGAAGATAGTGATGGTCTTTCAAATGGTGAAGTAGGTGAGTCTGATCAAGAATATCAATTAATTATGGCATTTCAAGATAAATGTATTGATGAACCTGATGATGTTTTTATGGATTCCCTAGAAGAAAAGGATAATCTCATTGAAGAAATAACTCAACTTAAAATTCGTTTAGAAGAAGCTAAATTAGCAGAGGAAGCTTTGAAGAAACAAATCTTAGAAAAAGAGAGGCATAATGAAAAGTTAGAACTAGAAGTAGTAAGTCTAAGGAAGGAACTTGAGAAAGAAAAAAGTCTAAACCTTAGATTTGCTAAAGGATATGAGACCTTAGAAGAAATCATCAAAGTAAAACACTCTCCTCTTATAAAAATAGGTCTCGGATACAGTGGAGAATCATCAAAGACTGTAAAATCTTCTGAAACAGGTACATGAAGCTATCTCAATGCAGTAAAAGGAAGAAATCAACAAAATTCCATCTCTCAGTAAAGGAATAAGGGATCAAATGTTTATCAGGTGAATCACCCTTACCACAACCAAAAGGAAAGCTACACAAGAAGGTACTACACTCCCAGGAACTTTTACTTTAATGGTTAATGCTTCACTTGTCATAATTTTGGTCATAAGGCTGCTCAATGTGTTGCTTATAAAACTATCATGACTAGAGAAGAAAGAAAACAAAAGAATGAGATTGGGTTAAAGAAATTCTCTTACAATACCTTCTCACCTCTTCAAGATGAATATGAATGTTTCTTTTACAATAACTTTGGAGATAGAGAAATTGAATGCAGAAACAAAATGTGATCAACTCTTCAGAATGTACAAAAATAAATAACATCTACGGTATGGAAAAATAAAACCATAGAATTTGAGAATTGTGGTTTAGCTTTATATGCAAGAGATCAAGAAAATATGTGGTACATTGATAGTGGATGTTCAAAACATATGACAGGTGATAAAGATAAGTTTATGTCCTTTAATGAAATAAATAAAGAAAAGAATGTAACCTTTGGAAATAATTCACGTGTTGGTATCAAAGAAAAAGGAACCGTTTTGCTGAAAGAAAAGGTTAAAGTTGGCAATGTTTTGTTTGTTGATGGATTAAAACATAAATTGTTGAGTGTTAGTCAGATGTGTGATCAAGGGAATGAGGTTGCTTTTAGATCAAATAATTGTGTGGTACATAATCTCGATATAGGTAAGATCATAATAAAGGGAACACAAACTCTAAGTAATGTCTATGTCTTAGAAGGCGGTCTAGAAGATTATTACTTGAGAAAATCAGAAGAAAGTTGGCTTTGGCATGAAAGATTGGAAAATCTAAGCTTTAGTCAATTACTTAAGTCAAGAAGAATGGGAGCAGTTCACGACTTGCTTAACATCTCTCTACAAGAAAATACCATATGAAAATCATGTCAATTCGGTAAACAAACCAGAGTGCAGTTTAATGCCAAAGAAGGTACTTCAAGTAAGCCACTTGAACTTATTCATACTGATTTTTGTGGTCCTATTGTTAGTGTCAGTATATGCATACTTCCATCAGGGATCAAATCCGCTCTTTGCATTTTCATTTTAGGTGTCTCATACTGAATTTCTGATCATTCCACTAGGTCATGCCAAAATTTTCCACTGATGGTTGTCTTCTTCTCAGAAAATCAAATTTTCCCTCATAAGGTACATTTTCTGACCCATCTCCATGTTACATTCAGTTATGGTTTCAGATATGTTATTTTTAGAGTCAAGGCAGTCGTATTGCCATTAGGTCTTAGGGTTCATTTCCAAGGTCAAAAGCATAGTTTCAATGTAAATAAATGGAAGAAAAGGTATGAGGAAAACCAATAAACAAAGAGTGATTGGTAGTAAGTCATGGTTATTGTACAAAGATCTTATTTCACTGAAGTAATTTTCATCTCAAAAACATGTTTTTGAGATGAAAACAGAGTATTTTAGTTGATTCATATTTTTTTTTATGTAATTCAAGTCATTTCATGTAATAAGTGTTCCTATAAGTTGCCTAGGCATTTCTCCTTGCTACAAGAAATGAGCCATTGAAGAAATTGTTTCAATCAAAGCATCATCCACTTGAAAAGAGACAAAGAAAGAAAAGCATTAAACAGAGATTTGAAGACAAAGCAAAAGTTCCAAAAAACATTATAAAGTGGGTTTTTTCTAAGGAAATATCAAAATCACCCTTTATATAAGATTTCAAAATCATTTTTGAAACTTCATCATACTCATTTGACAAAGAGAGAGAAGGGATTTGAAGTGAATTGGTGGCTGAGAAAATCGTGGGCGTTGCGCATTGAGCAAGGAGCACTGCGCATTGGGAAAAATTGTGGAGGCGCTATGCATAGAGCGAGGAGCGTTGCACACAGGGAAAAATTGTGGAGGTGTTGTGCATAGAGCAGGGAGAGTTGCGCATAAAACCAGAGTGTTGCGCATAGATCCTGTCTACCAATGTATTTTTGCACGGCGATGCGCATACAACGAGGAACTGCGCACCTATACAAGGTGCTGCACATAAGGCCAACAAACACCAAGACTACCCTAACAACCATCTAAATCGCTCTTTTGCTACCTAGAGCCTCTAAGCAAGTAAGTACACTGCTTAAACCATCCTCCCAACACTCATTTCATGATTTTTGAGTTTCTTTCCTATTTAAATTTTTGAACCCTAGGTTGTCTAAAACCCTCCCTGCTTACCATTTTCCTTCATTCCCACATCTTGTTGTCATATCCCTCATTCCCACATCCTGTTGTCATATCCATAAATATCATCCCTATTCCATATTTCCTACTGTCAAATACACCTATCCCCTATACCCTAATCCCCCAAACAAAATCCCTAAACCCCTACTTACAAAATAGTCCCTACTAAAAAATACCCTCCTTCTCACTCTCACATCATACATATCTCATCCTACATCACATAAAATCCTCTCCCCTTCCCTTATCCCTATTCACGATAACTCACTTCTTGATTACCTTCTCTAGGGTTTTTAAAGATTCAAATTCAAAAACATGGATAAAGAGGATAAAGATTATGAGGAGGAGGAAAACAGTGGCAGTGAAAGCATGGGAGATGAACCTCGATATCAGAGAAAACCACATAAGGGAGGCAGAATTATCAGAGAGGAACCATCAAACATCAGAGAGTTAGAGGCTTCCCATATGAATGTCTCTTGTTTCAGGCATCTGGGGTGTTATGAGTTTTGTGAGCAAGTACAAAGTGTTCAACATCATCCTGAGCTGACCAAGATTTTTGTAGCCAATCTCCATGATAACAAGGCAACTCTTACCGAGGTAACATTTACAGTTTACTCCTCCATCATTGATGCTACAAGGATTTGTTGGCATTATGATTCAGGTGTTGTACTTGATGGCAAACTCTTTCAGGTGGTAAATCAAGAAGGACGCAGGAAATTTTGTTCAGCAAATGCGTCCCCGCAGGTATACCATACAGAACCCGCGTCCAGGGACGCTGGCCAGCCGTTCAGAAGGTGCGTCCTCCCAGTGCACACATTTCAAGGTAGAGAAAAGCTCGTGGGGGCTTCTTGTGTGGTATCTAGCCGACGGTTGTGTGTTTCTATGGTGTCGGCTCGTGGTATTGTTCCACGCTTTGGGGAGAAGCTTGCCTATATAAAGCAAAGGAGTTCATTTGGGTTAAGCATCATCTTGGTTGATCATCTCTTGGTGTGATCTAGTCCATATCTTTAAGGGTAAATCTTCTAATGGACTACGATCTATATGGCGCATGATCAGATCTGTGGATCTGAGTGTTTGGGTTGGTTCTGAAGTCCTCTTATCTTCTATATCTAAAGGGACGCAGATTCAGTGAAGGGAAAGTGCGCCGGGACGCAGTACAGTAAAGGATCAGGTGCGTCTCTGAAGCGAAGGACGCGGCACGACTGTGGTATTGGGTGCGTCTCTGAAGCTAAAGACGCGGCGCGATAGTGTTGATGTGTGCGTCGGTCGCAGACAAGCAAAAGGAACAGTGCGTCTGCACGCAGAACAGCATAAGGTATACTGCGTCCAGTCGCAGGCCACAGAAAGAAAATATGCGTCCCTGTCTCAAGATGATCTGTTAACTGTATATTTCTGTTCATAAGGTGTTCTGGGTTGTTTCTGTAATTACTGATCTGATATCTGTAGTAGACTGTATCTGTTGTATACTTGTTGATCATTTTGAAAAGAAGTAGGGGGTTGTAGCTCCCTTCCAGGAGAAGTCTGGAAAACGAGAAAGAGTTGTAGCTCTTTGCAGGTTGCAGCCTGCGTGCTGGTAAAGGACTGCACCAGTACAAAATCATTGTAAAAAGAATTTCTTGAAAGAAGATAGAGACATTATTGCAGCAGGTGGTTTTTCTCCCGCATTGGGTTTCCACCTTACATCTTGTGTTCTTTGGTGTGACTGTCTATTTTCTTTATTCATGCTCATTGTTTTATGGTACTGATATGCAAGAATATTTCAAAAGATCAAATAAGGAAGATTTGGTAAATTGCTAGATAATACTGATTCCCCCCCCCCCCTCAGTATTATTTCCAACAATTGGTATCAGAGCAGGTCCTTCAGAACAGCTTGATCGCTTGAAGGTAGATCGTTCATCATGAGCAACTACGAGAGAGAAGCATCAATCAGGCCACCCGTCTTCGATGGAACAAACTTCAATTATTGGAAGGTAAGAGTTACTGCATATCTTCAATCTCTTGGTACAGAAGTTTGGAACATTGTAGAATCAGGCTATGCCTTTCCTTCAGTTACTCCTACAGATCCAGCTGAGAAAAAGCAGTATGAAACAAATGCAAAAGCAGTCAGTACTCTATTAGGAAGTATATCTCAAACAGAGTTCATGAAGGTCATGCACTTCAAATCAGCAAAAGAGATATGGGACAAAATGATCACTAGCTATGAAGGAGATGAACAGGTAAAAGAAGCTAAACTTCAAACTCTCAGGATTCAATATGAGACTCTCAAGATGTATAATGATGAAAGTGTGGCTAATTATTTTCTTCGAGTAGATGAGATTGTTAATTGTATGAAAAATTTGGGTGAAGAAATAAAAGAGACTATAGTAGTTCAAAAGATTCTAAGATCTTTATCTCCCAAGTTTGAATCTAAAGTATCTGCAGTAGAAGAAAAGGAAAATCTCCGTGTTCTCACTATGTCTCAGCTGCATGGAATTCTAACTGCTTATGAAATGAGAAAGGGAGGTCCATCAGACAGAAGGGAAGCTGCTTTTAAAGCATCAGGCAAAGAAGATCACTATGAAGCATGTCATGTTCCAGAAGAAGAGGAAGAAGAATCAAACTTTGTCAGAAATCTTCAAAGGGGTTCTGGAAGGTTCAGAGGTAAGCTACCTTTCAAATGTTTTGCTTGTGGAAGAGTAGGTCATTATGCTGCAAAATGCTCTTATAAGGATAAAGGAAAGGAACCAGTTAGATGGAACAAGAAACAGGGTACAAATAAGAAAAGCTACTACACCCATGAAGATAGCGATGGCTTATCAAACAGTGATGAAGATGAACAAGGTAACAAATATAGATTGTTAATGGCATTTGAAGATGATAATTATGAGGATGCTATAGATGTGGATAACCTTTATGATGAAATTACTAGACTCAAGAGATGTATAGAAGAAAAGAACATGATTATTGATACTCTACAATTTCAGATTGATGAAAAGGAAAAACATCTTGAAAAATTAGAAGGTGAAATTGTTGGTCTTAGAAAAGAAATTGAGAAAACAAAAACTATTAATCTCAAGTTTGTCAAAGGATCTGAAACGTTGAATGAGATTATCAGTGTGCAGCGATCTCCTCTAAATAAGACAGGTCTGGGCTACAATGGAGAAATTTCTCAAGCTTCCACTTCAAAAAGTTATCTTGATGCCGCAAGAAGAAATGAGCAAGAACACAAGGAAGATCATCAGGTAAAGCAGGGACAAACTTCAAACTATCAGGGGCAATCCAGCTTAAGGGTGAACAAAAGTCACAACCAGCCACAGGTAAAACCTTCTCAATTTGGTTCAAGAATAGATGAAAATAGAAATTACAATCAGTCGGCTGGTAGATTCAATAATCGCAGAAACTTCTTCAATGGACAATGCTTTTCTTGCCATAACTTTGGTCACAAAGCAGCCCAATGTGTTGCGTATAAAACAATCATGACTAGGGAAGCTCAAAAACAAAGAAGCATGACAGGGAATACAAAAAGGACCTATAACAATTTTTCAGCTCTTGAAAATGAAGTTGAATGCTCTATTTGCAATAATTTTGGACATGAAGATTTTGAATGCAGAAGCAGGTTTCCGGAAAGAAAGGTACAAGAACAAAAAAGGGAACAAACCTCAGGCACCAAAACATGGAAAATAAAGGAACCTCAAACAGAAAGATGTGGGATAGCATTCTATGCAGAAGGACAAGAAAATCTATGGTACATTGACAGTGGATGTTCAAAGCACATGACAGGTGATAAAGAAAAACTTGAATCTTATTCTAATTTAGAAAAGGGAAAGAAAGTCTCTTTTGGAAATGATACTCCTGCAACTATAAAAGGAAAAGGTATTGCTCCTTTAAAAGAAGATGTTAAGGCTGGAAATGTTTTGTTTGTTGATGGACTAAAGCATAATCTTCTAAGTGTAAGCCAGATGTGTGATCAAAGAACCGAGGTTATATTCAGATCAAATGGATGTCTTGTTCGTGATCTTGATACAGGTAAAACAGTTCTCAAAGGAAAAAGAACTTCAAATAATCTATACATTTTTTATGAAGAACAACAACAATGCTATTTAAGCAAGGATGAAGAGCACTGGTTATGGCATCGAAGATTGGGACATCTAAGTTTCTCACAAATAAGGAAAGCTTGCAAATATCAGGCAGTTCGCGATCTTCCAGATATCAAAATTCCTGACAACACCATGTGCAAATCATGTCAGTTTGGAAAACAGACTAGAACTAACTTTCCAGAGAAAGAAGGATCAGCCAGTATGCCTCTGGAGCTAGTACATACAGATGTATGTGGACCATTCAGAAAAAGAACACCTAGAGGAGAGGAATACTTGATATTATTTATTGACGATTTCTCCAGGTTTGTTTGGTTGGGACTTATGAAGCACAAAGATGAAGCTTTCGAAAAATTCAAATCCTTCAAAGCCTTGGCTGAAAATGAATCAGGTCACAAGATTAAGTGCTTCAGATCCGACAGAGGTGGAGAATTTACTTCAAATGAATTTTTCGATTTCTGTGATGAACATGGAATAAGGAGAGAATTTTCTACAGCTAGAACTCCTCAGCAAAATGGAGTAGTGGAAAGAATGAACAGAACAGTCCAGCAAATGGCTCGTGCTATGCTTGATGAATCAGGAACTCCTGCAACCTTCTGGGGTGAAGCTGCACATGCGGCAGTTATTATTCTCAACAAGACAAATGTCCGAGTGAACAGCACTCAAACTCCTCATGAGCTCTGGAGTGGTAAAACTCCTTCAGTAAAGCACTTCAAAATCTTTGGGAGCAAATGCTATATCAAAAATACTGAGGAACAGCTTGGCAAACTTGATCCTAGAGCAGATGAAGGAATTCTTCTTGGCTACTCTCCACATAGCAAAGCATACAAATGCTACAATAAAAGACTTGGCAGAATTGTTGAAAGCATTGATGTAGTGGTTGATGAGAAAGGATACATTCCTAGGCAAATACATCGTGAAGACATTGAAGAAGATGAAAGCTACCCTCAAAGACAGAATGATGAAGAAGAAGAACCGCAAGAACAATTTCAAGACGGACCTCACGAAGAAGCAGAAGAAAGAACAAGAATAGAAGAAAAGACTCCATCCAGATATGTTCAAAAGAACCATCCAGAATCTCAGATAATGGGACAAAAGGAAGCAGGTATACAAACTAGAAGAACAGTTGCAGAAGCTTCAAGTTATTTGGCATTACTCTCCTCTACTGAACCACAAAATGTGAAAGAAGCATGCAAAGATGAATGTTGGGTGAAAGCAATGGATGAAGAACTTGAGCAAATCGAAAAGAACAATACTTGGGAGCTGGTTCCTAGACCAAAGGATAAGAATGTTATCGGAACAAAATGGGTTTTCAAAAATAAATTGAATGAAAATGGAGAAGTAATTAGAAACAAAGCCAGACTTGTTTGTAAAGGGTATGCACAGCAAGAAGGAATAGACTTTGAAGAAACTTTTGCTCCTGTTGCAAGACTTGAGGCCATCCGAATGTTTCTTGCTCTCTCAAGTTGTCAGAACTTCAAAGTATTTCAAATGGATGTGAAATCAGCTTTTCTGAATGGAGACTTGGATGAAGAAGTGTACATTGAACAGCCAGATGGTTTCATTCTTGGAAACGATCCAAATCTTGTATGCCGATTAAAAAAGGCTCTCTATGGTCTCAAACAAGCTCCAAGGGCTTGGTACTACCGGTTGGACAAATATCTTCATCAACAAGGTTTCTCAAAAGGTTCAGCAGATAGCAATCTTTATATAAAAGTTGAAAATGACAAATTACTAATACTTGTTGTGTATGTAGATGACATTATTTTTGGCAGTAATGAAGAAGCTATGAGTCAAAGCTTTGCCTCAGTCATGCAGAAAGAATTTGAGATGTCCTTGCTAGGAGAACTGACATACTTTCTTGGTTTGCAAATCCAACAAAAGAAAGGAGGAATCCTTTTATCTCAAACCAAGTATCTCAAGCAGATTTTGAAGAAATATGGCATGGAAGATGCAAAACCAGTATGTACACCCATGGTTACAGGATGTAGTCTCAGTGCAAATGACGAATCTGCAGCAGTTCATCAACCAACCTACAGATCTATGATTGGAAGTCTACTATATTTGACAGGTACCCGACCAGACATCATGCATGCAGTTGGAATAGTTGGAAGGTTTCAGGCAAATCCAAAGGAGACTCATCTTCAAGCAGTAAAGAGAATCTTCAAATATCTTCAAGGGACTCAAAATTATGGCCTATGGTATCCTAGAGATCCAGATCTCACTCTTCATGCTTATACAGATGCAAATTGGGCCGGAAGCGTGGATGACAGGAAAAGCACAAGTGGTGGTGCATTCTTTATGGGTTCTAGACTGGTATCTTGGTTCAGCAAGAAACAGAGTTCAATTGCCTTGTCTACAGCTGAAGCGGAATATGTTGCGGCTGCATCTTGTTGCACCCAACTTCTTTGGATGATGCAGACTTTGCAGGATTATCAAATCACTTGTACACCTCCTATTCCTATCTTATGTGACAACACAAGTGCAATCAGCATCTCAAAGAATCCGATTATGCATTCAAAAACCAAGCACATACCAATCAAGTACCATTTTCTCCGGGAACAAGTACTTGAACAGAAGGTCAAGTTGGAGTATGTTCCTTCTAAGGAACAAGTTGCTGATATTTTCACCAAACCGTTGCCCAGGGACACTTTTGAATACCTCAGGCAAAAGCTGGGGGTTGTTGATGCATCATCTCACTGTTGACCATCTTCCTATTGATGGTATAGGCTCAGGGGGAGCACATAATGCATTGTTGGCATTATGGAGAAGGAGATCTTGGAAATAGCTGCAATATGTCTCTGTCTTCTTCATGATGGATTTCTGGTTACAATTCTGGAGAAGCATGAGCATAGGGGGAGCATACCCTTTGCTCTTGATGTCAAAGGGGGAGAATGATGAAGCTGAAAGTTTATGTGGTTGCCATCAAGTCCAAAGGGGGAGTTTGTTGGCATTATGATTCAGGTGTTGTACTTGATGGCAAACTCTTTCAGGTGGTAAATCAAGAAGGACGCAGGAAATTTTGTTCAGCAAATGCGTCCCCGCAGGTATACCATACAGAACCCGCGTCCAGGGACGCTGGCCAGCCGTTCAGAAGGTGCGTCCTCCCAGTGCACACATTTCAAGGTAGAGAAAAGCTCGTGGGGGCTTCTTGTGTGGTATCTAGCCGACGGTTGTGTGTTTCTATGGTGTCGGCTCGTGGTATTGTTCCACGCTTTGGGGAGAAGCTTGCCTATATAAAGCAAAGGAGTTCATTTGGGTTAAGTATCATCTTGGTTGATCATCTCTTGGTGTGATCTAGTCCATATCTTTAAGGGTAAATCTTCTAATGGACTACGATCTATATGGCGCATGATCAGATCTGTGGATCTGAGTGTTTGGGTTGGTTCTGAAGTCCTCTTATCTTCTATATCTAAAGGGACGCAGATTCAGTGAAGGGAAAGTGCGCCGGGACGCAGTACAGTAAAGGATCAGGTGCGTCTCTGAAGCGAAGGACGCGGCACGACTGTGGTATTGGGTGCGTCTCTGAAGCTAAAGACGCAGCGCGATAGTGTTGATGTGTGCGTCGGTCGCAGACAAGCAAAAGGAACAGTGCGTCTGCACGCAGAACAGCATAAGGTATACTGCGTCCAGTCGCAGGCCACAGAAAGAAAATATGCGTCCCTGTCTCAAGATGATCTGTTAACTGTATATTTCTGTTCATAAGGTGTTCTGGGTTGTTTCTGTAATTACTGATCTGATATCTGTAGTAGACTGTATCTGTTGTATACTTGTTGATCATTTTGAAAAGAAGTAGGGGGTTGTAGCTCCCTTCCAGGAGAAGTCTGGAAAACGAGAAAGAGTTGTAGCTCTTTGCAGGTTGCAGCCTGCGTGCTGGTAAAGGACTGCACCAGTACAAAATCATTGTAAAAAGAATTTCTTGAAAGAAGATAGAGACATTATTGCAGCAGGTGGTTTTTCTCCCGCATTGGGTTTCCACCTTACATCTTGTGTTCTTTGGTGTGACTGTCTATTTTCTTTATTCATGCTCATTGTTTTATGGTACTGATATGCAAGAATATTTCAAAAGATCAAATAAGGAAGATTTGGTAAATTGCTAGATAATACTGATTCCCCCCCCCCCTCAGTATTATTTCCAACAGGATTCCAAATGTGGGGGGAAAATGGTATAAAGCACCAGATTTGGATGAGCACTACTATGAGCCATACATCAAATCTAGGTATAGGAATGAAAAGAAAAGGACCTTTCCTTTCAAGTTCCTTCACGACAGGTATGCCCCTATGATGAGGATCATTATGAAGTATTTTACATCTGAGGGTAGATTTTCCAGATTGTACACCTATCATATTAGGCTTCTTATGCACTTCACAAGAGTGAAAATGATGAACATCTCGTACTTCTTATTCAGGAACATTGAGAAGATGGCCTACATTGTACAAAAAAAGGCCATACCCCCAGCAGATGAATAGTATTTATCACTATTCCTTGATTAAGATTATTGTGCTACATCATCTCAACCTCCTCAACATCTCCTGGGATACATTTATTGCCAATGACATCTTCAATGGTCCTCAGATTTCTCCACCAGTGCCTCAAGAAGCAGAAAGGCCTTCCAGCAGTGCCAAAGTAAAGAAAAGTAAGAAGGCTAAAGAGACTAAATTTTTTGAGAAGCGAGAAACCTACCAAACATATCAGAGAGGGGCTAGAAAGTTACTTGTAGCTCATAGGCAAATGCTTGCTCCACAAACTGTGGAAGGGGATTTGCCTTCTTCATCAACACAACAGGTACAACAGGTGCAACAAGTGCATAAAAGGAAAGAAAAGATGCTGGAGGAAAGCCTCAATGATGAAGAGGAAAGGGAATTTGATTTGATGGAATATGATGAACCAAAAAAACCACACATTCATCATGGCATTGAGATAGTCAACTTGGAGGCTCAAGATGAGGCGACAAATGAAAATATAATCATAAAGGAGAAAGATGCACAGATCCAAGCACTGATGGACAACTTGGAGAGAGCTAAGTATGTCATTTCATATCTTGAGAAAGAGAACAAGCATCTAAGTGACAAAAAGGTTCTCATGGAGCTAGAACTCCTCAAGGCAAAGAAGCAAGGTGACAAAAGCAAATCAGTAATGCAAGAGGAAGAGACCCTAGCCACCTTGACTACAAAATGAAGGCTTGAAAAGGAGATTGAGGAGGATAGAGAAACATGTCTTAGTAAGGTCAACTTGCATTTGGAGAAGATGCTACAAAGGGCCAATAGGGACAATCAAATCATTAGGCACATGGCTCGCCATTACAGGACCCGGAACAAGATTTGTAACATAAGAGTCAAGCAAATGAAGACAAGGCTAAAACAAGAAATCAAAGGAAAAAAGGAGGGTGATAGGCTTATGTTGCTTGCTGAAGCTTCCTTGGCTAACCCAGACACTTGATGGTGGTGTTCTCCACAAATTTTGAGTAAGTTTTGAGAATTTTTTCCTGATTGGAGGATTTAGCAATTTTTGACTTAGAAAGATAGGCTCTATGTGCAGTACCACTAGCGCTGCGCTTTTCCTAGGAGAATCCAATCAGGAAACGGTTAGAATTTTTGGACTCAAAATGATGATGACATGCACCTTGTGCATTTTCTAAGATTTTGGAGAAAACTGGTCAGCCAAAAGGTCAAAACACGCCCAAAAAATGACCTTTTTGCCCTCTTTTTGACCATGGCGCTACGCATAGAAGAAGTCTTGGAGGAATCAATTTTTTAGGGGTAAAATCAACTCCAAATGGGAAAATAAAGGAATATTTGGAAAGTATACATGAAAAGCTTTCCAATGAGCTATCATGAGCTCAATTTGGACACCAAGAAGACCTCTAAAATAGTCCTGCAAAAAGTGTTGCGCATAGGACAATTTTATGCTAAATTTTCACTTTACTGTGCCATGACTATAATTTTTGGGTTTTCTCTCATGGATTATGTTTTCACTAATGTAAATGGTGACTAGGCATGCAAATAGGATGGATATTAGTTACTGGAGGGTAGATTCATTAGATCAAAAGTTATCTTGAGGACAAATGAATCAGTTCCCACCCTTTTAGAGGCAAGTTGTTAAGGTTGCCTAGATTCCAGTTTCTTGTTCAGCTTTTGATGGATTAGTTCCTCATATTAGGGATTCGACCCCTAAGGATGGGAGGAGGTTGAATTGAGGTCAATATATTCTTTTTCTTTCTCATTATAAAGGGTTGGACTCAGTTGGATGCTTATGCTTTGAGTAGACATAATTTTGTATAAGTTTCAGCAGGAGATTAACAAAAAGTTGCAGCCATTTCTTTGGGATCCATGTGGTATGACGTTCAGTTCAGTTTTCTATATTGTGATCATATGTTAGAATGTTTTTTTTACTTCATTAATAATTGCATTGCTTTTAAGTGGATGTTTTCAAGTTGATAGGTAGAACCCATAACTTTTATGCTCTGTTTTAGGGAAATATTCACAGTCTATGTTTTCTTTAGTTTAGGAAGAATCCATGTTGCTTACATGCTCTTTCTAGCTCCTCACTTGTCTTTAATCACCTCACCCATCAAACCCTTGAGTGTTGAGCCTTGCGCCTACCTTGCCCCATCGAACACCTTGCAATTTTGATCTAATTTCCTTGCCATAACTGTTTGGCTCCTTCTGATCCAGCAAAACCCTTCAAAATTAAATCAAAACCCTGTGCTACTATACCTAGCCTAATATCATTTTTTTGATCCAGTCATCTTGGCTGAGATCCTTACGGAGAGAACCCTCTCCTGGCCTAGCTACTTGGCTAAGCGTGG
Organism: Pinus tabuliformis; assembly: GCA_031772625.1. Classification (NCBI taxonomy): domain Eukaryota; kingdom Viridiplantae; phylum Streptophyta; class Pinopsida; order Pinales; family Pinaceae; genus Pinus; species Pinus tabuliformis. The sequence goes on from CM062819.1 coordinate 1,283,793,558, forward strand.
TTTGTGGTTACCTCGGAATTGCCTTCTTCAGCCTGAGGTTCAATCCGAGAGATAACACCTATGATAAAGAATTCTCCTCGGGGGGAACAATACTTCATATTATTCATTGATTATTTTACTCGAATGTGTTGGATTGGCTTATTAAAACATAAATATGAAGCATTTCATAAATATAAAGTCTTCAAAGATATAGTAGATAACGAGTTAGATTTGAAAATAAAATTTCTTAGATTAGAGAGAGGAGGAGAATTTATGTCAAGTGATTTTTTAGACTTTTGTGAACAATATGACATCAAGAGGAAGTTTTCTATAGCAAAATCTCCTCAACGAAATGGAGTGACAGAAAGAATAAACAGAACAATCCAACAAATGTCACGTGCCATGCTTGATGATTCCGGAACACCTCATACCTTCTCGGGGAAGCAACAAATAAAATAGTACATATTCTAAATAAAGCTCATATTCAAGTAAATAGTGACAAAACTCCTCATGAACTATGGTTTGGTAATCCTCCAACTGTCAATCATTTTAGAGTCTTTGGAAGCAAATGTTACATAAACAATAATGATGATAAACTTGGAAAGTTTGAAGCTAGAGATGATGAAGGAATTCTCCTTGGATACTCCTCTAGAAGCAAAGGATATAAATGATACAATAAAAGACTTCAAAATATTGTTGAATGCATTAATGTTATTATTGATGAAGCATCCATAGGTACCAAAAAGGAAGCACCAACAAATGACAAACATATTCCTACAACAAGCCAAAAGGATGTTAGAGATGGAATCAATAAAGCATCAGAAGAAGGAATTGATAGTGAAGAAGCATTAGAAAAGACTCCATCAAGGTATGTTTAGAAAAATCATCCATAATCTCAAATTCTAGGTGATAAGGAAGGTGGAGTACAAACTAGAATAACTCTTGTTGGAACTTCTACTTATCTAGCCTTACTATCCACAATTGAACCATAAAATGTAAATCTAGATAGCAAATATGAATGTTGGGTTAAGGGTATGGATGAAGAACTTGACCAAATAGAAAAGAACCATACATGGGAAGTAGTACCAAGACCTCATGAGAAAAATGTTATTGGGACAAAACAGGTATTCAAAAATGAACTAAATGAAAATGGAGAGGTAATTAGAAACAAAGAAAGACTTGTATGCAAAGGCTATGCATAACAAGAAGGAATAGACTTTGAAGAAACATTTGCACATGTAGCTAGACTTGAAGCCATAAGAATGTTCCTTGCATTTTCAAGTTTTCATAACTTTAAAGTATATAAAATGGATGTTAAATCTGCATTTCTGAATGGGGACATAGAAGAAGAAGTTTATATTGAATAACCTCATGGGTTAATTCTAGGAAATGATAAAAATATTGTTTGTAAACTCAAGAAGGCATTACATGGGCTAAAACAAGATCCTCATGCATGGTATTATCACCCTGACAAGTATCTTCGACAACAAGGTTTCACTAAGGGGTCTATAGATAACAATCTATATATAAACATGGATGATGGTAAACTTTTGATAGTTTTTTTTTGCGTAGATGACATAATATTTTGAAAAAATGAAGACTCTATGAGTCAAAGGTTTGCTTCAGCTAGGCAACAAAAATTTTAAATGTCCTTGGTGAACTTACATACTTTCTTGGTCTTCAAATTCAGAAAACAAAGAATGGTATCTTTCTCTTACAGACTAAGTACCTCAAGCAGATTTTGAAGAAATATGGAATGGAATACTACAAGCCTGTATGCACACCAATGGTAATAGGATGTAACCTTAGTTCACATGATGATTCTCCCTTAGTAAATCAACTAGAATACAAATCTATGATCGAGAGCTTGCTCTACCTTACAGGAAAACAATTAGACATCATGCATGCAGTTGGGATTGTTGGACGGTTTCAAGCAAATCCTAAAGAAACTCATCTTCATGTAGTCAAGAGAATATTCAAGTACTTACAAGGAACTCAATATTATGGTCTATGGTATCCCAAAGATGCATATTTTTCTCTTCATGCTTACACAAATGTAGATTGGGTTGGTAACATTGATGATCGAAAGAGTACTAGTGGAGGAGCATTCTATTTGGGACCTCTCTTGGTATCATGGTTCAACAAAAAAAAAACTCCATTTCTTTATCTATTGCTAAGGCAAAATATGTTGTTTTTTCATCTTTTTGTACTAAAATTCTATGGATGATGCAAACATTACAAGATATTCAAATCACTTGTCCTCAACCTATACCTATTTTGTGTGATAATACTAGTTCCATAAGTATTTCTAAAAATCCTGTCATGCACTAAAAAACCAAGCATATTCCAATCAAATATCACTTTCTGAGAGAACAAATGCTGGAACAAAAGGTCATACTAGATATGTTCCCTCAAAGGAACAAGTTGTAGATATATTTACTAAACCACTTCCACATGATTCCTTTGAATATCTTAGACATAAACTAGGAGTGGTCTCTGCTTCATCACTTTGTTAATTATTCTGACATATCTTTCATGTTCAGAGGGAGATGAGTTTGAAATTACTACAGTTTACTTTTTTTACGCTGACCCCATGAAGGATAGTCCCGTATATACACGATTTTGGTTATTGATAGTAGCGTATATTTATCTATGAAGAAGAAACTATGGGATAGACTCAAGGAGAGGTTCTGGTACACTTCAATCAGTAGTTCTCTGACCCTCTGCTTCTAATATTGACTGGTTACAGCCTCTTGTTGCTCAAATAAAACTTAGAAGTGATAGTGGCTTATGATAATTGCTAAATGACATTGCTGCTTTGATGGATTTACTAATTGATGAAGTTTCTTTGATGACTTTACTAGTGAATATGATCAGTCCTAACAATGAACAAATGGCACAGGTTCAGGGGGAGAATTTGCTATATTTCTAATAGTTCACATTATTGGTACTTGATTTCTTGATCATTCCTTGTTGCATAATGATGTTCATATTGTTGTTAACAGATGCTCATCCTTATATGGTGAATGATGGTTATTGATGACTATCATGGTCTTGCTACCTCACTATTGAGGTCTTTTTTTATAAATGTCATATTTATCTCTTGATGTAAAGGTCATATCAAGATCCATGATGTAAAATTATTATATTCAGCCATGATTGGAATATTGGATTCAAGTCCATTATGTATGTAATCCCATTATTCTGGGCACTTGATGTAATTTTGAGTCAAATATTTAACCCCACTATGTTGGGAAATTAATGTAAGCATAATTTCTTGGGGATAGGAAAGGTTAGATTTGGTTGAGTCATAGCATCATGTACTTCTTTGTATGTATTCTAGAAGTTTTCGCATATGCCTAGGGGGAGCATGGTCAATGCTCATATTCAACAACATAAGATCTACGGTGCTCATCTATACAACAGAAGTCTTCATTTAACATTGGCCAGCCCTTTGCACTTGATGTCAAAGGGGGATTGTTACACAACATTTTGTCATTGTCCTTGTACTCCCCGTCCACGATCCTGGAGGACCTCTACAGTATACCCGACATGCTTTCCTATCATGAATAAACTCCCATTGTATCCCTCTTCATGATCAAAACAATTCCATTTTGCATCATTTCCCAAAAATCTTCTATTTATCCCAGTTTACAAGACTGACGCTAATGACCCGCATCCTACTCGCACCGATATGTAGGGTTTACAACTATCCCTAGTGCTAATCAGATCAACTGAACCATTTCTTAGTCGCACTGATCCTCTTTTGGAAAGTTTTTTGAATATGGAGCTGAAGCTTCCAGCTCTAGAAGCTTTGTAACGGAAGCTTGGTAAATGGTTAGGCTGGATGGAGTCGAGGAGGTAAGTTTTAGTCTTGATCAAAAGACAAATACACAAAATGTGTTGTATGTGGAAGGTCTCAAGCACAATCTTCTTAGTGTTATCCAAATATGTGATAATGGCTATGATGTGACCTTTCGATCCAAGGAATATGAGATCTGCAACATGAATAATGTAAATATGGTGGGAAAAGCAATAAGAACCCACAATAATGTATATGTGTTTGATGATTCCAAAGTTAACTGCTATTTAAGAGAAACGAATGAAGCATGGTAGTGGCGCAGGAGCCTTAGCCATATGAATTTTGATAGTTTGATAAAATTCAGCAAGCCGGGAGCTTTGATAGGATTACCAAGACTTTCAAGGTCTAATAACTCAATCTGCAAGTCTTGCCAATTTGGCAAGAAAACTAGGACTCATTTCAAGTCAAAATATTTCTCCTCATCTAGACCACTGGAGCTCATTCACACAGATATTTGTGGCACAACTAGATAAAAGACGCCAAAAGGAGAAAGGTATTTCATGATTCTCATTGATGATTTTACTACGGCTACTTGGATCGTGCTCTTAAAAGAAAAGTTAGAATCATTTAAGAATTTTACATTTTCAAAGCTTAAGTAGAAAATGATAAAGACTTAAAGATGAAATTCTTAAGATCAGACTGAGGAGGATTGTACACTTCAATAGAGTTTAAAGAATTTTGTGAAGAACATGGCATTATAAGGCAATATTTAGTGGCTAGAACTCCACAACAAAATGGAGTAGTTGAGAGAAAGAACAAAACAATCTAGGAAATTTCTATAGCCGTGTTGGATGAAGTAAAAGCATCCCACATCTTCTGGGGAGAAGCAATACAAGTAGTAGTATACCTATCAAACAAAACTCAATTTAGGCCTAATAATAATAAAACACCCTATGAATTGTGGAAGGGAAGACATACATCAGTTAAGCACTTCAGGTATTTGGGAGAAAATTCCATCCAAAATGTGGATGGAGTTCCCTGGTCCCTTTGGTTCCTGATGATGGATGGAGTTCCAACCTGAAACATTGGATGGATCACATATATTACACAGTTCCCTTCTGAAAATCTATAATAATATGAATCACTGTGGAAGTCTCCAATCACTCAAAAAATACTTTATCAAAAGGAATGATAGAAATCTTGGTATGTTTGGCTGCCACACTAATGAGGGTATATTACTCAGGTACTTCGCTTGAAGCAAAGGATATAAGTGTTACAACAAGTGAACAATTAAGATTGAGGATTGCATTGATGTGATAGTAGATGAAATGGCTTCAAAATGTTAGTCCTCTAAAAGAAATATGAAATCATATGGTGAAGAAAATCCAAATATGAGGTCCACAAATCTAGAAGAAAAAAAATCAGATAGTGAAGATGAGGAAGCAGGGACAACTCCAAGGCCAAAGACACCTTCTAGGTATGTACAGAAAGAACATCCTGATAATCAGATACTTGGATATCAAAGACATGGTGTTCAAACCAAGAGGAAACTTGTTAGCAATACAAGTTATGTAAATCTGGTTCTGTTTTCGCAAATCGAACCCAAGAATCTCAGCCAAGCAAGTGAGGACAAGTTTTGGGTGAAAGTTATGAATGAATAACATGATTATATTGAAAATCATGACACTTGGGAGCTTGTTCCAAGAGCTAGAGAGAAAAATGTTATTGGGACAAAATGGGTTTTTAAAACCAAGCTGAATGAGCAGGGTCAAGTGATCATGAGCAAGGCTCGATTGGTCTGCAAAGGGTATGCTCAAATAGAAGGGGTATATTTTGAAGAAACCTTTTCACTAGTATTAAGACTAGAAGCTATCATAATTTTCATTTCCCTTGCTAGACATAAAAATATCAAGGTATATCATATGGATGTGAAATCTACATTTCTCAATGGAGACCTAGAAGAAGTTTACATTTAGTAGCCAGAAGGATTTATGCTCACCACAGATGAAGGGTTTGTGTGCAAACTAAAAAGTGATCTATATGGACTGAAACAAGCTCCCAGATCTTGGTACGAAAGGCTAGATAAATACCTTCAACAACAAGGCTTTAAAGAGGGTATTGTCGACAATAATTTATACATAAAATCTGAAGGCAACCATCTACTAATTGTAGTAGTTGTGATGTAGGTAATGTTCCCTCTACGAACAGAGGCAACCCCTCTAGCCCTAGAGTGGGTCTAGTCACAGCAAGACAAAACAATAGCTAATTTCCTTAAATAGTCATCGTTGTAAGAGCCTACCTTATGCTGGTGTTCAATGGAGCCTTTGTTACGCTGCTTCAGCTATCATTTCCTTCTCCTCGATGAGCAATTCACCTGAAACAACACAAGAGAACAACAGAACACATAATAGAGCACAACAATGAACTATTCACTTACAGAGTCAAGGAACCATAAGCTATCAAATATATTTTACACATGACATAGGAAATCAACATTAATTGTATTAATAAGAGCAAAAGCAAAGCTTACAACCAACCCTTGATGTCGCAAGCTTCCTCGAAGGGTCCAGTCAGTATGTCTCCTCAAGCATTCACTCTCAAAAGGTCTCCCAAAAGGCTGATATCTCTATCTCTAACCCAAAAGTACTAGTATAATGCTAAGGCAATCCATAACCAATTGCTATACTATCAAAAATTCACACTACACCAAAACTAGCTAATTTTCTCAATACCAAAAACTAAGAACTAGCTTATCATAGAAATGGGGAATGCTTTTATAAGAGGAGGATCCTCCATAAATCAGGGAGAGGGAGCTTATCCTCAAGGGAGGTTTCACAAAAGGTAAAACCACCATCTCAAAGGAGGAAAGGCGAACCTCCTTGACCTAAAAACGAGTTCCAGAACCACCCAGAAGCATTCTATTCGAACTAATTTGCCATATCTAGGTCATCGTGAGTCAAACACTAGGACTAAGAGACGACATCGCAGGGAAATAGTGTATTCAGATCTGTCGTTGCAAGGAGGATATTGAGGACTTGCGACGAGCCCTAAAAACTGACTGTCGCAGAGAACAGATGTACCCCTGCGACGATGTCGCAACGTTCTAGTCCACTTCAGGTTATTGTCACAGGCAGAATGAGGTTATCTTGTGACGATCTTGGAACATCAGTAAAAAGGGTCAATCTTCAGGATTTAAGAGAATTGTTAATCTTCTTGAATTATTTGGAAGATGTGGACACATTTGTTGATGTATGACATAGAACGGATGCCATTCAGGGACCGACTCTACCCGGGACCAAGGGATGCGGGGTCAGAGACCAATTACTGTGTAACAGTAGTGTATGTGGATGATATAATCTTTGGCAGGGACATCGAAAAATTGGGGCATCAATTCGCAAAATGTATGCAGACATAGTTTGAAATATCCATGATCAAAGAATTGAATTTCTTCCTAGGATTTCAAATCTCTCTGTCTCCAAGTGGAGTGTTTATCTCCCCAATCCAAATACCTTTAAGAAACTCTAAAGAAGTTAAAAATGGAAGATTGCAAGATAGAGAGCATAGCTATGGTTACAAGTTGCAAATTGTGAAAAGAAGATGAGACATCATAGGTAAATCAGATTGAATACAGATCCATGATAGGAAGCTTATTGTATCTTATAGCTTCGAGGACAGATATCATGAAAGTTGTGGGTCTTGTGGCCTGATTTCATGCCTTCCCTCATGAAAGTCATGTTGTTTCCATCAAAAGGATTTTCAAAAGGAACAACATAATATGGATTGTGGTATGATAAGAGAAAATAATTCAATTTGAAGGCCTACACTGATGTTTAATGGCCTGGAAGTCTTGATGATAGGAAAATCACCTCATGTGTAGCTTTCTTCTTGGGAAAATGCTTGGTGTCATGGGTCAACAAGAAATAACCCTCCATTTCTTTACCAACTACTGAAGCAGAGTATATTACGGCTACTACTTGTTGCATATAAATTATATGGATGAAGCATACCTTAAAAGATATTCAGATAGAGTTGACTAATCCTATTCAAATTATATGTGACAATAAAAGTTCTATCAGTATCTCTAAAAATACAATCATGCATTCAAATACCAAGAATAATCCTATCAAGTTCCATTTCTTAAGGGAACAAGTTGCGGCCAATACTGTGAGACTTGAATATGTGGCCACTAAAGACCAACTTGTTGATATCTTTACTAAGCCATTGGAAATAGAACCCTTTGAATATCTTTGGCAGCAGACAGGAATTGTGACTCGTGCTTATAAATGACTCCATTTTTGGGGGTGTTGGTAGCTACTCAGCATGAGGGATCAATGGAAGAGTAGGTTGCAGTGGTTTAGGGGGATTATTCCAAAGCATTCTTTGTCATTAATCCCAAAGAGGGAAAAGTCTATTGGAATAACATGGCCAGATTTAGGGGGAGATTATGGTGTTTCCATCAATTCTAAAGGGGGAGATTATTGGACTATGGGCATTGTCAAGATGGCTAGTGGTTGTGAGTGTGTTGGAATTGATTTCAACTGGATGACTATGGTGAATTAGGTGAATAGATTATTGGAATCATCTTTTAGGCTACAAGTGGACTCATTACTACAACATACCCTCTCCATTAGAAAGTGCTCTGAAAGAGCTTTCCAATGGTATGAACAAGTCCAGGAAATCCCATCAAGATCAAAAGTTATTGACTACCAAAGGTTATCCAAAACAAGTCAAAATATCGAGGCAGGTCAACTTATCAGAACCTTGGGAAGAAACAATTTCATAGGGCCAAAGTCTTGGAGGCAAGCATGATTATGCAAGCATTTTGGCAGGTCCGAGTTTCGGAATCTGAAATATTGGAGGACAGTAGATCAGAGATTGGGATTTCATAACTCTAATGAAATTCTCTCTGAGGAATGTTCTGATTCGATAAGATAGGCCCGATATCATAACCTTAGAACAAATGAGTACATCAAGACCTCGATGACTTATTCCCTTAGAGAATTATTTTGAAAGTGTACCGAGATCAAAAGGCTGAAATATCAGAGCATCAAGACCTTAGGAGGACAAAATTTTAGAGCTGATTTTCAGAAGGATGGGGCCATCGGAACCTTGGATCAGGAGACCTATCAGAACCTTAGAGTAGGTTATACTGTAGGATAGGGCCATTGGAACCTTAGAGCATAGGGCCATCAAAATATTGGAGGAAGGATTATCAAAGGCGGAGTCCAAGCATATAAGAGGTTCAGAACCTCGGCAGATCAGAACCCCGGAACTTCTTAATAGATGAATTATTTAAAATCCTTGGTAGTGTTAACTGTCAATGTATGTCGAGAAGCGAAATACAAATGATTTCATTTAAAAACCAAATTCCGATGGACCCCCTGCTCTCTCCTCTAGGTGGACACATGGCAGTAGTTTATTGGCCCTAAGGGACTGAGGTGGCAGATGACGTAGTCATGGCGTGGTCGTAAAACATGACACATGGCAAGAAATATTAGGCATTTCAGGTGGCCTAGTGGGCCAAATTCAGGTGATATGTGTAACCTTTGAGGAGGCACCACATGGAGTAATGAGGTCACTCGTAGGTTGTCATTTAAGAGGTCAAGGATTTCAGAACTCCACTATAAATTTTCTTTGAAAGATTCGATAAAGGACATCCAATGGACTAGTGCCTAGTTGCAGTAGACTAATAAAATTGAGGGCGTAGAGTAGGCTTAAGCACCTGGTTCATGAACAAAAGGAATTAATACCTAAAATATAAATCATTGGTTACGATGTCGGGTCCCATGGAGGAAAAACAGGAAAGTGCCAAGTGAAAGGAGCTTGGAACCTCACGACCTCATAACGTCATTTGAATAAAAGTTACGATATATGGTGGCTCCAATATTGCAACACCCAAGGGCTATACTGGTGATCACAGGTAGTGGTCATATAAAAGAACAAACAACTAAGGGCTATGCTCTAAGGGGATAAAGGCATCAACATTCTGATATATCATAACTTTGTTTTAATAAAAGTTACGATGTGTATGAGCTCTGATATAACAGTTGAGTGCATTGCAGGATTGGATGAGTTGGTAGCTAAGGGAATTAAAGGAGGTTGGTCACTGGAGTTTTTGTGACTTCAAAAGTTCATTGAGATAAAGACATAGTCCATCTCCTATTTCTTTTCCATGTGTTACAGTATTAAATGAAGAATAGAGAATCCATTCTCAAAGTAATGGCAAGCTCTATTAAGCCTTGAATAAGCACGGAAGTCACATTAGAATGGGAAAGTTGATTGATATTAAATTATCGATATGGAGGATTGCTGAGGGAGTAAGTGAAGAACTTGGAAGCCCATACTTATGTTTAAATGCCATGACATAATTCACCCATTCAATGCAACAACAGCATGGAGGATCCCTACATAGGTACACTCAGACAGTGATGGAAAATTATGACAAAGACATCGTTGAATAGTGTAAAACAAAGGATCAAAACCACTGATTTCCATCAAGCAAATGGGAAAAAGAGAGTATTGTTGAATGTGATGAGCTATGCAGAGTCTGTGGGACTGTGTCAAGTGTTGACTTGAAGTGAAGAGCTACTAAGAGCTTTTGTAAGAGAAGGATGAGGGTTGAGAATTTGTTATTATGAGCAGTAGAAAAAGTGTAGTTGTGCAAGACCAAAGGAGCCTTGGAACATTAGAAGAACAATAGCATAAGTTGAGTCTAAAACCAACCAAAGTGGTATATTTCTATATATGTAAATGCCTATTTTTTTTTAGTTTGAAAATAGTATGAAAAGTATAACATTGGCATAAAGAGGTTGGTTCCTCTCAGAAAGTAGTTTCTTTCTATCCTAAGGGGGTCAGTGCCTCCTGTGAGTGGGTTCTCACAAACCATTTGATGTCATTAAGTTGGTGCTTAATTTTACATCATAACAACAAACAAATTGGTGTTTTTCCCCTTTGGGTTTCCACGTGAAAAATATTGATTTCGTTATGTGTATGTTGCTCATGTGATGAATTGTATGTACATGTGAATGTCTCATCTTGCAGCTCATTTTCTTTATGTATGAATACTTTCATAAGTAACATACAATAGAGGAAATAATTACAAACGTATTCAGTAAAAATTGTAAAAACCTCACTATTACTAATTCAACCCCCCTCAGTAAGTCCTTATTCCAACAATTTTTAGCTGAGTTATTTATTCAATGAGAATATATTTTTCTTCTAGAGCATCCGTAAAAAAATCATTAGATTCATCTACAAATTTTCCTTGAAATGCCATAAGAAATTAATTTTCTTGATCAAATTCAACATCCTAATTATTGGAAGAATATTCATTATCTCCGTGTGTATAAAAAACTTTTATTTTTATCAAACCTTCCTCTAACATTCCATTTTGAGGAATTCTTCCCTTTCTCGTGATTTTCTTTATAAGGACATTTAGCAGCGTAGTGACCAACTCTTTCACAAGAAAAACATTTGAAAGGAAGCTTCCCTTTAAACTTTCTAGTTCCTACTTGGATTTCTTTATGAAATTTAATTCTTCTTCATTTGATATGTAACCTATTTCCTTAAGCTCCTCCTTTTCCTTTCCTTTATAAGAAGCTTTGAATGTTTTTTTCTGATATCTAATGGACCCCCATTTCTCATTTCATAAGTTGTTAATATTCCATAGAGTTGTTCAATAATGAGGTTCTTCAAATCCTGCATTTCTTCAATGGAAGAAACTTTTGAATCAAATTTTGGGGTTAGAGATCTTAGAATTTTCTCAACAACCATCAAATATTTTACTTCATTACCAAGTTTTCTCATTGAGTTAACGATCTCAACTGCCCTAAGGAAAAAACTTGCAATACTTTCATCATTATGCATTCTGAGAGTCTCGTATTGAATTCTAAATTTTTGAATTTTAGCACTCTTTACCTTAGTGTTACCTTCATAGCTCTGGATAATCTTGTCTCATATAGATTTTGCAGTATTTAGTTGTATGACCTTTACAAATTCTGACTCTTCCAAGCTTCTTAAGGGAGAGTTGCCTGCCTTTTCATTGGTCTCATATTTTTTCTTCCCTGCATCATCTTTGGGGATAATGGATGGTTACTAATAGCCTCCTTCAATGATTTCCCAAACATCAACTCCAAGTGACTACAAATATGATCTCATTCTAACTTTCCAGAAAACCAAGTTTGTTCCATTAATCAAGAGTGATCGGATAGAAGATAATCCCTCTTGATTTCTCACTTGGTGGATCTCCCTTCAAGCGATCAAGCTTCTTTTGAGGGACCTTCTCTGATACCAATTGTTAGGAAAAATATTGGGGGGGAAGGGTGAATCAGTATTTTACACACTTTAGTTTTCAATTTCTTATTTTTATTTATGTATGCTACTATTATTAAGGAAACAAGTGTATGTACGCGACTGTGATTAATGAAACCCACGTATATCCATATAAATAATTTAACATTAATTTCATCATCTATTCATATTTAACTAGTGCATCATTACTTAATTATTAATCAATTAAATAGTAATCATGAGCAGTGAAGTGGATATATCATCAACACACTAGAGCCATGTAAACACACATGAACACCACGATTTTAGGTGGAAACCCAATGTGGGATAAAACCATCGTTGTCCTCATCTCTATCTTCTTATTTTATTAAAAGAAAAACTTCTTACAATATTGTACTTCCGCAGATTCTAACCAATATGAAAGCACCCACTTATAGAAGGCTACAACCTTCTCTTGTTTTCCAGCACCTATTGGACTAGAGCTACAACCCCTTTCTAAAGATTTCTACCCTCAAATCATTGTGGACCACTTTTCAAACAGTTTCAAACTGGATCCACCTGTCAAACAATCATCAAACCAACCTGTAGGCCACTTGGACCCATATCAACCATAAATCCAAACAAATTGAACCATTGAATCTGAGACACTATCACGTTATAAATCAACTCAAATTTTGAAGTATCAAGACATTGAAAGTAGAACCCAGCCAGAAACTGTAAATATCAAATTGTGTATGTGACTGCAATGAATAAAACTAATCTGAAAAATGAGATCTTAGACAAATATTAAGGTACTACAGACTCATGTACAAGATTTGCCTATATTACATAGTGCAACAGATCGAAAAGATTGTGAATAATATAGACAATGAAGCAGTTAGAAAAATATAACAAATACACAGATAACACAACAAATAATCAAGGCGTTCACCCAAAACTCTTTGGCTATGTCTCCTGGTCTAGCTTTCAATGGTGATCTCTCTATTATGTCTTCAAGAGAAGAGTTTTTACAAATGTGAGCTCAAATTGAGTCTCAACAGAACAAGAAAAAAAAGTGGCATTTTGCTTGAATCCCTCAAGTCTTACTAAGTTCATAGACTCTCCCTCTTGCTCTTTGTCTTTGTCTTCTCTCTATCTCGCACTGCCTACACCTGTCTTTGTCATTCAGTGGCTTTTAAGCCAATCGGTGCTTGTCTGTTCGTTTTCCCTTTCGGGCTTTCTGGCTTCTGGCCTCTGTCTGTTCAAATCCCCTCTGAGTGTTAACCAATGATGGTGTAACGTCTTCAGGTATGGTGGCCACTTGTTTTGTAACAAAAGGAACTATCGACACATTCAAATCCCAAAAATGTTGTTTCTCTGTTTACACAGAGAAATACACAAAAACACTGTAAAATCTGCCAAATTGTTATTTATCGGACTTCAAATATTATTAATTTCGCCCTATAATCCTTTCGGATCTGCCTTTGGTTGCTATCGCAAATCCACCGTTCATTTATATGATCGTTGATCCAACGATTGCTTATTCATTTTGGGCAGCTTATGCGTACGGATATTACCCGTTCGAAAAGGCGTTTTTCTCTCTCCAACGCCAAGCCATGTATCAGCCAGTGTATGGGATCAGGTGGAGCCCGTCCAATACCACTTACTGCTTAAGATCCACCCGCAATCCCGCTTGTTGCAGAACTCAAAATATATATTGCTACATGTATAAACCCTTTCGGGTCTGTTTTATCGCTCCATTGACATTTCCTTTGTTTTTCATTTATTTAACGAAAATGCGAGTTTACATAGAAAAACTCCTTTTTACGAAACTCAAAATATATATATTTGTACCCATAAGACCTGTCGAGTCTGGCTTTATCGCAAGTCGCATATGAATTAGCCCTGGTCCTCTATATTGTCACAACGTGATTTTGTGATCGATATATCGCAATTGCATATCACATGGTCTTCGGGCCTCCGTAAGCCTTTCTCTCTATGTTTTGTCGATGTGATATCTCAAGCTAACCTGGGTCGTCAATTTTCATGCTTGATCGATGGTCCTCCTTGACTCATGTTGATCGTTTTCACAACTTTCATAAGGCTGCACCGATAACCTTCGCTTTCCACCGCCGATTGTGATATGCCGATTGGATCTAGACCGTTGATCGGCCAGATCCGATGGCTCTTGTGCATCATTATTTTGACCTCTTATAGGTTTTGTTTTCTTTTTTTATTCATGTTTTTCTCTCCCGATAGTGTTTACTGCCATTTTTAAAGGTTCATCCTTTTGCGATAGTTTTTTGTTTTTGAAGACTAAGAGGGTTTTTTGGATCCATTTTGGATCATGCCTTCCCACTGAAAAAGCTTTTGGACCACCAAAAGTTGGTTTTTAAGCATCGATCAAGTGAGGATATAGCTTCCTCACTTGTCCAATCTCTATCCATCATGCACTGCTTGGTTTTGAACCTTTGAGTCTGATTCTCAGGTACTCAACATCCCCTGTGCATGTAGTTCTCACCTTCCTATCTAGTGTTGTGTCCTCCTACAACTCATTGAGATATTCAGGAAACAGATCATCAATAGAAGGAAATTGACTTTTCTCTTTGGGATCTTCAACCAATGAAGGTTCATATAATCTCAAGTTCTCTGCATTAATGACTGAATAGATATGCATATAAGCTGGCAGATCAAGGCGAAAATCGTTTTCACCAATCTTCTCAAGTATCTTGAAAGGACCATACCTTATTGGTTTCAGCTTCTTACCTTCACCTTGAATTCTTTCTTTGTTGATGTACATCCAGACTTGATCACCAACTTGGAAGCTATGCTCAATTCGATGCTTGTCATGCCCTACCTTGTACTTGGCCTAGCTTCTTTCTAGCTGTTCCTGCACTGCTTGGTGAATTTCTTGGATTTGTTCAATGAACTTGGTTGCTTTATCCACATCACTGTGTCCATCAACTTCTATGTATTTACCAAAGACAAAATCCAAGGGAGACTTTGGTGTAAAACCAAAAAAAGTCTCAAAAGGAGATCTCTGAGTAGAAGAGTGCTTGGCACGGTTGTAAGCATATTGCACATAACACAAATGTTCATCCCAAAGCTTGGGATGCTTGCTGCAATAGCCTATGAGCAACTGGATCACTGTCCTATTGACCACCTCTATTTGACCATCTATTTTTGGATGAAATTTTGTGCTCTTCTTCAATCTGGTGTCCATCAATTCCCACAGACTTGACCAAAACTTCCCAACAAATCGGGAATCTCAATTAGATACAATGGAATTGGGTAACCCAAAATGAACCCATACATGCTGAAAGAACAACTTCGTTTTTTGTTCAACTGTAACCTACTTGTTACAAGGTATCAAAATACACATTTTGCTGAACCTATCCACAATAACATATAAATAATCATGACCTTTTCTAGATTTTGGAAATCCCCCAACAAAGTCCATGGAAACACTTTCCCAAGGACGAGAAGGAACTGGAAGTGGAGTGTACAAGCCTAATTTTCTATTACTGGCTTGTAGCGCACATGGTACACCCTTTAATATATCTAGAAATTGTTTCATGCATTCTTGGCCAATAACAGAACCTTTGCAACTGTGCAATTGTTTTACTTACACCAAAATGACCTGATATTAGAGAAGTATGTGCTTATTGGATTATGTTAACTCTTTCAGTTTGAGGAATGCATAACTTTCCCAAATGATATAAGAGTTGGTCCTTAACATGATAATCCAATTATTCTACTTGTTTGCTCTGACTTAAAGTTGCATATACATCTTTAAAATCTACATCTTGAGCATATTGTTCAATGTATATTTCATGCATTACTGAATTATGCTTAAGTATAGTAGATGCATTTATGATTGGTCTGGATAACATATCTACAACCTTATTATGTATGCCCTTCTTATATCTAATGACAAGATGAAACTGTTGTAAGAAACCCATCCACCTATAGTGTCTTAATTGCTGCAATTTAGTTTGTGAGTGCAAATATTGAAGTGGTTGATGATCTGTATGTATAATTGTTTCTTTGCCCATTAGGTAATGTTTCCACTTTTTCACACTCTGTAAATGCATACAATTCTTTATCACATGTGGGATAATTAACTACTGCAAAAGTAAATGACTCAGAATGATAACATATGGGTTTACTGTGTTGCATCAACACTTCTCCCATGGCATAGTCACTGGCATCTGTTTCAATCTCAAATGGTCGTTGAAGATCTGGCAATGCTAGCACTGGTGTTGTACTAATTTTTTCTTTCAAGGTGTCGAAGGCTTTCTACTATTTTCCTCCCCACTGAAACACCTTGTTCAATCCTATTAAAGCATGTAAGGGAGCTGCAATCAAGGAAAAGTTAGCAATCAACTTTCTCCAATATTGTGCTACTCCTAGGAAACTCCTAACTTCTGTAGCAGGTTTGGGTTTAGGCTAGTTCACAATGACTGCAACCTTAGAGGGATTTATCTTCAATTCAACACCCCCTACACTATGACCCAAATAATTTAAATATGTTTTGCTAAATTCACATTTTGATAACTTCACATAGAGATTTTATCTTTTCAAAACATCTAAAGTCTGCTTTACATGCTTCAAATGTTCTTCCCATGTTTTACTGAAAACAAGAATGTCATCTAAGTATACAATAACAAAATCATCAATAAAAGGTCTAAGTACATCATTCATAACTCTCATGAAAGTGGCAGGAGCATTAGTTAAGCCAAAAGGCATAACCAACCATTCATACAGCCCTTGCTTTGTTTTGAAAGTAGTCTTCCATGCATCTTGTTCTGCAACTCTAAACTAATGATAGCCACTATGCAAGTCCAACTTGGAAAAATAAACTGCTTCTTTCAGCTGATCTAATAGATCATCAATGCGAGGAAGAGGATAATGATTCTTGATCATTATTTTATTCAATGCTCTATAATCAATGCACATCTTCCACGAACCATCTTTCTTTCTCACCATTACGATTGGAGATCCACATGGTGATGTGCTTGGTCTTATGAACCCTTTATCAAGTAGCTCATTTACCTTCTTCTTGATCTCTGCATTCTCTAAAGTGGACAACCTGTACATTCTGATGTTATGTAATGGAGCATCTTGCTGCAAATGAATATCTTGTACTATTTCCCTTTTGGGTGGCAGACCTTTAGGTTCTTGAAATAGGATATCATATTCTGAAACAACTTTATCTAAATTAGCTTTCTATTTAGCATCACAACCTTCGAATACATTGGTTTTATCAGGGTTCTTTTCCTTTACAACCATTAGTAAAAATTGCTTGCATGAAGGTTTTGATGATCCCCCAATCTCTGGGTTCACATTCTTGCCTCTAGCCTCTAGATGTGTAGCCTAAACTAATACATCATCTAGGCTAATGGGATTAAACATGAGAATGATGTGCTTCAAATAGCTATGTAGACCACCTATATACTTCAACAAAGTTTCAGGTGAGTCTAGAGATATGCCTAGAGTTAAAGCTCTTTTTCTAAATTCCTGGGTATAACTTTGTACACTTTGGCCCTTTAATTGGCGAAGAGTTTGCCAACTCATCATTGCTTGCTGCATATAAGCTAGAGGATAGAACTGTTTTTTAATGGCAGAAACAAATTCATTCCAGGTAGAAATAATTTTACCATGTCTCTTCAGATCAACTTGTGTCTTGCCTTCCCACCACACTAGTGTAGTTCCTCCAAGGCGAAGGCTAGCCAGCTAAATCTTTCTCCTTTCTGAATCAATGTTCTGCACCCTGCAATATACATCAATATGTCTAATCCAGTTATCTAGCTTTTCTGCATTTAATTCTCCATCATAGATTGGCAAATCAAATTTCACATCTAATTTAATCAAAGATGTTTTCTTCTTTTTCTTTTCAGGGATAGTTTTATGTGAAGAAGATGATGAGGATGGTGATGATGGAGTAGATGGTGTAGAAGGCCTCTCTTCTTTTCCTTTTCCTTTTGGATGTGCAACTAGAAGAGGTTCCTGTGCTCCTTTATTTGGTTGAGGTGTTGAAGTGCTTTTACCTCGACCTTTCTTAAACTCCTGATACATATCTTCCACCATGGCTCGCATGGCCATAAAGCTTTCCATGAATTGGGCTTCTGATTCCCGTGGAGTTTCTTCTGCTATTCTCCTTTGAGAATAGACTCTCCCAATATCTGGATTAGCCTCAACAAGTTCTCCTTTTCCCAGTTTGAGCTTTGACCTAGTTAGCATACAAAAATCTAGCACAAGCTTGCCTAACCTTAGGAAACCTAAAGCTCTGATACCACTTGATCTGAAAAATGAGATCTTAGACTAATATTAAGGTATTACAGACTCATGTATAGGTTTTGCCTATATTACTTAGTGCAACGGATCGAAAATATTGCGAATAATATAGACAATGAAGCAATTAGAAAAACATAACAGATACACACATAACACAGCAAATAATCAAGGAGTTCACCCAAAACTCTTGGGCTATGTCTCCTGGTCCAGCTTTCAGTGTTGACCTCTCAATTATGTCTTCAAGAGAAGATTTTTTACAAATGTGAGCTCAAATTGAGTCTCAACACAATAGGAACAAAAAATGGGGTTTTGCTTGAATCCCTCAAGTCTTACTAAGTTCACAGACTCTCCCTCTCACTCTCTATCTCTGTCTTCTCTCTTTCTCGCACTGCCTGCCCCTGTCTCTGTCATTCAGTGGCTTTTAAGCCAATCGGCACTTGTCTGTTCGTTTTCCCTTTCGGGCTTTCTGGTTTCCAACCTCTGTCTGTTCAAATCCCCTCTAAGCATTAACCAATCATGGTGTAATGTCTTCAAGTATGATGGCCACCTGTTTTGTAACGGAAGGGACTATCAGTGTGTTGAAATCCCAAAAATGTCGTTTCTCTGTTTACATAGAGAAATACACAAAAACGTTGTAAAATCCGCCAAACTGTCATTTATTGGACTTCAAATATTATTAATTCTACCCTATAATCCTTTCAAATCCGCCTTCGGTCGCTATTGCAAGTCCACTATTGATCTATATGACCATTGATCCAACGGTTGCTTATTCATTTCGGGTGGCTTATGCGTATGGAGATTACCCACCCGGAAAGTCGGTTTTCTCTCTCCAGGGCCAAGCCACGTGTCGGCCAGTGTATGGGATCGGGCGGAGCCTGTCCAATACCACTTACCGCCTAAGACCCACCCAAAATCCCGCTCGTTATGGAACTAAAAATATATATCGCTACATGTATAAACCCTTTCAGGTCCGTTTTATCGCTCCATTCGCATTTCCTTTGTTTTTCATTTATTTAACAAAAATCTGACTTTACATAGAAAAACTCCTTTTTACAGAACTAAAAATATATATATTTGTACCCATAAGACCTGTCGGGTCCAGCTTTATCGCAAGTCGCATATGTATTGGCTCCGCTCCTCTATATTGTCGTGATGCGATTTTGCGATGTGATATATCACAATCACATATCGCATGGTCTTCGGGCCTCCGTAAGCCTTTCAATTTTTGTTTTTCCAATGTGATATCGCAAGCTAACCTAGGTCGTCGATCTGTGCGCTTGATCGATGATCCTCGTTGACTCGCGCTAATCACTGTTGCAACTTTCATAGGGTCGCCTCCGATAAACTTTGCTTGCCACAACGATTGTGATATGTCGATTGGATCTGGACCGTTGATTGGCCAGATCCAACAACTCTTGTACATCATTCTTTTGACCTCTGATAGGCTCTGTTTTCTATATTTCTTCATTTTTTTCTCTCCCGATAGTGTTTTCCACCATTTTTAAAGGTTCATCCTTTTGCGATAGTTTTTTATTTTTGAAGACTTAGAGGGTTTTTTGGATCCATTTTGGATCAAAAACCCACGTATATATGTTCTTTCTCTGTATAATACCTACGTACAGTTCTCAGAATACTAGAAACAAAAATTATTAATCGCATAATCATTCACAAACAATTTCACTAGTTGCAAATCATAGAATTAATCACATATTTCTGAACCAATTACAAATCATATACTTTTGTGCCATTAACCTTGAATAGTTCAACCAAGTCAGTTCAATTATAATGAAGAAATCATCGAAAGATAGAAGCAAGTAAACCAATCATCAACTTTAGACATCAATCATCAGATCCGTAAACATCTATTAGTAAATCAAACCCTGGTTTATTTATGTGACCTTTATAAGGAATATTCATGTACGTACGTGCTTACCATGTATAACACCTACATACATATTTGCACAAAAAAAATTATTTCGTATAATATATATGAAACCCTTCAAAGGTTTATCTATGTATGTACATGACCATGAACAAACATACCTACATATAGATATGAAAAAATTTCGCTGCAAACACAGTTTCACTTTTTGCAACCTTGATTGTTAATGCTACAATTTCTGAATAAATTGTTTAGATCAAAGCATCATAGTTTCATCAATATTACACATTTGCAACAAGTAAATAAAATACGCATACATGTCAATATATTTCAGATCTTTCAGATTTGAGTCTTCTCCTTACTCCTTGGTGCACACCTCTTTTAGATCAAATCATTCATAGACAACACAAAACTCGCACACCTAGCACTTTAATCTCCATCTCCTTATATAGCATTAACCTTAGCCAATATCTTAGGCCAATCCTTTAGTAATGTAGTCGGTATTCTTTGACAGCATCAAATAATTGTCTTTCGCGCTCATTACTATGGTCCAATACCATGGTAAAGACCCCTGGCATTCAAGTTACCATGGTGCGGATTATGTACGTGTCTTTTCTTCATAGTATCCGTGTATGTACACGACCTTTCTGCATAGGATCTGCTTATACTTTCCCAAACTTTATATTCAACATCCATATGATCTATCATTTCTATGTTCATCACTTTTGTAGCATCCGTTTTAGCTTGCATAATCATCTTGTTATCATAATATTGAGATATTTATCAAGTAGGTTACCATCAAGGAAAATAGATTAGCCATAATCCCACAAATTATCTCTCAATTTTTGAGAGCATTATACTAATATTAAGGTGCAGCCTCACTATGGGTTTTCAGTCAAACCTATTTGAATCCAAATGATAAGGCTTTGGGAAATTGTTTCAAAAATATTTCTCCATCATAAAAGAGGAAAACTATTTCATCGACATGTTGAGGAATGAAGCTATTAAGAAAAAAATAGGACTTTAGTATGGCATTGCAAAAATGAAGCAATAATGATTCCATTATTTTAATAATTATCCTTCGTAATTCATTGAAGCTTACTGGTAGATTATTTTAACGAAGTATAGAAATTCTGGATATCTCATTAAGAGTCAAATTCAATACTCAATGATATATTATATAATAGCTAGAAAAAATAGATGGTAGAGCACATCTTGGAATTTAAAGATCATCTCTTGATTGCATGGAAACAATAGAACACATGTCTCAGATTTCAAGGAGAATAATGAGGAGGTTGAGGATTATTTCTAGGGTTTCAATGAGCATATTTAAGCAAATTTTAAGCATACTGGAAAATAGGTCACAGGGCTTGCCTTATTTAAGGATAGTTGACAGATTTGTAGGGAAATTGTTTCAGACTTAGAGCATTTTAACACCAAGATCAACAAAAATGAAGAAATTGTAAATTCTTTTCACATAATTAGATATTGTTTTTATTTTTAATTTTCCATTAGGGTTTGATCCCTCAAATCTTGTAACAACTTAAGGATCATATTTTTCTATATATTCTTTTATTTGTATGTAGTAGAGGTCGGCTTCTAGGCATAGAGATACTTTCTTTTTTTGTAAATCCTAGATATTTCAGAGCTTTTAATATAAGGGTTTCGATTTCATCTTTTGACAGAACTTGTTTACTTTGTAAGTAATTTTCTATGTGTTCATTATATTTTCCTTCATACAGTTTGAAGTTGTGTGGATCCTAAGGAGAGGCTAGGCTAAGTATTAACCTCCCTTAGTTATCTTGGAAGAGTTATATTCTTTACTAAGCAAGCTAAATAAATTGTTTGTTTATGTTAGTTCCTATGCATTTGAACGTTATTTCCTTCCCTATAATTGTAATCTATGATATCGTTGAGTTGTTGTAAGTGTTTCTTCATGCTTTCTAATCTTATTGTCTTATATATTCAGAATGAGTATGACTATTAGCTGATATATTCTTTAGTCTTCTACCCATGTATTTCAAGCTAATGTTTCTTTGTCATCATTGGATGGCAGCGCTTTGATTGGGATTTTTTAAAGCGAGGGCTTAACTAGTTGGAGTAAGGATCTTGAAACCCTTAGCAACCACCTCTTGACAAACCCCCACATACAAATATGGCCATTGTGCCTAAAAGGTTGTTATTTAGTGATGATGAACAATAAATAAAACTCCTCACATTTGAGGGAGCCCCCTTTGGTTCAAGGGCCAAATTGAGCCTAAAGTATGTTGAGTTGATTTTTTGGTAGAATTCCCAACCAAAAATTGTCTTCAAGAAATAGATGCAAAAACTAGTAAATGACTTGCATATAGTTTCTTATGGATTGTGTTGATTCTTGTTGTATATGAATGATGAAATTATTAATGACTTTATAAGCATAAATGATGCCTTAGTAGTAAGGCTCACTGTTCTGCTCATGATTAAAATAATATTATGTGTATTCAGAATTCGATGTTTGTTTGGAATGTGTTATCCATGGTTATATTAATGTTGAATGTGATACTATGTGTTTATGAATGCACAAACATGCTCCAAACGTTTGTGAAAAATGATGTATATGTAAATCAAATTATTTATGCATTGGTTGTTATGTCTAAACTAAGCATTTATAGCTATAGGCCCTATGGCCATAACTCCAATAAGTTGTTGGTCTGGACCACCCTAGTGTTAAATAAATTCATGAGGAGTTAATCTATTGTCGAGGAATTAGGCCCTCGAGCCATTATATGCCTTAGGACTCAAGTTTCCAGTGGAAGTGAGGTGGTTTCTTTACCATTCATAGATTTGTCTTTTGTGTTATATGTGTATGCCATCAGATCCAATAGGCAATCAAGTTTGGATGCATTATATGTGGGTGAGAGACCTAGTGGTGGGGTTCGAAAATAACCATGAGAGTGAAACCTACCTTAACACCCACTTCCCACTGCTTCTCATTGATGCCTCAACACAATTCATATTATATGAGCACACCGACAGGGATTAAACAATCCTGACAAAGTTCCAAGTTGGAAATGCAAGGCCACCTTACCACTAACTATCCACTACTACTTGTATCTTGGTTGATGCTAAATGCCACCACTGTGATATTTTTGGTGTTGTAATGCGGGTTTGTTTGCAACAACCACTAATTTGACTTGTCAATACTGCACAGGTTCCATGTGGCTAGTCTAACGATGTTTTCCTCTAATGATAGACTAAAACTTTAATTATCTAGAACTTCTGATTAGAGGCCCGGATCAAAGTAAGAGTGACACCACTAGAAATATATTGACAAGATGAGCATAATGGTGGCATCTGAAGCTAATTCCAAAGACTTTCAAAAAATGGTTTTTTACTAATCCCATATTCATTAAAAAAAAAACCTTGGATTTTAGGTTAAGTTTGCAAGTAATACCTCTCATAGCGTAAGGAAGTTCAAGGGGGTGGGAGGCGGTTACATTAGATCTATAGGTTGTAATTAGATGGTGTGTCCATTCCTTTTCATGAGTAGGATGTATAATCACTCTGTTATAACCAAAATATGTGTTGATCCTTTATAGTGTTACATATACTCAATACAAATCATTGTAATTAGTTTTTGTATTGACTCTTTTTCATAGAGAGGCTACGTGATCATTATTTAATAACCATATCTATATAAATATTCCCTATAGTATGACTTGATGACACATTGATTGTTGTAGCCAGACCATGTCATAAATTTATTTATGACTAGGTTATTAGGTTACTTCCTTTGATGTATACAATGTGACCAGATTGAATGATGATCTTTGTAATTAGGAAAAATCCCTTTTTATTACTAGGCAGCATAACTATCCCTAAACACCTATGTATTGAATCCTCTATAGTGTGACCAAATTATGTCTATAATCAGAGTTGTATGATTAGAATTTTGAGCTCACTCTTTACTTCATACTTAGGTTTTCAATTTAATTTCAAAGTCTACATTAATTCTTTCTTTTTGGTCATTACTTGCAATTGATTTCATTTGCAAAATCAAGATTGGCCACTAAAGTGTATAGATAAGACACTATATCTCTTCAGGATTGTGTGTACTCCTTGTTTACCAGACCCTGAAATATCCTCAATTATCATGAAGGGGTTTTATGTTGTCACCCCATTGGTTGAAACTTCTCCTAGATATCCTTTTCTCTTTCATTTGTGTGAATGATTGATAAAGGGGATTTTCTTAATGAAGGGCATGATATGCATTGCAAATTTTTCTACATGAATATTTTATCAAGTTAACACAAAATATTGTGGTGAAGGGATGTTGCATTGATACCCTAGATAGTAGAAATCCTTTAGATTTCCTCTACAAATGGTTTCTTTGATAATAGTTATAGTATATTGGGTTCAACTTAAGGCGAGGTTTGAGACATTGCTTTGTAAAAGATATAGGAATACTTTCTTCATCGACTAGTGAAAGAATATATCTTGAGCCCTCACAAAACTATCTTAATCTTTCCATCTAGTGAAAAAGTCCCCTCTAAGCCTTCGCTTGTTATTTTCTTGGTTTTCTTACAATATTTCATTTTTTGTTGTGATGGAAATAGAAGGCCAATTAATTTTCTAACCTCCACACATATGGTTTAGCAACTCCAAGTTTTCTCTCTTGGATTGATAATTTAATATTAGTTATTTAAGTAACTAAATCAGCTGACACCTTCCATCCCTCACCAAATCCCATAATATGAGTTGGGACACTACCACTTTCTTGAAACTATCTACATGACTTGAGTCATTGGATTAATAGGATATCCAAAGCTTTAAAGGGATAAATACTAGATTGAACCTCCAATAATTTTTGGAGCCTCTTGAGCCATAACCAAACTTGTCCTACTACCAGAACCACACATTAAGAGAGAAACTATCCTGCCACTATAAACTTCATAGTCACCATACTTGTTTACTTCATAATAATCAACTATTGAATCCACCCTATTAGGAAGAGTCATTGACATTAACGAACATGCAATACTTGAGGATTGATGAGCTCCTACTGTTGATTTTTTCAAGTGCAATAGAAACAAACACTAATTTCTTAAATACTGATAATTACTTCTAATGATGTAGATATTCTTTGGAAATTGAACCATAAATCCACAAGGATAGTAGAGATCACAATGCACAAAGAGAACACAATATTTACCCCAAGAAAACATGCTTGGGGGAAATCATAACAACATTTTCCTTAGAGATATTCTTTAGTTCAACAAGAGATACACCTAATACATCTAGTCAAATATGAGGTGAAAGTGACCAACAATGTTATGGTCAAACTTGGTCAAACTACCCTCTATTCAAGTAAAATTTGTCCCTTCAACTTTGGCCCTATTTGATTTTCCTAGGCCAAATTTCAACCTTCTAGAATATGCCTAGAAACTTGGCCCTACTTCCCATAATGTTTTGCCCAGAATTTCAGCCCTTCTTCCCATAAATTCGAGCTACTACCTAGAAACTGTCTACAAAGTCACATGTGAAAAGTCAATAGAGAGAGCAAGATAGATGTTAAACATGAACTTGTCTTTCTTTGTCCTACTTCATATTTCTTCTTCTTCTCTAGGATGCCAAAAATATTATTTGTCTTGTGAGAAGTGGAATGGTGTTTTGTGGAGGAGGATGAATGCTCTATATATAGTTTTCTACATGCTTGAATGGGTGTGTCTCTTCATTGGGGCTAACTTGACTTGAGGGAGGGTTGACTTGACAAGTTTGTAGCCAAACATTCAAAATCCAAATTTTGAAAATTTCTCTTTTAAATCCAATATGAAGAACATGTCTTATGTTAATTCTTTTAAGGCCCACTAAATAATGAGAATGACATGAATAACATGTATTACAAATTAATTGTGTATTTCAAGGTTAAAATATAAATCATGAATATTGACCATAGCTACAAAATTCAACACACCCTATTAGCTAGGGAGGTATTCATAATGACTAGATAGATATTCTTTTGTTGACAAGTTTCTCTAAGTTTATAACAGATCATTATCATTATTCAAACACCATAATCGAGTCAAACATTGTGACACATGGTAAACTAATAACATCAACCAATTACCATAACCTAGTCAAAAATCTTTAAAAAATGGCAATTAAACAACATCAACAAGTTACCATAATTTTTGTTAGTACCTCAGACCTATGGTATATCCTCACCATAATCCAGGTCAATACTTCTGACAAATGGTACATCATTTAGAATCAACTAGTCACCATAATTCAGGTCTATCTGACACATGGTATACATAGTAGTCTTGGTTCACCATCATTCAAGTCAATATCTTTTACACATGGAGAATCTCTAAAGGCTACACTCTATCAAAGTAATTCAGTGCTTGATGCTAAATGAGTCGTATGCTCCAGGACTATTCTTTCTAATTCAGGTCAAAATGCTTGACACTAGAAGAATGTCAGTCCTCTGTTGGACCATTCTCCCTAATTCAGGTCAATATACTTCACACAAGGAGAATTTCATTCCATGATGCTATCTTGTTCGCACTCCCTCTCACTGAGAGAGGCATTCTCAACCAAGATTTTACTTGAAGTAGTCAAGCTTCACTCTGGACAAAGGAGTTGTAAGAATATCAACTAGCGTCTCATTAATAGAGACATACTAAAGCTTCACTACTCTCTTCTAAACCATGTCATAAATGAAGTGCTAGTTGATCTTGATGTGCTTCAACCTGTCATGGAAAAATGGATTCTTTGTCAGCTTTACACAACTTTGATTGTAACAATATATCATGGTCGGTTCCAACACCTGATCAAATAGTCTTGTGAGTAACTTTTGAAGCCACGCTACTTCACAGCTCACTAAACTAGTTGCAATATACTTTGCCTTGGAAGTGTTAAGTGAAACAAATGTTTGCTTCCTGCTCATCCATGAAATCATAGTGGAACCCAAACTAAAGAAACCTCTAGAAGTGTTATTTTTGTCTTCAACACTCCCTTTCCAATCTATATCTAGAAATCCTTGTAGTTTTATATCACCCTTTGAGAGATATCTCAAACCATGATCAACAATACCACACAAATATCTCAATACGTGCTTTGCTACAATCTAATGATCATGTCCTGGTTCCACCAAGAACTAGATTAGATTATTTACTAAAAAGAAAATTTCCATCTTGATAATAACCAAATACATCAGTGAGGAAATAAACTTTTGGTACATGGATGGGTCTACCAAATCTGACTATGAGTCTCCCAACTTTCTCATATTTTCCACCATGGGAGTTAACATCAACTTACAATCCATCATCCCAAACTTCTAGACAATATTGATGATACACTTTCATTGACCAAGGAAGATTTCACGAGGATTAAGCCAAACTTCTAGTCCCAAAGAGTAGTGCATCAAACAAGTATCCTTCACATCTAATTTAGAGGCCAACTCACTCTTACACTGAATAATGAGATGCTCCATGCCTATTAAAAATAAGTCATCAACATACAATAATAGAGTCACATGTTCATTCTTCTCAAACTTGATATATAGGTTTGGATCAACAACACTTTTTGAGAAACCAAGTCTTTTCAAGTAGCTATCAAATCGAGAGTGCCAGGCTTTAGGTGCTTGTTTAAGTCCATACAAGGATTTCTTGAATATGAAAATGTGAGACTCTTTTCCATGAACATTAAAACCTTGAGGTTGTTCTATGTACACTTATTCCTCAATCACATCATTGAGGAAATAATTATTTACATCCATCTAATGTAAATTACAATCCATAAAAGAATCGATATAAATAATAGTTCTAATGGTAGTGTACCTAGAAACTGGAGCAAAAGTCTCATTGTAATCCTCTCACTCTTTCTAGAGAAGCCACAAATATCACCTTGTATTTTTCAATATTTCCATCCACTGCATGCTTGATATTGTATACCCATTTGGAGTTCACCACTAACTTCCCTTTAGGTCTAGGCATAATTTCACATACACCATTCTTCCAACATCACATCCTTCCAAACTTACTGATCAACTTCTTCTTCAAAGGTGGATGATTCAATATCAATGATATTGGTCATCAATGTTGCACATATAAAAAACCTCTTTGGTCTCTTTCTTCCCCTAAAGGTTCCACATGGTGTTGCATGTCATTTTTCTTCCTACAAAGTAGATCTAAGACAATTTGGTATCTTTCTTAGTTTAGGAACAACAACTAGGTACACTAGATTGCTAGGCCCCTCTAACTCTTCTTGATTATCTATGGAATGTTTTTTAGGATTGGATGGACCTAAACCTTCTTCCTTGGTATCTTAATGTTCTTCATCATCATCAAAGTCCATGGTAAATTCTTTAGATTTCTAATAGGAAACATTCTCATCAAACGTCACATCCTTGTTGACTTTAGCTTGTTTTTGTCTTTGAATATAGATTCTATAGGCCTTTGATGACTCACTATATCCAATGAATATTCCTTTCTTTCTTGAAGGTTTTAGCTTCTTTCTCTTATCTTTGCATACATGGATATAGACTAGACAACTAAATATTCTCAAATGTCCAACTTATGATTTATGTCCACTGAATGCTTCTTTGAGATTCTTGTCTTCTAAAATTCGACAAAGACTTATATTTTGAATATAGATAATTTTCAAAGATGTTTCACTCCATAGAGACACAGGAAAGTCTTGATCATGTACCATTGCCTTAACAAATTCTTTAATGGTTTTTTTTCTTTCTTCCAATAACTCCATTTTTTTGTGAATTGTAGGGGACTATTAAATCCCTCTTAATCCCAACTTCTTTGCAAAAGGAAACAAGGTCCTCTAAAGTATATTCTCCTCCATTACCTGATCTCAGAATCTTGAATTTCTTTCCCTTCAAGTTTTCCACCTCAACCTTAAATTCTTGAAACTTGTTGAAGACTTTTTCCTTTGTCTTCATGAAGTAAATCCATGTCTTGTGAGATACGTCATTAGTAAAGGTTATATATTACAAATATCCTACAAGATATTTCACTGGCAATGGACCAAATACATTGCTATGGACTAGATCCAAAATTTCCTTGGATATACTTTCATTGTTCGGAAAAGGATTCTTAACATTATTCCCAAGCACACATCCTTTACATACTTTTTCATTCTCTACCTGAAAATATGGAACACCTAAAACCACCTTTTTTAAAGTAGGAAAATCTCTATAGTGAAGGTGTGCAGATTGTTGAAGTTGCAACTAGGTTCTGTCTTCATAAATATATTTTATCATTGATGTGTTCATTATATTTTTTCAACTATGTTCTTCATGCTAGAATGAAAACAAAATTTATTTGTATCATGTCCCATTTGGACATTTAAAAGAAAGAAAATTGATATTTTAAAAGGCATATTATAGTGTCTCTAAGTTAACCAAGTTGACCCTTCAAAAGATAAGTTGGCCTAACCAAAGCACATGTCCCTTCACATGAACAAACAACTATATATTGGCATACATAATCCAACACTTCGAAAGAAATTCAGACTTCATCTATGGAAGAAAATTCGGATATCTGTAGCACATTTATTTGTAGTATACAACCTTCTTAAGGCACTACTTTCTCTCTGATAATTCAAGCTTCTTGTGGAACCTTCTCTGTGATGATGTGAGGCTCTTCTTATGGAAACTTCTCTGTGATGATGCGAGGCTCTTCTTGTGGAAACTTCTCTATGATTATGTGTGCCTCTCGTGGCAACCTATCTATGATGACGTGAGCTTCCTATATATTGTTGGCATTATGACACAGGTTTGGCGCTATGGCACAGGTGTTGTCCTTGATGGCAACTCACTCTGGTGACAGATCTCAGTTCAGGCTCTCAGAATGAAGGAAAAATATATATACGCAGGTTCATCATGACCAAGCCGCGTATACACGCAGGTTAGACATTCCAAAGACGCGTATGCGTATACACACACTTTCACGCAAGGAAAAGCACGTACATGTGGGAGAACTTATGTTTGGTCCGTGGTATTTAGTCCTTGGTATTTGAACCTATGGTTTTGGACCATGGTATCTCGTCCGAAGTGTTGATCCCAAGTATTGGGTCCATGGTATTGATTTGTTATGGTTTTGGACCGTGGTATTGTGAAAGGCCTAAGACTATAAAAGAGGAAGGAGATCATTAGGCAAGGTCACGATCTAAATTATTGAATATCTGATAAAGTGCTAGATCTGGAATACTGGTGATTAGGGTTATGGTGTAGAGCTGGATTTGAATGAAGGAGGAACCTAAGCGCAAAGAGGATAAGTTCTATTGATGGGTAAAAATCTTAAGGCTTGAGTAATAGTATCTTTGTATGATTTTGATCTGTTATATGTGGCGCACGCTTGATCTATAAATCTGATAATCTGGGTTAACTAATGTCTGAATATTTGAAGGAGTGAATTATCTTTATAGATCTGTACGCAGGTTCAGTGAAGCGAAGGCGCATATACACGCTGTTTATGTAAGTCAAAAGTGTGTATACGCAGGTTGGTCTTAACACAGAAGCATATGCACGCAGGTTTCTGAATATTGAAGTAGCGTACGTCTCTTAAATTATGTTCTAGCTGCTTCTGTTGATTACTGCAGTGATCTGGGTTCAGAATTGGTGTATGGTTTCTGTTACTGTGTTCTGGGTACAGCTATCAGATTCAGTTTTGATGGGTGAAAAGGAGATTGTTTGATGCAAAAATTCTTGATGTTTGATTGATGTTATTCATGGATCCAGTCTAAAAATTTATGAAACATGGTCCCTAGAAGAAAGAGAAGGTTGTAGCCTTTTGTAGGTCAGCACCTACGTACTAGTACCTGAACTAGTACAAGAGCTAAGGGGGTTGTAGCTCCCTTCAAGGAGAGGCTGGAGAACGAGAGAAGGTTGTAGCCTTCTGCAGGTAGAAGCCTACATACTGGTATAAGTTTGCACCAGTACAGAAACATTGTAAAAAGAAGTTTCTAATTAAAAGAAGATAGAGACGAATTGCAGTAGTATTATTTCCAACATATATACGAGCTACTTATGGCACTACATCTCTCTGTATTGTGAGCTATACTCCTGTGGACTAAATTTGGTTTGAGGACAGAGAAATGGCATCTTGTGAATAGTGTTGTGGATAGTTGGAGGGTTAACTTTACACTTGGGTTATTGGTTAGTTTGAATTGGATTTCTCTTGTTGACTAAGATTCTATAAGGAAAGGATTGTTGGGTTTTCCCCTTGTGGGTTTTTCCTTGGCCTCTAGCCTAATTTTTGGTGTCTCTTGTCTCTTGTGCACTATGATATCTATTTGAATTACTAGATTATTAATGTATAATTGCTTGATTAAATAACTAAATAATGTGAATGCTAAAAGAAAACATATATACCAGTCACAAGTAGTTATCATGTTCAAAAAATATATCATGCACTTGAATTTCAACATGGTACCAAAGCAAGGATTTCTCAAGAGGCATATAGAAAAGTGAATCAATCTTTCGTAAGCAGTAGCAACATGAAAAGGTCTAAATTTTTCTAGCTAAAGGAGAAGACTCAATTTTGATCTGGGCATGCAATTTTCAGTCCAAGTTTTTGCACTAGAAGGATGTAAGGGTCGCAGGTCTATTGCAATAGGGTCGATCCCCTATTCTACGAATAAAAGAGGCTTTGTGGATAAGAGGCATCATATCCATATTTATAAATCCTAAACCATTTTTTCATTCTTTTTGAAAGTGTACAAAGATTCTCATGGAAGAAGAATTCTCATCCATCCTTTGATGTCCACTACCTGGAAAAAATACTTAGTCACCCTTGATAAGAGCTCATATCACATTTCATCTACCCCATATCAATATTATCTCATGTCCCAATGCCACTTCATACTAAAAAATAATATTGTCTTCGAACCGTCATCATTAGTTATAAAATCTATCCATTCCTCCCGTGCCCCCTGTTGGATACCTATACCAATAGGTTTC
The DNA here is from genome assembly GCA_031772625.1 of Pinus tabuliformis. Lineage (NCBI taxonomy): Eukaryota > Viridiplantae > Streptophyta > Pinopsida > Pinales > Pinaceae > Pinus > Pinus tabuliformis. The sequence goes on from CM062819.1 coordinate 1,283,825,742, forward strand.
ATATTTCATGATTGGCAAGGGAAAGTCCAAATATGCTCTGCTTTGATGTCACAAAGATCCCATATTTTCTAGAGAACAAAAGGTGTGTAAAGTGTTTCAATGTTGATGACCTTGTTTCAATTTTGGTGGATGATCCAACAGTTTAATCTGGATCATGCCATGTTTTCAATTTTCAGTTATAGAATAGAGAAAGAAGTCTGTCCAAACTGCTTAATCTTGGCAGACAACTAGTTCAGGTAGAGAAGAAAAGGCTCCCAACAGCTTAATCTGGGACCTTGGAAGAGATAAGGGTAGAAGTAGATAGAAAAAGCAAAAGAAAAAGCCAAAGAAAAGAAAAGGCAAGTAAGGGTCTGCAAGTCCAAGTGCACCCTCCAAGAAGAAATAAAAATGCTAGGCAAGTAGCTGGGTAAGTAGCTGGGGTTGCAGAAAGGTTATCCCTACTATTGCAGAGATGGTAACTGTGTGCATCAAAGCAAAGTCAATTAATTGACAAAGGTGTTCTTCTTCATCAAATTGCAGCAGGAAGCATGGATAATTTCCCTCATTCCCCTCCAATTTCATTTCTAACATCCCCTCATCAGCTAAGATTCATGGAAGAGACTATGGTTTCATGGTGGTTCTTAATCTTTAGAAGCCACATTTCTTGTCTAAAAATCTTTTCATTTTGATCTACTCTTAAAACCAAGTTTGTTTCACATGAACTTAATGGTTTCCCCTCCACTTACCCTCTCATCCATATTAACTCTAATTCTACTATGTAAATCCCCTATATTACCTTTCCCCTATTAGTACTAACACCATGGTGTATAAACCCCAAGCATTATATAAATACCCCTCCCCTTGGCAATATAGCCAATAAGTCCTATATCAGGGATCAAAGTGGCATCTGGCCACTTGGATGAACCTACAACTCATCTACCCTCCCTTTCCTCAAGTCATTCCACTCACCAAACCATTATTTGCCAAGAGGAACCTTATAAAAACCCTTTTCCCCATGAAAACCCTTTGAAACTGCCAAAATTCCCGAAAAACCCACTTTCTATTCCCTAACCAAAGGTTGCGCATATAATTTGATTTTTGAAATACATTGAAAAAATCATTCAAAACACATATTTATGCCTCCGCCCGCTGCCGTATACACTGGTCATGTCACCTCCCCGATGGCCGTTGGATCGGGCCCTCCAGATCCGACGGTCAGCATCCATATCGGAGCAGATCCTCTGTCCGGACGATACCTTCCGACGGCCGTATTTTGGGTACGTCACTCCGCTGCCACGCGCCCTCGCCACAGCGCGTCGGAGGTACAACTGATACTTACCGCCACCGTACTGTAAGCGGTGCGACACGAAACCGCTGCCGGTTTCCGGTTTCTCCATTCCGCTTGCATTACGTCCTCGCCGCGTCAGCTCCCCGTCGCCTTACGTCACCGCCACCTATGCCGTCACGTCAACTTTCGCTCCAGCCATTGGCCGATCTGTCCTGCCACCTCATCATCCCCGTGGACCAATCAGAGCTCGCCACGTCACCCAATGACGTCAGCATGACGTCATCCGACCTTGACCCCACCAATGACGTCATGCTGACGTCATCGCAAAAAGGCGCCAAATTGCTAAAAGTCTATATTATGGCCAAAAATCGCATTTTTACGTTCTTTTCATTCATTTGTCGTTCTCTCTGCTGCATGCGGTTCACGTCCGAGCTTACTGTCAACCTGCTAAATCGACCAGGGGACCTCCAGCGTACGAGTCCAGCCTGCATATACGACCTCTGCTCACTGTTTTACCAGGTATTCTTCATCATTTATCCTCCGTGCGCCTGCAATTCTCTATAAATCACTCCGAAAGCTTAAAAGACATTAAGACTTATAAATTCACCAGTGGATTCCTCTGCAGAGCTTCCAATTTCCAACTACCACCTCGAAAAACACCAGCTGAGCTTTGTTCTACCTACATTCTGTTGAAAAACTAAGTTCTGTCTGCGCAATCGCAGCAGGCTCATTTAAACCAAATTTCACCATTGAAAGAGACAAAGAAAAGCCAAACATTGGTCCTAGTTGCCATAAATAGTATTTCAACTGCTATTTTCTAGAATCCCTCTCTATTCCTGATAATCTAACCTCCCTGGTACAGAGGCATTCCCCTGTGCTGTCCTGCTCAAAACAAAATCACTTTACACTTGATTCAAAATCCTCCTGTGCAATGGAGACACCTGTAGTGCTAAATGTTCAACCTCTGAATGCTCCTCAAAAAGACTTGAAATGGCAAGCCCTGGCAGATATGGATTACCAAATTTCAGAAGAAAAGCTTATAAGCAGCAAGTTCCACATTCATCTTTTGAATGAGTTGAAGGCCAAGCATGAAAATGGGACAGATATATTGGGCTTATGGGACTCTTTCCTCCCTATTTTTAAGCTCCCTCAGGTCAACCAATTCCCTGAACTAATCCACCTCTGTGCTGAACAATATGATGTTTCCCAGAGAGCTGTTGTTGACCCATCTGGTGCAGTACTTTTCTATATTACCCCTCAAGCAATCAGAGACATGCTTTGCTTCAACCCTCAGAAGAAGTTGGTTCCTTTATCACTGGTAAACCTGATAAAACAAGGGGATAAACTCACAGATGCTCAAATTGTCAAATTTAATCAATTATACATCAAAACTAACATTGTGATGGGCCCTCCAACTCTTCATGTATACCTCAATGAGCTGGGCAGAGACCTTGCGGATATGATTTCTCCCATCTTGGGGTATAGTTCAATTGAGCATATTGATGCAACTGTGTTGGTATTGATGCTTATGTTTGCCCCTGGCAAGTCACCAATCTGTTATGACTACGCCACCTACATATCAGACAAGATTCATGAGCAATTGATGAATTTAAGGAGAGATAGGATGTTCAGATACACCTCCTACATTTACCATTTGATCTTGTACCATCAACATGAGAAGTTTCACTTTTCAATCAAAAGAATGGATGCCCAAGGAAATCCCAGATCAGTAGTCTACTAGTCATCTGTCTTCCACATTGGACCTGAGTCTCCATATACCTACTGTGAATTCATGGATCTGTTCATCCATCCAACTATGGCAATGCTGATGAGCTCACCTCCTCCGAGACTCACTGATGACATGCAGAGAATTCTTCAGCTGTCCAAATCTTATAGCATTGGGGACTGGTACTTCTACCAAAACCACACTGTCATCAGGATATATGGGTATGATCTACCTCCTTTCAAATTACCCAAGTATGTGCCTATGAGGCTATTTGCCCTAGAGTACTTTAGACAATTTGGCAGAGTTGATGTGCTTCATTTTTCAGGAAAAGGCAAAAAGGCACAGTTGAAGGTCAAAAGTCAACTTGGCCATATTATCTATAATGAGAGGGAGCAAGGATGGAGGGAAGCAGAGAGAATGCTTGAGGCCCTTGGCCTACAAACCAGTTTCGTATGGGTACCCTATGACCCTAATCATTTCATATCCATGAGGAGGCTCAAATATAAGTTATCTGCCTATGATCACCATAGCATCCCTCACATTGAAAAATATGCAAACCAAGACAAATGGAGGAGAGGGACCTTAGAAGAGCCCTTGTCACAAGAAGAGCTGAACGAGAGGGCACTAAGGAATCTAAAGAAGTTGGCTGACCTTGAGCTTTGTCCACAGGTATTCACACTTCCAACCACACAAGCGGGAGCAGCTGAATCCTCCTCAACTGCCAAGCAACAAACTGCCAAGGCCACTGAGAATATATCTAGCAGAGGCAAAGAAAAGGAGATGGAGACAGAGCAGACACATCAAGAGAAGAAGCAGTCACCTCCAGTGATTCAAGAGCAGACAGACAAAGAAGAACAGCAGGCAGAGCAACAACAGCAACAAGATCTGCAGCAAGGAGAAGGGCAACCTGGCAGACAGCAGCCCTTACAGTAGGAAAGAATGGTTGATACTCCAACAACCACCGAGCAACAGGCTCAACAAAGAGTACCTCCTAGGCCTGAAACTACAGTTGATACCTTGGTCCTCCAAACTCCCCAAAAGGAGGACTTAAGCAGAAAAAGGGATAGAGAAACTCCCCTCACTTCATCTATCGACCAAGGAGAAAAGAGACAAAGATTAAATGATTTCTCAGAGGAAGACATAGCAATAAGACAAGCATTGGGAATGGGCCCACCCAGCAGAGAAGCTTCAGCAAGTTCCTTCCAGCAGGAACAGGACAGGACTATGGGAGGGGAGGTCAGCTCCTCCAGCCAACAAAAAGAGGGACAAGTCAGCATCAAACAGCAATTTATAGACATCAAAACGAGGAATGATCCTATCAAAATACAACTATACAATCACCTACTAAACATGGCTCCTACTAATCAGCAAAGACTTATGTCAGCCTTTGATATAGGTGAAGGCAAAATGATCATGAGTCATTTTATGCCCACATCACTGTACCCTCAATCTGCCTCAGACTACCTCAGGACCAACCTGGAGGTCATGGCCAAAGACATACACCCAATGGATAAAATTGAACTGCATAAACAAACCGGCGAGATGGTGTATGCCTCATTAGCAGATGAAACATTGGAAAATTATAAGCTAAAAAGCAGTCTCAATGCCACAGCCTCTCAACTAGAATTGGAGAAGGCATCATCCCAGGCAAAGGACAACAGAATAAGGTCCCTGGAAGACATAATCATTGAAATTGGGCATGATCCCAAAGATCTGTCAGGGGTACAGGAACTCTTGAAGTTAAGGGATGCTGACTTGGCCGCCATGAGGAAGAAAATCAAACTCCCAGCCACCATGCACCCTCAGACAGATGAGGTAGCCAAACAAAGACAGGAGAAGGACACCACAGACTTATTGATTTCTATTTATAAACAACTTCTGCAGGCCCAAGAGAAATTAGGAGAGTCTGAGGCTGCACAAGCGGCACTGCAAGCAGCACTAAAGCAAAGACAAGAGGGTCAGACTTCTCAGCCTCCTCCTCAAGTTATCAATCTTGAGGATGCTGCTCCTACCACTGTGCCTCCACCTCAACAGACTGAACAAACAGCTACATCCACTTCAGCAGCACCTGCAAGTACAGAGCAGGCACATAGCCTAGACATGCAGAAACTAAAGAATGAAATACAAATCTTGGAAGCTCAGATGACAGAGCTGCATGAAACCAGAGATAAGCTGGCCAAGGTCAATGAAAGGCTTGATAAATCAAAAAGAGAAGTGGCAGAAAAGGGCAGGGAGATCAAGGCCCTTAATGACAGGATCAAAGAGCTGGAAAAAGAGCTCAGATTGGATAAGATTGTATCTGAAGTCAGAGCAATGATATGGGCCAATATTGGCCAATCTATTACAGATCAATGGCAATACATTGAGACAATCCATGAGCAATTAGAGCTCATCCCAAAAGCACAAAAGGAGGTCCATAGAGCAAGAGCTGCATTGAGCAATATGCCTGAAGTGGCCACCAGAATGATCAATGTACTCAATAATAGGACAAGCTCTCAGTTAGCTACCATTGGAATCACAAACAGAACTGAGACTATTCAAATGATCAAGAGGGTGCTTACTTTGAGAAATTTGGTGCAAACACTGGACAGAAGAACTCAGGATATGCACACTGAGGTAAACAGGTTCATGGAGAGATTTCAGGTATTGCAGAACAGAGGACTCCCTAGCTTACTGAACAGCGGAGGGAAGCTATTCACCCATGAACAATATGCCAAAAGAGTGAATGCTTTTGCTTCAACTCAGATCAATGAGAAGGTCAGCACTTTAGAAGATACAGGGCCAATTACAGGACAGGTTTTCTACAGTAAAATAGAAAATCTATTTTTTATAATGAATGAAATCACACACTTGTTTGATACAGCTCCCAATTTCTTCAAATACACAGAGGCAGAGGAAACAATGGAGGCCATTCTCAGGCATCAATTGCCTCCACAGGACTGGTGGGTCAAGGCAATTCAAATGATTTTATGAACAGCAGGTTATCCACTAAATTTCAGGTACAGAAAAACTGAATTATCATGCACAGGACAGTTTATTCCGGTCAGCAGGCATTTAAGACGAAAGCTGAGCCAACTCAGCAAAGCCCATAGCCCGCACAGCAAAAGGAAAAGCTACAGGTGTCCAAGACGAGAAAAGACAGTGAAACAACTCCAAAACGCCTTCTTCAGCATTGATGCGGATCACTCCAACCGACTCGTTGGATTCCCAAAGCTAAAATATCTTCTGACAAATGCAAGAGCATTTATGTTGTATTAAAGGAAGCATTAACTTTTACTCTGCTGTCATGACAAAGTTGGTGAAAGAGTTATTTCTCAGATGACTCAATGCCTTGATATTTTGTAAAGATGTTTTGTATTTATAGAGCCCTCGCACTAGAGATGAGGGTTGTTGTTGATTTCTCCTGAAGAAGTTCTCATGTTGTAATCCTTTCAGAAGTTAATAGACAAAGCAATGGAATTTCTCGGATTTCTGAGGTGTTGGATGCGTTCTGGTGTCTTTTGAAACTGCTGGATCCCTGTGTATTTCACCATACAATAAGTCTCTGTATCTCTCTCTGTTAATTAGTTGTTTCGTTAAAATCCATATATGTTATCTGATTTCAATACTAAGCAACAAGGAAAAAGAATAGCTTTCAGGATTTATTCACTGAGTACCCTGAGTTCAATCTGTGTTGCTTATAAACGTTTTCTTCAGCTGTAATCTAGATAAGTGTAATTCTTAATTGCTGCACTTTCAGAATACATCTTTCACAGTGACCTTTGTCACAGGAATTCAAGTTTTGCTCCTGTGCAGTGGGCTCACCTTCACCCCACCAACTCAATAGAAAATTCTTAATTGCTTTCTGTTGGTTGACATACATCACCATTTGATCTAATTTTGTCTGTCTAAAATACACAATAGGCCCTGCAGTTCTAGCACCACCAATCCAGCGTATCAGATCATTTCACAACTCCAGACTCCATTGCCCAATGGTATTATACTATCTAAACATTATATCATAAGACCTAAAGGAAATCCTTCAACCAAAACATAAACCAAAACCTGAGCATAATAGCTAGCCTAAAGACACCATCATAACAGAGACAAATCATAAAGAGAGAGCCCTCTCTGATCACAGTTTGGCTAGAAACTGTGATCCAAAGATTGGTTAGTGGTTACCCCGGCCGTATTCCCTTGGGAGTCATAGGGAACAACCTGGGTGTTAACACCCCCCTCTTCCCTGCCACAAAGAATTTCCTCATAACTTAAAGGGCATATTATCCTTCAATTTTTTTTATTGCTTCCACTTGCATTCAAGCTCCAACCTTTGGAATTTCACAACCTCTATACACACTTTCAACCTCTATTGATCCACCTTTGTCACCATCACATGCTTTAGTACCTATAGCAATATTCAAAAATATTTCCTAGAGGGTCTCCATTCCATATGGTCACCTCTTCTTTTCTTTCAATGTAAACCACCATTTTCCAAGATAGAATAGATACCTTTTTCTTATCCCCCATAGTAGGTCTATCCCAGATAGAAATACAGGAAACAACATTTCTCATTGATTTTGTTGACCACTTTGATGTTCGATGAAAACTCAATTTTCAATCATTGGAGGAAAGTCATACTAGATGACTATTGCATCACTTTCATTTGGTAAAAGCCCCATGCATCAAACATACACTCCCATTAGTAGTTCCATTCTCCTTATGCATAGGGGTATCCACAATCACCATTTTTTAGAGACATCCCTTAGGGAAAAGCACCCATCTCTTTTAGAAAATAACAAATCAGTTTCTTTTAGCATCTCTTGACAAGAACCATATTGTATATTTATAAGATGTTAGTCAAAGTCATAATCATGAGCATGGGACATGCTTGCCTTGTGAAACTTTATGTATATAATCCTCTATCATCATGGGGTTCTATTGTCTCTTTTGAAGGATCCCCTCAATCCTCTCCAACACAAGACACTCAATTTAGTAGGACTCGTCGTCAAGCATAGAAAACATGATGTATTTTGGCTATACATTTCTCCTAACCTCATACATTAGGGGCAATTATTATCGTGGAAAATTGTACAATCAATTATACACATCAACCCACACTCAACATCAAGAAGCAATATGTACATGTGTATTAATTAGAATTGGAAACATCTTGAAACTAAAACAAAAACAAAAAAAGTCCCTTAAGGTTCATTCAAAAAATAAAATTTATAGGTATTAACATTGTACAGAAGTTACCTGCAAACAAATTCTTAAGAAAAACAACAGAAAATATGCAATGGCGAGAACATAAAATAGACATAGAGATTTTTCTCCTAGAACCAAAGTTTGGGAAAAATGGATTGATTTTTCATTATATTCCTTTTAATGTTACAATACATTATAGACATTCTGAAGCATTAATAAATTCCCAATCCATTAACCCTGGATTAGAACATAACCACAATTTCCTTGATTGGATCTACTAAATACCATGGGAAACACCATCATGTGTAAAACCATGTGAAAAACCATGGGTGGGTCTAGCCCAAAAAAAAAAAATCAGGGTGTTGCCTTGAACCCTGTGTAGGGGGGCTGCCAGCCCAACTACACCAAGTACAACATAAAAATGCATCAAGTTACTCATGCAAAAAATATAACACATACACAATATTCTCCCACTTTGTTTTTTTGCACATAGGGGGCCATAGGAGAACACAATCAGTAGTCCAAGGCTACAATGAACATTGTTTCTCTACACCAAGAAAACTTTTGAGTGATCATATACTTTGTCAATGCATTTGCAACATTATTCTAAGTGTCTGCCTTGATCGTAAACAACTTTTTGTTTTCAACCATATCCGTCACAAAGTGATATTGAACATCAACATGATTTATTTCTGAATGATAATCAAGGTTATTTGTTAAGAAAATTTCACTTTGGCTGTCATAATCTATTGTTATAACTCATTGTACCAACTCCATACCTGAACACAATCTCTATAACCACACTGCTTCCTTGCTTGCATGAGTGACTGTCATGTATTAAACCTTTGTAGTTAAAAGTTCCCCTACAGACTGCCTCTTGCTCATTCAACTGATTTCTCCTCCAAAGAGGTTAGGTACATACCCACTTGTAGATCTTATCTAATCCATATCTCCAACCATGAAAGAATCAATAAAGTCGCGTATTTCCAACACTTTGCCTAATATCAATCTTCCTTGGTAGCACAAATCATAATCACTAGTGCCACACAAATACCTGAAAACAGGCTTTACTATTATACAATGCTCCTTCCCTGGTTTTGACATACAATTGCTCAATACTCCAAATGCATTTGAAATGTCTAGTTTGGCACATACCATTGCATACATCAAACTACCAACTACACTCACATATGGAACGGGAGACATGTCCTCTTTCTCTTCTTATGTCTTGGGACATTTCTCTGCAAATAACTTTACACCTACATGAACATGAGTATTCACCGATTTACTATCTTGCATATTAAACCTCTGGAATATTGTCTCAACATATTTCCTCTAGTTTAACCAGCGATTCCTCTTTATTTGATATAATTTAATTTATGTTCCAAAAATAAAGTTTGCAGCACTAAGACCCTTCATGTCGAATTTAGAGGAAAACTGAGTCTTTGCATCCTAGATAATTTCTCTATCATTTCCAATTAGTAGCATATCATCCACATATAAGAAAAAATAAATAACATGATCTTCAATTAATTTAAAATACACGTAGTGATATGATTTTCTCATTATGAAGCCAAGTCCCTTCATATGTGTATCAAACTATTGATATTTCATCGTTGGTGTTTTCTTTAACCCATACAAAGGCTTTTTTAACTTGCATACCAATTATTTCTTACTTTTTACTACAAATCCTCCAACTAGTTCATGTAGATATATTCTTCCAAATCCCCATGTAGGAATCTTGTATTCACATCCATATATTCTACCTCAAAATAAAAAGCAAAAACAACATATTAAATAAATATAATAGACACTAACTTGGAAACAAGAGAAAAAATATCACCAAAATAAATTCTTAACAACTATGAATAAGCTTTCGCTACTAATTAGGATTTGTATATATCCACTTTTCCTTCTGCATTTACCTTCTTCTTAAACACCCATTTGCTTCCAATGGTTTTTCTTCTAGCTAACAAATCCACTAGATCCTATGCCTCATTCTTGTTTAGGGTTTCCATTTTTTAGACCATTGCATTTTTCCAGAGTTTTCCATCCTCTAATCCATTTCTTCCCTAACAGTTATGGGATCATCATCAATAATAGATAAAGAAAAATTTGAACATAAATCACATGGAATATACCTCTATGGTTTTCTTCTTTCGCAAACTGATCACCTCAAAACAGAAGTGTGTGGTTCTCCCTCTTTTGATTCTTGTTCTTCTATAGAGTTTGATTATTCCTCCTTTAGTTCAAAATCTATATTATCTGGTTCCTTTTCCTTTGGTATGAATTCTTGTTTCATAACATCCTTCACTTCACTAAATACCACATCTTGACTATACAAAATCTTACTCGTTTATAGGTTCCAAAGCTTGTAGCCTTTTAAACCATATTTATAAGCAATAAAGATGCAAGTTATAGATTTAGTATCGAACTTGGTTCTTTTATCCTTTGGAACATTCACATATGCCTCGCAACTAAATACCTTGGCATGTGAGAGAGAGGGCTTCTTACCAATCCATGCCTCATGTGGAGTGTTATCCTCCAATGTTGATGAAGGTGATCTATTAAACATGTAACATGCAGTATCCACTACCTCTGCCCATAATTCTTGTCCCAATCCAGCAACATTGAGCATGCTCCTCACATTTTCCACCACCATCATATTCATCCTTTTAACAAAACCATTTTTCTAGGTGTATATAGATAATCTTCTACCATGCTATACCACACTTCCTCCAGAACTCTTTGAATTCCTTCTTACAAAATTCTCCACCATTATTTGTCCTCAACAACTTAATATTCTGAACTCTATTTGATTTTCCACTAGAACCTTAAATTATTTAAACCTATCAAAGACTTTATATTCATTCCTGAGGAAATATATCCATGAATTCCTTGAGAAGTCATCTACAAAAATATGTAGTACACAATTTTTCCGAGTGATGGAACCTACACATGTCCAAACAATGCACAAACTCATTAGAGAAATTTTGAGGTAAAAAATGGGCCTCAAAACAAAAAATGTACAGCAAAAATAAATTTTATAAGAACTAATAGGATTCAATATGATGATGTCAACCATGAGGGATGATTCACCATTTTTGGAGTAAAATGGTAGAAAGATAAAAAAAATAAAAAACGACTTTTTCAACTCGATTTTTCAACTTATCTCCCTATGATTTAACTTAAATTTCGAGCGGGAGTACTCACTAAATGTGGAATTTAATTTTGTGTCCAAGGAGTACCCATGTTGCATACTTTCGATGGACTCTACTACACGAAAAATGTGAAATGTATGAAAAAAAACATGATTGCAATCACATTTTTTCATGTGTTTCAATGTTTTCGTGTAGTAGTGTCCAACAAAAGTACGAACATGGGTGCTCCTTGGATGCGAAATTTAATTTTTCATCCAATGAGTGCTCTTACTTGAAATTTGACTAAAATTGTAGGGAGGTAAGTTTAAAATAGGAGTTGAAAAAGAATTTTTTTTTATTTTCTCCCTCCAAAACTTGATGAGGTAATCTAATCTTATTTTATTATTTGCACTATTATTTTATAACATTCCTTAGGAGGCTCATTTTATACCTCAAAACTTCTCTAATGACTCACTAATAATTGCTAACCATCGTCCTTGTCTAGCATTTAAATTAGGCCGATCAAATAAGTACTTGAGACTAACATTGTATGTCTTTAGCTGAAATATTATCCCTATTAGATAATGTCTTGACATCTTGAATGCATGAATGATTGTTGCCAGTTCTATATCATGAATAGCATAATTCTTCTCATGTTCTTTCAATTTTCTGGATTCATAGCAAATAACATTACCATCATGCATCAAATATCCCCCTAGACCTTCCTTACTTGCATCTATATATACCATAAATTCCTTATTGGGATCAACTAATTTTAAAATTGGCACTGAAGTCAAAATTTGTTTTAGTTTTTCAAAACTATCTCAACATGTTTGAATCCACTCAAATTTGATTCCCTTATTTTGTATATTAGTGATTGGATAAGCAAGTTTAGAGAATCATTCAATAAATATCTTATAATAGTCTGTGATGCCCATAATGGATCTGAATTCTTCCACATTCTTGGGTGCTGGCCACTCCATAATTGATTTTATCTTATCAGGATCTACAACAATTCCTTCTTTTGATATTACATGTCCTAGATAATGAATTTGTTGCTAGTAGAATCAACATTCACTAAATTTAGCATACAATTCATTATTTCTTAGAGTTTGGAGGACCATATTCAAATGGTCAAGCTCTTCCTTACTCTTTGAGTATACCAAAATATCATCTATAAATAAAATTACGAACTTATCTAGGAATGACCTTAGTACATTGTTCATGAGGCACATGAATGTAGCAAGTGCATTAGTCAACCCAAATGGAAGTACTACAAATTCATAGTTCCCAAAACGTGTGTGAAAGTATGTCTTGTGTATATATCCATATTTAATCCTGATATGATGATATCCTAACCTTAGATCAATTTTAGAGCATATGAAAACTCCTCTAACTTGATCAAATAGGTCATCTATTCTTAGCAGGGGGTATTTATTTTTCATGGTCATCTTGTTCAATTCTCTATAATCTATGCACCGTCTCAATGTTCCATCTTTATTTTTCACAAATAACACAGGTGCTCCCCAAGGAGACACACTTGGTATTATGTACTTTTTGTCCAATAATTCCTGCAATTGAATCTTCAACTCCATTAGTTCAGGAACACTCATTCTGTATGGGGCCTTGGAAATTGGAACAACATCAGGTATAATATTAATGATAAAGTCCATATCCCTTCTTGGAGGAAGTATTGGTATTTCTTCTAGAAATACATATTATATTGCTCTAGTACAAGATATTCCCCTAATGATGATTGTTGTCTATTTTCAAACAACTCTTGTACTTGAACAATGAATAATTGGCATCCTTTCCTAGCATATTTTTCATTTGTAAAGAAAAAATTTGTCTAACAAAAATTTATCTTAGGTTCCATTGAATCATACAAGCTTTTCCTTCACATTAACACAAGTAAAATACTTTTCCAAGGAGTTTAATATCACTTTATGTGCTTCTAACTAGTCCATTCCTATGAGGATATCATGAGATCCAAATGGTAAAATATTCAGATTGAGGGCATTTTGCATTCCATTTAGATTTATTGTACAATTCTTACAGATTTTAGTTACTTTTCTTTTAGTTCCCGTGGCCAAGCGTACTAACTAGGGCTTATGTTATTTTTACTTTCTAAGCTTACACTTCTCAACTACAACAGGGGAAACATAAGTCAAGGTAGATATTTTATCTATGAGCACAGATGCATTTTTTCCAGAGATTTTACCTTGGACTTCAACCATGGTTGACTGATTATATGCCTATCTTCCATCCAAAGCAACACTAATTTTGGGTATGTTGAAAGCTACAACATTTACAGTTTATGCTTCCTAAACTTGAATTAATATTATATTCTTCTTTAATGGATTTTTTGGGAAGTCTCTCCAGAGATCGTTTTCACCACAACCCCAACATTTAATAGGCGGTTCTACAAACTCACTAAAATTTCTATTTCCTTTAGTAGATTTTCTTTTTTTCTGAACAATTTTCTGTTGTTTCATGCTTGCACGTTTTTAGTAAAGGTAGAATTTTTAAACCAATTTCTCTTGTTGTTAAATTTATCAAGTTTCTTTGTTACTCATCCTTTATAATTTCCCCCCTTTTTCTTGCTCTAATTAAAACATAGTTTAGCTTTTCTAATGGTTTCATCCATTATTTTTGGCTGATCAAACTCAATTCTTTCTCTATAAGAGAAAGGTAGATAGTTAACAAATACTTAGATTTTTAATTTTTCCTCATTTAAGTAAGGAACATACCTTAATAGGTTCATGAATGTGTTAACAAACCCATCCATGGTAAGTTGTCCCAGCTTCAACTCATGAAACTCCCTTGTCTTCTCATCAAAATACCCCTCAATTAAATGCTTTTTTTTAACTCGTTGAACAATTTCCAAGTAAAATTCTTTCTTCTGATTCTTTTAACAACTTTATTTTCCTCCCACCATAAATATGCTTCTCAATTAATTGATAAGTTTCTAGTCTTGCCTTCTAATTACTTGGATAATTGTATACTTCAAAGTATTTGGACTTATTGAGAATCCACGCCTCTGCTCCTTCTTCAAATTCACCATCGAAATTGGGAGGTCTAGTTTTCTTAAACTTTCCCTATAACTGAGATGATGATCTCCTTTTTCTAGGCAAAAAAGTGTTGCTACTTGATTTCTTTGCGTCTTGATCACTAGACTCATTTTTTTTACTGTCACTAGAAGTTATTGAGTTTCTTCTACTTGTGGTCCTAACATATTTACTCTTAGATATTTTCCTCTGAGTATTTTTATTGACTTTCTCATTCTCCAATTTCCTTAACAGGGATCCATTGATCTCCTCTTACTTCTCTCTAGATTTGACTAACATTTCCTGATTAGCCTCAATATCATCTCGATATATTTCTAGACTTCTTAACACTTGAAACAATTCATAATCTTGTCTTTTTGCATTACTGGTTCCACCTCCAACCATTCCAAATTCATTGTTGTGTTTTCATCCCCTCTTGGAGATCCTACAGAAGTTTTTCCATTAAATTCTTTCACCATATTTCAGCTCTTTAGTTCTTTTATACAATGTGTTCATGACATGTATACCAAATTTAAGTTTTAAGGACCCAGATAAGGCCCAATGTTGTACATACAACTCTGATACCACTTGTAATGACCCTCATCACACCAACTAATTTTTTTTTTTACTATTCTCACAAAGCCACAGTTCACTAGTTCACTACTTTAACATTTTTAAGTTCTTATCTAGTCATAGTCAAACCTATCATGACATGGTAATCTACTAATCGTTGTTAAATGAATACAGTCATTAAAGAAGTCATTTATTTATTACTCTTTCACTAGTATTTGAAATAATGTAATGAGAATAGAGCAGCCCTTTGGTTATTAACAAATACTTTTGACTTAGAGGAGAGGACAAACCGAGCTCTACAACCTGATCTAGGTTTGACATTAGGGTTGTATCATTGGGTACCATGGCGGGACGCACAAGTGGGAGTGTCGCTCCCTCCTATAGTCAAATAGTGGCGGACAGAAGCAAGGACGCTGGAACGAATCATTTCAAGAAACCTATGGAGATGGCAACAAAGGCTATTAACACGGAAAAACTGGGAAAAAATAGACCTCATGAATAGGAAGGGGATCAGCAGGAAGCCAGTAGGGAGAAGAGGACAAGGGGGAAGCAATCAGGAAACTACTTCCATGAGCACAACTAGGGTTTGCAAACCCAAGTCGACCATAATTCCTCGGGTCATTTTAAGTGACCCAACCCTACAAGCACACAAAGATCACATGAAGGAATATGTGGTTATATACAAATTCATGGGGATATGGCCGACATAGAAGGCGTTGCACGTATGGATAAGGAGCCACTGGAAACCCAAGGGGGAAATAAACCTTCACCTGGGATCCAAGGGCTTCTTCACGGTGGTATTCACAAGCCTAGAGGACAAGGACAAAGTGTTCAAAGGAAGACCTTATTTCTACGTTGCTGCAAGCCTCTACATGCGGCCATGGATGATGAACTTTGTCCTAGAATGCAAAACATTCACATCGATATCGATATGGATTAGACTCTACTCCCTTCCTCTGGATTATTGGTTGTCAGAGTCTCTGAAGACAATAGGCAAAAAACTGGGGCATTTTATAAAGATCGCAAATGCGAGTTTGAAAGGAAAATATACCTCCTTCGCCTGGATATGTGAGGAAATGGACTTATCTGGGGCACTTCCGGACGCGATCATTTTAGAAGTGTAGGATGAAGAAAGGGTGCAGGTGGTGTCCTATGAACATGTCCCATTTAGGTGTCATAAATGCCATGAACATGGGCATCAATACAAAGACTGCCCAACAAACAAAATGGAAAGAAACGTAAAAATCACCACAGATAAAAATCCTGAGGGTTTCACCAAGATCGTGGGCAAAGGGAAAGGCGGGAAGTGACAACAAAAGAAGATTGATGAGGATAGATAACAGAGCCAAAATGGTGTCAATATCTTAGAAGAAGAAGTTGGAAACAAAGGAACAAACTAGGAATCAGAGATCACTCCCACTGAGAAGGAAAGGGATGCAAGCATGTAAAATATGACAGAGAACAACCAACAAAAGGAGGATCTGGCAAGCAATATGGAGATAAGTAGGGACCATGAGATGACCCCAAGTGAACCTAGAATGGATGACCATGAACTGTAGGAGATTCTAGAAAGGGAGAAATTAGATCTAGAGAAGTTTCTGGAACAAGGTATCACCAAAGGAGTGGATTCCCTTCCAAAAGAGGAATTTGATAGGGTTCAATAGCTCTTCCTCTAGAGATCAGAATCAAAGGGCACTGGAGTCAAAATAAATCGTGAAATCCAAGAGCATAAGGGGGTCAAAATGATGGAGGATTCGCAGATACAATCTCCCAAGAACTCAGGTAGGAAGAGAGGAAGGAAAAGACAGAATGAGTTACTGAACGAATGTGGGAAACTCATGATTAACTCAGGTAAGATGAGATATCTCACTAGTTATTCCTTTACAAATCTTTCTTAATGAAGCTTACACCCTGGAACATTAGAGGTATAGGAAGTAGAAGGAAACAAAGAAATCTTAGCATTAGAATAAAAGAAGAAAAACTAGATATGTTTTTTATTCAGGAAACAAGATGTTTGATGGACAAGATTAGAGAAATACATAAAAAATGGTTAATCAAGTATGAGTATCTAGAGGTCAAAGCAAACAACTTAGCGGGGGGGATTCTTACGCTCTGGGATCCCCAGAAATTTGGAATCCTGGATGTTGAAGCGTCCAAGAACTATCTTTCATTGGTGTGTCAACCTTTAGGGGATCAGGAGAGTTACATGATCACAAATGTCTATGGGCCTCAAAAGCAAGAAGACAAGCTCAAGCTTCTCACCTCCCTTGAGGAGCTCAGAGTGAGACACCCTGATGTGCCTTGGATTGTTGTAGGAGATTTCAATATGATCAGATCTCTTACAGAGAAAAAAGGGGGTATCAGACAACTAGGCAGAGACTCCATTGCCTTCCAAAACTTCATAATGAACATGGGGTTAGTGGACACTGAAGCTTTAAATGGCACCTTCACCTGGAACAATAAGAGGGGAGGGGCTTCTCAAGTCGCCTCTAAGCTAGATAGATTTATCATCTCAGAGGACCTCTTTCTATCAAGCCCTGCCATGTCAGCTTCTATCCTTCCCTTTAGAGGCTCAAACCATTGGCCTATATAGATCGAGGCCACTTTTATGGGCACACCCAGAAACAAACCTTTCAAGTTTGAAAATGCATGGCTCTCTCACCCGGAATTCACCAGCAATATTGACACATGGTGGAGGGAGGATCTGAACATTCAAGGCACTAAAATGTTCTTGCTCCAGCAGAAACTTAAACACATCAAATCCAGGCTTAAAGATTGGAACAAAAAGGAGTTTGGAAATATTTTCAAAGCCAAAAAAGAAGTTGAGCAAAAACTCCAAGAGATCAATTAGATCATCATAACATATGGTTTCACTAAGGAGCGGAAAAATCTTGTTGATTCTCTACAGAAAGAATGGGAAGACAGATGCATGCAAGAGGATATTTTCTGGAGACAGAAATCGATGGTGCAGTGGATTAGAGAGGGAGAAAGAAACACGAAGTTATTTCATAAATCTACCATAGAGCATAGGGCACACAACAGAATCACAAAACTCAAGGATTCTTAAGGGATAGAACTTGTCTCTCACAAAGAAATGGAATTTGTCCTTGTTCAACACTTCCTCAACATAGCAGAGGAGCCTCTAGTCAATAGATCTAGGTTCATCAGTAATTTCACAAGGTACATCCCTTAGCTGGTCACCAAAGAAGACAACCACAATCTTAACAAGCCAGTGTCGGAAGAGGAGGTCAGTGATGTGATCAATGAAATGAAAAATGGCAAAGCTCTAGGCCCGGATGGGTTCAATGTGGATTTCTTCAAAGCTTGCTGGAGAACAGTCAAACAGGATATCCTTGAGGTGGTGGAAGACTCAAGAAGATCCAAATCGGTTCTGAAGGCTCTTAATGCCTCCTTCATAGCTTTGATCCCAAAACAGGAAAAATCCATGACTCCAGATGGTTTCAGACCCATAGCTTTATGTAATGTGGTGTACAAAATTATTTCCAAAGTTATCACCAATAGACTCAAGCCCCTTCTTCCAGCTCTCGTCTCAGAGGAGCAAACTGGCTATGTGGAGGGAAGACAAATTCTCAATAACATCATCCAAGCTCACGAGGTGGTACACTCTCTCAAAAGCAATAAACAAGCTAGTATGATCATTCAGCTGGACCTAGCGAAAGCTTACGATAAGCTAAGTTGGTCTTATATAAGGGCAGTACTAAGAGCTTATGGCTTCGACCACAACTGGATAAGATGGGTTATGGCACTAGTATCCACAGCCAGTTTTTCCATCTTGCTTAATGGCACTCCCTCAAGAACCTTCATGCCCTCTAGAGGTCTCAGACAAGGGGATCCACTCTCTCCCTTCCTCTTTGTTCTTATGATGGAAGGGCTAGGCAGAGTGATCAAAACAACAAATGCTGAAGGAAGAATCCAAGGTCTCAAACTTACCCTGGATGGAGCGGCAAATACTCACCAACAATTTGTGGATGACACGATGCTGCAGGGTATACCCACAGTCAGGGAGGCTAGAGTGATCAAACAAATCTTAAATGACTTATCTATGGCAGCTGGCATAGAGGTAAGCCTCAACAAATCAAAAGTTTTCTTATTTAACATTGAAACTACTATTCAAAGAAACATCACCAGAATTCTTGGGTTTCAAAGGGACCGATTACCTTCCAAGTACTTGGGAATGCCTCTTACAGACAAACCTCTAAGTAAGGGAGTGTGGGAGCCAATAATGAATAAGCTTCATGACAAGATTAGGAAATGGACATGCAAGTATTTAAATTTGGCAAGACACCTTGTGCTCACACAAGCTGTCTTGCAAGCTATTCCCTTTTTCATGTTCTCAGCTCTTCTGGCTCCTAAAGGAGTTTTTCAATAGATCAAGAGAATTCAAAGGGATTTTCTATGGGGTAGAGGGGAAGAGGAAAAGAAATGGGCTTTAGTAGCCTGGGAAAAGATCTGCAAACCCAAGTCCCATGGTGGTTTGGGGCTTCATGACCTTGAAACCCTCAACAGAGTTTCGGGAGCTAAAATTTAGTGGAGGTGGCTCAAGGAATCAGCAATCCCTTGGGCCAAGCTCTGGAAACAAAAATATGCAAAAAATTGGCAGGAGAGGGATCACATCTGAATGTCAGGCTACATTAAGGGCTCCCACATTTGGAATCTTGCTTGGGAGAATAGAGGTATTGTCCAGCAGCATAATTTCTGGGAGATCCGACCTGGGAACCTGGCACAATTTTGGGAGGATAACTGGCAACAGGAACCCAATTTGTTTAAGGATGAATTAGCTGCTCTCAAAATTGATATGAAAACAAAGGTTTAGTTATGGTAAGTGACTTCTGGGACCAGGTAAGGAACAATGGTAAATGGATAACTTGGAAGGATTTAGGCCACAGTGAAGATAGCCCTTTGAAGGCCCAGGCAGATTCTCTTGCTCAGGATTTGGAGCAAAGGAAGATTTTAGTGTCCTCCTTTTCTGACCAAATAAGATGGAGAAGGAACACCGAAGGAAACTTTAACCTCAAAGAAGCTAAAAGAATAGTCACAGGGTTTAACGACCAAAACCCTGATCAGGTATGGAAGAACCTTTGGCAGAACCCTCACTAGATGAAAATAAAGTTGTTCATTTGGCTTGTTCAACAAAAGAAAATTCTAACTTGGGAGAATCTACTGAAAAGGGGTTTTGTCGGCCCATCCAAATGCCCTCTATGTGGCTTACAAGAGGAGATGATGAATCACCTACTCAACCTCTGCCCTTTCACCTCCATTGTGTGGGATTGGGTGGCCTCAGTCTTCAGGCATACTGATCGGGATAGACTCAGCATCACCAACACTTTGAAGAATTGGAGGAAAAACTTCTCAGGCAATGAAATCGTCAATAAAGCTTGGACTCTGGTTCCAGGCTTTGTCATCTGGGATGTTTGGAAAGAATGCAATGGTAGGATTTTCAAGAGAAAGACAAGCACGCACCAGCACATAATTGCACAAATTCTACGACAGCTCAAAGACACAATCAGAGGTTTGTTGTGGAAAATTCTGGAGAATCCTCCTCTACCCCAGGAAGCCTATATACTACTGTAGTTGGGTCTCCAATCAATAGTTCCACAGGGCATAAATAAGGGTGTGAGCCAAACAAATGCATGGATATCTGGAAGCCTCCTCCACATGACTTCTTAAAAGTCAATATAGACGGAGCGTCCAAGGGCAACCTAGGGTTAGCTAGTTTTCGGGGTGTTACAAGAGATGAGCAGGGACAAATAAAGGAGATATTTCATGGTCACTTGGGGAAGGCCACTAATAACATGGCGGAACTCATGGCCTTAGAGCAATGCCTGGAAATATTGGTGGATTTAAATTCACACAATGTCATCGTTGAAGCAGATTTGGAATTGACTATTAAAGTGGCCAAGAAAATGTGCAATGGAACGGAACCAGAAAAAGTGTCGAAACATTGGAGGCTATCGCAGGTCTTTCACTGTATTCACACCCACCTGAAAACCTTAAGAACCGCCAACTTTGTCCATGTGAAAAGAAAAACAAATATGTTGCCTGATCGTTTGGTGAAATGAAGGAGTGATTAGTAAGGGAAGTGGTACTTGGCACATTTGGGAGTCAATTCCCCCAGGCAAACTGTGTGATGATTGTATCTATCAGGTTTCCAAAGATATGGAACACTTCCAGACCTTCAGCAGAGAGAAGGAGGAAGACTAGCGAAAGGCAAGAAGAGAGGAGGTCCTTGGGCTGTGGTCTCTCCTAATCATTAAAACTCAAGGAAAAGAAGATCAAAGAAGTGAAGTGGTTATATAGTTACTAGTGGAACAGAGGTCGTGGGTTGTTCTGGATGAGCTGCTTCAGGAGGGTTTCAAAAATGAACAGCAGATTTCAGTCTAAACACGGGTGGATCAGGAACAAAGGAAATGATCTAGAACAATCTGGAATGATGGATCGACAGGATGGAACAACGGTGCTCAGGAGAACTGCGGGAGTAAAACGCTGCTTAACCCATTCGTCAGTTGAATGGCCGCAGTCCACAGGTCCTTTTAGCCTCAGTCATCCAACGAATTTCAGGCTGGAAAGGGATCAACTGTTAACTTCTTGGACAGACCTGAAATCCTATAGATTGAGGAGCTCTAATCTCTTTTAGATCCAAAATTTTACTATCTGTCATGCTAGTGTTCGAGCTGAAATCATGGTTCATCGTTGGATTAAATAGGCTTTGATCGATGGTGTTGATTCTCCGAGCAACTCTTTGGGTCAGAGGATTTGTTGATCGTCGGATGGGAAGTTTGTTTCGACGATGGGGATTGTGCATTCAAGATGGGCTTGGGGAAGCGGATCGAAGTATATTTTGGTGCAATTTGGTTATATTTGAAGTCTGGAGGTTTCGTTGGACGGTGCTTAACCTGTTCACTAGTTGAATGGATGCAGTCTGCAGGTTCCTTGGCCTCAGTCTTCCAATGGATTTCAGGCCAGAAAGAGCTCGACCTTTAACTACTTGGACAGACCCGAAATCCCATAGATTGAGATGCTCTAATATTTTTCAAGTTCAGATTTGTGTTATTCATCATGCTTGTGTTCAGGCTAAAATCATGGTGGACCGTTGGATTAAATAGACTTTGATCGACGGTGCCAATTCTCCGTGCAGCTCTTTTGATCGTAGGATTTGTGGACCGTCGGATGGGAAGTTCATTTTGACGGTGGGGATTGCGCATTCAGGTTCTGACTTGGGAAGCGGACCAGAGAAGAACGATTGGCACAATTTTGGTATTTTTTGAAGTCTGATGGTCTTCACAGTGTGTATGAGAAACCGGTGAAACTAAAGGATCTTTTATCCCCACTGTTAGGGTTCCTTAGTCTTTTGCTGTAGAGTTGATGTAACCTCGTGAGATATTGTAACCTCGTGAAATATTGATTGATCTTGGGTTTTGTTATCCCTGTTAATGGTAAACCAACAACGGGCTTGTCTTGTGATGGTAAACCAGCAACGGGCTTGTCTTTGCATTGGCAAAGACGTGTATCATATGTATTATTCTTTTACGTTTAATAGAAGGTTCCACTCTTACTTGACAAAAAAAAAAAAAATGTAATGAGAATAAACTTTTTAAAATTTCTAATAAGGAAATCTTATTTCATATGTTAACTATACAATCTAATTGATAGCACCAAATCTACCATGACAATAAGTCCATGAACTTGATGCAGAGAAAATTCAACTTTTCTGCTATTTAACTTCTTTGTTGTTTTTATATAGGGCATGCACATGTTTTCCCCATGACCATTATAGAAACAAAAACCTGAATTAAACTCCAACAATGCCTTAGATTTTTTTTATTCTAGAACCCATGCTTAATACAATGAAGTGACAAGACACATGCATATCACATATATTGACATGGACTTATAATACACTCCTTTTATAGAGCACACTCGCGTTCGTAACTTATATTTTGTATTGAATTTTTCGTTGATCAATATTCAATCAGCATGCAATAAATTAGTAACGCTTTCCTCCAATTGAACACAAGGTTGGGCACACCCCTACACTGCTACAAACGTCTTTCATCAACAACACCCTCTCAAAAAATGGATCAATGATCTTTGACCTCCTCTTTCTGTTTGAACCTCAACTCTTCAACACAAATCTCCAAGACCCTAATTCTCTCACTCATTCAGAACTTGGCTAAAATTCGAACATGACTAGAAAGAACATATGGTAAAACCCCCTTAAATCCACCTTCAACTTGAAGTCATTTCTCTATTTAATATAGAGGCGACTTCATCCCATTTTGACAACGATTTCCTTTGCCTAAGGCAGAGACTTCACAATCAATTCAATCTTCAACACTCACTTATATGTAGATGAAATTTCATCAATATTTCTCAACACAGAGCAATCCTCTTAGAAACAAATCCACAATTCATTGCATTCAACGAGAACCAATATAATATCACATATATTCTATCTATTAGGTGGGTTTCCAATCATTTTACCGGAATCACACATTCTTGTAGTCATTAACCACCAGAAATATCCAACCATAACAATTAAAACATTTAACACATTCATCATCTATAGAGGAACAACGATATTTAATTCACATTTGATAGATATTCATTGTTCCAAAAACATATGCATAAATTATTTCACTAACCAATTTCAAATGTATACAATACTTTGTCTTGATTTCCAACATGCATTTGGCCATCCTCACCATCTACCTCTACCTCCTATTTTATTTCTATCTCTCTAAACATGCACATACAGCTCTCTTTATTCTTGAGAATAGAAAACTCTAGAGATCCCACGAGATTATCTTTATCTCTTCAAAATAGATCATTCTCAACTACTTACTAAATTCACAATTACAATTATTTTCTAAAGCTTTTACATAATTTAGAAATCCTAAACGACTTTCCTAGATTTTATAAGTTCTAGAGACTTTTTTTTGCAGGATTTTCAA
The DNA here is from genome assembly GCA_031772625.1 of Pinus tabuliformis. Lineage (NCBI taxonomy): Eukaryota > Viridiplantae > Streptophyta > Pinopsida > Pinales > Pinaceae > Pinus > Pinus tabuliformis. The sequence goes on from CM062819.1 coordinate 1,283,849,651, forward strand.
AAATTTCCTTTTTAAAGATACCCCTAGATGCTCTTGCATCACTAATACTCTCTTATTTATTCAGAAAATGATTCTCAACTCAATGTCAATACACATATAACTTCAAATATAATGTTAATCCCAAAACTCTATCACCCAATAATACCAATCTTAAAATTGTAACACCATTGTAGCATTAGCTTACCATTGTTTTTATAAGCTCTAAACTTTAGATGAATATTCATATGTTGTTATTTACATTTGGACCATATATTGGGCACATTGTTTCATGGTTCTCTTAATATATTTAATTAAAAATGGAACTTAGACCAAACCTTGTTATTGATTATATCCATAACGCTATCACATACACCTACATAAGAATTTCGATTATTCAACAACCATTCAAATATTAGCAAGCCTTATATGGATTTCTATTGTTTGCAACATAATTTTTATTAAGGGAGATTCTCGTCTTTATTGGATTATATCAACGAGGAAATATGGTATTATTCGGTTGAATTACATGTATTAAAAATAATGCTTCTCGATTCTTCTATATTCGAGCAATGAAGTAATTTCTTCTACCACATATATAGTGCTGGAATAACTCATTCAATGGTCCACATATGTTTACTACTAGATCAACAATAACTATGTATCACTATGTATACTCTTTTTTAAGAAAAACAATGTTTTCTTTATTGGTTATGGATATCATGATTTATCCAAATGGTTTCTCCAGTGCAAAACTTTGTTATTTGCTATACCTAATTTTTACCCAAAAAAAAAAAAAAAAAAGTTTTATAAGTAATGTTTTCGGCTCTATTCTTTTGTGTATAATTGTATAACGTTTATCCTTTACAATTTCGAACTTGTTCTTTTAATTATATCAGGATATTTCTGTATATATATATATATATATATATACTTCTCGATTGTAATACCTCTTCCTGTTGTATGTCATTTTGTTACTATTATTCATCTTTAGTTTCCACTATCAGCTCCTTACAATAGTGATAGGATGTAGTGTATTCAATTCTATATAAAAATTATATGTTCCTTAAGTCTGCAATACATTGCACACTCTCCTTTATACATGTTTTAATGTTCTTGAAAATTCTATTCATTATAGAAATGACTCTTTTGGCTACAATTTTAGAATTGTTATTTAATTTTCTTCATAACTTTTTCATGAATAAGTTGTGCATGTCCAATAGATACCCATTATTATTACTCTTTGTGTTTCTATATTAATTTCAAACAGTAAATGGATAAAATATTCTCTATATATTTTTCTTTGTCTTTTAAAAATAAACATCTTGTTTGCTATTTCTCAAGTGAATATTTATTGATACTGAGAGTTAGTAGTTTTTCCTTTGATGTTTTTAAAAGTGTATGGCTCGTCAAACTCAAATCCGAAGTCTTCACGTTATATAGGAGTGTGTATCTCGTCTAAGGCATAATTTGTTCTTGGCTTGGTTATTGAGAACCCTTTACTGAATTCCTTCTCGATAATTTCCTTTAAAGGTTCTCTAATTGTATAAGGATAAATTTCATATTTCCAGATTTTGGAAAATGAAGTTTCAGGCCTTCGTACCTATTGTAAAAGACCATACATCTATTATGGAAATTAAATTCAATAACTGTTACACATAGACTATTCCTTTTAACTCCAATGTAATTCACTATCAATCTCTTAATTCTTCCATTTATTTTCTTTTCTATCCATTAATCTATTAAAAATAATGAAACTAAATGTTCATACATGACTTCTCTTATTTTATTTTTTTAAACTTGTTGTATGAATCACAAATTTCCACAACATAATTCTTGCATTGCTAAAAATAAGATGAAATTGCCCAAAGCAAATAAAAAATTTGAAGATATACAAGAAAACACACAAATACCATTGGTAGAAATATCGAATTGAATAATTATTTGGGATATTAACATATAAATACTTGATTCCTCCCAACCATGACACAAAAATTCCTGCTTGTTGCCTCGAGCACACTAGGCATGCAATTCCTCTTCAGGCTATTTCTCACTGCTTCTCTTCAGTATCTCCAACTATTCTCTCTTAGAAATTGTGAGACAAAAGCCAGGAAAATTACAAAGACAATATCCCTCTACCACTCTTTGGTTGGTTATTAAATTACTCCACCTAACCAATAAGTGGCGGGTAGCTAAATACTCATTAATGAGCTCTTGTTTCCCACTTATGAAGACAACTCCCTGATTTCTAGGAAACATTTAATTAGCTAATATCATAATTCCATAAATAAATCTAACCACCTAGATTAGATGCCTAGGACTTGCTGATACATAAAATAATATTTTTCAAAATAAATTGCACCTTTTTCCTCTTTCATCTATCTGTACTTAACTAATAATTTCTGTGTTTGATTTTTATTTATAAAATATAAACATAATTACAACTTTACAAACAACTATTTTACAGTAGTTATTATTAGCAAAATTACTAATAATTAAATGTATATATGTCTTTTAATGAAGCATACTAAATCAAAATTAAACGTATGCATATTTAATTACAATGAAATCCTTAAGCTTGGGGATATCACAGTTAGGAAGTCTAGAAAGGAGGTTAGATTCAAAATTATCCTTTCTAGGCTTCTCTACAATGGTTATGTCAAATTCTTGCAATAACAGTAACCACCTAGTAACCTTACCATTGGTAATTAGTTTTTCATTAGAAATATAATAACAAAATGGTGAGTATGTGCAAAGACCCGATAGCCTGTAATATAATGTCAAAATTTGTTGATATCATGTAAAACAACAATAAATTCCTTCTCGGTTACTGTATAATTCAATTTTGTAGTATTCAAATTCTTGTTGATGTAGTAGATGGCATAAGACTTACATTCTTCTTGTTGTCCCAACACAACCCCAATATTTGTATTAGAGGCATTCATAGAGATATGGAATGAAAAGGACGAATTAAGTCCTCATAAGATAGGAGCTACTATTACACTGTCACCTTTTAACATATGCAAAAACATTTTTAAACTTGTGAGTCTATATAAAATCCTTATGTTTTGAAAGTAGGGAAAACAATGGAGATGCAATTTTAACAAATTTTCTTTAAAATTATTGTAGTAGCATGCATGCCCTAAAAATATATGTACCTCTTTCTCTTTCTTAGGAGTATAAATTATTGAAATTACCACAATTTTTCCTAGATCAACCTATATACTTGCAGTAGAGAGATAATGTCCCAACATGATCCCTTCGTTCATCATCAAATGGGATTTATCATTGATGAGAGAAAGATAAGTCTGTATACATAATTCAAGCACCTTCTCAAGATTATTTAATGTTTTATCAAATTCATCTCCATGTGGTGTAAAATCATCCATGAAAATTTCCAAACAATCATTAACCAAGTCAGAGAATATTCCCAACACAACTTGTTGAAAGGTGGTCGGTGCATTACAGAGTCCAAAAGGAAGGAATCGATAGGAAAACATACCCCACAGGAAAGTGAAGGTAGTCTTGTCCTGGTCTTCAAGGGAAATTTGGATCTGATTATAACCACTAAACGGTCAAGAAATGAATTTTTTTTTTTTTTACCATACAAGGTGACACGAAATTGATCAATACAAGGCAATGAGAAATGGTCCTTCTGAGTGGATTTATTAAGCTCCATATAATCAACACAAATTATCCATTTTCTATTTTTATTAGGCACAACAACAAGTGGAGATACCTGTTGAATGCCAGAAATTGGATAGATAAAGTTTGCATTTAATAATAATTTTTTGAAGTTATTTTATTTAGCAATATATTCAAGGTTGGGTTCACTCTTTGTTGAGGTTTTTGGATAGGATGGGAACCCTATTTTAGATAAATGTGATGAGTGCATAAATCAAGGTGAATATCTTTCATCTCTGTGTAATCCCATGTAAAGGGTTCTTTGTACTTTCTTAGTGGTTGTATCAACTTCTTTGTTTGTGCAAGAGGTAAATTAGGATTTATGTTCAAGGTTTTTCCAGGCTCAATTTCAACTAGAATAATCTTAATACTTGGGGAAATCAGTATTATTTTTGGTAATAAGATCATTAGTAGCATCATCCACACTAGATTCAACCATTATAGAGCTCAATAATTGGGATACTAGCTAAGTCACAATAGAGGGGTGATTAATAAAACTATTATTGGTATCATTATTTGTTTCATTTTTAAAGTAGAAGGCCTTGCTAATAGTAAGGAGTGGTTGTGAAACATCCCATTTTGGCTCAAATTCAGGCCATAGAGAGATTCTGTAGTCAACACTTGGCCTAGATGGAGGGTAAAGGATAATATTCTTGATATTATTTCCATCGGGTATGGTCATGAAACCTAATATGTAGCTAATAAATTTGTTTTAGTGGCTATGGTAGGGTCTACCTAAAATCAGGGGGTATCCTCTCAAGTGTGTCTTAGTCTGTAACACCACGAAATCAACTGTATATTCCCACGAATCGAATGAAATGAATATATCTTTTAGAATTCACATAGGCTAAATTTTAGTCCTATCAACAAGTTCCAGTAAAGTAGCAGTTGGTCTTAGATTGGCTAATCTAAACAACTCAAAGGTCTCCTTGGTCATTATATCGGTTGAAACACCCATGCCAACTAATGTATTTGGAATAACTGTTCCTCCATTATGAAAAATCATTGCCAGATTCATAAGATCTTTGTACTTTGTAGGTGGAATTTCTCCCAAAATTAATTTTGATCATTTTCCCATCACATGCACAATGGACGGATCTCGGGGTTTCCTACCAGGTTTCCTGACCCAAATAGGGAAAATCTTAAGGATGGAAATTTATCTTAAAGTTTAGAAACCTTGGCGAATCCCACTAGTCCCTATTATGAAAACTACAAAAATGTTTGTTGATATATTTGTAAAAAAATCAAATTTCTAATGATTTTACATATACTTTCTATATAATTTTGGTGATTTTTAAGATAAAATAATTTTATGCTATAAAATTTGGGCGAATTATTTTTAGAAAAAAAAAAAAAAATATATATATATATATATATATATATGTCAAAACTTTGTTTGGTAAAAATCATGGAAATTTAGCCCACATGCAAATATTAGCCCCTAAAATTTTCCATTGACATAAAGTTTCCTTACTATTTTCATGTAAATTGGTACATATCTAATTACTTGGAGTAGTGGAATTCAGATATATAGATCATTTAATTATTTTAGAAAATCAGACTCAGTTTGAGGAGTAGCCTTAGCTACAATTAATATTTCTAGATATGGTGGATTTAAAAGTCTCAATATTGATAACAACTTCAATTGTTAATGCCCTAAAAATAATAGTAGAATCAACTGTTACAGGAGCTTATGTAGTTTCAACAACATCAAATGTTATAGTGGTATGAATGACATCTACTGTTACAGTGGTCTCAACAGTAACAATGTCATTGACTATTACAAAGGGTTAACGATCCTTGGTTTGGATTTTCTTCCCTAGGTGAACTATCTTCTTCATTTTTCTATGATAACAGTGGAAACTCCCAGGTTTACTATTCTCCCTGACTGTAATTTCTCTTCATTACACCAAACAAGGGAGATATAGTAAGTGGGGAAAATAGGTTAGGTTTTACAAGTAATTAAGGTTAGGTTGTACAAGTAATTAGGGTTAGGTTGTACAAGTAATTAAGGTCCTAAATAAGGGTTACCCACTAGTGTATTGGAGGGAAGTTGTGGATTTTTCTACTGCATTGGTAACTACATAGGGAACTATCCTAGGAAAGAGGTTTCACACCATCATTGAGGCCATGTAAGTGGTTTATTTGGAGGAGAAGGGAACTAAGGCCAAGGAATTGGATACTATACCATAGGAGCACTAGGAAAGTTGCAAGGGGCTATAGGATATTGCATTTGATGTGAAACCTGTTGAGGATTATATATGTTATACCAAGTATTGGAAGAAGATAAAGGATCTTGAACCATTCCTAGTGGTTGAGATTGCCATGGTTTCCTGGAACTAATGAATCACGTTGTTTTAGCCTCTTCACTCGATTCCTTGAATATTGCCTTTAGTCCTAACAATGATGGGTAGTGTCTTGTAAAGTGATCTTGTTTGCAAATGTTACAGACTTGTATACTATTGAGTGGAAATTCCTTGAGAGGATGCTTCTTTCAATAGTTGGGGCAGATAATGAAGAGAGATTTCTCAACCTCAATATGCCTTTGTTTCACTTGTAACATATCTAGCTAAGAATATAAAGAGATCATGATATCAATTTTGAAATTTTCAAATAAGTTACTAATCTATTCTCTTTTCACCCCTCCATTAGTTGATTTATTTACTTTTGCAGAGGCATCTCATGCCAACATTTATTTATTTTTGTAGATCCTCTTGAGATTTTCAAGTAAAGTGAAACTATATCATCATAGGGTTATTTATATGTGTCTACTTTCCCCATGATATTTAACATATCCAAGAATTCTTCCTTCATTCCCAATATCAACATTGTCTTCTAATTGTCCTTGCCTAAATTACTATGCTTAGATCACTACAAGTTTCTCTCCCAAGGAAAAATCATAATTTTATTCATATTGAGTAGAATTACATGTTGTAGATGTTGAAAAGCATGTGCATAAGACCAGATCTTGCCTACTCAGGATCTCATGAATAATATAGTTTATTATTTTCTACCTTTCTTTTTTTCCACTTTTCTCTAACCACCAGTGTTGGGTGTGCATGATACAATAGTCATTTGGTTTTCTTTTATAGTTGTTGGTAATTCTTTATCAGAATATGAGCCTTCTGATGCATGAGCTCATTTTTTTTCACTTTCCTATTTTCTAGGTGTATGCTGATAACTCTGCTACTGTGGGACAGTTGACATCGGAACTAATGCGGAGCTATGCTCGACCTCCTCTTTCTGTATGTTTTTCTGAGTGTTTTGCTCATTATTATCTATGGTATTTTCTGGAATATCTACATCTTCTTCGGCGTCTTCCAAATATTCAGTTCCTTGCCAACATTTTCTTTTGTGGTTGTTTCTTGTCTTTTGGGATATTTTTTAGCTTATGGACATGCACTTTGAAGGTGTCCTATTTGTAGACATCCACGACAACAAAATGTCATATTCTCATAATCAAGAGGTTGTGTCCACTGAAGATTGTTGTGGACCAGCATAATTCGATCAGGTAGGCCTTAGCTAAGATCTACTTCAACACATATTCTGGTGAAAGTGAAGATGCCTTTTACAGCTCGATCTTCATCAATCTTGAGAAATTTCCCCAAGGAATTCCCAATTCCTTCTAAAACTTTGTGGTGCCAAAAATGCAGTGGTAGATTGTGTATCCTGACCCATATGGGAATTTTGGATACCACCATGGTGGTAGCATCAAATCCTAGGAACCAAGGTGTCATGAAGAGCCCCGCATTGCCCCAAAACCATGGGCCCTCATTTAAAACATAGTCCTTATCTTTAACTGTATGAAATATAACAATAAAAAACCCTTTAGAACAGAGATGAATTTCACAGTTTGTTGTCCAAGTAGAGAATATCCATTGGTGAAGAGCATCAGATTGGGCCAAAAAATGTTAAATCTACATATAATTGCTTTGGTGTGGAGGTCTGTATAAAGTTCATTTACCTTAGGCAGAGTGACTCTTAGTGCTGGTATCAGTGATTTCTACTCCATAGTATAGGGCCCACGTAGATTTGGAATCGGAACTGTTTTGGTGTGGGTCTCCTCCTTCCCTTTAACTGCATCCTTGAAGGAGCTTGTACCCTTTGAGCTAGTTCTGGAACAAGATCCTAGCAATTTCACGTTGAGGATAATAGTTGTATCAGTAGTAATACCATGATCCTATAACGTGAGGTTCTCCTGCAGTAGTTTCCCTGCATAAATCAAATTTTGTATACTTGTTGATACACCCAACTGTTTTTGAATCTCCTACTTTAGATCATGAATCTGCATCCAATTCCAGATCCTCTTGTAGATGGTCTTCCCATGGAATGTTCAAATAAAAATTTGGATCAAGACTCCTTCTCATGTTTCATGATCTGTCTTTTGGAAAAATTCCTCATTTAGTGCATACTGATACGGTTGTTCCAGATCTGCCAATCCATTACTATGATGCAATTGTGTCGTCAGATCTCGTCGATGATAACTTCGATGCAAATGTCCCCGATCTAGTAAATCTGTGTATGCCTTTTGCTTGATTGTAAGGTGTACAGAAATTCCCTGGTAAAGGTTTGGATCTGTCATGAACAGAGTTTGCAATGCCCAAAATGATTGAATAACCCATATCTGAGATGGGGAATTTAAGATTTTTGGTATTCCATACCTCATTAATGGACATTTATGTGGACAGTGGTGTAATAATCTGCAGATTTACTTCAGACAGCCTTTGTAGGCATCGATTTGATGTGTGATGGCGAGTTTTTGAATCGATTGTCCGTCCTTCCCAAGAGAACAAGAAAAATTTATCCCCATCGTCGAAGGTTTAAGGAACCCCAAGCATATGATGAGAGATACCAACATAGATGGCTTCAGATGCTTCAAAAATCCCATAAAATGACCTGAAAATGCTTCAAGTTCAGATCCAACCCTAGACAGTCGAACCATGAGAGGGAAGGCATCCCCATCTCGTTCACAGACCAAAATATGTGTACATCTAATGGTCAGATGTATTCAGAAGAGGATTGTATTGGGCCCAATCTCAGGAGAAATAACTCCAGAATGACCCATCTATTCTATGTTCAAGATCTGCCTCCCTTTCATCGCTACTCTGCTCAATTGCCATGAGGATCATGGCCCAGTCACTCGTCGTTGAGTCCCCATCCTTGCATCTAGTGTGATGGAAATACTAAGAGGGGGCGAATCAATATTTATTTTCAATTTTTATTTTTTCCAGTTAGATTATTCACAATTATAATCAAAAATGAATAATAATATCTTTATTAAGAGAGGACTCAAATCCTCTTTTCAAATAATTGAGTACAATAATAATTTGAGGGAATCAACCCTTTAATGTTTCAAACACCAACCTGTTGCCAAGCACCAACTTGGACTTTGATAAGGTGCTGACCCCTAGGGCTTTGACCCTATCTTTTCCAAGGCACCAACCCTAGGGACACCAATCCTTTTATCTTCTTTGATAGAGAATAAGAATAGTACTTACTTGAATGTCCTTGACAAATTCTTCACTTTACAATCAACTCCAAATTCCTTATGTTGACTCCACTGCTCAATCACCTTGTTGTACTGTGTCAAATTGCTTTTCTTTACCAATCCATTATCCAAGAGATTACTTCATTGTTCAAAGGTGAGCTCTCACTGTGTTATTGTATCAATGATGTACCAAGAATCAAGAATAACACTGTCACCACAATCCTAAAATGTCACTGTTTATAGTCCAAAATTTTACACAGCCATCAAAGTATTACAACTCCGAGGTTGTATCAAGAATGGCACCCATGCTATTTGAAGTCTACACCAGCATTTACACAGTCCGAAGACTGAAGTGACACATATCTACTAGCACCCTTAATTCAGTGTAGACATCACTCTGAAGTAGCAATACCACAGTCTAAGGTCCTTAGTCTAAGATCTAAAGATGCACCATAGCTCCAAGGCATCACAACACAACTCTGAAACAACTATACCAAAATTGTCATATATACCCTGCACTCTTCCACAGGTCCGAGGTGTTTGAAACACACACAGTTCGAGCTGCAAGTGATCCAAGGTAAGGAGTCACAGACTAGTTCAAAGATGTTGAGGTAAGGTCAAGTCTGAAGTCATAGCAGTATCCACATAATTACCACACAGTACACAATAACCCAGTGATGTCACTCCACCTATTTAGCTTCACAAATCCGACCTATAGATAATTCACCGAGCTGTTCTTCTTTGAAAGTTCATGAGATGTGAACAAATGTTCACTTTTCTGTGATGTATCGCCAAGCGGATGGATGAAAAAGTGATGTCTGAGCACCCTATATATAGTTTTTTTAGTGCTAATGTGAAGATACACAACTCCTATAGGCAGGTTGACATGAGAGGCCAAGTACAGGTTGGATCCATAAATGAATAATTACATTTTGACTTAAAATTTTGATTTCTCTCTAACCACCAGGAGTTTGGAGGCATGTGAGGGCTCGTTGAAAAGAGGAAAAAATCCTCTTTTATATGGTATAAGGTTCATTTTGAATTAATGACTCTAATATGGTGAAAAAAAAACCTTTTATTTTCACTGACCTTGAAATGTTTTAGTGCAGAAGATTATTAGGGCATTATGGCTTTGTCATAGGGATCATCTTGTGTGGTGATAGTGTGGCCTTCATTAGGAGATCTCATCAAGTATATTTTCATCAATGACAATTATTTACCAACAATACCCCACTTTGTCATTAATGGAAACATTCCAACATTTTCCCCTCCTTTGACATCAATGGCAAATGGGGTGCCCAAGCACTCCCCCTATCGAGTTTCTCCCCCTATCATGCTTCTCTGCCTATCATGGTGCTTATTCCTTGTTAATGTGTTTTCTTAATGTGATGCAAGAGAAATTACCCCCATCTTTTGGTGAAGATGTTCAAATGCTTCTCGTGGAAGGGGTTTTGTGAAGATATCTGCAATTTTCTCCTTTGTATTAACATATTCCAACTTGATAATCTATTCACCAACTTGTTCATAGAGAAAGTGATATTTGATTGGAATATGTTTGGTCTTTGAGTGCATTACCAAATTCTTGGAGAGACTGATGGAACTAATATTGTCACAATAGATGGTCATTGGTCGATTAGTTTCTATGTTGACATCATTCAAAGCTTCCTTCATCCATGCTATTTGTGTACAACAATCTGCAACAGCTATATATTCAGCTTCAATTGTGGAAAGAGCTATAGATGATTAATTTTTGCTAAGCCAAGATACTAGACAATCTCCCATGAATGATTCATTTCTGTTGGTACTTTTTCGATCGTCCATGCTTCCAGCCCAATCAGCATCGGTGTAAGTTGTCACTGTAAGAGTTGTGCTTTTGGGATACCAAAGACCAAATTCAGGAGTTCCTTTCAAGTATCTTATAATTCTTTTTATGGCCAACAAATGGGATTTATTAGGAGATGATTGAAATCTTCCCACCATTCCTACTGCTTGCATAATATCAGGTCTTGTAGCAGTTAAGAATAGGAGAGCTCCAATTATTAACCTGTAAAGAGCCTGTTGTGGTTTGAGATACTTGTAGTCCAAAGAAGTAAGATAACTCACCAATCATCGACATTTCGAACTCTTATGACATATTTTGAGAAAGTTCATGGCTCATCTCATCATCATTTCTAGCAAAAAGAATATCATCAACATATGCAAGAGTGAATAGTAATTTATCCTTGTTTATATTCATGTAGAGATTACTTCCTGCCACCCCCTTTTTGAATCCTTGTTGTAGATAGCGATCTAATCTTTCGTACCAAGCTCTAGGAGCTTGTTTCAACTTACATACAAATTATTTTCCTTTTGCTAGACCAAACCCTTCTGGTCGTCCATGTAGACTTCTTCCTTGAGTTCCCCATTCTAAAATACTTATTTTATGTCCATTTGATATACTTTGAATCCTTTTGAGAAAAAAAATGGCAAAAACATCCTTATAGCCTCTATACGAGCTACCGGTGCAAAGGTTTCTTCAAAGATGATTCTTTCAATTTGTGAATAACCTTTACAAACAAGCCTTGTCTTATTTTTGATGATTTGTCCATCTTCATTCATTTTGTTTTTGAACTCCCACTTGGTTCCAATTATATTTTTATGTTTTGGACGAGGTACCAACTCCCATGTTTCATTCTTCTCAATTTGAGACATTTCCTCTTCCATGGCTTCTACCCAATGAGGATCCTTGATTGAGAAAAAAATTCTATTTCTATCATATATAAGAGAGTGACACCATCTTTCCTTGGTGTACTCATCATCCTTCTTTGGGTTTGTATTCCCTCATCTACATTGCCAATAATCTTCTCTTCCAGATGATTTTTTTTTAGGAATTTCACTTTTGAAGGAGTTTGATATGGTTCTTTTTTATTTTCTTGAATTTTTTCTTCTTTTGTTGGCTCTTGTTCTTCGAATTCTTCAAGGAGAGGATCTTCTTCATGGACTTCAATTTCTTTTTTTGGATGAGCTTCGCCAGTTTTTACATCAATTATTTCTACTACTTTTCGTAGTCGGTTTTTGTAGCATTTGTAAGCTTTGCTTCTTGTAGAATATCCAAGAAGTATTCCTTCATGGACCCGAGAATCAAATTTCCTGGTGAGTCATCATTGATCTTCATAAAACATTTTCTTCCAAATATCTAAATTACTTTATTAAAGAAAGTCTCCCTTTCCATAGTTTGTATGGTGTCTTGCCACTATTTGGTATTATTTGAGTTCCATTCAAGGTATAAACTGTTGTCCCAACTTCTTCTTTCCAAAATTTAGGTTGCACATCAGCTTCTAGGAGCATTGTTCTTGCCATCTCTTGTATAGTTCAGTTTTTTCTTTCTACTACTCCATTTTGTTTAGGAGTTCTAGCAACAAAGGTCTCTCTCTTGATTCCATGCACTTTACAGAATTCATCAAATTATTTTGAAGTAAATTCTCCTCCTCTATCTGTTCTAAGGCATTTAATCTTTTATTCTTTCTCATTTTCTACTAGAGCTTTAAAAATTTTGAAACATTCAAAACCTTCGGATTTGAATTTTATAAAGTATACCCACATCATTCTAGTATAGTCTTCAAAAAATAAAGTAAAATAAGTTTTGCCTTGTAGATATGGAGTTCTGGTTGGTCCACATAAATATGCATGTATGATCTCCAAAGGTTTTGATGTTGAGAACTCCTTAGTTTTGAAACAAGTTCTAGTTTGCTTTCCATGTTGACATGGACCACACACAACTTGATCTAGCTTGATAATTTTTGGAATGTCCCTTACAGCATTAGTTTTGTTGATATTAATCAAGTTATCAAAGCTTAGATGCCCCAATCGTTTGTGCCATAACCAAATTTCATTTGTTTGACTTATATAGCATTTGTCTTCTTGAATTTTTCTCAAAATGTATACATTATTTGGTGTTCTTACTCCTTTTGCTACAAGTTCACCTGAGGAGGATTTTCTTATCTCATAGTCTTTCGTACTAAAGACAACCTTGTGTCCTTGGTCGCAAAGTTGGCTCACACTCAAAAGATTGTGTTTGAGGCCTTCCACCAGTAGTGCATTTTGGGCTTTTCCTTTTCCATTGACGAGAAAAATAAACCCTTTTCGAGCAATCTTGGCAGATCCACTCCCAAAAGATACATTTCCATCCTTTTCTTTTAATGAGGTAAACTTCTTTCGATCGCATGTCATGTGTCTTAAACATCCACTATCCACGAACCATTTATTTTCATCACTATGAGCACATAGAGCTAGGCCACATCTATTTACAGTGGATTCCTCCCTTTTTAATCCTCTCTTTTGAATGGACAATTCTTTTCATCGTGACCATAATCACTACATAATGAGAAAATTTGATCATACTTAGCCAAAGGATCAAAAGAGTTGTAAGTATTTATTTGGCCTTTTTCTTTGAGGCCAAGTGGCTTGCTTTGTTGATTCTTATATCTTGAATCATGGTCCTTACGAGCCTTGCAATGCTTGGATTGATGATCGAAGTTTTTACAATAAAAAAAATAACCAAGAAAGATTGTTTGGTACCTGTTAGAATAGCCTTGACTTGAAATAGTATTCTTCCTGGGAGTTGTCCATCCTTCGTTCCTTGGATAGATAAAGGTGAACTTTTTCTCTTGGTGAGATGACTTCTCTTCTTTTGGATTACTAGAAATAATGTCAGCATATCTTCTTTGGATTTCCTCATTCACATTCTCATTTTTACATGATGATTCTCCTTTGAAACAAATCCCAGATTTGTCATATTGAGGTCTTCGAGTATTAAGGATGTTATCAAGTGTTTGAGAGATTTTCTAACTCCTTTTCACTTTCTGTAATTATTTTCTTAGCAAAATAATTTCAGCTTCATGTTTTTCGCAAATCTCTTCTTTCTCTTTTAGTTTACTATTCAAGAAATCTTCCCTCCTTTTCTACTTTGAGAGAAATAATATTCTTTCGTAATTTCTCATTTTCTCCAATGGAGCTCATTAGTAACTCATCCACATTTGCTTCACCTTTCTATTTTGATTCATCATCATTTGTAAATTCCATGAATAATACTTCTCTGCTTCTAGCATAGTCATTTTCCTCATTTGACTCATCATCATTTATTTTGTGAAAAGTGATATTTTTAGTTGATTTCTTCTTGGTGATCATGAATTCATCTTCATCACAATCGTTTTCTTTGGAGAAGAAGTTCTTCTTGTTAAATCCTTTCTTTTTGAACATACCCTTTTTATATTTATCCTCATCATCACTATCATATTTATGAGTACATTTTACAACACAGTGACCTATCCTTCCACATTAAAAACAAATGAGAGGATACTTACCTTTTAGCTTGGATCATTTTCTTAGCTTTTGTACAAACTGTGCAAGTTCATATTTAGTATTGGAGTCATCACTAATGGTATTCCAATTCTTCCCCTTCTTCTTTGATTTTGAAGCTTTGAATTTCGCTTCCTTGGAATTTGGGATACCTTTTCTCATTTCATAATAAATGAGAATTCCATGAAGTTCGTCCGTTTTTAAAGTATCCAAATTCTTAATTTCTTCTATGGCACTTACTTTGGAGTTGAATCTATCTGGAAGATATCACAAGACCTTTTGAACAATTGTGCTTTCTTCAATATTTTCTTCTAAGACTTTAAGTGAGTTGACGACTCCAGCTGCTTGGAGAAAGAATGATGCAATATCTTCTTCGTAATCCATTTTAAGACTCTAAAATTTCCTTCTATGAGTTTGGAGCTTTGCCTTCTTAAATTTGGAGTCCATGTCATATAAAGCAATGAGCTTGTCCCACATTTGTTTTGAAGAATCACAACCCATGACTTTTGTGAATTCGAAGTCAGTGATTCCACTAGTTATGGAATTTAATGCTTTGGAATTTGCAATGTAAGCTTTCCTTCCATCTTTATTAGTTGGAAGAGTGGGAGGAGCTTTGTACTCATCCAAAACAGATTGCCATACTTCAGGTCCAAAGGACATTAAATAGTAGTACATCCTCTTCTTCCAAAAACCAAAGTGTGTACCATCAAACATGGGAATCTTTCCTGTCATTTCCTGATCCTTCATTGTGACTTGTGAATACTTCTTCCATTTGTTAGGTTGATAATGAAGAAGTTGGCTCTAATACCAATTGTTGGAAATATCGAGAGTGGGGTGAATCAGTATTTATTTTCAATTGTTCTTTTTTCGAGTTAGATTCTTCATAATTATAATCAGAAATGAATAATAATAACTTTATTAAGAGAGGACTCAAATCCTCTTTTCGAATAATTGAGTAGAATAATAATTTGAGGGAATCAACCCTTTAATGTTCTAGACACCAACCTGTTTCCAAGCATCAACTTGGACTTTTATGTTGCTCTGACCTCTAGGGCTTCGACCCTATATTTTCCAAGGCACCAACCCCAAGGACACCAATCATTTTATATTCTTTGATAGAGAATAAGAATAGAACTTACTTGAATGTCATCAACAAATTCTTAATTGTACAATCAACTCCAAATATGTTGACTCCACTGCTCAATCACTTTGTTGTACTGTGTCAAATTGCTTTTTTTTCTCAATCCATTATCCAAGAGATTACTTCATTGTTCAAAAGTGAGCTCTCGCTGTGTTATTGTATCAATGATGTACCAAGAATCAAGAATAACATTGTCACTATAGTCCTGAAATGTCACTATTTATAATCCAAAATTTTACATGTCCATCAACGTATTACAACTCCAATGTTGTATCAAGAATGGCGCCCATGCTATTTGAAGTCTGCACCAGTCTGAAGACTAAAGTGACAAAGATCTACTAGCACGCTTAATTTAGTGTAGAAAACACTCTGAAGTAGCAATGCCATAGTCTGAGGTCCTTAGTATGAGCTATGAAGATGCACCATAGCTCCAAGGTGTCACAACGCAACTCTGAAACAGCTATACTGAAATTTCCATATATACCCTAAACTCTTCCACAGGTCCGAGGTGTTTGAAGCAGACATAGTTCGAGCTACAAGTGATGTGAGGCAAGTAGTCACAGACTGGTCCGAAGATGCTGAGGTAAGGCTAGGTCTGAAGTTGCAGCAGTATCCAAAGAATTACCACACAATACACAACAACCCAGTAATGTCACTCCACCTATATAGCTTCACAAATCTGAGCTAGAGATAATCCACCAAGTTGTTCTTCTTTGAATGTTCACGAGATGTGAACAAATGTTTACTTCTTTGTGATGTATTACCGAGTTGATGGATGAAAAAGTGATGTCCGAGCACCCTATATATTGTGTTTTTAGTGCTAATATGAAGATACGCAACTCCTATAGGCAGATTGACATAAGAGGACAAGTACAGGTCAGCGCCATAAATGAATAATTACATTTTGACTTAAAATTTCGATTTCTCTCTAACCACCGGGAGTTTGGAGGCGTGTGAGGGCTCGTTGGAAAGAGGAAACAATCCTATTTTAGATGGTATAAGGCTCATTGTGAAAGAATGACTCTAATATGGTGAAAATAAACCTTTTTATTGTGACTGACCTTGAAATGTTTTAGTGCAAAAGATGATTAGGGCAGTATGTCTTCGTCATAGGGATCATCCAGTGTGGTGATAGTGTGGCCTACATTAGGAGAGCTCATCAAGTATATTTTCATTAAGGACAATTATTGACCAACATGGTGCAAATTGTCTCATAGATCTCCTGTGTTGTGAGGGATCAAAGGAGAAGAGTGACCACCGTCATTGTTTGATCCCTCTCACTTGTTCTATTCATCACTATTGCGTCGATCCAGAGATCGTCTCCTCCCAATTGTCTACCTATTCCCTTGTCTTCAATGTTTTTCAAAGTATTATAAAGGTCGTGCAAATTGGATTACTCCAAGTTATATTGAAGGAACTATATATAGTCTTCCAAGCTTTCCTCTTCTCTCTAGGAAATCCTAAATAATTCCTGCCTTTGATCGCTTATATGACAGTAATATTGGTGCTTTTACAAGAAATTTCTCTTCATATCATCCCATGAGGATATAGATGCACCAAAAATCCCCACAAACCATATTAGTGCAACCCCCTTTAGAGTAGCGAGGAACAATTTCAACTTCTCGACAACCATCGTATAATCATAACTCCTACATATGACATCACATTCAAAAAGAGAATTGTTTTGGATATTCACTAATTGTGTCGTGGAAAACTTGTAGAGATGATAAAGGAATATTCATCATTAGAGACTTAGCTTGGACATCTCCAATAGGGAATTCAAAGGTGGTATTTTTTTCTTATGTCATCTTTTCCTCCTTCAAAATTTGAGGATCCTTCCAAACAAGTTTAGGTATTCGCTACTCCTTTGGCTTGGAGAGGTATTCTAATGGATACTCAGGCTCTTTCAAAACAATTCATGTGTTAGGAATAAAATTATCAGAAGGTTGTTTCTTTGGACTTAATTCTTGATATTCCAAATTATTCCTCTTTGTACCTCCTTGTCCTTTCAGCAAGTCTTGATACCCTTCCTCTATTGATACGGGTGAATCATAGATCCTTGGGCTTGCTTATGAAGTTGAAGCCTCACAATATTATACCTCCCAAATATGTGCTCCCAACACATATGATCATGAACATAGTTACCAATCAAATGAGAAAATTATCGATTACCAATTTTTTGAGGTAGCAAAAAAATCACCCAATTTTGAAAAGTGGATATTCATAATACACCTTTTTTTTGGAGCATATTTTTGGCACTTTAAATTTTCTTATGAACATTTTTTTTTAGATGTGAGTGATTTTCATGTTGATTTTGAAAAGTGTTGATGCAACATCAACTCCTTTTTTTTAGAGGGCTTATTTTTTACACTTCACATTTTCTAACATCTTCTTCTTCCCTGAGATATTTATTTTTAAGTGTATATATGTACTTGTGTTTTTTTAATTTTTCTTTTCATTCTATTTTTGTAATGAAATCTTCATTTTTTCACAGAGTTAAAAAAAATATTAAAAAAAGGGTCAATATTTCAAAGTTAAGCTACGTCCTTGAGTTTGATTTTTCTTTGAAGCTTGTTAATAACATTGCAAATTGTGTGTCTGAATGAAATGTCACAAATATCGAAAGTGGTGATGTTGTGACTTCTTGAAAGCCTATAACCACTTTACTAAAAGATTTATAAGTATAAGGTTCACTATCATATCCAATGTTTGGAAAATTGAAACCATGAGGAATATCTGCAATAACTGGGGCATATTTCTTTTTAGGCATGAGTTTTGCAATGTCTTCACAATCACCTTGTATTTGATATTGGATAGTGAGCCCATTCCAAATGAAAAGAGTAAGAGTAGGATCAAGTTCAACATTCCTAAGACGTTGCTTCCTCAAGCTTTCCAACTTAATTTTTTCAATAAAGCTTTTGAAAGTATTTGGTACTCCATTTGCATACTTCTTCAACATCTTTAATGAAATAAAAAATATATATGTATAAATAAGAAAATAAAAATAGTTTACATATAAAAAAAATGAATGTATAAATCAACATACCTTATTGATTACAAGATAAAATATTTAAGTTCTTTTGTAGAACTTGATTCTGGTTAGTTGTGTACAAAATCATCTCAACTCTCTTCATTCAACATTTTAACCATATATTCTTGTATTTTCATATAAATCTTATGAATGAATAAATAAAGCAGAAAATGTTAATATAGTGATATATATAACAAATAATACCAACAATAATATGTTATATTTAAAAGAAAATTATAATCCAAGAAAAAAGTAAAAATAATTCAACAAACTTACTTTTGAAATTCTAACCACCTTTTGTCCATTAATAATTCCTTTGACTTCACACGACATAGTATTGATTTGACTAGTTTGTCATCCTTCAATCCTTTCATTTTTCTCCATGGTGTGATAGTCATATCATCTAGAACTTGCTTCATTTTAGGACATGTCTTAGTGTTGGTACATATTATGGGTTTACACCTTTTAACTTTCTTATTTTTTTATGGAAATATTCTCCCACAAATCGAAAATCTCATCAATCAATTCACATATCTCCCAGTTCTAAATTCCAACTGAAAAATGTTATCCATACCTTTGAATAAATGTGAAATTACTTTGCTAGCTTATGAATTGATTTTATCCTCCATTTGATAACATGTTTCCATTAAACATTCCTTCCTAAAAATTATACTGACTTTTGTCTTATCCACACCATATTTTTCTACAAATTCATTATGAATAAATCTGACCCTTTGGATGAAATTCATAGACATTCTATACTCATTATCTACATTATGATCCCATGCCAATAATTTTTCTTTTGTTTCTGTTAAACTAGCGTAAATGATGCATCTCATTTTTTCAAAAAGAGAGTTATTGGGATATTCCTTGATCAATTGTATTTTAGCCTTTGTTCAATGGTTCCCTCCAATTACATAATATTTGTATTCAAAACATCGTGTCCTCTCAAATTCCTGTTTGTTGGGAACTTGATTTGGATCAACAAGAACCACATAATCCACCACATGCGCATATGGATTGAATCTGAACAATGCTTTCAAATTATGGGCATGTAGGTGATGTGCCTTTCTAATTTGATATTGAGATGGTCCTTCATTTGGCCTATAGAATTCGCTGACATTAAGTTGAAATGTTTGGCCACCATTAATTAATTTATTCTTCCTCAAGTGATCTCAAATGACTTTTTGTTTTGTTTTAATAATGTCATCCTCCAACGCAGCACCTGGTGTTATGATTTCTCTGCTTTCTTTAGAACTTTCAATTTGATCTTCACTATTGCCCATGATTTTTACAGATTGACCAACTTTTGATTTCTTCTTCTTATTGATTAACATATCTTCTTCTAGATAAGCAATTTCCTCATCATTAGATGGAAGAGAGATATCCATGGCCATTTTTCTTTTTGGTGTTTTATTTCTTTTCTCCTTTTCAAAAACAATTCTAATCTCCTCCTCACTAAGGGTAACACATTTTTTAGCTTCAGCTTCCACATCTTCAAAAACAACATGTTTAACTTTACTAGATTGACCCACCTTAGTCATTCTTTGTTGATCCCCTGTATGTACTATTGCAATGTCATGAGATATTGTTCTTTGCTTCCTTCTCCTTTCTTCTTTTGTCTCTATGTGGAAACTGCTAATCACAGTCATAATATTTGGCTCTAGATAACAAATATCCTCCAACATGATTGAAATACTCTCAGTAAAATCCTATGAAACAAAATACAATATGTCAATGATCAATAATTTATAAAAAAATTAGTGATCCTTACAATAATGCACAACACATAAATATAAATAAGCATACTTACAATGTTGTTTGTGATTTCTTCACAAAACTATGTGATTCTTCATATGTGTCATACTCGACCTTTGAGAGACGATATCTAACATTTTCACGTGTATTGGCTAATCTTGCAAGAACATAAACAATGTCTGCATTTAGCAAAAGACATATGTCTCGTACTCTGCCCATCACTTCATATGGTTCATCGAAGTTATTCATACTACACTATAGATAGATATGTACACCATCATCGGTTTCACTATCTTTAACATGCCATACAAAACTTATTTATTTATTTCTCATGCATTCTCCCATTCTGAAATAATCTTCAATGGGCCACTTGCTTGACTTTTATGACATTTCTCAGTTCAGGTGTGTCCAACAGTATGCATAGTGCGTCCAACTGCAACTTTCTATGATGTAATTGTTACCCTTGGTCCAAAAACATTCACAGAGATCTTCGTTGATGTCATCTTCATGATATATATATATATATATATATATATATATGTTAAAAAAAATTACATATCTTAATTAAACAAAAAAAAATTAATTTAATAATATAAATTTTTTAAAACCATATATATTGAAATTAAAAAAAAAGTAAATAAATAAACTATATAAATTAAAATTTTATTAAAAAAAATTATGTACTTTTTAAATAATACAATTTTTTTCCAAAATTGATTTTTTTTTTAATTTAAAAACAATTTTATTTTTTTAATATAAATGAATTATATATAATAAAAAACATTAATATAGTTTTTTTTAAAACTATATATAATTAAAAAATAATAATAATAATATGTTTTTTTAATTATATTAAAATTTTATTTTATTTTTTTAAATTTAAGGGCCGGAGACCAGCGAGCGGGCTTGCCTAGGCTCGGGAGGCCCGCCTGCCGGCCTCGGGCACCAAATCTTTGAAAAAAAAAAAAAAAATTATAAATATCTTTTAAAAACATTGTATATAAAAAACAAATTAAAACAATATATTGTTTATTTTTTTAATTTAATATTTTTTTTTTTAGCATTTTTTTTCATTTTTGGAAAAAAAAAAAAAAAAAAAAAAAAAAAAAATTGTAACTGTTTTTTATATGGGAATGGTTTTTTTTTTTGAGGAACCCAATAGCCCTAAAAAAATATATTTCTTCTTTTTTTCTCCTACAAATCCTACAAATTTGAGTTTTTTTCTCTCTTTTTTGCTATAAAAAATTAGAGTTTTTCATGTGGTTTTCCCCTTAAAATATGATATTACAAAAAAATAATCGAAAAAAAAGAAAGAAAAAACACTAAACAAAAATAGTTTTGGAGCATAAAAACCATAAAAGAACAGATTTTCCCCAAATTCCTCTTTAAATGGTCAAAATAAATGGAAAACTGCCCTTTGAAATGTGAAAAACTCTCATTCAATATGTTATCGATGCCAATCAACTCCTCCACAAAATTGCTCCAAACATTTTAAGAAAACCCAGAAGAGTTGTTGCGATGTGACGAATAGAAACAATAAATATTATTATATAACGACGATTATAGGATTGCTTTAGTGTTTCTCGAATGTGGGATTGAAATTAAATTAAGAAAATTAATATATAGTTAATATTATAGGTTTAGATTAACTTTTAGTCAATGTCAACTAAAAAATAAAATATAAATTATAAAAAATAATTTAGTTATATAGTCAATGTTAAATAATTTAAATAAAAAAATTATTTTAATTTCGAATGAATGCATTAAAGGAACATTTTTTTGGATATTTTGAATAGAAAGTAGGATTAAATTTTTCAAGACCAAAAGTTTAGTAAAATGTTTCCAAATACATTTTAGACGAAAATTTTTGAGGGAAATATTTCAAAAGAAAATTTTTGAGTGAAAATTTTTGGTGAAATATTTTGGGGGGCAACTTTAGAGGGAAAATTTCAATATTTAGGCTATAAATTGTTATTGGGAGACACTGCATTTCTATCATTCAACATCTTATGTTTGAAAGTCATGGGAAACAACTCTATTCATATTGATGAATATAACATGTATTCGTTCACTATGAATAGAGAGTCAAATTTTCCACTTGGTCCTAATCCTAAGAATGACGAGAGCAACATTGATGAAGGGTAGAAAAAAGAAATTTATGCAAATCGAGAGTCAGATTTTCCACTTAGTCCTAATCCTAAGGACTATGAGACCACCACTAAGGAAGGGGAGGAGGAGGATGAAGAATTTCCAATAAATAGAGATTCAAAGCTTCCACTTAGTCTTAATCTTAAGGATTATGAGAGCACTACAAAGGAAGGGGAGGGGGAGATGAAGAATTTACAATAAATAGAGGTTCAAATCTTCCACTTAGTCCTAATCATAAGGATTATGAGAGCAGCACTGACAAAGGGGAGGATGAAGAATTTCCTGCAAATTATAATTTGACTATAAAGAGTGAGTCATATTTTCCACTTAGTCCTAATCCTAAGGATGATGAGAGCACCAGTTATGAAGGGTAGGATGAAGAGTTTCTTGCAAATGATATTTTTAGAGGCACAGATGTGAATAATGCATCTTCATAGGCACTCATGGTGAGCGTTTCAAAGGCACTCATGGTGATGAAGAATTGAATCCTCTAAGGGAATATTTCAAAAGCATGGATGAAGATGGTGAAGAATTTCATCCAAGTCAGGATTTCTAAAGCACAAATGATGGTATTGAAGAATTTTCTTCAAGTGAGGATGGTAATGAATATTTTCCAAACAATGATGGTGATGGGTTTCCTAACTATATTCAAAATGATCATAGTGAGGATAATAATCCCCCTAATGATGATGAAAATGCTTCTACAGAGGATAATGAAATGATGGAAACGTTGCAAGCAAATATTGTATCTAGGAGTAGGAGTAGACCTTTTCTTATCAATCCAAAATATTCCATTTATACAAGGATTAGGATAGAATATCTCACAAGAAGAAGTTCTATCAGTGATATGATTTCAAGTGAATGTTGTCGAAAAGATTGCTTGAAACATATGGATTTCAAGTTTTTTTTGTAGAAAAGGAAAATATATTTGTCAATGAATAAAAGCTTGCAAAATTCATATTCAGTGGGTTGCATGCAATCTACACTAGCAGGTTATGAATATCATATTGGGAATGTAGTTATATATAGAAAGACTTTCAAAATGTTGCATTCAATTGGTAATTTTCATTTGTCAAGAATCCAAGAAAGACTAGAAAAAGATCCCACATTTTATTCAGAAGTACATTATAGACGAGAGGTTGGGCCATTAGCAAATACTGCAATATCATAGATGAAATACTTCTTTTCAAAGCATGGAGAGTGTATACCAAATAAAGACAATATATATTCCAGATAATTTTTCAAGATGAGAAATCTACATCTTATACAAAGAATATGCAGAAGGTGTTGAAGGAGATGGTAATTTTATTACATATTCATATTTTACAAGGATATGGAAGAACGAATTCAAAAATATGCATATTCCTAAGAAGACAAGGATGGGGGTTTACAGTACATGTGCTTCTCTTAAATCAAAAAGGTATAATTTCAAGGGGAAGAAAGAGGTATGCATTCATAACATTATTTTTAAAAATTAGATAGTTATAAACTATGAAAATATATTTATTAATAGGTTTCTTTTATTTTATGTGCAGATTTCATTGTCAAAGCACTTCAAAAGCATCGTAATAAGCAAAACAAGTGAAAGGAAAAAATTCTATAAACATTGAAAGAAGTGTTATGATAATCCAAATAAATATTTGGGTTTGATAATTGATGGTATGGACCAAAAGAAAACACTTTTTCCACATTTTTTCCGCACACCAAAAAATTTACAGGAGGAAAATTTTATACGGTTTTAGTTTGTTGGTTGTATGGTCTTTAATGGGAAGATGTTGCAAAGGGTTTACTTCACATCTCCAAATATTCATAGTGATGAAAATATGACCATAACTATAATCCATGATATGGTTTCTCATTGGTATGGTATTCCTCCTAAAGTTTTTTATCTGCAACTAGATAACACAAGTCGTGAAAACAAAAATCAAGTTCTTTTTGGATATCTAAAAATGCTTTTTGAATTGAGAATTTTTTAAAAGGTAAAGGTTGGTTTCATTATTGTTGAGCATACTCATGACCATATTGATCAAATGTTGAGTCGTTTTTCAATAACATTGAGGAGGAAATATTTTGGGAGCCTTCCATCATTAATTGAATGTATTAAGAAATCATACATTCCATAGCCTGTTTTTCATGTGTTGAAGAAACTATTGACATGCGAAGGTTTATTTTGGGATCGCATGGTGAGGAGAAATGCATTGAAAAACTTAATGATATTAGCTTCTATCATCAATTTCGTATCAAAAAAATTGATGGAAAAACACTTATATGGAGCAAGAAGTATTCAACTGTTGCAGAATGGGGGTCGTCATCAAGCTCAACATTTTTGAAGTTCATTCCAGAGCATCCAAAATTTGCATCAAAGATGTTGTTATTACAATCAGTTGTTGAACTCTATAATGCACATAGGCATAAGAGAGATATAAATTATTCTGAATGCCTGGAAGAAATTAAAATATGTATTAGAGATACATATGAGTACTTTGATGTTGTTGATTTAGTTTGGTGAGAGTATTTTTTCAATAATCAAAGTGATATCATTTCAAAATCAAGAAATGAAGATACACTTTTGAAGGCTCCATTTATTTGGCCACAAAATATGCCAAATGAATAGGAAGAAAGACGCATTGTTGAATAGCAACAATCTCAAGGAATTATTAATTCTCCACGGGTAGAGGAAAGAAAAATCGATATTGGTTCTAGAATATCACGTGCACAACGTGAAGCCATGGAAGACCTTTACAGGGTTTCTCTACATGATGTTAAGGAGGGTTGCATGATAGCAGTATTAGAAGATGGAGATCCACTTGGCTATCCCTTTTGGGTTTCCAAGGTTATAAAGGCCATTAAAGAAAATGAAGATATTATAGTTGTTGAAGTACATTGGTATGCCACAAATACCCACCCATTCAATGGTGTGTGCAAGCCAGAGATGGTAGTTGATAAACAAATTGGTAGAAAGAGGAAAAGAAATGGTACAAATATAAATCATCACCGCACAAACCTCTTAAAATTGGAGGATGTTGACATACTTTCCTATGACTTCAATTTAACAAAGAGAGTAACTCTTAGCTTCAAGATCATAGATATTTTGAAGAAGTTGCTTATAGAAGCAACAATGTTGAGATGGGAGTTTGTTGAACCTAGTCATAGATCTATAAAACTTTTGAAACCTGAAATGGTGGGCATGCATGTTGACTCAAATGGGACACTAATAACACTAGTCACACTTATGTACCTATAATAACCTCCATGTTAGTTAACTTTGGCAATAGTTAACTAACATTGTTTAATACCAAAGTCTTTAAGATCATGGCACACAATCAAAACTTAAGTCATTGTAACTCCTCACTCTCAACACATTGAAATCATCACTATCAAACCTCAAGCATTCCAATCACTCCACACACAATTATGAAATTAAAAATCACTCTTGCAAAATAAACATCACTCATTCATTCAAGATCACACTTGCAGACATGGAAATAACACTCCTATAAATAATTGTAGAAACCATTCAAATAAAATTTGCATAATTAAACTCATTGCAATCATGAAATCATCAATATGTGCAACACGTATTAATAAGTATGCAACAATATGTCTAATACTTTGTTCAATAAAAGCCAAAATTCTATAGAAACAAAATATTTAATGACATACAACTGAGAAATGGATCAATCTAGGATCTATGCAGTCACACAAATAATCAAGATGAACTATTCTACAAACCAATTAACAGCTAGTAACTGTTACATATTAATAAGAATTTGTCACAGTGAAAACTAACCAATGTTAAATATAATTGTGAGGAAATTAAAACACGCTACTACAGTACCTTAATAATACAACGAACCCTTTTAAAGAGGAGGTCCCTTTCTCCTTAGCAAGGAGTTGGTAATTTATAGCTCACAAACTAAGACAACATAATATAGTTGAGCTACAAACCCATGAAAGTTTATCATTAATCTTAAAAAGTTACAGATGCATAGTTTCTCCAAAAATACAATAGTGCCACCCCATGCACGAGGCAAAGGACTTTTATATTTATAGATTAACATTGTTTTAATTTTAAAACCAAAATAAGTTGTGAGAATATTTTGATTCTTAGGTTGTCCAAATTCATAGTCTTGTACAAAATATTACAACTAATTTTTTGAGAACGAAAATAATTTTGTAACAATGTCTTCAATTAGTGAGAAGTCAACAACAAAAAATCATAACTATCACAATCGAGTTGGTTGTATTTTCAAACAATTGTCCACTCCTTGCTAGCACAATAATATATGTTGACTATGACTCAGTAGCAGCCTGTGTTGACTCTCAATGAAATCATAAAAAAAATATAGTATTATGGAAGAAAGTATCAACATCACAATAACAACATTAGGAGAACCTATTCTAGAATGTCAATAAAACAAAACTTGGAGACACAAAGTTACATGTAAGGAACAACCTCCAATGAGCCAAGTCATCCTAAAACAACTTCTTTGTCAATTTCACCCAAAATAGTCAACCTCTCATAAAAATACAACCAAAACTACATGAATTCAGGCACATGAAAGAGTGGCATGCATTAGTCAAAATGGGAATCAATGGAGTAACATAGTATGATTATAAGGGTGAAAATGGTTGAAAAGATGGGAAAATGATGGTAAGAAGGATGCCAATTGCAAGACCCAATAGTAGAAATGGTTGATGTTACAATATCAAGAACCTTTTTCAACCTCGATGATCTGACCTTCTTAGATGAGCTTTCAATTAGCCTCAAAGAGAGAAAATAGATGATATTTTTAGTAAGTGTAGAATGGAAGCAGAGAGGTAAGTTATGGCATGTTGTGTGGAGCTGTAGTTTTCTGTAAGGATGCATTTGAGAAGATCTATTTGTGTGGGAGGAATAATGTGTAGGACACAATGTGTGTGGAGGATGGATGTGTAGAAGAATAAATGATGTATTTCTCCATACATGAAGAAAAATGGTTATGTTCAAAATGCAGAAATCTTGGTATGGAGTATGAATATGTATGCAATGTGGGGAGAGAAGTGAAAAGTGTTTCCACACATTTATCTAAAATAAATAACCAAGGAAAATTTGGGGGTAGGAAAAACAAATAATAGTACCAAAATACATCAACAATTATGTTATTATTTTGTTAGTACTAAAATTCTTAGTATGTGTACCAAAAATACCTCACTTAAGTCATTGGTTACAAGTGACCCTAACAAAAAAATGTGGTTGCTTATTATCCTTTATGTACGTAAGAAAACATGATGAAACCCTAGAAGAAAATATATGATGCAAGCCCAAAAAATATAGTAGCAGTAAAGAAAAGTGCAATAACCCAATAGTAGAACTTCAAATGAATAATATTTTATTAAAACACCTGATGAGGAAGATTTACAAATGGATTTGTAGATCCCCCTCCATGGGATGGGTCCTTTTGATGTCTGTGTGCTTTAGCGGTCTTGTTCCTCTCTCAAATATACAGAAACCTAAAAGCAAGATGGAACTCAAGTGGAAGCTCAAATGTTGTGAGACGATAATGGTGATGATGATGATCATGGTGAAGAATGAATGGAAAATCCTCTTATTTATAACAAAGTATTGAGCTAAATTAGGAATTAGAAATAATAAAATATTATTGACCAAATCAAAATCTAGCCCTTACGAATACTTTATCATATTTTTTGGAGAGGGAAAGATGTTAAAAATGTTCAAATATATTTATTTAGAAAATGGTTGAATTAATTAATAAATAAAATTATCTATTAATTATTTATTATCCAACTCTAACAACAGATTGCACCTTCTCCTAGCTACCCTATTCTCCTGATTTGGCTTCCCTGGTCTATCTTATAATATACAAATAATAATGAACATTAATAATTTCAAAGTTGAGAACAATAATCAAGAAGGAACTAATTTAATCTTTAAATTCATCTTTCAACTAAAACTCCATAAATTAATAATCAACAATTAATAATTAACATAGATATAATTGTTTACAAACACAAAGACTTAGAAACAACATTAACATAATATTTAATATTTATTAATAAGAATATTATATGTTATTCATAAATTCTAAAATAACTAATATTAATAATTTGATTGAAAACAATAAGTTAAAGATGAATTATTTTTATTTCAACTTTATTTTAAACTAAAAACTCCATAAATTATTAATTAAGAATTAAGAATTGACAAAGATATAATAACTTAATAACTTACAAACGCTTGGGAACATCACTAACATAATACTTAATGATTATGTATAAGAAAATTATACTTTCATGCCAATATAATTAACATTAATAATTTGATTCAATTTAAAATTAATGGAAAATCAATTAATAATGCATAATAAATTTAGGTAATAGGCATTAATTAATATTAAAGTTCTTTCTTTGAAATCAACAAAAGTAAAATAATAATTAATTAGTTATACTTTAGATCAAGCATTATTATGTTTCAATATTAAAAAAAAATACAAAATAGAAACTAAGAATATATAATCAAAAAAAAAAACATTAACTAATTAATAATCTGAATCATATCATTAATTAACTTGTTGGCTCCTTTCACTCAACCCTCTCCTCTATTTATTGATCCCTTGATGTTCTGACTTACTCACTCATCTAATCCTGATGATGAACCACAGTGGTTGGTTCGAAACATCGACTCCAAGAAAACATGAATGCAATAGCTCCGGAAAATATCACCATACAAAATACAGATTACGGAAGCCTCAAATCTATACTTTGTAAGAATTAAGAAAAGTGTGAATTTGAAATAGTTATTAAATATTGGTTTAACATTTATTCCAAAAATAAGAATAAGGAATAATAAATAAATAGTGATTTATTTAATTATTCGAAGGTGATTTAGTCAAATGTGACAAGGAATAAATATCAAATAAATATTTCATAATTATTCCTAGAGAATATTAAATAAACAATTATTTATTGAAATATCCTTATGGGGTTTTTTAATTTTGATCAGAAATAATTTAATAAAAATGGTTTCTAGATTATTTCCTATAGTGAAAGTGATTTTACTATGGTAAAATTAATCATACGTGGTGTATTTCGATCTACCTAGTTAGAAATGACTAGGTGATCATTTTTTAGGTAATAATAGATTCCCCCCCACATACGAGAGTCGGGAAAAAATCGTATGACCGAAATACATTATAGGTTACACTTCCAGGAGACACCAAAAGGGAGTTAGAGAGAGAGAGAGAGAGAGAGAGAGAGAGAGAGAGAGAGAAATGCAAGGAAGGATGGAGAAATGGAGGGGGTGAAATCTACTAATCTAATATAAGTCTCCTTTTATTTTGGAAACATGATCTCAAATGAGGCAGGGGAGGCATACCCATACCTGCCAAGATAACTGAGTACAAATAATAATGTTGTGCCCAACAATTTTGGATTGAGCTACAAAGTACATCATGCATGATACATGATACATGATATGTTGGCATCAACGGTCCAGAA
The DNA here is from genome assembly GCA_031772625.1 of Pinus tabuliformis. Taxonomy (NCBI): domain Eukaryota; kingdom Viridiplantae; phylum Streptophyta; class Pinopsida; order Pinales; family Pinaceae; genus Pinus; species Pinus tabuliformis. Next base: position 1,283,879,711 of record CM062819.1, read on the forward strand.
AGTGATATAATGATATAATGAGTCCCATATATATAATGAGCCTGGAAAAATAGAGGTCGAGACTGAATAATATCTTCTGATCTGAGTACATGAGACAAAATTCCCCTCAAGATGACATGGTAAGGGGGGATCACAACTAAAGAAGCCTTGTTCAACAGGAAAGGTCTTTGAAGATCTAAATGGATCATCTAACTGAGTAATGCATGTTGTGGGTGTTACAAGAGGTGGAAACGAAACCCATCAAATATGTGGAACTGCATCTAAGTCTGGATCATGAGCTATGAACATCTGGCCATGTGGGGGGCTACCTGAAGGGCCACCCCCTCATGAGGTCTGGAAAATCTCACACACACTTGGGAAATGCTGGTATAATCTGCTAGATCACCGGACCATCAAGTGTACAATTCTCAATCATGCGATAATGAGCTGGAGTCGAGCACGCGAGGAAAAAACCAAGTCAAAGGGAAATGATGATTCCCTTTGCTTGATCTGAGGCATCAAAAATGATGAAAGCTAGAACCAAGGTAAATAACCCTCTAAACCACTCTCCTAGAATAAATGTGCTAAATTCGACAGAAGAGGGCTTGCCAGAGATGATGCAATGAGGATTCTTCAACAAAGGCACGAGGTTCATAGTAATGTGATTAATGGACTGACACCAGGGATGATGATGGAAGGATACAAGATGAGAGTTATATTGATGACTTCCCTTGTCAGAGAATAATATGCAAGGTTGACCTAGCAGTGACTGACTTGATTCTAGAGGGAATGGTTGATTACTCAGGCTCATGCTTTTCAAAGATGAAGCAGTATAGATGGAGGCCAAATATGAGAAAAATGGGATGAATGTGACACAAATATGGATGATATACTATGACAGGTTTCAAGGGGACTCAGAACAAACTCCATGGATGCAAGGGTGACTCATCTATGATGCTCTGAACAAGGGTGACTCGATAATGTTTCCACATGGGAGAGGCCCGAAGGGGACCATAAAAACATGAGTAAATAATGGTTACTCATGACAAAAATCGACACATAAGTCAACAAGTGCAAAGGAAAAGTGGTACCAGAGTATAGGTGACTCACATGAAGAAATTTGGTTTCAAGGGTGGCAAAGTGAGACCTCATGGAAACAATGGCATCCTAGTGAAGTGTCAAATTACCAAAAACAAAAAGAGACTCATTATAGAACTCGGGAAGAGATTTCTAATGATGTTGATGGTTCGTCAAACTGAGCTACGGTTTGGTCACTATGGGTGACATAAAAACTCGGGTTTCTCCTATAAAAGGGCTTCTTGCCCCTAAATCTAATTCATTTCCATAGTGAGATGTTGGAGAATTTAGAGAAGAGGAGAAGGCCCTAAATATTGGTGAGCTTGTAGCAGACAATATTAACATCAAAATTTGGATTTGTGACTTTTGTGTAGGTGGCCTTACTTGTCTAAAAGTGGCCTTAATGCTTCTTGGAAGGATCATGGTTCTTGGTGAATAATCAAGGTAAGGGAATGAACTATTAAAGGTGGTATAGAGTCATCCCCACCCACTAAGTCAAACATGGGAATCGGGTGGTGAATGTAGCATCACATAGAGTAAAATGTTTGAATATATAGTATCAATCATCTATGATATGTGATGTGTATATGGCTCATTGGAGAGGCTATTAGGACAAACTATCCAAGGAATGAGAGGATAATAGACCATACCTAGATCCTTGGGGTCTAGGACAAGACTTAGATTAATCAAGTGAGAAGGTGGCTAGGGATGCCATCATGCCCCCAAGCATGAGATATTCCCCCCCAACATATGATGATGGAGGAGACTTATAGGGTATGCAAAGGTGGGAATGATGCCCCTAGTAGGATGAGTTTGTGGAGCACCATTGTGGTCCAAGTGCTCAAATAAGGGATTCGAGCATTCGACCTAACTGACACGAGATCCTATAGAGGGAGATGAGGATATGTAGGGGCATATTTTACCCCTAGTTTTAGATGGATGGATATATCATGCTATGGACATGCCGAATGTATTTAGAATAGTGGACTCTAAACACATTTTGATGATGTGTTTTGCCATTTGTTGTTTATGGTTGTCTTCTTATAAGAATAATGGATGGATACATTAGTATGAGAAAGGAAATGGTGGATTACCAATCTCACTTGGCACTGCATATATGAATCAAATAGATTGAATTTCTAGGTTCGCATGCATGGTGTCACTATACCAAAGAGTGGCTTCGAATATAATGAATTGATGCTCACCTAGAAGACACGGTAGTTTAACAACAACAATGTCTAAGGGACTGGTTTGTTGATGTAAGATGGAGGGATGATGAAGTGGATCATCCCTATGGTGATCTGGAGTGATATGAGACTCTAGATTTTCTTCAACATGGGGAAGAAGGATGGAACTAGAATCGACACTACGGGATGCACTAGCAAGGTTGGGGAGAATTGCTTCTCCTGGACTCTCGAAAATGGATGTCACCTTACCCAAACATTGTGCAGTAATGTAATGGCCACATGATGGATGTGGTTTAAATTCATGGGTTTGAAGTAAGGGGTGATAGAACCAATCCTCATCATGGGATACATGGTTCACATAATCAATTCCTTTAGTGGGAGACAGATCAATATTAGATGTGACATCTATAGATGTTGAGATCGAAGTGTATTCTAAAGAAGGTTCGAAAGAAGCACAACAGGGAACTCCTAAAGAGTCTGAATATATCGATCCCATGGATGAAAACAGGTAGAGAATAGGGGTGAAACTATCTATCATCTCGACATCAAGAGGGGGAATCACAATGGTGGTTTAGGAAGCCTCTTCTTCTGGCAAAGAAAAGGGTCTAGAACCCATAGGTAGAAGAGAAGTGGAAACACTACAAGCGACATCTAGCTCACGAAGTACTTGAAGTGTATCACGAAAATATTCATGATGGAGACAATGATGGGAATAATGGCCATAGTTTTCACACAAATCACAAGGGTAATTTTTCCATTGGTATTTGTTCTTTTTCATGGACTCAGGTAAGGTGACATGAACCTCTAAAATGTTAGAGTTTAGGAAAGTATCAGAGACCACATTCTTAATGTGAGGGAGTTTAGGACAATTATTGATGGAATGCCCAAGAACATCACACAAAGTGCATGGAGGAGTAGGATTTGGAAGTTTAGGAGGAGAAGGAGTTTCTTGGGGTTCCTTGACTTTGGGTCCCTTTTTCTAGGCTTTTCCCCCTCGCCAGATGATTTTTCAAAAGGATTTGCTGCCTATTGCGGTTTTTGTGGAACTGAAGCAAAGGAAGGGGTAGGAACAATAGGTTTAATAGGGGTCAAATTTGTGTAAGGTTTGAGTTGATTAGGAGGAGTGTTTGTGGGAGGATCAATGTACCATACTGGGATCCCCAAGGTTATGTTAAGTAGACTCAGCATAGCCATGACAAGGGTAGAAAATATTCCTGGTGGCAAGAATAAGAAAGGCACATGACCTAAGGGGTGACCTGGGAACTATTCTTGAATGGTTAAGACCTGGGGGAATAGTTCCAGGTTGAAAAGGACTGGGAGAGATACCAGTAGAAGGAAATGGGCTTGGAGGAATTATATCTAGAGGCTGGGTTGAGTTGGGAGCAGGAGGTTCCAGAGGGGTTGGCTGCTATGAAGGCATACCAGATCTCTTGTTGGCGGACCATGATGCTTGAAGGATGAAAACATTGGATGAGTTGGGATAAAAAGGGGTAGGAAGTGGACCGTAATAATTCCCAAGCAATGTGGAATATTTATAAACTCCAAGAGACACATCGATAAAGGTAGGGACAATCTGATTACCAGTCAAAGAGGAAATAGCAATATGAGGAGAGGTCTGAGATTGAGGGCCATAGTAAGCCAATTGATTGATAGTAAAAAAAATCCATTGTGAGGAAATCACATCTTCCGAAAGACAATGGATGTGACAGAGGACATGGCATAGGTGTAACTATGACCCAACAAGATGTTATAATATAAGAGGGCATCAACGACTTCAATATCAATCACCATAGTCTTACCGGAAATAGTAATTATACAATTGCGATATAAAATGAGGGCATGTGTGGGGTGACCACCCCAATCATAGAGAGTGATAATGGATGGGGACATGTCAGTGGAACCAAGTTGCTTCCAAACACTAGCGGCCATCACACATGAGGAAGCACATTCATCTATGATACACCGCTAGATTGTGGTGTTCTTTATGGAGACTGGTATTTGAAAGGAAACTGAGGAAGGAAGAGGGGGATGTTCCACTTTGTCAACGTCAAAGACAATCATACGATTGTTAAAGGGATCCATAGCACCCAAAGAAGATAGTAGAGCTTTTTGTTGGGATGGGCATGTCTGGAGGACCTCTAGAGTTGACATGGTAGTAGGAGACTATGCCAAGTCATATACTATGTTATAAATATCGACGAATTTAGAAGAAGAAATGTTTTGACATAATGGAACTTTAGGGATATTAGGGGGAACCTCGACCTTAGGTAGCGGGATCTATAAGGTTCCATTTGGTGATGATAGAGGCTTAGTGGAAACTTTTGGTTGGGAAATATTTATTATATTTGTAGGGGGTTTGTCATATTAGCACAACTATGTTTGAAGGTTCATTTGTTTGGTATTGACTTCTTCAGAATTCATCATGAGGATATGGTAATTTTTTGGGCCATATTGTGAAGTTTGAGGCACTGCATGACCCTGTGTGGGTTTGGAAGGTACATATCCTTGATGGGGAAAAAGATTTGTAAGAACAACCGGTTGTGATGAAGTAGGAGGGGGAGGAGGTGGAGTAATGGGCTAAGGTCATCTAGAAGCAGTTGCTTGAGCTTCCCATGCTTGACACATTTGAGGTAAAAGGGGACATTTGTGAGTATAATGGCCAAATAATATGCAATAAGCACAAGGTTTGTTCGTTCGAAGAGTCTTGTTTTGTCTGGGTTATCTACCATGTTGCTGGGTTACGAGATTAGGTTGGTCACCCTTAGGGGCATTAGGTGGTGGACCTTGGTTTCCTTGGTTACCTTGAGATGATTGGTTTTGGTTACACTTCCCTTTATTCCTTCTCTTGGGGTTGGGGGGATTGGTATTACTTTCTTGGGCATACACATGACCTTGAGGAGGTGGTTTCTGGGGTGGTAGAGGCAAAGGAGGCATAGGAGGTTGGGGTGTTGGTGTCGGTGGGGCTATAGCACTGCGAGGTTCTTAAGGATAGTAAGGATTCACGACAACATTTGGATAACCAAGTGGAGAAACAACTAGCCCTGGCATTGATTGATGTGAATGGGGATATGCATATGATGTGCTTGTACCTTGGTAATTGTTACCATGTGAAGGATTGGAAGGAGGATAGGTGTAAGAGGAATTTCTTAACAAGATCGTTGAAGCACAAGGACATCAAAAGGACCCATCCCACAGAGGGGGATCTACATACCCATGTTGTAAATCTTCCTCACTAGGTGTTTTAATAAAATATTATTCATTTGAAGTCCTTCTATTGGGTTATTGCACTTTTCTTTACTGTTGTTATATGTTTTGGGCTTGCATCATATATTTTCTTGCAGGGTTCCATCATGTTTTCTTGCAGAGATAAAGAATAATAAGTGGCCACATTTTGTTGTTAGGGTCACTTGTCAACAGTTACTTAAGTGAAGTATTTTTGGTACACATACTAAGAATTTTCACACTAACATATTTATTTACATATAATTTGTTATATATATATTTTATAACTAGTTTCTTGTTATATGATTCAGTTTCTTCATGCAATTATATTACTCATGCAAGTTGTGTTTATTTATTTATGTAATTTATTGTTCATACATGATTTCATTTATTTATTATAATTCATATTGGGTTGCATTCATTTATGTTGTTCTGGAAATGTGCTCAACACAATGACTACACTTGGTTGGAGTAGAAATAAGGATCACTTTGGAAAGAATTAGGTTTTTCAATAATTTCTTCCTATGTGAATTATTTCCTACCTTTGTGGTTCGTTTTACCTATGTTGTCGATTGCAGTGATAAGCTTCCTAATCCCACTAGGTAGAAATGTGCCATTTCATTTCCTGTAAAAGTAGTTCATTAATTATACCTATTATTGGGGTTACAATGATAATATTCCTAATCTTACTAGATAGAAGTGTGCTTTTTCAATTCTGCAAGCATGTTTCTTTAGTTTTAGCATCTCTTTTTTTTTTCCAAGGATGATTGAAAGTTTCACAAGTCACCCATCCCTTTTTTTGTAAGTGCGTTTACTTTGTTGCAAGTGTGTTTATTTTTCCACATGTATATTTAGTCACTTTACTTTTTAATTTGTATAACCTTGCCAATTTTGTGAAATATCTATAATCCCTTTGCAAAATCAACCATTGATACTACAACTATAAAATAAACCAATGGAAGTAGAAAGTTTGATTTGTATGTATAGTGAATGATAACTTGAAATTTCCATACATACCCTGCATTTGAAAATTAAATGCCTAATATTTTGGTTTTGTTTCTGAGGAAATTATGAAAGTAATTAAAAGGGTCATTAATAGGTTTCTTTCAGTTTGTAAATAAATTCATTTCTATTGTTTATACTTTCATTTATGAAAATTCTCCCCTTAGGATATTCCCAGAGATGAAAAGCTTCTTTAACTAAACCTACATACCAGGGCGGTGATTGTCTCTTGTTTTAAAACTATACTAAAATTAGAATCTATGAATGTGAGTATCCTCCATATTAGTTACATGCTTTTCTTACCATGAGAATATTTTTCATGGAATTCATCAGAGAAATATGGAATATAATCAAATATATTTTGTTGCAAAGAAGCAGTAGGACACCTTTAAATTAAAAAAAGGAAGTTGGGCCTCTCATTGTCAATGCAAGAGAAACCCTATAGGAAGTGCATAAAATGTTGAAGAACTTAAATCTAGCAGAAGGAAAATATTGGTTTTATGACTTGTACCAAATTATTTCTCATAAAAGAAAAAAATAGGGATAACCTCATTATGGACACTTACAAAAGCCATAATTACAAAAATGTCCAATAAGGAGATCTAGGAACTAGAACAACATATTTCTCAACAACAACTCCTAGAAACAATGTAAGATTATCAACCCCCTATTTTAGATAGTTCTCAACAACAAGAAAAGACCCTTAAGAGGACCCATTTTGAGACATCTCAAAAAGTCTTAGAAATGGGGGAGGAAGATCAACAATGATGAGAGAGATAGAGAATAAAGGAATTAGAAGGAGATAAAGAAATATAACTCAAAGTATTGAGTAGGATTCATCAAGTGAGCCTATGCTTAATCTTGAATATGTGCCATTTTCACTTATTCCAAACTCAATATAACAAGATGGTCATGTGCTACACCATTATCATCTGATCTAGCTCAGTAATAGAATTTATTTTCACAATGTTTAGATTTAAATAACAAGAATTTGAAAATTAAGTAAGCTTTATATTAGCAGTTGTGGAAACATGGGTCTTCCCAGACATGATTGCTATTATCTATTGATTTTGAAAAAGGAAAAGTATAAATGGATATATTGGAACCTAAATCTCAAGTTGTTAAAACATCCAATGACTATAAAGCAATGAAATTATCCATGTATTTAGACAAAATCAATTTGATTCATAAAATGGACTTGCATAAGTAGATAGGAGACATGGAATTTAGAGATATTATTAAAACACATTGCAAACTTCCAAAGTATAAGCCATCCAAACTAAAATGGATACCCAATTAAGATAGAAAAATATACTTTGTAGCAATAAAAAAAAGAGAATTGAAGAATTGGATGTAACAACCCCTGGTTAATTTTTTATGTAACTAAATAAGACCAAGGTCATGTGACATGTATTCCAAGTTGAATGGTGGGCAAACGTTATAGTGGGCATCACTTGTGGTTTAATAATGGCTATGGAAATTGGAAAAGGAATTGGTAAAGGAAAAGAGGAAATAAATGGCATTTAATTATTAAAATAAAAATAAATAGGAGAAAATGAAGGTGAAGAGACAAAAATTTACATGCAAAATAAATTAGAGGAAAATGAAGAAAAATGAGACCTCAATGATAAAAAGGAATCAAAGAAATAGTTCACATCTTTTTTCAATTTAGTCTCGGTTCTGTCCTTACATTCTCATACACTCTTGCACACTTGGAGCATTCTTGGAGCACTCTAGCATTCACTTGTTTTTGGAGAAAGCAATCAAAGGAAAAGAAAGGAATTGGTGGGAAATGGAAGAGAAGTTTGGATCAACAGCTACAGTAGGGATACTTTGTAAGTAACAAGTTGCATGTGTGATTTCTTTGTTGGTTTTTGGATGCATGATATATGCATGTGGTTCCTTGTCATTTCCTACATAGCCATGGTGTATTGGGTCCCCCATTTGGTTTTCTGATTGGTTCTCAGGTTTCCTATGGCTATGGGTTGGGACAAATTATTTGGATCCCTAAAACAATTTGGGTTCCCTAGAGGCTGTGGGTTGAGATAGGAGATTTCTATAGCCTTGTAACAAAATGGGTTCCTTGGAGGTTGTGGGTTGATCTACTAGTTCTTGGAGCTCTGGACAACTTGGGTAGAGACCAATCTGGTTGATGTTAGTGATTAATGGACCATATAGGTGAGATCACTGTGCTTGAGGGTTGAGTTGGTTTGGCCTTTGGAAGCCCTAGTTGGTTCTATTTTGGTTTAACTCTTATGATCCCACATTCATGCTTGGAATATGGTGCGGGAGTAATTGGTTGAAAAGGAGATTTGGTTCAACCAATCTATGATTGGGTAGTATGCGGAAGTCCCTGACTTGGTTGGAAATTCCATAAGTTAAAATGAGTTATTTTTCTATTGTGATCTATGAGAACTTATACTGGCTATTATGGTGATCGTATGGTTGATTTGTCATGGTTTCTATTCTGGTTATATGCATGGTTCTATTATGTGCTCTAGATATGGCTCTTGTTCATGATTTGATAAGTTATTGGATGGTTGATGAATGCATGGACTAATAAGTGTTTTTGCAGCTAGCTTGAGAGGGCATTGAGACATCTTGGTGATCTTCGGATGAATTTTAGAATTTTATGATAAGATATGGATTCATGATCTATAACTTCCAAGTTTACTATCTGTTTGATGAAATTTCTATCTTGAATTATGCATGTATTGGTCAATATATTTCTCAAGCTTTGATTGTTTAGCATTTTTATCACCATTTTCATGATTCTAGAAAGTTATAGGAAGTGGTCTGGAGTCTAGCCTAAAAACGTGGCATAGATCTAGCATCTGAATACATGGAATAGAGAATTTTGTGTCATAACCAGATGGACATAGTCTTGTGAGTGCAGTTTTAGCCTCCCAACCACATGCATGAATTGTTATGGGTGCAGTTATAGCCTCCCAACTACATGCATGAATTGTTATGGGTGCGGTTATAGCCTCCCAACCACATGCATGAATTGTTATGGGTGCAGTTGGGGAGTAAACTTAGTGAAAAATAGTTCCAACTCAAGGATTAATCACCTAGGGTGGTTGGTAGACTCTTGAGTGATATATAGTCTGTGAGGGATGTCAGTTTACTTCCGGTTTGTAGGCCCCACTTCGATAATTAGAACTTGGAGGTCTAGTCATATCATAGTGACACTCAATTCATGTTTATCCTAGAAATACTGTCAAAGTGGGTAAATGTGGGAGTAGGCATTACAAGGTGGTATTAGAGCAAGGTTTTAGCACTGGACCTTGGGGTAGATGTGAATTTTATGCATGCCTCTCATTTGTTTACAGGTTTAACATGTATGCATGTTAGTTAATTATTGTTATGGATATCATGACCTTATTTATGTATGAGTTGATATGCTTGTGAAGTTATATCATTCTAATTTGGACTGACTTGTGGAGATGTGAGAGCCTCCTCTAAAATACACTTAGGTATGATTTTTATTATGTCTCTATTTGGTTTATCTAATATGACATGTTTGTAGGAGATAGAATATCAAAGATGAAGAGCATAATGGTGGAATACAATTCACATGAATCCCCTTGAATGTCTGATGTGAATTCTACAGAATGGGAAAGGTTAGTTGGGCAACAAGGAGAAGTGTACTCTCCTAATTTAGCATATACGCTGAGAATTTTGAAGGAAAAAATTAGAAGTTTCAAGGAATATAATAACAAGTTTATTGAGGCGCACAAAAATCTTTCAAGAACTCGGGAAAAGCAAGCAGAAGTTAATGCACTCATCCTTTAGAGTATTTCAAAGTTACAGAAGCATGGATTACTGGGGGTCAATCAGGGATAGGAAGAAAAGAAAAATGGGCATATGGCAACAGGTCTCATAGAGGAAAAAGGTTGGACAAGGATGACACACATAGAGGTGGAAGATATTTGGATAAACCTGACAAATGGGATAACACTCATGGATTATATTCCAGCTCTCGTCCTGAGAGTCATCATCATCATTATCGTCAACATCCTTATAGGAGTAGTGAGAGGGGGTACTTGACAAAAGATTTCAAGAAATACAAGCCTCCTACTTTTGATGGGGATGTGAAGAAATAAGGAAATGAAAAAGCATGGCTTCTTGGGATGAAGAAGTTCTTCATATTACATGATTATTTAGAGAACATGAAAACCAAGATAAAGATCTTCAATATCAAGGGAAAAGTAGATATATGGTGGGAATATTTGAAGCATGTCAGAGGCATCAAGGAAGAGGAGATGAGTTGGCATGAATTTTAAAGACTCTTTAGGAATAAGTACTTGTCTGAGAGATATTATGATGAAAAGGCCAAGGAATTCTATGAGCTCAAGATGGGTTACATAACACATGAAGAGTACACAACCAATTTTTTGGGTCTATTGAGTTATGTGCCCTACTTCAAGGATGATAAGACAAAGGTCCAAAGGTTCATTAGTGGATTTCCTTTAGCATTTAAATATCGGATTGAGTATGATGAGACTCGGTAATTGTAGGAAGTCATCGAGAAGATGAAGCACTGTTATGAGCAATCTAAGTGAAAGCTGAGTTCGGGCGTGAATAGAAAGGTAATCAGAGGACTAAAGGGAAGTGGCCTAAGAAGCGAGGAAGACCTCAGGATGTGAGTGATAAGGAGAATGTAGTACCTTATAAGAAGTTCAATGTAGTTGAGAAAAGACATGGATCTCAACCTGAGGAGAAGAATAAGGGCGTCGAAGAAAGCCTTTGAGGTATTGCACTTGCGGTGGAGAGCATCCTAGGAGTGAGTGGTCATCGCACCAAGGTGGTACGCCTAGCTAGAAATGTTGGTTAGAGTATTTCTCATATTCATGCAACAGTGGATAACATGCAAATATATCATCAAGCATCCATTATTAAGATGGGAGGTAAGATCCATGATCAAGTTCTTTCCATTTTGATTGATACTGGATCTAATTATAGCTATATTAGTCCTGATCTGGTGGATAAGTGTTGTTTGAATAAAGAAGTGCATGCAAAATATTTGTTGGTACAATTGGCTACATGGACCAAGAGAAGAGTTCATCATTGGGTGAGATCTTGTGCATTTGAGCTTAATGGTATGCCTACATCAACACATCTAAATGTGCTTCCTTTGGGTTCATATAGTATGCTTTTGGGCATGGACTAGTTGTTCATTCACAGGACTAAGGTAGATTTATATGACAAGGATATTGAGTGCCTAGATGATGATGGGGAAATGAGAATCTTGCAGGGAAAGAAGAAGCCTATATCAGTGACAACATTTCCAAATATGTAGGCAAAGCACAATTGCAGGAAGGGATGTGTATTATTTGTAGTGCATAGTTCTAGTGAGAAAGGGGAGGATGTTGAGGATGAGGAAATCTTGAAAATGTATCATTTTTTGCAAAAATTTCAAGATGTGTTTCCTGCAGAGATTTTAGAGTTTCATCTGCATAGATAGGTGTAATTTTCTATTGAGTTGATTCTAGGAGCAACATGAACATCTAAGGAACTGTATAGGATGAGTACTTCGGAGTTTGTGGAATTGAAGTTGTAACTTAAGGAGATGCTTGATAAAGGATACATAAGACCAAGTGTGTCACCTTGGGGTGCACTAGTATTGTTTCTAAAGAAGAAGGATGGTACTCTTAGATTGTGCATTGATTTCTGACAGTTGAATAAGTTGGATATCAAGTACAAGTATATATTGCCACAAATTGATGATTTATTTGATTAGTTGAAGGGAGTTGTAATGTTTTCAAAGTTTGATTTGAGATCAGGATATCATCAGGTGCGCATCAAAGAAGAAGACATCTACAAGATTGCATTATGCACAAGGTATGGGCATTATGATTTTGTGGTGGTTCATTTTGGTCTTACCAATTCTCCAATTACCTTCATGTGTTTGATGAACATTCTATTACATTCTTACCAGGACAAGTTTATGATAGTGTGTATTGATGATATATTGATATACTCCCATAATGAGGAAGAGCATGCAGAGCACCTGGCAGTAGTGTTGAGATTGTAGAGAGAGTACCATTTGTATGTCAAGCTCAATAAGTGCAGTTTCTTTAAGCAGGGAAAATTTTAGGGGCTAATATTCGCAAGTGCGCTAATTTTCCATGCTTTTTCCAAAAAAAAGATTCGCCAATTTCCAATTTTCTAAAAATGAATTCTCCCAAATTTTATGGTATAAAATTATTTTACCTTAAAAATCGCCAATATTATATATTGTCTAATATAAAATAATTAGAAATATAAACATATTTACAAAATTATCATCAAACATTTTAAAATTTGGATATAGAGACTAGTAAGATTCACCAAGGTTGCTAAAATTTAAGATAAAATTCCATCCTTAAAATTTTCCCTGTCTTTAGGTCTCTGATTCACTACTTAGGACATGTTTTTTACAAGGAGGGGATAGCAGTGGACCTGGAAAATATTAAGGCTATCATGGAATGGCCAACTCCTAGGAATGTGGATGAGGTCAGATCATTCATGGGACTAGCGGGTTATTATAGGAGGTTCATCAGGAACTTCTCAAGGATTGACTATCCTATCACATCTTTAGAGAGGAAAGGGAAGAAGTTTGTTTGGATTGAGGAGTGTGCAACTAGTTTTGAGCAGTTGAAACATTTTTCTATAAATGCTCTAGTCTTGGAGATTGTAGATCTTGATAAGGAATTTTTGGTTTGTACAAATGCTTGCAAGGAAGGACTTGATGGAGTCCTGATGCAAAAAGGGTAGGTGGTATACTATGAATCAAGGAAGTTGAATGAGAATGAGAAGAACTATGTAACTCATGATCTTGAGTTGGAATTTATCATTCATGCATTGAAGATGTGGAGACGTTATCTCGTTGGTAGGAGGTTTGTCTTAATGAGCGGTTATAGTGGGTTGAGGTACTTGTTTGACTAACCCCATATGAATGCCAAGAAAGTTAGATGGTTGGCTACGCTCAGTGAGTTTGACTTTGAGATCGGGTATATAAAGGGCAAGGAGAATAGTGTTGCAGATTATCTTAGTATGAGAGTGAAAGTGAATCATATTTCAGTTGTGAGTTCATATGGGACACATTTACAAGAGCATATCTTGCATGCAGGGCAACATGATGAGCGGTATTAGCAGCTGAAGTAGAGATTGCAACAACCAGGTGAAAGTGATAGGGATGAGGAGTATCACCTCACAATAGATGGCTTGGTGAGATTCAGGAACAAGATTTATGTTCCATATAGTAGTGAGCTCAAGAAGAATATCTTGAGAGAGTTTCATGTCAATTCGTATTCAGGCCACCTAGATATTAGAAGACTTTGACAACTCTTAAGAAATTCGAACATTGGATGAACTTGAAGAAAGAGGTGGCTCAATTTGTTGCAATATGTTTGGACTGTTAGTAGGTGAAAGTTAAGTGTAAACACCCAATTGGTTTGTTGTAGCCTATTCTAATTCCATAATGGAAATGGGAGGTCATCTCCATGGAGTTCATTACAATTTTGTCGAGGACATCAAAGAAGCATGATTCCATCATGGTTGTGGTTGACAAGTTGAGAAAAGTAGCTCATTTCATTGTAGTGAAGTCTACTAATTTAGCTAGTGAGGTAGCTCATAATTTCATCATGGAGATAGTGAGATTGTGTGGTGTTCCCAAGAAGATCATATCAGATAGAGATGCCAAGTTCACTTCCAAATTTTGGAAGGAGTTGTTTGTAGGCTTAGGATCAAAGTTAGCTTTCAATATAGCTTATCGTCTGCATATAAATGGGCAGACATAAAGGGTTAACAAGATTATAGATGACATGTTGAGGATGTATATCATGCATCAGAAGAGGAAGTGGGAGGAGTATCTTCCATTGATGGATTTTGAATATAACAATGGGTATCATGAGTCCTTCAAGATGACTCCATTTGAGCCTCTTTATGGGCAGAGTTGTAATACTCCTATCAGCTGGAGTGATCCAGTGAATAGATTGTTGATTGGACCAAATACGTTGGATGAGATGGAGCAACAAACGTAGCTTATGAGAAAGAATTTAAATGCAACATGGGACATGCAGAAGAGTTATGCAGACAAACATAGAGAATTCAAGGAGTTTCGGGTTGGGGAGCATGTTTACTTGCGTATCAAGCCCAAGAGGATCTCCTTGAGGATTGGATCATGTGCCAATATGATACGTCGGTATTGTGGGCCTTTTTAGATCCTTGAGAGGATTAGACCAATGGCCTAATGACTTTTACTGCCACCAATAGTGAAAGTCTGTGATGTTTTCCATGTCAAATTGCTTAAGTGATATGTCTAGGATGTTGATAATGTGATTGATTAGTCTATATTGTAGGTGGAACCAAATGGAGAGTTCCAGCCAGAACCTCAGTGCATTTTGCAACAAAAACAACTCATTATCTAGAACTGAGCAATAGAGAAAGTTAAAGTGCATTGGAAGCACTTTGGGACCTATGAAGCTACATGGGAGATGAATGATCAGATGCATGTGTTGTATGCTTCCTTATTTGTTGCTTGAGCAGATGTTTTAGGTTTATGCATTTTGGTTTATGTGTGTGTGTGTGTGTGTGTATTATAGATACTGCAATGAGCTATTTTATAAAGCTCCAATAAGAAGTATGTTGTAAATACTACAACAAGTTATGTTATAAAGCTCCATTAAGCAGTATGATGGTCATGATTTTTCAACAGCTTGGCATGTTGTAAATACTACATCGAGCTATGATATAAATCTCCATAGATAGTATGTTTTTTTTGGTCATAAGCATCATTGAACACTGAGGACAGTGTTCCCCCAAGGGGGGAGGGGTTGTAACAACCCTTGGTTGATTTCCATGTAAATAAATAAGACCAAGGTCATGGGACATGTATTCCAAGATGAATGGTGGGAAAACGTTATAGTGGGCATCACTTGTGGTTTAATAATGGCTATGGAAATTGGAAAAGGAAAAGAGGCAATAAATGCCATTTAATTATGAAAATATAAGAAAATTAAAGTGAAGAGACACAAATTTGCCTGCAAGGGAAATTAGAGGAAAATGAAGAAAAATGAGACCTCAATGATAAGAAGGCATCATAGAAATAGTTCGCAACTTTTTTCAGTTCAGACTTGGTTCTCTCCTTATACTCTCACGAACTATTTCTATTGATGAATGCATGCACTAACAAGTGTTGTTGCAACTAGCTTGATAGGGTATTAAGCCTTCTTAGTGATTTTCAGATGAAGTTTAGAAGTTTATGATCAAATAGACATTCATGACATGTAGCTTCCATGTTTACTATCTATTTAACGAATTGTTTATCTTGCATTAGGCATGTCTTGGTGAATATCTTGCTCAAGCTCTGATTGTTTAGCGTCGTTGTCATCATTGTCATGATTCTGGAAAGTTACAAGCAGTTATGGGTATTTATCTGTAGGCTAGCCTAAAAAATTGGCATAGATCTTGCAACTACATGCACAGAATAGAGGATTTTGGGTTATAATCGCATGGAGACAGACTTGTGGGTGTGGTTATAGCCTCCAAACCGCATGCATGAAGTTTTATGAGTGTGGTTGGGGAGTAAAATTAGTGAAAAAAAGTTTCAGCTTAGGGATTGATCACCTGGGGTGGTTGGTAGGCTCTTTTGTTATCTATAGTCTCTAAGGGGTGTCAGTTTACTTCTGGTTTGTAGTTCCCACTTCCATAACAGGAACTTGGATGTCGGGTCATATCATAGTGACACTCAACTCATGTTTACCCTGGAAATCCTGACAAAGTGGATAAATTTGGGAGGAGGTGTTACATTGGAGCAATGGAGAGGGACACCAGGATCCATCCTAATGACATAAAGTCCATATAAGCTTTGGAAAAATCAAATGGTACTAATATCCTTCCGTAAAAAAGAGACTCAAGCTTCGTAATTTGGAACATGTATAGACCCCAAAGCTATTAGCTATTTAGAAGGAAAAATACAAGTTATTAACTTAGATGATCAATTTAAATATACAATTGGAGAATTATGAGAATCATATTGAAGTGTTGACTAAAGAAAGGACATAGTATGTTTATTTGGGAAGTTCACCAATGATACTATTAACTCCAACAACATCAACAGTATCAGGGATGTTAGAAAATCCATCTGAAGAGTTAGATAAAACTATTTCATATTTGAGTTTAAGAGAAGTAGAAGTCGAGAATTTTAAGAGAATAAATACTATTTAAGATGATAAAATCAAGATTCTAAAAGAGAACATTTATGAGAAACATGGTACCATTATAGCCTTCCAAGAGTTTAAGGAAAAATTGTGGCGGGATATAGATTAAATGAAAAATAGGTTGGTAGCGATAACTTATTTGATCAGAGCCAAACATATGTTATGGGATCAAATCATATCCAAAACAAAAACTTTGTGGAATTACTTTAAATTAATTGGAGATGAATCTCCGTTGGAAAATCAAACAAGAGCTATTATACAAACTAGGGAGGAATTGGACAACAAATCTCATATGGAAAATAGAATTATAAATTTTCTCAAGTCTAAGTGTTGGGAATTAAATTCACTTGGGGTCATAAGCGGTATATATTTAATCATGGAAACAAATAAAGTCCTGATGAAGAGAAAATATGACTTAGCAAGCTCAAAACATGTGAAATACTTTAGAAAGAGGTGTGAAACAATTTATGAACAAGTTGATGAAGAAAAAATATGACTTGGTAAGCTCAAAACATGTGTAATACAATAGAAATAGGTGTGAAACAATTTGTGAACAATTCAACAATTTAATAGAAATGGCTTTATATACTTGCCGGGGTAAGAAAAAGAAATCTAATTTCACAAGATTGCATTTTAACATATTTAATTCAAATTGGAGAAAAAATATTGCAAGAACATTACTAGAATTTAGTTTTTTTATTATTTTGAAATTCTAGGTCCACTATTTAATTCCAAATATAATTAAATAAATGTAAATTTTGGAAAAAGAAAAAAATTTACAAACAAACGCATTGAAAGAGAAAACAATTTGAAAACAATTTCTCTTAAGAATTTATTTCTCTAGCTTATGGAAAATTAAGAATTTATTTTCTACACCTCATACATATGAAAAATATAAAAAAATAAATACAACAAAGAGGAAAATGTCCACATTCAATTATCCTATGGGTGTTGATGGGGATTTCCCTACTTGGCTTGTCTTATGACGATTTATCAATAAACCTAAAAAATGAAAGTGAATTATACTTGACATGTGGTAGTATTACTACTTATTTCTCCAATAAAGTTTACCATTTTAATTGTGGTCCTATAAATTTTCTCAATGTAATTAATAGTTAATAGTTAGGATTATTTTGTATAAAACAATTGAAGGAAGGATGGATACCAAGGGTTGAGATTTTTTTAATCTATTAAATGTTTGGAATATTGGAAAATAATTATCTTGTTTGTCTATTATATTTAATTGTTTTTCTAAATATAGTATGTATAAAAATTTGTAAACTTTGTGTAATGTTAATAAAAAAACTTTTTTTTTTTTTTCTTTTCATCTCATTTTATGAATATATTTGGAGAATTATATTTTTCCACCTATATATGCCTGAACTTAACATTAGTGAAAATGATTTATGAAAACTTTAATTTATTTCCAATATAATTCACTTTTAATTAAGTTTTTGGAGCAAAATTCATATGGTGAATATGAATATGAATATGTATATGTATAGTGAATGTTGAATTATCATGTTTAATACATCTTCCAATACATAAATGTTTGAATGTTAGTTTAATATCCATGATTTTGTGTATTTGTTATCTCCCACTCCTCTATCTACAATATGTATATGTATATGTATATGTATAGTGAATGTTGAATTATCATGCTTAATACATCTTCCAATACATAAATTTTTTAATATTAGTTTAATATCTATGATTTTGTGTATTTGTTATCTCCCACTCTTCTATCCACTCAAGCACTGTAATTTGGTAATTTGAATAGTGTCCTAAATAATTGAGAAATAGAGATATAGATCAAGATTAATCAAATAATGTGAATGAATGGATGCTTTGGCATATTTTTTTAGCCAATAACATCTCAAGAAATAATAGACCATTGCGTGTCTACTCATTAACATATATTTAAATGTATAATTGTGCTAACATATATTAAGTGTACAATTGTCTAAGTAAATTTGTATTTATAGATTTTATTTATAACCATAGTTAGTAGTATAATTTATGAAAATTCCAAAAATGTATGAATATTAAAATTTATTGTATTAGTTATTAATGTTAAAACTCTTTTTAAACATATTTTAGATAATTAAGTTATATTAGTTATTAAGTTAAAAAAAAAAAAATTAATATATTTTAGATAATTAAGTTATTGATATTTTGTAAAAAGTTTGGGGTTTTTCTCAGCACTATTCAGTATGCCACTATAATTGTTTGTATTCAAAATTATGATCATGCCATAGTATTATGATAATGTTAAATATTATGTTATATAGAAGTTATTGCTAGTCCCAATTAAATTATTTTAAGAAAGTATGAGTTATATGTGATATATCTTTTTCTATGGAGAGGTTTTGTGTTCAATTCTCTTCATTTAGGTTAGGTGTTTGAAACTTAGGTATTGATAGTTTATCTGGGTTCTGGTTAGAAGGTTAACATGTGAGTGAGTTAGTAACTTAGTGGCTTTAATAGATATGAAAAAGCATATCTATAAATAATAATAATAATAAAATGAAGTAATTCAATATTTATAGTTGTTGATCATTTTTGTAAGATAATTCATTTCTTATTCTTAAATTAATGCAAATTGTGCAAGTTCAAATTCTTTTCTTTTCTTTCTTTTTAAAATTTGGGTTTGATTATATAATTTCAAATTATAATAAATTATATATTAACATTTATAACATTATTTGAAAAACAATATAGAAAACAAACACACGTTACAAATAATTCAAGCTATAACCTACATAGGAGTGTGCATAAAAGTAGTGAACTAAAACATGGCATATTTTACTACAAAATTTAGTTGTTTAGAGTTTTAGTTAATGTGATATGGATTTTGCAATTTAATTTGCTTTTAATTGGAATGTCCTGTTAAATATAATTTCTAAATGTTCTTTCACAAAATTATGAACAAAATTTTAAAAATGATGAAATTTTTTTGACCTAGCAAAATGAGTACAAGTTAACAAATGATTCACCTAAATTCTAGAGGATACATGTATTAAATATTGAGAATTTGGTGAAGCACATTAAATAGCTAACACTTTCCATCGTATTGGCAATGCCCCTACTCAAAAGGTCTTGCATTGACTTGCAAAGAGTTATTTTCAAGGTACAAATATGCACACTCTACATGGCCTACATATCTATCTTGAGTGGATATTGGGACAAGGTCTCAACAAACAATATCTTATCTCCCTATTTAACTTGTCACTATGATCTGATTTTTCATCTTTGTCTTGATGATGAACCACACAGGTTGGTTCGAAACACATCGACCTAAATTTTCCAACGTGATTTCTTCCAAAAATGCTTTCAAACAATATCAGAGTCGATGTGTAGATGTCCCTACCAAGTATATTTATGGGAGATATGTTGAATATGTTTACCTACAAAATATAAGTATTGAAGATGGAGTTGTTATACATGGTTAGTCATGGGTTGTTTGAATTGATGACAAATTTGCTTCTATTATTAACAAACTTTTACTAAATTCTTATTGATGTTAAATGAATTATGTAAAAAAATTCATATAATAATTAAACGAAATCCATATTAAATTTTACCATTATTCAACCATTCATTCTTTCTCTCTCTTTCATTCATATATATAAAGGTAATTTCTGTATTAGATAAGTCATGGTATTTACAATTTGTTTTATCATCGATGAAACTAATAAAACTCCAAACTTTTTAGCTAATAAAATTTATTATAAAAATAACCTAAATATTATAAAAATAATTATTTTATTTATCTTATGTACATCGGTAAATAGCTAAAAGATACTTAAAAATAAATACTTTTATAAAAAACTTTAAAGTGATTGCTATACTCTTGACCTTATGCAGATACTTAAAAAAATACCTTCTAACTTTTTTATTAAAAAAAAAATCAAACTTAATAAATATAAAAAAATTAAACATTTTTCACTCCAATATTTATCAAAATTGCAACTTGAAATAACAAAATTGTTGTTTTCCATAAATCACCTTCAAATGACCTAAAATATGGTTTTCCTCCCCCATAATTTTGGGAAAATAATATGATTTCCATTCTATTCAATTTGAGTGGATGGAAAGGGATCACTTCCTATTAATAGGGAAGAGTCAAGGAAAGATTTAAAAACATATGGAGTGCATTTATATATTGTCATTATATCTCCTTTAATATAGTTTGAGTTGATGGAAAGGGAACGATTCTCATTAATAGGGAAGAGTTAATTTTTTTGGGAAGGAAACATCTAAAAACATATGGAGTATTTTTTTATATTGTCATTATATCTCTTTTAATAGCTTGATAGGTTTTCTTTGTTTTTATTATTTTAATGAGTAAGTATATATATATATATATATATATATCAAAGGTGTAGTCTAATTTATAGACGAAATAGTTTTTCTCACTGGAATTCACTAAAATTTAGCAATACAATTTCAAAAAAAAAAATAGATTTTGATTAAACTAAAAAAATGACATGAAAAAAGCCATAAAAATTTGGTATTGACTTATGCATAAATTAATATAAAACGTGGAACTGAATTTAGAAATCCTTTATTTTTATTTCAATAAGGTACTATAAGATAAATTATGTATAAATATGTATATTTCACAAAGATTTTCATTTTCTTCATTTTACTACCTAATTTATCTTATAGTACCCCACCAAAATAAAAATAAATGACTTCTCAATTTACAACAACTATCAAAATCATTTGCAAACTTAGTTCCATGCTCTACACCAATTTCTCTACAAGGCAAAAATAGTCTTTTGCATTCCTAGCAAGACATTTTGTAGCTACTTTCCTACCCACATGAACACTTTTTTCGAAATATTTTCTTTATTTTCTTTCTATATATATATATATATATATATATATATATATATATATATATAGTTATAAAATGAGATGATAGTATGAATATAAATGATAATTAATTATTATTACACTAAAATATGCTTTCTAATATAGTATGGTAGAGATGTATGTCTTGTTCTCCAAACATTTTGACTGGATCAAATTACATAAAATCAAAATAAAACAAAATTAAAAAATAAAAATAAAAAATAGAATTAATAATTAAAATAAATAAAATAGAGGTAAAATGGTCAATTTATCCTTCATGGTTTCTTGGTTATAGGTTTTGGCAACCCAAAATTTTACCTATATATATATATATATATATATATATATATATATATATATATATATATATATAATAAAATAAAGGTTAAATAGTCAATTTACCATTCATGGTTGACAACCCATGGTTTTTCCATGGTGTATATATATATAACCTAGATCCATCTTAAATCTAGATCTACCGGGGTGAGAGGGATCAATGTGCAAACTTCTTTTAGAGTGAAAAGAGACTTGGTATCCTAGATTTATCTTAGTTTATCTACCAAACCCCAAGAGGGATCAAATCTCCTTTCATTCTAAAAGTGTTGTTTGCATCTCAAGATATTTGATCCCTCTTCGTGTTTGGTAGATTCAGAGTTAAGATAGATTTATGTTTGTTTAATTATTAATTATAATTATTATTATAAATATAATTATGGGTCTGGTTTATGCGCTTGGTTCAGTGAGGCATCGGCTTAGAATTATAAAAAGGTTTGTGATAGTATAAAGTGGTAAGCCCTCTTTGATTCTTTTATTACAATTTAAGTTTGTAATATATATTCAAGCTTGGCGTCATATGGTCTTGTTTAAAAGGAGGATAGGTTGCAATGATTCTGCCATCCAAAAGCTTAGGACAAGGCGACTCTATATCAAGTGGTATCAGAGTAGACCTCGCGTCTGCTCCAGGAACAAGAAGCGATCATGGCTCGCAAAGTTGGATGAGGTGCTAAAGGTGGTAGAAGGGAACGAAGGCCTATAGCTAATGATGACGTATTAGGAGTAATGCAACAATTAGAGGAAAGAATGGCAGCGATGTAGACTGGTTTGCAGAGAGCCAAAAGTGGGAAATATAAGTGCAGATGAAGAAGAAACAGTAGAAGAACTGTCATAAGCAAAGATTTTAAGGACAATTTTGGGATATTCCATGAAACCCAAGCAAGATTTATTTTCTTATATAGGTAGTATGAATCCGGAGGAGCTTATTGACTGGATTACATAAATGGATAAATTTTTTGAACATGAAGAGATGGATGAGGAGAAGAAGGTTAAGCTTGTTGTAACTAAGTTAAAAGGTCATGTAGCTCTATGGTGGGATGGTGTGCAAGGAGAAAGAACAAGCAAGATATTAAAAGATGGGATAGGATGGTGGCAAAGATCAAGGGAAACTTTTTTCCAAAAGATTACGAGCTTACCGTGTTCATAAATATGTAGAATCTTAGACAGAGGTTGATGGCAGTTAGAGAATACACAGAAGAATTTTATAAGGTGAATATCAGTGCATGATATGTAGAGGAGTCTACAGAGGAGACAATAAGATACATAAATGGCCTTAAACTGGATATATAAGATGAGATTAGTGTGTTATCACCTAAAATAATGGAGGAGACATATCAATTGGATTTGAAGACTAAAGAAAAATTTGCAAGGAAGTAGGCCGATAGAGGAAAGAACGTTGGTAGAGGACGAGGACAATAACCTAATAGAGGGAGATCTACATCACCAAGATATGGAGCTAGCATTTCGAATACAACAATAAAGCAAGAGGGAGAATCTGAAAGTTGAAAGTCCTTTTCCAAAGGAAGAGGAAGAGGCAGAGGAAGAGAAGTTTGTTGTTATAGATGTGGTAAAATTGGGCACATAGCGCATGAATGTCCTTAAACCAGAGAAACAGGCCAAAGGAATGTTGTTGATTCTCTAGTAGAGGGAGAGAAAGTAGAGGTGTAGAAAGCTAAGAATGTACTATAGGCAAGAGATTCTATAATGCTGAAAAAGGTGTTGTTGAAACAAGAAAAGGAAGTTGTTGAGCCAACCCAAAGAAAATCTTTATTTAGATCCATTTGTAAGGTTTAAGGAAAATGTTGCGAGGTGGTAATTAATAACCGTGGTAGTACTGATAATTTGGTATCTACATAGGTAGTGGAAAAGTGTTGAAGAAGACAAAGAACCCAACCCCTTATAAGGTGTCATGGCTCCAGAAAGGCCATCCATTGTTGGTGAATGAACAATGTGAGATAGATATGTAAATTGACAACTACAAGGACAAAAAATTTTGCAATGCTATGCCCATGGATGTGTGCCATATTTTTCTTGGTATGCCATGGTAGTTTGATAGAGGGGTTGTGTATGATGGGAAAAGCAACACTTATAAGTTCCAAAAGGATGGCATAAATCATACTTTGCTTCCATTATAGGAAGAAGGAACCACTGAAAGTAGTGACTCTAAAGAATTATTGTTCAGTGGCAAGGATTTTCTACAACAAATGGAAAAAGAAGAGGTAAATTATGCTATAGTTTGTAAGCCTACAATAATTCTTATTGCTACCAATATTATTGATTTACCTATAGAGATTCAAGACATGTTTAAAGAACATAGTGACATTATATGGGATGATCTTCCAAATGAATTGCCACAAGTCAGAAGTATCATCCATCACATTGACTTGATACTAGAAGCAAATTTTCCTAAAAAAGAAGCCTATAGAATGACTCCTAAGGAGAATGAGGAGATTAGAAAACAAGTGCAAGAGTTGTTGAATAAAGGGTTGATCCGTGAAAACCTTAGTCCGTGAGTGGTGCCTACAATGTTGAGTCCAAATAAGGATGGTTGATGGTGCATGTGCACAAATTCCATATCCTTCAATAAAATCACAATCATGTATAGATTTCTCTTGCCTCGTATTAATGATTTATTAGATTGTTTGAGTGGTGCTAGTTGGTTTTCCAAGATTGATTTGAAAAGTGGGTATCATCAAATTAGAATAAGAGAGGGAGATGAGTGGAAAACTACCTTTAAAACTAATGATGGATTATATGAATGTCTAGTTATGCCATTTGGATTGTCTAATGCACCCACTACTTTCATGAGGCCATTGAATGAACTATTGAAGAAGTTCATAGGGAAATTTGTGATAGTTTATTTGGATGATATCCGAATCTATAGTCAGTCAAAAGAGGAACATTTGCAACACTTGAGGTATGTGTTGGAAAAATTGCAGCAAGAAAAGTTGTTTATAAATTTGAATAAATTTTCCTTTTTGAAACCTGAGCTTGTATATTTGGGATTTTTTATTTCTCAAGAAGGTTTGAAAATGGATCCAGCAAAAGCAAAAGCAATTCTTGAGTGTCCCTCACCTAAAATTGTATTTGAAGTTCAAAACTTTCATGGGTTGGCTAGTTTTTTTTAGAAGTTCATCAGAATTTTTAGTAAGATGAGTGAACCTATTGTTGAAACAATTAAGAGAAACCAACAACCATTTCAATGGACCATTGAAGTAGAAAAGGGTTTCCAATTATTGAAGAAAAATATTACAGAGCAACCAGTCATCACACTACCATATTTTAATAAAACTTTCCAAGTAAGTAGTGATGCCAACAGAGAAGCAATTGGAGCAGTACTCAACTAGGTAGATCGCCCTATCGCTTATTATAGTGAGAAATTGAATGAAGCCAAGAGGAAATATACAACATATGAAAAAGAATCCTATGCAATGGTCCAAGCTCTTAAAAAATGGAGACGTTATCTGTTGTCCAGGGAGCTTCTTCTTTACACTGATAATCATGCCTTGTAATATATTATGTAACAACCTAAATTAAATCAAAGACATATCAAATGGGTTGAATATATGCAAAGCTACACATTTGTTTTGAAACATATAAGTGCTCAGTGTAATAAAATTGATCATGCTTTAGACAAGAGGCATTTATTGCTGTAGGAAAGTCAAATTCAAGTGATTGGTTTTGATTTCATAAAGGAGTTGTATGAGACTAATGTAGATTTTAAATAGGCCTATGAAGCTTGCAATAATACAACTGCGCAGAATCAAAGTCCGTGGCTTGAATACATGATCCAAGATGGGCAACTATTTAAAAGCAATCAGTTGTGTATTCCTAGTTGCTCCATGAGAGAAAATATTATCAAGGAAAAACTTAGTGGTGGTCTTGAAGGACATTTTGGCTATGATAAAACTTAAGAGTTGTTAAGAATATATTATTATTGGCTGAAATGAAAGCTGATGTGTAGAAGTGTATAAATAAATATAGAACCTATCAATATGCCAAAGGAAGAAGCCAGAACACTGGATTGTATACTCCATTGCCAATTCCAGAAAGACCTTGGGACTTCATAAGCATGGACTTTGTTTTAGGTTTGCCAAGGACACAAAAAGGTAATGATTCTATTTTTTTGGTTGCTGATAGATTCTAAAAAATGGACCACTTTATTCCTTGTGCAAAAACTAGTGATGTCACTCATGTTGCTAATATATTCTTTAGAGAAGTGGTAAGGTTACATGGGATTCCCAAAAGTATAGTTTTAGATCAAGAACTATATTTTTGGGGCATTTCTAGAGAACATGATGGAAGAAACTTGGCACCGACCTTAAATTCATCTCAGCTTATCATCCACGAATGAATGGAAAAACTGAAGTAGTGAATATAAGTTTAGGCAACATTTTGTGCAGTTTGGTTAGAGACCATCCAAAACAATGGGACCAAGTCCTAACTCAAGCTAACTTCGCCTATAATTCCACACCAAATGAAAGAACATGTCAGATTCCTTTCTATATCACGTAAAATATGCATCCAAGAGGAGTGCACAAACTTCATAATTTTGGCAGAACTAAACATGTGAGTGCATTGGGAGAGGATATTTCTATATCCATACAGGAAATTCATGAACAGGTCAAGCAAAAAATTCAGGAAAGCAACCTTAAATATAAAATAGAGCAAATCTTAAAAGGTGAGAACAGAGTTTTGAAGTAGGTAATCAAGTGCTAACACATTTGAGGAAGGAGATGTTTCCCAAGTGAGAATATAATAAATTAAAGGTGAAAAAGATTAATCCCTACAAGATTCTCAAAAACTTCTCAGCAAATTCTTATGAGTTGCAGAATAATTGCAAACAACAAAGGACAATGAACAAGAAAAATTCAATGGAAGAGACAATTACCAACAACAGAGCCCTTGTAGCCAGAAAGAATCTTGGATAAATGACTAATCAAGAAAACTCAAGGCAAAGAGTATTATGAATATATGGTCAAATGGAAAAATCATATAGTGGTTGATGCAACCTGGATCACTGCCACACTCTTACAGAAAACTAGAAATACTATTGAAGACCTCATAGATAGGAGCCCATGTATTCTTTGTTCCTCGGGAGTATGATGCAAGAGCATCCATAAAAATTCTATTTGACCGAGAGGTCAAAAAATTTTACTACAAAAATGGGTTCCTTAATGAGTAATTTGTTGAATAAGATTTGTTTTAAATTTGTTAGGTAATCTATTAAACTAGGAAAATTGTTGTAGTAGTTGTGATTTCAATATATGAATATGATAGAGCAATCCAGATTCATATATAATTAATCCAGAGCTTAATTTTGTTTTTCCATGGCATACTAATATAAGCATGGTAGATATTGATCAATTACAAGCTTAACAACGATCTCATAAAATGAATGCATTTTATGTTAGCTGAATGAAATCCCAAAATACATATTTTGAGGCATCAAAGTAGTTGGCGGGAGTATTTTTATTACATAGAGGACCCATCTCTATCAATCTCCTTCCAAACATTCAATTTTCCTAGTCCCTTTGTTTATCATTTGTTTCAAAGTTAATGTTCTCACTACTGGCATGCACCCCATTGGTGGGAGAGTCCTATGAATACAACCTTAGGAGAACCATCCTTGTATAGTTCCTCCAATCAAATTGAATATAAATTTGTCAATTTATGTGATGGTTAAAATAAAATAAAACATAGGGAATTATAGTTGATGGGGTTTAACTAACAGTTTCATCCGTATGAACTATTGTACATTATATAGTTGACTGGTAAGGTAGTTGATTTCATGAATACTCACTTACTTTGTAATTTCTTATTTTATTTTGAGAGGTTTACAACCAATTTAGTATATCTAATTGTATATTTTTATTAATTTTTGTTTCTTAGTTTGTAGTTTTTTTATTTATTATAATAAATATCAGTTTAGATTCATTTTAATTTCGGATCTACCAACGTGTAAACTTATTTTTTTTATATATTAAAAAGATATTCAGTCATCTTTGTTAGATTTGGAGTTAAGATGGATCCCCTCTTATAGGTAGTTTAGTAATTCTACCTATGATAGGGATTACAATGATAAGATTCATAATCTCACTAGATAGATCTCCATTTTTTCAACTTTACAATCATGTTTCTTTTATTTTTAACATGTATTTTTATTTTTCCATAGTTGATTGAAATTTTGACGCATTACCCATATTTTTTTTGGAAGTGTGTTTACTTTCTTGCGAGTTTGTTTACTTTCCTGCAAATTTGTAAGAAAAATTCTAAGTTGCAAAATTTCTTTTAAATTGAAAATAAATTTGATTCTCTTGATGTTTGGTAGATCTGGAATTAAAATGGATCTAGATTGGTTTAAAGTGAAAATAGATTTAATCTTAAAAATTTATTTTTTATTTTATTTTTTCAAGAGAGAAAAAACATTAAAATTTCATATTAATGAAAAACTAGTACAAAATTTCAAAATTCATCATAAGATAACTACTCCCTGATCATTGTAAAAGAAAACAAGAACCATATTCAACATGATATCTTATGAGTTAGAAAACTCCCCAATATTCATGGTATGGAAGTCTACGATTCCTAATACAAAGAAGATCACAACCAAAATTATTTTACACCCAAATGTCAGAAAACAAAGGTCTTAGCTTGTCAAAAATGAAAGTGAAAAACCAAAAATTAGATAAATGATTCTATATGCAAAAGTTTAGAGAAATTTCAGCATATAGGGAGGAATCCTTCATCCTATACCATGTCATTGTGAATATAACAAAAATGAACCTTTTTCCAAGGCAGCATCAAGGTCTGTCTTTGAAAGTGAGTCCACTAAGTCATTTAACTCCCTGTAAACATGCTCAAAGGAGATGACAGGAAAGTTTTCCTTTAATTTCTCAATGAAAATCATCCAATTTTCCAAGTTGGGAGAAGTAAATTTTTCCTTTCTGGTGGACCAACACATAACAAATTTAGTGTCACTGTAGACATAAAACTTGGGGCCAAATGACTATGCAAATAAAGCAAACCAAAGAAGCAACATGGAGGGAACTACGTGACACTTCGCACTACTAAGTTTAGCGATTTTTAAGTGGGAGAATTTTACTAGGGATTGTATTACTGCTTTATAGTTGTATTCAACTTAACTTCAGTTTAAATTTCACTTTAGGTAGAATTCCAATACTTTCCATCGATGTAAGAAAATAGTGCAAAATTTCTTTAATTTGAGGTGAAATGTGACAAATCAATGAAGAGGCCTGCAAAACCATTGTATTTCGCAATTTGCGAGGGCTAGAAGTTGATCACATGGTTTTTGAATTGATCTTTATGCATCCTTTGTTTTAAGAGGAAGATTTATTATTCCCTTCCCCTTCAAGGCCATAGGGACTATTGTAATTGTTTTATCCGGGTTCATTAATTTGCACAAAAACCAAAGTTAATTAACCTAAATTCTATAAAGTGTTTTTTCCTCAACTTATGAGACTCTTCCAACAGTTATCTCAACCATTACAGACTTTTGAGGTTTTATTTTGTCACATATCTAGGCAAGATGTAGGCAAATTTAGGATAAATGCTAATTGATACCTAAAGTTTCAATTTCAATTAAGAAATGTTAGACTAATGCTAACATTAGTTTGTAAATATTTTATGTTTAAAATTGAGAACACAAAAGAGACCCTAGGCTACCTTTATGTGTAAACATACATCTAACTCATCATACACATGGCTTCTCAATATATAAACACTTTGCATGGAAGTCCTCCAAATGTATTCACTTATATTCACTTCACATGATAATCCATCTCCTTTTTCTGTCGTTGTCTAACCCTCGGGACATTATCCACTAGGACCAACATTACTAGGGGAAGGCTCATCCTAGCCGTGTGCCTTTCCAGAGCAAGCCCTCTAGTTATGAATCCACCAACACTAGAACCAATAGCTTAGCATCGAACCAATAGCTTAACGTTGAACCTAATTAAGGGAGGGTTGAAACTAGCTAGTCAAATATGTAACTAAAGAAAGACATGTGATAAATCTTTCTTGCTTTGGGCATCCCTTGCATAGAGCATGCACATAGGTATCAATATTCTTAGCCTATTTATGAGATTTTTTGTAGACTATGACAACAATATAGGTGAAGATCAAAATTAGCTAATTTCAAAGAGGTGAAGCAACTAACACATAATAAAGTTAATAAATTTGTTGGTCAATGTTTCACCTAAATGAATTTTTTTGAGTGCTTCTCATTGATCAATTCCAGGTTTACCTCAATTAACTTGTCATCTACCATCATGATGCCATTTTTGCAGTTGTAAACTCTATTTTAATGTGAAAAAATAATGATTTTTTCATAATAGAATGGAAATTGATTAACTCAAACATGTTGCCATTTATGTAGTTGTAAACTTTGGTTTTCCTTAATTAACTTGCCATCTAACATCATGATGCCATTTTTGTAGTTGTAAATTGTTAGATAGTTAATCCTCGAGATTAACCTTGGGTCAATTTGGGTAGTTATTAGAGTCCAAAGACTCCGGGAACTAATTCAATTGTTTCATGTATGTATTAATATGTACACATTGTACATCATTTTGAGATTGATTAATATAAATTTGATTTGGTTTCTAGTCTCATGTGTCTTACAGTGGTATCATAGTCGGTTGTTTATCCGCCTGTTTGGTTGAGAATGAGTCACTAGTTCTATGGTCTAAGCTTGTAAGTATGATCTCTTTTTAGTAAGAAATATCTTGCTTTAGACCATGCAATGAGAGGTGGTTTCTAAAAGCAACATTGTCTAGAGAGCCTCAGCGATTGTAGTAGAAACAAGGCATTGTGTATCGCTACCTCTTTGGAGACATTTTAGAAGGGGAAATAAGGGGCAGAGTATATTGCATTTGATCTGCTTGCAAGTGGAAAGGGATATGAGCAACTTAGGATATACATAAACTAGTAGATCAAGTACAGTGAATGCTAATGTGAGGGATGTCTAGCAAGTGATGGAATCCAAAGTAAGATGTTTTGAACGAGTTTGACGTTTTTGCGTAGTGTTTTCTCTGCCAACTCTAAATATGGTATGAGGTACTTTATGCATTATCATCCAGGTTTTTTTTTTCAGGAAGAAAAAGCAATATTGTATTATAGTGAGACTATATAACAGAGCAGATAGTTACAATATTCATCTAAGGAAGCAACTCGAGAATGAGGATCCTCGAAGAAGGATGCATATAAAACATATATTCAGATACATGAAGATGAGCTTATCCCTGAAGATGAGTAGGTACATAAGCAGATACAGTAGATACATGAAGATGAGAAGATACATAAGCAAAATTATCATCCAGGTTTGCAATAACAGTAAATGATAATTTGAATTATTTTCAACTTTTTGATATTATTGGGTTGTAAACCAGACAGAAGACCCACGTACTTACTCATTTGTTCATTCTGGCATTGCTCATTTACACGTCCTATCTGTTGATTCTGTCAAGTTTTACATCATTTAAGTTGTGACCTCACGAAAGAAAAAAAATGAAAATCTGGAAAGATAAATTTAATGTTTGAACATGGTGTTGTTGAGGAGTGACGTTGAAGCTTGAATTTGACATTAGGTTTTATTTTTTGTTGACTATTGTGTTGCTTCAATTGCTAACGTCATGTGCAGTTTTCATACGGTAGTGATTGAGAACAGTAGCCATCGGCCAATACATCTTGGAGAGTACAGTAAATAAACAAACTATGTTAGTTCAATTGCTAACATCATGTGCAGTTTTCATACTAGCTTCAGTAGTGATTGAGAACAGAAGCCATCGTTGCTCATAATGATTTTCATGCATCGTTGCTTAGAACGTGATAAAAGTTGATTTCTGAAGTCATATTTTGTGTAGTAGGCTTGAGGAGGTTACATTGCTCAGAATGTGGTAAAAGTCAATTTCTAAAGTCATATTTTGTGCAGCAGGCTTGACGAGGTTTCAATTTGTCAGATACAAATTTGTGAGTAGATGTTAAAAAAAAAAATTAAAAAAAAAATGTAAATTCTTTGTTGAAGAAATGAATTCGGTAAGAATATAAGATAACTTCAACGTGAAGCTTCGGTCCGGAATAACCACAGCCGAAAAGGAAGCTTGTAATTTCAAAATTACTATTTTCTTCTTGAAGACCCTATTGAGTTGCACACATACGTTTTTTAATTGAGCATTAAAGTTTGATTTGGTTAACATATTATCATAAAAATAAGAAAAGGAAAGGGCATTGTGGTTAGTGAAGTTTATAGATTTATTTGGTTTATTAAAGGTCATTAGTTCAAACCTTGTAAAATAATTTTGGGAGATATTATTTTGGAGGTTGTGAATATGATTTCGGTATTTTGGAGGTTGTAAACATGATTTTGGTTTCCATGAGTTGGCGACCCTGAGCATGGAATTATTTGATAAATTTGCAACTCATGCATATTGGATATAACTCACAACAAACTCGAGTTTTCATGGTGTTCACTATGGAGCAAAGATAAATGTTCCTAATTGTGTAGTTGTAGCTATATAGCATTATTCATCTCTTTATTCTTGAAGTGTAAACGTGTGCATTTTCGGTTGAACCCAACACCCAATTAAATCATCATAAAATTATTTGTATTAGGTGCATTTTCGATGGTACTCGATGCCCTTTTTTTCAAAGTTGATTGCTCGAGACCATGGCCAAATTCGATGATTTTCTATAGTTGTTGAACAAATTAGTGTCGTCTATTATTCATAATAATGTCCAAGTCAACAAGGACATGATTTTTGACATCCAGTCATGTTTGCAAATTGTGAGAAGAAAAATTGAATTCTTGGAGCTAGACTCCCAGTTTTAGTGAGAAGAACTGCAAAAGAAGAATTCTAAACCTGTTCTTGTTTAGAATAATAGTTTGTTTGAGCCCAATCATCAACCAGAAAATGATCAAACTAATGCAATGGTTTCAAAAGAAAATGCAACTGAATGTTCTTATGAGAAGCTTGTTATTCCCAAAACTTTCATAAGGCCATGGGAAGATATTAGACACAACAAACACATAACTGGTTTGGGTTACAAAGAGGATATTCTGGATGTATCTTTTCACATTCCAGATTTTGCTAAACCTATACAGTTTCGAAGAGCTATATTTCTGGATGGTGTTGTTCCAAAACAAGTTGATAGATGCCAACAGTGTAAGAGAGTTGGACATGTGAAATATCAGTGTTTTGATCTTCACCCGTGTGATCATTGTGGAAATCGAAATCATCATACAAATAGATATTCCAAAAAGAACACTGCTACAAGAGAGTGGCTAAATTTCGAATGGATTGCTTCTTGGGATTAAACGAAAACAACCAAGAAGATTTACAGTTCATACCGAAGAATATGTTCTAGAGTGATGACTAGCCTTGCAGCGATGAAGAGTACTTCTCCCCCTGTATCCAACAAGGGGGGAATTGTTGATGGTCTGCTACAGGTTCAAGTTCGAGATGTCAAGCCAGCCTGAGTCAGATTTGAATTGATTGAGTTGATTGAGCACTTCCACATTCGGAATTGTTCGAGGAGCTGTTGTGATAGTTCCAGAGTTTGTGGTCACTTTAAAACCACATATTTTGTTGTTCTGAGAACCACTATGAAAGTTCCAGAATTGGTGTTGGTTGAGACCTTGAGTTCCCCCTTGTTGGTTTGTGGTTATCCTTAAAATCCATTTCTTGAGAGACATTCAACTCTTGGCTGAGATGCATTTATGCATTTTGAGCTCTCATTATTGGACTTTGGTATATCCCTTTGGGTTAAGGGGGTAATGTTACATAGCTAATCCTCGAGATTAACCTTGGGTCAGTTTGGGTAGTTATTGGACTCCAAGAACTCTCGGGAATGTTGGGTGCAGGAATTGCACTTAAGCAACTCCTCAACACTTAATTGTCAACTCGGGGGTTTCATAAACTTAGAGACAAAGCACAGGAAATGCCAGAAGTGGTATGAACTTTTCTTATTCTTAATCCTACTTCTTAAAGGAAATGTTGCAAAATCATACAGAAAATAATTTTAAAGGTAATTGACACCAAAACAACTATAGTGCTGGAATGTAAAAGAATAATTTGCAAGGAAATCAAGTAAAGGAACTTTCACACAACTGAAAGCAATCTTAAATGCTAGAATGAAATGCTATGTTTATCTTCCAATAGATGGCTAACAGCCTGACAAGTGGTCCCTTGTAGAGATTTGTTTCCCAATTGATTTTCCTTCTACAAAAAAAACCTATTCTTGTACTACTACAATCTGCTTGCACTAGTGCAGGTACAGTACCTCTATGCAAAAGAATATTTTACCTTCCTTACTGAAGATTTATGTCTTTGTGGAGGTGCTCTAAGCCTCAGGTCTTAGAGCACTCTGTTTCTATGATAAGAAACCAGCTCTTGCACAGAGGCATAGTTTCCTTCACCAAAGTTTCTGATTTACTTTCGAAAGGATTGAAAGACGTGCTGAAAAGAATTGCAATTACAAACTAAATTCTGAGATAAATTATCTATGGAAAAGAAATGCTTTAATTAATTGAACCTTGCAATGAAAGTAAACTTCATAAAATGAAAGCAATTCGAAGTAATCAAAGCAGTAGTCAAAGTAATCTGCATGTATCAGCTAGCTTCAGCAATCCACTTATAATATTTCTGCTCCTTGGTCATAAGTCATAAAGTGCAAGTATAAAGTGTTTGTGACAAATTCATGTAATCATTCTCAGATCCTTCAGAAATGTGCTCTTAATGTTAAGGACGATTACTGAAATTAGCAGTACATTTGATTGCATAAATAACTGAAATGATAAATAGGAAAAGAAATGTAATGTTTGTTGTGAAATAAATAATTAAACCGAAGTGCAGGAAACTACATGCACTGGTACAGGAAGATACTTATTGAACGATCCAAGTGGAAGCAAATCAAGACAAGAATTGCAGATAAAGAATTTTGGGGAAGAAACTACAGGAAAGAAATAAACTCAATCAAACTTCCAAGCCATGAATCCGTTCACACTTAAATATGAAATAAATTTAGCTTAGAACTTTGAAATAAATACAAGAATCATTCAAACCATGCAACTGCAAATAAATGTTTACACAAACTTTACAAATGGCGAAAGAACAAGGGTAAACGAGTTGGGTTGGCTGGGCCCTAGCCAACCATCTCGTTTCTCGTTTAAGAAATGAAATGAATCAGCACTCAAGTACGCATAAAATATAAGTTAGACACAGCGTGTGAATAACATGGCGAGTTCCTTGTATTACTTGATCAAAAAATATACATGATGGTGCGATTCCAGCCCAGACCTAAGGGAAATACAAAATTACACAGTGAATGAAATTACAACTTAAGGATCGCTAGCTTAGTTCTACCTACAGTCTATATTTTATACAGTCTTTCAGCCTTAGTCGTATTTTGCTAATTACAACCCTTTTCCTATTCAAGCCTTTCAGCTGAACGGACTAACAACCAATCATTACAAAATCGGCTAATAGTTATAATAGAACGTGAACTTCGTTGGCCGTAGACCATCCTTGGCAAATATCCCTGATTATGTGCCACCGATATCCATCCTCAGTTAGTCCGCAACTGAACTAGAAGTCGTGGATCAAAACATCTGCATGGAAGGATTCATCTCACAGAAATCTCGGAACAATCATCATTGGCAATGCAGAAATCTACCTGCACTGATCATGCTAACTCATAATTAACACTTAGTTTCTCAATTAATTCTAGGAAATTAAACATAATTTACAAGAGGTACTTAATAGGCATGAAATATATGTAAAATTATTAATAAAGCACTTTAATAAATCTTAATATAAAATATGAAGCTTATTTAGGAATAGATAGTTATCTTGGACTAGTGCCGGAAAGAGAGGGTTAAGTAGAGATAAAACAGAGGTTAAAATTTATGGAAATGGGGTAAAAATAGAGAAATTTGGGACACCAACATCCTCCCATCCCTAAGTTGTTGTGTGTCCTCACACAACATTTTACCTTCTGCAAAAAATCCTTAAAAATCAATGGCCAGTTCTCAATCCTGAACTTCAATGCTTATTCCTACTTTCACTATCTTCGACTTTTTACCTCAAACTCTTTTCACCTAACTAGTCACCTTCATGAGGCATTTGTAGCATTTGGAAACCCGATACTTCCATACTTTTACTTGCTATTTCTACTTCTTGACCTCTGCGAGCAGCTCTACCTCGCTTTTATTTTGCCAATTTTGCTCCTTCATGACCTAGTTCAGAGCCTCCAGGTCATGAACTTGCTACTCCAATTCTATTATTCGGTTGTTGAGGTAGAGAGTAGAGAGTTTCGTGCTCAGATCTTCTGGTGTAAATATCTTCTCTGCAACAGACTCGAAACAAGTCCCATCATTGTCAAGGTCAAGGTCATCCAGTGTTTGCATTATGATGTCACCAAAAGTTTCTACACTCGAGGTTTCCTTGTTACTGAGGGCTTTGATGCCCTCCACGGCCTTCGTGCCAAGGGTTTTAGTGCCTTGTGCATTCAACTCCATAGGGTTTTTAATGCCCTGTTCTTCCAATTCTTCAGGGGATTCAGTACCTTGTTCCTTTAAACCAGCAAGGGTTTCAATACCCTGTTCTTAAAAATAGCAGGGGCTTCAGTACCCCGTTCCTCAAAAGCATTAAGGGTTTCGATGTCCTGTTCATTAAAATTATCGAGGATCTCCATGTGTTGTGCCTCATCATCCTTGTGACCCTCTGCATGAGCTTCACCTGCACTCAGTGTCATCTTCCTCTTTCTTAATTTGTGAACAAATATAGACAACAATATGTCGTCTTCCACGCTTTCCTCGTTTACCACGGTGTGGGCCACTACATCTACAAGCACTAAAAGGTTAAGATCTTTAGGCGAAACTTGGGATGATTGGTCAATCACAATCGGAGATGTTGATTGATTCGTCCCTGGAGGGACAGTCCTCTTCCTCGTTATGGTTCTGATTTTTCATTTCTTTGCCAAGGGCGGAATGTTTTCGACAGACCTCTTTTCTGCTTGCACCGGCGTGCTTTTACCTTTTTTCTCAACAGGGGACGATGTCTCTGCCTTCCTTTTCTTGCTTGTACTCTTGCTGGAAGACTTCCCTGCACTCCTCACTTGAAACTCCTTTAGGAATGCTTCCCAGGTCACTCCCTTTTCTTCCAACACTTTCTTGATGAGGATTGTGATAAGCCCATGACGATATATCTTATTCGCGACATGCTTATATTCCCACTCTGCACACCCTTTTTCATTTTCTCGAGACTTCTGAGTACGTAGTAAGGGAAATTAACAAGTTTTCCCGACTCAAAGTGCAATAACAACCAAAGGTGATACACGAACGCTAATGTATAATGTCCCTCGCAAGTCACAAATTTCTGCAATATGAACAGGAGGTCTCACCATTTCCTGATCATGGCACTCTATGGAATTCCCTTCTTCCAATCAACCTTAAAATTTTTTTCAACCACAAACTGATGCCATTGTTTCTTCCCAAGCCACTCCATTTTGAACCACTGCTCCCCTGTAGTTGGCAGGCCTATAGCTTGCCCTCCGTGACTTCGAATTCTAATGAGCCGACCCTGACTCGGCCTCCTTTAAATGTCTTCGTGAACTCCAGTACCACAGCCATGTCGAAACCGTCGAACTTATGTAAAAATGGAAGGAACCTGGATTCTTGCAATAGTGCAAGACTGTTCCAGTATTCTACAGTCTGCTCGATCTCCTTCAAGGATGACAGCTCATTTCTTACGATTGCCATGTTCGAATTACACTTCACAATTCTCGGTCACAACCTCAAAAGGATTTCGGTGAGTGATACCAATCAATTTCTGAGAGTTTTATGTCGGAGGTTCATCCATCCTCTGTCTTTTCAGTCCCACCCAACCAATCATGATGAAAATAGCTCCTTGGATTAGATGCAAATATGTATCAACCTGCTACGGGTGAGCAATAATGATTGGATGTGGCAGAGGTTTATGCGACAGTGGTGCAACAGTCATAATGATCGGGTTACGAGGTAAGATAATAATGAACAAGTAATGCGAGATTGTTTCAAGGGAGGTGAATACAGGTTATCAGAAAATTAGTACTATCCCACAGTCTACCTCATAATTTAATCAAGACATATTTCAGTACTCATTAAAGAAATTAGATTTCAGAACCCAATATATCTTGCACTTTAAAAAATTTCCTAAGTCAGTAAATGATAAAACAGAGTATTAATTAAAAAATATATAATGTTATGATCTATCAGTATTCATGTCCATGGTAATAAATTTCCAAAATCCTCAGTAAGATGCTCCTAGACTATGTGAAATTTATTTTTCACTTGCTCCCACAGTCAGTCACGTCCCTGCACTAATCCTGCTTGCACTGCATCGTGCTTGCACTGCGCATCTTGCACCAGGGACTTTACCAAAACAAAAATTTTGATAGAACACAATTCTGTAGTTGGACTAAAAAAAATTCCTCAATATACAAGAAAAGTTTTATTCACCATCCTTTGGTGTTTCATGAGCATGCCTTCTGGATTGACTGCATCAAATTCTGCAATCAATTTATGAGGGAATAAAGAAGTGGGAAAAGGGTAATTTTCAGAATGGGAAGGAACATTACAGTAGGGATTTCTAGGAATAATATCACCAAGGGGGATAGACGAAACGGGATGTGGAAAAAAATTCAGGGGAAAAGAGGGATTTTACGAAATCGGGTAGGGTAGTTTTCTTAGAAGAAAGAGGAAGGTAATTCGTTGGGGATTTTAGAAAAGAAAATAGTGGGAATTTTCGAAATGGGAAATAGAAGAAAGGCAGAGTTTACCTTGAAAATATGCCAGTGTCGGAAAAAGTAATTGCAGCGGAAATTAAGCGTTTACTTGGATAAAAATTTCCATGTTAGTTACCCCAAACTTGGGTAAGGGCTCGGTTTCTCGAACCTGCTTCTTCTTAGTGGCAGCCAGCATATCTACAAATAAAGTAACATTCCCCTTTTTATTAAAATTTTGATCTTCCTACCAGCATGTTGGTTTTTAAGTTGATCCTTTTGCAATCATGTCATTCAACTGATTTTCATAATTACAGGAAAAAAAATTCTTTTCTTTTTATACTTTATTTTTTTGTCATTTTTTCTCTTTTTATTTTTTCTTTTATTATTTTTTCAATAAGAACAAGAACGAATCAAATATTTAACAGGTTGGTATTACCACCTACCAACTCCTTTTCGAATGGTTGTTGGACTTGCTACATAAAATCTCCTTTAGTAAGGGGCTGAAAATATACCTTCAATCTATTCCCATTTACCAGGAACATAGAATTCCGTCCATAAATAGTTTTAATTTCTACCGCTCCATTTTCAAACACTTTGACCACCTCATAGGGTCCCATCCAGCGTGTGTGGAATTTCCCTTTAAAATATTTGAATCTAGAATCGTAAAGGAGTACCAATCACCTA
Organism: Pinus tabuliformis; assembly: GCA_031772625.1. Taxonomy (NCBI): domain Eukaryota; kingdom Viridiplantae; phylum Streptophyta; class Pinopsida; order Pinales; family Pinaceae; genus Pinus; species Pinus tabuliformis. Next base: position 1,283,919,042 of record CM062819.1, read on the forward strand.
GTTGGAATTTCTTTTTCTGAATGGACTTGTCATGCCACTTCTTGCGCTGCTGTTGAACCAAGATGTTCTGTTGCACAGCATCCCATCGGAATTCATCTAACTCATTCAATTGTAGAAGAATTTGTTGTTGTGCTTTAGAGAGATCTAGCCCCAATTGGACTGTAATCCTAAAAATCTTAATCTAGAAATCTATCAGCAAGAGGACTTGTTTTCAGTACACCAGCTCATATGGTGTGTGTCCTGGGTTGTTTCTCCAAGTGGTTTGGTATGCCCACAATGCTTCCGGTAATTTGTCAGCTCAATCCTTTCTGTGAATATTTACCATCTTTGTGAGGATGGACTCAATCACCTTATTTGTGGACTCCACCTGACCATTTGCTTGTGGAAGATACAGTGTGGATATCCTGTGTCGTATCTTGTACTTCTCCATCACAGCCTGTACCAGATTAGAAATAAACTACGGTCCATTGCCAGAAATAATTTCTCTAGGCACACCAAATCTAATAAAGATTTCAGTAAAAGGAAAATCAACAACAACTCTTTGAGTAGCAAAAGAAACAGCTTTAGCTTCTACCCATTTTGTAACAAAATATGTACAGACCAAAATATGTTTTTTATTTAATGAAGTTGGGTTTATTGGTCCTACAAAATCAATGGCCCAGTTTTCAAAAGGCTTAATCATAACCTGAGGACATAAAGAAATTTCATTGGTTTGGTTAGGTTGGCCAACTCACCGACAGCTATCACACCACTTGACATATTGTTTGGCATCCTTAAACAAGGAAGGCCAAAAATACCCAGCTTGTAACACTTTATATGCAGTTCGCTTATCGGCAAAGTGACCCCCACAAGGTTCATCATGGGAAATTTTTAAAATATCAAACACTTCTTCCTCTCTTACACATCTACGGATAATGAGATCTACTTCAGTGTAAAAGAGGTCTCCTTGAATCCAAGAATATGCAACACTTTTCTGTATGATATTCCGTTTTTCACGAGCGAATAAGTGAGGTGGTAATTTTCCAGTGACTAAATAGTTACCTATATCAGAAAACCATGAGGATTTTCTTGACACAGCAAAAAGATGTTCGCCAGGAAAATCATCATCAACAGGAATTCCTTTACCAGGATTGTTTAATCTTGAGAGATAATCTGCTACTACATTCGATTTTCCTGGTCTATCAATAATGGTAATGTTAAATTCTTGTAACAATAATAACCACCTTGTCAGCCTACCGCTAGTTAATGGTTCATTCATCAAATATCTTATTGTGGAATGGTCAGTATGTACAAAGACTTCATATCCTGTAATATAATGTTTGAATTTGTTAATGGAAAAAATTACAACTAAAAACTCTTTCTCAATAACTGTATAATTTAATTTAGCAGGTGACAAGTTTTTACTAATGAAATAAAAAGCATAATATTGTTTGTCTTCTTCTTGTCTTAAAGTTGCACGAATAGCAGTATCTGAGACATCAGAGGAAATATGAAATGGCAGGGACTAGTTTGGCCCTCTCAAAACTGGTGCTTGGACTAGTTTTTCCTTCAATGTCTCAAAGGACTGTTGGCAAGTTGTGGACCAAGAAAACTCACTATCCTTAGCTAAAATTCGGAAAAGGGGGGTAGCTATCCTTGAGAATTTCTTAGTGAATCTCCTATAGTAGCCCGCATGTCCTAGAAAACCTCTCACTTCCCTTTGAGTTTTGGGTATAGGGAGACTCAAAATGACTTCTATTTTTGTAGGGTCAACCTAGATGCTTTTGTCAGAAATAAGATGGCCAAGAACCACGCCCGCTATTGGCTTAGTGGGGCTTGACCCAGGTTCAGAGGTGATTTAGCCAAGAAAATCTCGGTACTACTAGCCCTTTCGGCAACAGTCTGTAGAGCGCGGACTGAGGTCTCACCTGAAGTAGTATGGGAGGGTGCTAGAACCAGGTTTCCACACCCTTGGGATGTCTGATGGGCTTCTGGAGGTCCACGGTCTGACATATCGCTAAGTGCACTTGTGATCCCTTCGCGACCTATGGTGTGGCTCCCGCGCAGCCCTGCTCGGGGCGCAAATCGTATAATACTCAAGCTTCTTGCTTATTGACTGATTATTTAGCTTATGTGTTCTAGATTTATTGTTATTACAGCATATTCATCAACCATAACAGTACGTGCAATACATAAACGAATACAACAATAAAGAAGATAATGCACTGCAAATACATAGGAATATGAATCAACTTCTCTTTTATTAATTTCCAATCTTGCTTACAACCTCGACACTGCCCTGTGCACTCAACTGCAGGGGTCCGCGCACTCAGCTGCAGACTCTACTAGGCCTCTGCACACTCAGCTACAAAGCCTCTACCTCCTACTACAACCCAAGACACTTATACTTCTACTCTAAGCTCGAACCATTCCTTCGCTATTTTTCCTATCATCGACTTACTTTACAACTTAGAGCCTTGCTCTATTTATACAATCCCATGGTCTGCGGACCATGGGTAGGCCGACTTTACAGTAATTTACAATACAATGCTTAGGGCAGACAACCCTATGACTCAATTGTACACTTCGCGCTTCGCGCCCGAAATTCACAAAGTTCTACACCATCTTTGACCAAAACTTGGGCTTTGAGCCCCAAAACCTGTTGTGGGGGGATTCCATGCCCTATAGGCCCCAAACACAATCTTTGTGACTCATCCCGAGTCACTCTGCTGCTGCGGCAATCTTGGTACAGAGCCCCTCCAACCGTTCCTTCGCTTCCTTGAGGTCTGCGGCACATTGATCGTAAGTCTGCTAGATTTGCTATATGCGCTCTTTTGCTGCTTCTGTATCCTCCATGTTTGACTTGTGTCCTTTATTTGGTACCAGTTTCTGGTGCTTATGTTTATAGTCTCGCGCCCTTGTCCGACTCCTCGGGTCACGAAGACTGTGCTTCGGTCAGTTAGTCAAATAGTCGGCCCACCCGTGTAGGGCTTCAGGCGACTATCATTTACTTTTCCTGGGAAGGGTTCTCCATTAAGTTTGACTAGCTGGACCACGCCTCCGCCAGTGACCTATTTTACCACATATGGTCCCAGCCAGTGCATTCTGAACTTTCCCAGAAATTTTTCAAACTTGCTATCACACAGTAGCACTAAGTTGTTTACCTTGAAAGTGCGCAACTTGATATGGCAGTCGTGCCAGGATTTTTCACACTTCTTTTGTACCTGCTGGTGAAATCCAGCCAGAAATCATTCTTCCTTGAGCTCCTCTAATTGCACGAGCCTTTATTCCAGAGCTTCGCGGTCCGTCATGCCTGTGAGTGTTTTTATTCATAAACTAGGGACGATGTAATCCATTGGCATGACTACTTCTGTACCATAGACCAACCGGAATGGTGTCTGTCCCGGAAATTTCTTAAATTTTGTCCTGTATGCCCATAACACAGCGGGTACGCGTAGGTCCCAGTTGTCCCATTGCATGTTACATACTTTAGTCAGCACAGTCTCCAGTATTTTATTGAATGCTTCTACTATTCCATTGGCCTGTGGGTGGTACGGTGTACTTTTCTGGTGATAAACCTGGAATTCTTCCATGAGCGCGTTGATGGTTTCATTCAATAAATATGTGTTGCGGTCACTCATTAAGATTTTCGGACAGCCAAATCGTGTCAACACGTTTTTGAACAAAAACTTTGCAGTCGTCGCAGCCGTGCAGTCCTTGACTGGTTGTGCTTCCGCCCATCATGTCAGGTACTCCATCGCGGTGATGATGTAGCGCGCACCCGTCTTTCCCTGAGGTTTGATTGGGCCCACAAAGTCGATTTCCCATTTCTCAAATGGCTGCAGTGTCATTTGGGGATTTAGTGGCATCTCGTCCCTTCATGATGGTTTTCTCGTCCTTTGACATATATCGCAGGCCTTACAATACACTTTCGAATCCTGGTGTAGGGTCGGCCACCATAACCTTGCGTGAAGAATCTTTTGTGCAGTCGTGCGTCCTGCATAGTGTCCTCCTGCAGTGCCCCCATGTGCTTCCATGAGGATCTGACCTGGTTCAAATTCAGGTATGTATCTTCGTAATACCTCATTGTTGCCCAATTTATAGAGGTGCCCCGAAATGATAGAAAAGTCCACCATGCGCACCACCAATTCCTTATTTTGTTGGATTGAGTACTCCTTCGGCGCAATCCCTGTTGTTAGAAAATGGATTATGTCTTTGAAGTGTCCATCCGCGACGCGAACTGCAAAGAGTTGTGCATCAAGTAGTCCCTCCTCCAAATTTGTTGGTTCCTTGCCCGTCTCAATTCGTGATAAGTGGTCTGGTCCTGCGTTTAAGCATCCTGGCTTGACTATGACCTCAAAATCATATTCTTGAAACAGTAAAAGACATCTGCATATGCGCCCCCCCAACACAGGCTTGTTCACCAAGTATTTCAACGCAGAATCGTTGGTATACATCTTGAAATTTCTGCCAAGTAAATAGTGTCGGTATTTCTGGAGCGCGTACACCATTTCCAACCCCTCGCGTTCGGTGGTAGAGTAGTTATTTTATGCTTTGGACAATCTTCGACTTGAAAACACGATGGGGTGATCCACACCCTCCGCTCCCTCCTATGTGAGTACGTCTCCCAACGCGATACATGACGCATCAACGTGTACATGAAATTCCACGTCCCATTTCGGGAAGACCAAAATTGGTGCAAAGGCCAATTTCCCCTTCAAGACATCCAAACTCCTCATGCAATCATCATTCCAGCAGTATGTAACATCTTTTTTCAATAGCTTTTTCATCGGCGCGTTTATCTGGGCATAACTTTTGATGAACTTCTTATAGTATCCAGTGTGTCCCAGGGTAGCGCGCAGTTGTTTAACACTTAGTGGTGCTTCCAGATTGAGGATAACTGCAATCTTCATAGGGTCCACCTTCAGTACTTGTTTACAGACCACATGCCCCAGTAGGTTTCCAAAGGGAACGAGGAATGCGCACTTCTTCAGGTTCAGCGCAATCTGGTATCGGCGGCAAGTATAGAGCATCAACTGTAAGCTCGCTAAATGGTTCTTAACTAAACCAAAAATAGTCCAATCATCTAGATAGACCTCCAAAAATTTGTGGATGTATTCTTTGAACCCAGCTACCACGATGCGCGAGAATATAGATGGCACATTTTTCAGTCCAAACAGCATTACGGTGTATTGAAAGCATCCCCATTCTGTTGCGAAGGTTGTCTTGCTCCTGTCTTCTAGCGCGATCTTGATCTGATGGTACCCTGAGAACCCATCTGTGAACGAATATGCTTCCTGACTGCCAACATTCTCTAGTACCTTATCTATGAATGGTGTTGGGAATGGATTGTCTACACAGGCATTGTTCAGTTTCCTCAAGTCTATGCATATTCTTATTTCACCCTTCTGTTTTTTCTCCTGTACCACCATCGGACTCACTCAGTCTGATTCTTCCACTAGTTCAATAATTTCGAATGCGAGCATTTTGTCTAATTCATCGCGGACATTTTATTTATACTTTGGATTCAAGCGGTAAGGTAGCTACTTAATTGGCTTCGCATCGGGTTTCAGGGTGATCTTCATCACCCCTAAATCGCCCACGATCCCTTTTAAGTCCGTAATTTTGGTCGGGAACAGGTCTTCGTATTCGTAAAGTAACTCAGTGATCTTATCGATCGTGGCATCATCCCAATAGTCCCCCAGCGTTGCGTATTTTGGTTCCGCCTCTATTCCAATGTTGACCTGCTTCGTTTTTAGCGATGCGGTGATGTCAAGGTCTTCAAGTGATTGTTATGCTCTTAACATGCAAAAGATACCCAAATACAGAATATGCGAAGAAAGATACCCAGAACATAGAATAGTGAGAGACAACAGAAAATATTTTATTATTCAGAAAGAAATATTCACGAGCCTCTTCGAGGGGGCAACCTCCAATAGAGCAGAGCTCGATACAAAAATAAGACACGATGCTCCTCGCAGGGAGTCTTTATCCTTTATATATGACTCATACATGCAATACCATGGATCAATACCATGGGTTTTATTAATACCATCTATCTAATACCATGGCCCATTTGCAACTAACTGTGGTCCCGTCATTAATTGCGGGTTAACCACTTACAATTATTAATATGGGCTTTATTGAATCTTTACTATGACTCAATCCCACTACATAAATAAGGGGGTTAGGGTGGGACCCTAACATGCCCTCCCCCTTAAGAATAGCCTTGTCCTCAAGGCTGAAGCTACGAAAACTGCTGAAGAATAGTGGTTGGTTCCCAAGTTGCATCTTCCAGAGAGGTGTCTTTCCACTTGACGAGAACTTCCCTAATCATGCGGCCACGCAGATGCCTTTCTCGTGTGTCTAGGACCTGTTCAGGTTGTAGCCAGATTGACCCTTCCTCGTCCAATTCAGGTAGACTGGTTTGAATTCTGCAATTGTTCCCAATCACTTTCTTGAGGCATGAGACATGGAAAACTGGATGGATTTTTGCAGTAGGCAGAAAGACCAGCTTGTAGGCTACTTCTCCAATGCGTTGAAGTACTTGATATGGTCCATAGAATTTTGGAGATAGTTTCTGACAACCCTTGTCTTTAAGTGATGTTTGCTTATATGGTTGCAGCCTCAAAAATACCTGATCCCCTTCTTGAAGTGGCGCTCTAAGCGATGCTGGTCTACCTGTTGCTTCATGCGGTTTTGAGCTTGATGAAGATTCTCTCTAAGATGGGCGAGCATGGTTGCGCGGTTTTGTAGGAGTTGATCCACTGCTTGTACCTTTGAGCCCCCCTTGATATAAGAAGTAGGGGAAGGAGGGAGTTGACCATATACTGCTTCATAGGGAGTCATTTTGGTGGTGGCATGATAGTTGGTGTTATACCACCATTCAGCCAGAGGTAACCATTGTACCCAAAGATGTTGCTTTTCTAAAGTGAAACACCTAAGGTAGGTTTCCAGACATTTGTTGACAGCTTCTGTTTAACCATCCATTTGTGGATGATAAGAAGTACTGAGCTTTAGTTGGGTGCCTTGTAGCCTGAAGAGTTCTTGCCAAAAATTACTGGTGAAGATCGGGTCGCGATCGGACACAATAGAAGTGGGCATGCCATGCAATTTGAAGATCTGATCCATGAAAGATTGAGCAACCAAAGTCGTTGTAAACGGGTGGGGTAGGGCGCAGAAATGAGCATACTTCGAAAGTCTGTCCACAACCACCATGATGACTGACTTGTTTCCTGTCTTTGGAAGACCTGTAATGAAATCCATAGAAACCTCCATCCATATTGTTGTTGGGATGGGCAACAGTTGTAGTGTGTCTGGTGCTTTGACAATCTCCCCTTTGTGGAGTTGACAGACATCACATTCTGCTACAAAAGTGAGGATGTCCTTTTTCATCCCTGTCCAAAAAAATGATCTTCTGGTGCGAGCATACGTCTTCTGAAAGCCTGAATGTCCTGCAATGGGGGATGAGTGCAATTCTGCCAAAATGCGACTTTTGAGGGTGGATGTTGGTGATATTACAACTCTGTCCCTATAGCGAAGAATCTCATCCTGCCACGAGTAGCCCTTGGTGGAATTTGGATCCGCCTACAATTGAGAAATGAGTTGGGAGAGCCCAGGATGTGAAAACCATTCCCTGCTAGCTTCTTCAATCCATTCTGGAATGGGAAGGGAAATTGCTAGCAGGGTACTTCCCTCCTCAAATTGGCGAGATAATGCATCTGCTACACTATTTTCTTGCCCTTTCTTGTATATGATCTCATAATCATATCCAAGCATTTTGGCGAGCCATTTATTTTGTTGTGGGGAGGATAGGCGTTGCTCCAAAAAATATTTAAGACTATGATGGTCTGTGCGGATTTGGAAACGTCGCCCCAATAAGTAAGGTCGCCAGGTCTCTACTACATGTAAAATGGCCATCATTTCCTTCTCATAGGTAGATTCGCCCAGATTCTTCCCACTTAGTTGTTGGCTTGTGAAGGCCAAAGGTCGCCCTTCCTGCATTAAGACCGCCCCAATACCCGTACCCGAAGCATCACATTCAATGACAAAAGATTTGGTGAAGTCAGGTGGTGCTAAGACTAGAATGGAACACATGGCATTTTTGAGAGCTGTAAATGCCTGTTGTGCGTCCTCATTCCAGAAGAATGAATTTTTCTTCAGGAGTTGAGTGAGGGGCTTCGCTATCCAACCATAATTGTGGACAAATTTGTGATAATAGTCTGTGAGACCCAAAAATCCTCTCAAGCTCTTCAAGGTCTTAGGTTGAGGCCAATCCTGCATTGCCTGGATCTTTTTGGGGTCCACCTTGACACCTTCACGCCCCACAATGTGGCCCAAATACTCAACTTCTTCCATGCCAAACAAACACTTGGACATCTTGACAAATAATTTATGCTTGCGGAGCAGTTGCAAGAGTAGATCTAAATGCTGAAGATGTGCGGCCCAAGTGCAACTATACATGAGGATGTCATCGAAGAAGACAAGGACAAATTTCCTGAGATATGGTTTGAGAAGGTGGTTCATAAGGCTCTGAAAAGTAGATGGGGCATTACAAAGACTTAATGGCATGACCAGGAACTCATAATGGCCTTCATGAGTTCAGAAAGCAGTCTTTGGTATGTCGACTTCCTTCATGCGAATTTGGTGGTAGCCTGAGCGAAGATCCAGCTTAGTGAAGAATTGAGCCCCATTGAGTTCATCCAGCAAATCGTCAACCACCGAGATGGGAAATTTATCTTTGACTGTCAACTTATTGAGGGCCCTGAAGTCTGGACACATCCGCCACTCCCCATCTTTCTTGAGCACCATGACCACTAGTGATGAATAAGGACTAATGCTAGGACGAATGACACCTGCTTCCAAAAGTTCCTTGATTATTTTTTCTATTTCATTGTTTTGGGTGAACGGATATCTATATGGGCGTACATTTGGGGGTTGGGCCCCTGGAACCAAGGTGATGCTATGATCATGTTCCCCTCTCGAGGGTGGAAGCTCATGAGGCTTGTCAAAGACCGGCAGATGGTTATTTAAAATCTGCTGCATCTCAGGATGAATCGACAGAGACTTGGTTTCAACTACCTGGATGGCATTAAATTGAGCTATAACTCCATGATGGCCCTTTTTTAGCAATTTTTCCATCCTATGTGAGCTGATGATAGAGGGAGCTCCCGCTTGGAGTCCACGGAGGGTATGTGTGGAGTTGTTCTGCTTAAAACTCATATATAACTCCTGGAAATCCATTGCGATTGGCCCAAGAGTGTGAAGCCATTCAACATCGAGGACAATGTCGCACCCTCCCACGTGTATGGCAAACATGTGGGTCTTCAACTGACAATCCCCCATTTGAAGTTTGACATTTTCACAGCGGCCTTCACATTTCATTGTGCCCCCATCCGCAATTTGGACTTGGAAGTTAGAAACTGCTCGTACAAAACAATGCACTGCTTCCACTACTTTTTGATGGATGACATTATGTGTACTTCCACTATCAATCAAGACTACTATTGGGTGATGTTTAATAAAACCTTTGATTTTGAGAGTTTGAGGTGAAGAAATCCCTGCCAAAGCATGTAGCGAAATAACTGGTTCGTCAGGGACATTGTCCTTTTGGTTGTCCTCTTCTACCGCCTCATGTTCCTCCAGTGGTGGATCTTCCTCCGATGAGCTGTAATTAGTGGCATCAATTTGAAAAAATTTGGGCTCCTTGTATTTATGACCTGGGGAGTATTTTTCATCACAGTAGTAACATAATCCTTGCTTTCTTTTTTCGACCATTTCTGCAGGTGACACCTTTTGAACCTTAAGTGTTTGAGTCGTGCTGTGAGCCTGTGGGGGGCGACCCTTAGCGGTGAAATTTGGGCGACTGTACTAGGCTGCTAACGCACGTTCCACGTTACGAGCTACCTTACAAGCCTCCGTCCATGTGGGAGGGTGGTGCAGTAAGACGTGGGCTTTTATGGCTTCTTTAAGACCACTGATAAAACATTTTGTGTAGAACACATCTGAGAGAACCCTAGTGCGGAAGGCTAAGGCTTCAAAGGCTGTAATATATTCATCCACTGTGCCAGTCTGTCGGAGCTTAGTAAGACGACCCAAAAAAGAAGATTCATGGTCAAAGTGTTCTGTAAGAGATTTTTTGAAGGAGGTCCAAGTCATAAAAGGTCCATTGCAACGTTGATGCCATTCCCACCATTGCCACCTTTCATTGTCCAAGTACATGCTCCCCACCATAAGCTGAGTCTCATTATCTAAGATGTTATTCAGATTGAAACACTACTCCAATTGTGTTATCCATGCTGCCGGGTGAGAACCATCAAATTTATGCATATCCAACTTGGGAGGTCGCGGACGAGATTGTTGGTGGGGGCCCCCGAGGTGAAGAGAGTGGCTAGACTCACCCTCACTGTGTCCATTGCCAATATACGCCTCCTCATGGGCTTCCTCCTTGCCCTTCGGGATTATGCTAGGGATCATGCTAGTTAGTCGGTCAAGCTGAATTTGGAGGGATTGCAAGGATTCTTCAAGTTTGTCCATCCTCTCATTGGCCATAGCTTGAGCTCTAGTTTCTACCATGCACCGACCTGATGTTCTTGAAAATTGGGACCGCCCAAAAAAAAAAAAAAAAATCACCAAGAATTGAATGTTACCACCGTGCTCAGCTCGTCATCCTAATTCTGATGCGCTAGATCACCAATAAGCGCCCCGGGAGATCGGGGCTTCCGATATACCCAGAAGGTACTTGGAAGACAGTCCGTACGCGATTTTGTCTAATGCGCTACTACTCAAAGGGCTACCCGCAGGGGTTACAAGGGAGTCCAACAAGCGTGACCACCTCTTGTATTTCCTGCGTGCATGCCTCCCCAAATCCACAGGTTTATGCGCTCAATGATAGATCCCGTGGTTTAAAGACGCCGGAACACGTCTCTAGCCAAAAAAAAAATTGCTAAGAAATGGAGATCCCACCGGCCCTGGAAAGTGCTCTGATACCACTTGTTATGCTCTTAACCTGCAAAAGATACCCAAATACAGAATATGCAAAGAAAGATACCCAGAACATAGAATAGTGAGAGACAACAGAAAATATTTTATTATTCAGAAAGCAATGTTCACGGGCCTCTTTGAGGGGGAAACCTCCAATAGAGCAGAGCTGGATACAAAAATAAGACACGATGCTCCTCGCAGGGAGTCTCTATCCTTTATATATGACTCATACATGCAATACCATGGATCAATACCATGGGTTTTATTAATACCATCTATCTAATACCATGGCCCATTTGCAACTAACTGTGGTCCCGTCATTAATTGCGGGTTAACCACTTACAATTATTAATATGGGCTTTATTGACTCTTTACTATGACTCGATCCCACTACATAAATAAGGGGGTTAGGGTGGGACCCTAACAGTAATGGTCTGCGAACTTCATGAGAGCCTTTTGTTTCTGAAATGTTAATGTTTCGTGGGTCCTCATCATCCTCCTCAACATTCACGTTATAACACTCTGGTGCGCTACTTAATTGTATCGTCCATTCTGGCTGAAGTACTTCCATTGGCTCCTGTGGTATTTTAAAGATAGCGGTTTTCACTGCTTGTAGCGTGTCATCCACAGTATTTGACCAACGATCTTCACAGGTGAATGTTAAAAACAATCCCTTATGCAAGACATCCCATTCGCCCGTACCATGGCGTAGCTCCATCTCCGTATACAAATTCATGGGTATGAGGTCCAAGGTATGGTAGAACAGGTGCAACCATTTAGGGTGTGGCTCTTCCACATAGACCTTGTTCCATTTTGTGAGGTGCGTGCCTGGATCATCTCGTCCATCATATTTGTCTACAAGTCATACTTGGGGTTTTCCAAACCGTAGGCGCATCATCCTTCTGCATCCATGCCAGCCTTCAAAAGTTCCATGATGCGTACCCCACCATTGTGCGGGTGTTGCGCGCAGTGCCCACTTCAGCGCATCGAACCGCTGCTGCTCTGGTACTGAGCTTTTGAATTTGCTCATAAACTCATCCACCTCCGACAATCCATCATATGTTAGTAGCTCCCTTACCTCTATTTTTACGCAATGCAATGATTTGATCATCTTGTTGCAGTTCAGTGTTGTTACTTCGTGTAGTCGATTCTTCCATCGCTCTATCTCTTCGTTTGAATCCAAAGTGCAGGAGCTTTCACCCTCCCACGAAATCCTTCCATCTACAATTGGATTCACCCAATATTCTCCTTTTGCAGTTACCTTATAGAGACAGTCGAGATCATCATCACTATCGTCGTAGCACACCGGTTCAGTGTATCGCGCTCCTTTGGCTGGATCCAGCGTTACTACTACGCGTAGTGTCTTTTTCCCAAAGATCATTTTGCGCTTCTTCAAATTTATGACTCCGTTCATATCAGTAGCCTATTCTATCCCTAGTAGCACGGGATAGGGATTGTTGTCATCGAAAATCTCTATCACTTCAAAATCTGCCTGGGCACTCGCGCCTTCAATATCAACTGTAACCCCTTGCAATCTTCCCATGGGAAAAATCTTCTGTTGGTTCGCCATTCATAACTAAATAGGGGACCACTGTAACATGGGTCGGCCCATGTTTTCCCACATTTGCTTTGGTAGTACATTCGCGTCGGAACCCAGGTCCACGATTACCTGATCCATTTCGTACTTGCATATTTGCGCAGTCAGCCTCATCTCCCTTCATGTGCATAACACATTCTTTCCCAATTTTCGGACCATGTGCAGTTCTCCTAACCACGCACACCTAGTGATAAGTTCCTGTAGCCCTTTGACTGCCCTGTTGTCACGCAACAGTTTCATGCATGTCTCCAAAAAGGTAGTGAGCATTGAAGGATCCATCCCTGGTTCTAGTTGATCCTTACTACCTGAAGTGGAGGCCTCCGTGAATCTCTTCTTAACTTCCATGAATGTCTCCTTCGCGCGTTCTAAATCAAACTCGAGTTCCTTTATAGGAGCCTTACGAACCCACACTCTTTCTCCTGTCTATTTTCCTTTATCATCTCTCGTTGTCATACTGCTCCTAAGCATCATGTTTACATTTGGGTCTTCTTCGTGCGGTTCATACCTCATCATTTGTAAATTCTGGGTCGGAGGGGGCTGGAGTACCCCCTTTTCACACATCTTCGCTATCATCGAAGGACAATCTTCCACCTCATGATCAAACTGATTACAATACAAACATGATATCCTAGTCGGGTTTTTATAATCGCGGGCATAATGCCCTGGTCCTCTGCAATTGTAACAGATTATTTGTCCACGACCCCTTCCTGGTCGCATTCCTCCTCGACCCCGACCACGCCCCTGAAACCTAGCATGTGCCATCCCTGCATTTGGGTCGAGGGCTCGTGTTTTAGCCTGCACCCTGTAGGCAGGAGTCCGATCCATCATTAGTTCATAGCTTCAGCAAGTGCATTCATCATGGCCTACCGACCTGAAGAAATTACAAAATAACTGCTAGGATGTCTACATATACTTCTGCAACAGATGACAATTATCTATGGTATGTTTTCCTCCTATCTGGTAGATCACGCACCATAATGCAAACCTCGTGCTCAGCCCCACCTGTTCCTCCGGTCTTAATGGCATTGGCCCTCCTCCTACCAAGTAGTTCACGAACACTGGACAGTGATCTTTGTCGTGGCCCTAGCCATTGCATTTTATGCACCATACTTCCTCACTTGCCTCTGGCCGAGGTGCCCTATCCTATTTCAAACTTTGCATTTCTAGACACAGATTCTGTAGCTGCACGTGGATCTGTTGGACTCCCAATTTAGGGTCTTGTATAGGGGTCTCATGCAACCTCATAGCCATCTCCAACGCTTCAGCCTGGGTGGAAAGTTTTTGTTGTGACGGCGTCGTCCTTAAGTGTGGTGTAAGTGAGGCCACAAACCATGCGCGATGTTATGCATCTGTTAACGTCATGTAGGCTTTGCGAATCGTACTTTTCAGCCTTTGGTCCAGGTCCCAGGAGGTCTCGCCTGAGAGCATCGCGATTTCTTTAAACCCGATGATTGATTACGTCTTTGACTTTGACATGCTAAACTCCCTGTTCAACGCAGTCTGGATCTCTGCAATTCCTACGTTCGAGTGGTCATTAGAATGCTTGATATACCACGTTAAAGTGTGATCCTGCAGCACGCTCACCAGCATAGCCTTTTTGACATTATCATCCACGACACCCTGTGTTTCCCATACTACTCTTACCACAAACCAGAATTGGTCTGAGTCTTCATTTCCTACTCCTCTAAACACTGGTAGTTTGATCGCACTTGCCATACTGAACTGTGAAGGTGGCGGAGGTGGAGTGGGTGGAGATGGAGGTGAGGGGGGTGAAGCGGGTGGTGGTGTGGGTGGGGGTGGTAAACGTCACTTCCTTATCAAACCGACTGCGCTTCTCGGAGAAACCTTCGCGAGATCTGCCTCACTCTCCTATGAGGGTGAAATTAAGGGATTGTTTTCTAATTCTTCATTGCTTCACTTTTGTAGATCTTTCCGCTCTGCGTAGTCCCAAACATTAATTTATTCGCATAACCTAGTTTTCACACAATAGAATCTTAATCCAAGTGTTCAAAGATTTAACGTACTTACCTCACGGTCCCTTGAGAAAACGTCACTCTGCCTCACTGTAGCTGATATTCATGTCTACCGCAAGCTCAGTGATAAATCCTCCTATTATCTGGTCGAGCCAGTGGTCCACAGCTCGTGCTATCTTATCTTCTGAGGCTTCTAGTCTACGCACTAGTTCCGGAGTCCACACTATTGATTTGTCGAGCCTACACCTTCCCTAGTTGTCTGCTAATCTTGCGATCCACTCATACAGCTCAGATGGAAATGATGCAAACAAAATTTCGTGGATTTCAGTGTACAAGTAGTGATCCAGCCACTGCTCCTTAGATACTCGCGGATTTCTGCTTTCCTGCGCCGCTAGCTCGTGAATCTTCTTGTCCAACCACTCTTTAGTTTCTTTCTTTGTAGGGTTCCAGTGGCATGACATCAGACATCCTTTATGCAGATCTCGGTCCCTGCAATGGAACCATTTGTTGGCTTGGTGGGGCCTGACCCAGGTTCAGAGGTGACTTAGCCAAGAAAATCCCAGTACTACTGGCCCTTTCGGCAACAGTCCACAGAGCGCGGACTAAGGTCTCACCCGAAGTAGTATGGGAGGGTGCTAGAACTAGGTTTCCACACCCTTGGGATGTCTGATGGGCTTCTGGAGGTCCACGGTCTGACCTATCGCTGCACGCACTTGCGATCCCTTCGCGACCTGCGGTGCGGCTTCTGCACAGCCCTGCTCGGGGTGTGACTCGTATAATACCCAAGCTTCTTTCTTATTAACCGATTACTTAGCTTATGTGTGCCAGATTTATTGTTATTACAACATATTCATCAACCATAACAGTACGCGCAATACATAAACGAATACAACAATAAAGAAGATAATGCACTGCAAATACACAGGAATATGAATCAACTTCTCTTTTATTAATTTCCAATCTTGCTTACAACCTCGACACCACCCTGCGCACTCAGCTGTAGGGGTCCGCGCACTCAGCTGCGGACTCTACTAGGCCTCTGCGCACTTAGCTGCAGAGCCTCTACCTCCTACTACAACCCAAGACACTTAAACATCTACTCTAAGCTCGAATCATTCCTTCGTTATTTTTCCTATCATTGACTTACTTTACAACTTAGACCCTCGCTCTATTTATACAATCCCATGGTCCACGGACCATGGGTAGGCTGATTTTACACTAATTTATAATACAATGCTTAGGGCAGACAACCCTATGACTCAATTGTACACTTCACGCTCCGCGCCTGAAATTCGCGGAGTTCTACACCATCTTTGACCAAAACTTAGGCTTTGAGCCCCAAAACCTGATGTGGGGGGATTCCATGCCCAACACCCGCCTTGCACATTAATCTGCATTTTTTTCACTCAAGGCGAGATGAGCTTCTTGGCAGCGAAGAAGCACTTTTTCTATATTCTTGAGGGCTTCTTGAAATGAATCACCAAACACATAAAAGTCATCCATATAGATTTCTACACACTCAAGGTCAGCAAAAATAGCCAAGACTGCCCTTTGAAAGGTAGCGGGGGCATTACATAACCCAAAGGGAAGCACTCAATAAGAAAATGTACCCCATGGACATGTAAAAGTGGTTTTGTCTTAATCCTCGGGTTCAATCTATATCTGGTTATACCCTCTAAAGCCGTCTAGAAAAGAAAAGTACTTCTTACCAGCAAGGGTATTGAGTACCCAATTGATGAAAGGAAGGGGGAAGTAATATTTGAAAGTGGCTTTGTTCAATTCTTTGTATTCAGTAAAAATGCTCCATCTCCCATCTTTCTTTGGGACTAATACTAATAGAGAGACCCACTAGTTGTCAGAAATAGGATAGATAAAATTAGCATCTAATAGTTTTTGCAATTCTTCCTTTACAACATCTCTTAGAGTTGGGTTCATTCACCTTTGGGGTTGTCGGATAGGTCAGGCTCCATCCTGAATATAGATATGGTTTGTACAAGTTTCAGGAGAGATGCCTCTCATATCTTCATAGCCCCATGCAAAGGCATCAAGATGGTTTCGCAACAAATTCACAATCTTCTCTTACTGGGAAGGATCCAGGTTTGAACTGATATGCAAGAATTTACCTAGACAAATCTCAACAAGAGTGGTATCAGGCTCAAGAGTACACAGAGGTGTCACTAGAGATGGTGTCGAGGGAGGTAGAGAGTCATATCCTTCCTGAAAATCTAGACTAAAAATCTGACTCAATGACTTAAAATTAGGCATGGTCTCTAGATTATTCAAGAAGTCATGAAATTCACCCTCCTATGAGAACTCAGCATTTTGATGTATCAAGGAAACAGACTGAGTCTCCTCATCACTACTGTAGGCTAACCATAAAGTGTCTTGGAGCTCCTAAATGGATCTAGCAGGTGGATACAAGGTGACCTTCTTCCTGGAATCTCTGTGGAAAATATACATGTCACCAGAACAACATCCAATATAAGCATCGGCCGTAGCAATCCATGGTCATCCCAAGATCAAGGGATGTCCTCCCACATGATTCTTTGGCTGAAGCACAATGAAATCTATGGGATATTCCCAAGAGTCTAGGGAAATGACCACATCATCCAACACCCCTTCTGGCTTGATTTTAGATCTATCTGTTAGTTCAAGCATAGTGGGAGTAGGACGAATATGGACCAATCCAATTTGATCCATGGTTTGCTTGGTCATAACATTAATGGCTACCCCCAAGTCTATAAGTACGTTGGAGACAAGGACATCACCTATTTGAACAAAGACAACAGGGTTTCCAGGTTCGGTATATTTTTCCATGTGCATACATCCCGTCATTAACTCTGCTTCTCTACCAACAAATTGAATGGTTTGAGGTTCTAATATTCTCCTTCCTGGATTCTTGAGATAGAGTTCCCTAATGATTTTTGTGCATATGGGGATCTCTTTAATAGCTTGGAGCAAAGGTACCCTTATGAAAAGGTTCCTAAGGTTAGAAGCCAGGCTAGACTCAGGAATGGGGTCTTTCTTCTCCACAACTAACCTCTTTGGATAAGGAGGTCGGTTGGAAGAAGATGACAAGGGCTTAGAAGGTACAGGGATAGGCTGAATGGTGTCATCTTTTCTAGAATGGTCAATAGTTTCTTCCTCTCCTTTCTCATTGATAATCACCATAAGCTGCTTTTTCTTTTCTGAGGTTACTATCTTCCCTGATCTCAATTGGAGATCATTGACTCCAACTAGCATAGACTAATATCTGGATGAAGAAAGCAGGTTCATAGAGTGGATCATTTGTACCACTTTGTTATTGGGGTTGGGTAAAGGTTGAGTAGGTAGCTGAGAAGGTCAAAACGGTGGAGGTAAAGGTAATGGTGGCATTGGCTGACTCAGCTGAGGTAATGATGGTTGTGGCATTGGGTAAGGTGCATACATAGGAGGGTATGACTGCATAGGTGCAGGATAGGAATGATGTGAATGGTGTGAATGGTTTGGCCCTCTCCATCCTTGTTGCCAAGATTGGGAGGGTTGTCCATACTGATATTGGTTCCCATGCTGCCAATGTTGAGAGTGACTAGTGTTAGGATAGGAATATGAATGTGCATTATAACCAAAAAAATGCGGTGGAGGTTCAGGAGCCATACCTACACTTACCTGAGGCCAGTTTCTTCGTGCTTCCATAGCATGCAGTGATTCGGCTTCAGGTTGTCCTCCCTCAAGTACAGCTTTCAGCCTAGGTATGGAGGGACATTTTTTGTGGCATGGTTCTCTACACAAATTGCACATTTATTAGTTTCTTTAATATCGAGAGGACATTCTCTTAAAATATGCTTTCTTCTACATTTTGGACAAAAAATAGACAATGACTCTTGTTCCTCTACCAGTTTTTGCTGAAACTTCAAAGAGTCTATTTGTTTACTAACAGTATTCATTATTTCAATTTTCATATTGTCCATTTTGTTTTCTAATCCAATAATCTTAGCATCAGTAGATTCATTTTTCTTGTTTCTATTCTGAATTCCTTTACTGGATCTATAGTGGTTCCTTGAGAATTTCCTGCACAAGTCACAAATTTGATCAAAAGAATTTTGATCAATATCCCCTTGTCCTAACATATTTAAATTATTCCTAGCATCATCAATAAGCTCGCTTAAGAACAAGGTTCTAATGGTACTTGGATCAAATTTGTGCTTTGACCTTTGAAGGATATATAGGAATCTCTCTAAGTAGTCCTCTAGAGTCTCATCATTATTTTTCACAATAATAAAGATTTCATCTTGAATATCTCTAGTTTTACAATATTCCTGATATTTAGACAAGAACACTCTCTTCATTTGCTCCCAAGAAGATATAGTGTTTCCTCCTAATCCCATGAACCATCGAAGTGCTGCATCCTTGAGAGTTGCAGGAAACAACTTTAACTTCTAGGCATCAAATGAATAATCATAAATTCTACACAAAATATCAAACTCAAATAAGAAAGATTTTGGGTCTTCATGTACCTTACCATAGAAATGAGGAAGAGCTGATGGTGAAATATTTTTCATTTGTACTTGTGTATCGGGATCCACAATTGGGAATCCAAAAGTGGATTGTTCCTCATTTACCTAATTTTCACCAGTTCCTTCTGCATGGTCTTCCTAATCTGCCATTGTTGTTTTTCCATGTGAACCACTCTCAATAGGCTGAGAAGGTTGACTATGGGTTCTAATAGCCTCCTTCTTCCCTTTTGTGGTTTGTGTCAAACTTGGACTACTACTATGAGAGCCCAAATGGATTGTTCCTGCGTGATGAGTCTGATTTTGTTTGGACTTTCTGCCTGCAAAAGAAGGCCCAATATGAGATCTAGTTTCAGATTTATCAGTATTTCTTTGGCCCCTAGTGGGCTTCGGACCCCCACCTCTTTTAGGCATTCATTTCAAAAAATGACAAAACAAAATTCAAATAAAAGTTGAAATTCAAAAAATAACTCAGCACCTATAAATTCCTCCAAACAATAGAAGCACACTATAGGGAAAAAATAATAGCAGACTTACCCCTATTGCAAAAAACAGAAAATTCTTACCAATTCAAATCACCTCCCTGGCAACGGCACCAAAATGTTGGGTGCAGGAATTGCACTTAAGAAACTCCTCAACACTTAATTGTCAACCCAAGGGTTTTGTAAACTTAGAGACGAAGCACAGACAATGCCAGAATTGGTATGAACTTTTCCTATTCTTAATCCTACTTCTTAAAGGAAATGTTGCATAATCATACAGAAAATAATTTTAAAGGCAATTGACACCAAAACAACTCTAGTGTTGGAATGTAAAAGAATAATTTGCAAGGAAATCAAGTAAAGGAACTTTCACACAACTGAAAGCAATCTTAAATGCTAGAATGAAATGCTATGTTTATCTTCAGATAGATGGCTAACAGCCTGACAAGTGGGCCCTTGCAGAGATATGTTTCCCAATTGATTTTCCTTCTACACAAACAACCTGTTCTTGTACTATTGCAATCTGCTTGCACTAGTGCAGGTACAGTACCTCTGTGCAAAAGTATATTTTACCTTCCTTACTGAAGATTTATGTCTTTGTGGAGGTGCTCTAAGCCTCAGGGCTTAAAGCACTTTGTTTCTGTGACAAGAGACCAACTCTTGCACCGAGGCAGAGTTTCCTTCACCAAAGTTTATGATTTACTTTCGAAAGGATTGAAAGACGTGCTAAAAAGAATTACAATTGCAAACTAAATTCTGAGATAAATTATCTATGGAAAAGAAATGCTTTAATTAATTGAACCTTGCAACGAAAGTAAACTTCATAAAGCGAAAACAATTCGGAATAATAAAAGCAGTAGTCAAAGTAATATGCATGTATCAACTAGCTTCGGTAATCCACTTATAATACTTATTTTCCTTGGTCATTAGTCATAAAGTGCAAGTATATAGTGTTTACAACAAATTCATGTAATCGTTCTTAGATCCTTCAGAAATGTGCTCTTAATGTTAAGGATGATTACTGAAATTAGCAGTACATTTGCTTGCAGAAATAACTAAAATGATAAGCAGGAAAAGAAATGTAACGTTTTCTGTGAAATAAATAATTAAACCGGAGTGCAGGAAACTACATGCACTGGTACAGGAAGAGACTTCCTGCACGACCCAAGCGGAAGCAAATCGAGACAGAATTGCAGATAAAGAATTGCAGGGAAGAAACTACAGGAAAGAAATAAACTCAATCAAACTTCCAAGCCACCGATCCATTCACACTTAACTACGAAATAAATTTAGCTCAGAACTCTGAAATAAATACAAGAATCATTCAAACCATGCAACTGCAAATAAATATTTACACAAACTTTCAAATAGTAAAATCACAAGGGTAAACGAGCTGGGTCGGCTGGGCCCTAGCCAACCAGCTCGTTTCCCGTTTAAGAAACGAAACAAATCAACACTCAAGTACACATAAAATATAAGTTATACACAGCGTGTGAATAACATGGCGAGTTCCTTGTATTACTTGATCAACAAATATACATGATGGCACAATTCCATCCCAGAGCCGAGGGAAATACAAAATTACATAGTGAATGAAATTACAACTTAAGGATCGCTAGCTTAGTTCTACCTACAGTCTATATTTTATATAGTCTTTCGGCCTTAGCCATATTCTACTAATTACAGCCCTTTTCCTATTCAGGCCTTTCGGCCGAATGGACTAACAACCAATCATTACAAAATCGACTAATAGTTATAATAGAACGTGAACTTCGTTGGCCGTAGACCATCCTTGGAAAATATCCCTGATTATGTGCCACCGATATCCATCCTCAGTTAGTCCGCAACCGAACTAGAAGTCGTGGATCAAAACGTCCGCATGGAAGGATTCAGCTCACAGAGATCTCGGAACAATCATCGTTGGCAATGCAGGAATCTACCTGCACTGATCATGCTAACTCATAATTAACACTTAGTTTCTCAATTACTTCTAGGAAATTAAACATAAGTTACAAGAGGTACTTAATAGGCATGAAATCTATGTAAAATGATTAATAAAGCACTTTAATAAATCTTAATATAAAATACGAAGCATATGTAGGAATAGATAGTTATCTTGGACTAGTGCAGGAAAGAGAGGGTTAAGTAGAGATAAAACAGAGGTTAAAGTTTATGGAAATGGGGTAAAAATAGAGCAATTTGGGACACCAACAGGGAACTAATTCAATTTTTTCTTGTATGTATTAATATGTACACATTGTACATCATTGTTTGAGATTGATTAATATACATTTGATTTGGTTTCCAGTCTCGTGTGTGATACATAAACTCTATTTGTATGCCAAATAAAAAATAATTTTTTCCTAATAAAATGGAAATTTATTAACTACAATCATGCTCCCACTTTTGTACCTATAAACTCTATTTTCATGTGAAAAAATAGTGAAATTTTATTAATAAACTGGAAATTTGTTGGCTACAGTCATAAATTATTACACTTTCATGTTTTTTCTTCTTGGCTAAAGTAAATGTGCTATACAATTATCCTTAACCGAATTCCCTTCTTATTCTCATGTCTATCGTTTGTCACCTAAACTTTGCTCACTTTTTTTTGTTATGAAGATCCTTCTCTTTATAGCCTATATAGACTGGTTACCTTCTTGAATTTATCTGGATGGTAAAAAGGCCTTGCATTTCCTTATTCTCTCACATCTTCACTTGAAATTCAATCACCCACCTTCAATCGTTTCAATTCACTCACATCTTTCACTTCCATGTCGTTCAATTGTAGTTGATTCAAGGTTAATAGAAAAGCACCTGGTTAGACCATTAGCAAGTATCATAAGATCAATATTGATGACCTTGAGCACTTCTTCCACTGTAGAAGCTCCTTCACTCAATGAAAATCCATTTATACCCTCAAAGAAGTGGCTTCAAACAACTCTGGAAAAATTAGGTGTAAGGCTACACATTTCTTCCAATTTTTGAAAGTAAATGTTAGGGAAGCATAAGAGTTTTCCATAATAATTTTTAATTTAGGTTTGTTTTACTGTCACAGATATTTCCTTTGTTTACCCACAAAAACCATGATGGAACTCTTTTAAAACCACCATTCATACCTTGAAATAGCCCGAACAATGTCTACAAAACCACTTAAACCTTAATCATGCACGGAACTAGATGTAGCAATTTGTTACGAGTGGACCAAAGAGAGAGTTTATTGCATGGCTTGTGAAGCTCTTTTACAAAGACTGGTCATGAAAACAATGTTGCGACATTGCTTCAGATATAGTGTTGAGGGGTAAGCTACTATAGCATCCAAAATGATATATAACCTCAATACTAAAAATAAAAATGGTAGAACTAAACTCAAGCTTCGCAATGAGATGGTAAATCCAATTCAAATTGTCACTAGGACAAGGTACTTTCGATCTGTTGTGGCAAATATTCCTGACATGTTTGAGTTGTTGTGGAAAACACATAGAAAATATTAGTTGGTGTTCATGCATGAGGAATATTCAAAAAGTGGTTGATTTCCATTTCAACCTATAAATGTTGTTGCAAGTTTTAGTTAGATTTTTTTGACACACTTCCCTATGCTATTGTGAATATTTATGCTTTAATTGCTAAAATTAATTTAATTGATTTAAGATAAATGATAATAATGTGTAATATTTTTAATATAAATATTGTTTATTATATTTTAATTTATTCACTAAATTAATTTTAAGGTATTTGAAAAAACCGGTTACTTCTCATGCATTTCTTTTGCACTTGATATCTAAAATTGGTAAGTTATTTTTTTAAGATAAACCATAGTTACCAAATTCGAATTCAAATTCAAATTCAAATTTGATATCTAAAATTGGTAAGTTATTTTGTTAAGATAAACCATAGTTACCAAATTCGAATTCGAATTCAAATTCAAATTCGATATGATATGATAAAAATTCGTATGAAAAAATTTAATTCGGAAAAAAATTGACAATATACATCTTAAATATTTAAATATATACTTCTTTTTCGTGAACAACAATGCCTTTTACTCATATTCTTCCCATTCATTTTAAAATTTACATAAATTTTAATAATTTTGATAACAATTTAAAAATTGGAATTCACTAAACAAAAACACAACCACATTTATCAGTTATCTCCAAAATCTCTTTCAAAACTCCAAACCATATCCCTCTCAAATTTCAAATCTGATCTAAAATCCTTTTGTATTTAATATATATTTAAAAATTAAATATTCAAAACACAAAAGTAGATCCCTCCCTAATTTCAAATATTATTTAAAATCCTTTATAATTGATACATATTTAAAAACTAAAAATTTCAAAACTTATTTTTATAAGATTCAAAAACATATTTAAAAAATCAATTACTTTTTATAAAATTGGTTAAAATTGATTTACATTTTATAAAATTCAAGGTTCGAACTCAAGTCTTTCTTTTCATGTTATCTCAACTTTTTATATAAATATTAATTTAAATACTTTAATTTATTAAATATATTAATATCTATAAATAACCATATCAATATCTATAAATAACCATTATAGTATGTGAATATATTTAATAAATGATTAAATATATATGAATTAATATCTCTTATATTGTTGTAAGTTGAAAGTTATCTTGTTTTAGTTTAAGATATTAATGAAATATTGATTAATGTGTTTTATATGCTTTATGAGCCTTTTAAAATATATTTAATTAATTTTTATTTTAAATATATTAATATATGTTCTCGAAGATTGATTTGAGATTAGGATATTATCAAGTATGCATCAAAGAAGAGGACATCTACAAGACTGCTTTCCTGACCAGGGATGGACATTATGAGTTTTTTGTAGTTCCATTTGGTTTGACTAATGCTCTGACTACTTTTATGTGCTTGATGAATAGTGTATTATGTGCTTATTTGGACAAGTTTGTGAAAGTGTTCATTAATGATATATTGGTATATTCTAAGAATGAGGAAGAGCATGTTGAAGACTTAACAACAGTACTGATATTGTTGAGAGAGGATGAGTTGTATGTCAAGCTTAGAAAATGCAGTCTCTTTCAGGCAGAGGTACACTACTTAGGGCATGTGGTTTCTAAGGAAGGCATAGTAGTGGATCTAGAAACGATAAGGGTTATCATGGAGTGGGCAGCTCCTAGGAAAGTGGATGAGGTAAGATCATTCATGGGGTTAGCAGGTTATTACAGGATGTTCATTAGGAACATCTCACAGATTGCTTATCCTATTACATCATTGCAAAGAAAAGGTAAGAAATTTGATTAGACATAATAATGTGCAACTAGTTTTTAAAAATTGAAGTAGTTGTTGACAAACGCTCTAGTTCTAAAGATTGCAGGTCCAGATAAAGAGTTCATGGTATTTACAAATTCTTGCAAGAGAGGGCTTGGTGGATTCCTTATGCAGGAAGGACAAGTAGTATGCTATGAATCAAGGAAACTAAATGAGCACGAGCAGAATTATCTGACACATGATCTTGAGTTGGCAGTGATCACCCATGCATTGAAGATGTGGAGACACTATCTTCTTGGCAGGAGGTTTTTACTGATGAGTGATCACAGTGGATTGAGATACTTTTTTCACCAAATGAATCTAAATCTGGTGGTTGGACATGATCAGTGAGTTTGACTTTAAGATCAAGTTCATTAAAGGTAAAGAGAACAGGGTTGCAGATGCTCTTAGCAAGAGGATACAAGTATATCATATAGCATCTATGAGCTCCTGCAGGATAGATCTATAGGATTGGAACTTGCAGGCAGGATAGCAGGATGACAGGTATATGGTCATGAGCCCCAGTGTTGCAGCAACGATGCTGCAACTCCTAGGCCAACCAACTTTACTTTATCAACCCGAGGTTCATACAAACTTGGAGGTGACTATGTTATATACACAACAAATGCAACAGTCTACGCTCGTCACTTCTCAACTGGGGCAATAGAACACTAGGATTTTTAAAACCAATCTTCTATTGACTAGGAGGCTGACTACTAACATTGAGTGTAAATATATCTTTAGTGCAGAAATTAAATGATTTCCTATGTTAAGGAAATGAAAGTGATGAATAGAAAGTGCTATGAAATGACATGAAATTACCTAGCTAAGAATTAACACACATTACTTTCATAAAAAACCTAATTTAACCTTGCTTTCTATCATTTAGTTATCTAGACTAAGTAAGCATGGAAACGATCCTAACATTGCTAAGATTGATGTATGCATACACTAGCTAAATATTGCCAAAAAGAGTGTTTTGGTTTTCAGTTTAGAAATGTAAATGTTAAGCTAAACAAACTGATCTTTTGCAGGGGAGGAAGGTATGGAAAAACTGGTCAAAAATGGAATTGAGGGGTATGGAGGTTAATTTTAAGGCCTACCCTAGGCTCTAATCATCATTTCTGCCCAAAACAATATAAAACGAGTTGTCATGGGGTTTCCTGTAGTTGTTACAGGATTTCCAGTAGTTACGACAGGATGTCCTGGTTTACTACAAGAAACTTAGCTGAAAGCTTTAGGAAGGTAAGGAAGGTGAAAGGAAGTGTTGGGAAGGTGTATGATGGTGGAATAATGTATGGAGAAGGTGTACACTACCTAAGGATCAACCCAACTCTTCACGATGGTTGGATTTTCTCAAGGTATTTGTCCACGGTGCTACAAAACAGAAATCCGAATTGGTGATTGGTGAGGTTTGGCGAGAGGTGGATAAAACTTAGATGAGGCTGGTGAAATGTGTTCCTCCTTGCAAATCAACAACTCCTGCAAAAAAACATATTCATTTCTTCATTTATGCACAACTTTATGTAAATGTGGAAAAGATGAGTTGAATTTGAGAAACTGATTTATTGAAGGCTAGTGGATTAAATCTATGAAATGAGATATTTTCTAATCTACAACAAACTCAAGAAATCAAAATGAGAATTTCAAGTGCTTCTAAGAAATAATTAACAATGATCTACTCAATAATAAATCCTAAGCTATGTAATAACCAAGAGATAAATATGTTTTTGGGGCTGTGAGAGTGGGGCCCTCAAACCATGATCCCATGAGGGAGATGAGGATGAGGCCATTGTCACTACTATAACACTTATCTACTTCTCCAACTAATGGAAGAAAAACTAACCAATCATTCAAAGACTTTGAAATTAAACAAAACATAGATAACTTCAGCAACTAATCTATGATTCTAATCTAAGGATAGATGTACAAAAAGAGGAACCTCTGCTCCTAGGGTTGGGCTCTAACCCAAGAGCTTCAGCCCTCTGATTCAACTTAGTGTTGCATCAAAGAAACCCTTTTCATTATCACCAAATGTCAAAAATAACATGATAATAACAGTCACAATATCCTAGATCAAAATTGCCTCTTAGCTACAATAAAAAGTCGAATCTTAATGAGGCCCTAGGCCTTCTTGTTTATACAATTGAAGCTACCAACATATTCCTTAAAATTAGGGAATGTTGGCTCCCAAACTCAAGATTGACTTGTCTTCAAATATCACTATCTTAGCTACCAATGAACTCAGTGGGCTTGGCTGCTTGTAACTCCGAGCTAATGAGATCTGGTGGAGGAATCTTCGACTGATTAAGGAGTTAGGGAGGGAGTCCCAATCTCCTAAAATCCCTCTTTCTTGTCTACTTCAGGTTTCTGCACTTAAATTAGCCCAAAACTGCTCCAAATCCTGCAATTAATGCACATTAGGACACATGACATAACATCTCACCTTTACCCTTCTCACTAAGAAAAATATAATAAAATATGTAAAGAAATGTGAGAAAAAAATTAATAAGCTAGAGAGTTCCATTAAGGCCCATATAATTTACCTATTGATGAGCCTCATCATCACCCCCCTACTGAAAGTGTCTCTCATCCTCTGAGCGACTTATTCTATGTCCATATATTTCATAGCTCTTGTGGCCTCTCTGACATCCCAAGCCTCTGTTCATGGAGTTTCCTCTTGTGGATAAAACTTGTATGTTTCTTTATTTCCTCTCACTGATTTCTTTCCTCTTCCTCCTTTCTACATTCTAGAATACCCAATAGCAAGAGTGGACCGAGTTTCAAACCAATCCAGTTGATTTTGAGTCTCTACAGTACAGTGGGGTCCTTTCTAGTGCATCCCTCATCCTTTCAAGGGAATGATACTCCCTGATCCTCAGGTTGTATGGTAGGGTACCCCATCTCCTTTGGCATGCTTGTTGGCTTTTATTCCCTAGCAGTCTCAAGATGTTCTCAAAATGTGTGATTGCTTTCTCTTGTGTAGCTAGGTATCTTAGTGCAAGCTTGGGATCATTGGCAGTGATGTTGTCGATGTTAATGGAAACCATTGAATTTATTTGTTAGACTATGATGTAAAGGGGCTCCCTTTCTTCTCTTTCCAACACCCTTTTCACCTCCTTAGCCCTGACCTCCTCATAACTCATCCATGATGCAAGCGCCATTAGTGGTAAGTCCCCCAACTTTGCATTGGGGTCCCACACATTCAAGTTTGTTAAGGCCAAGTTGTGCAAGTAGAATTCAAATGTCTTGGGCTTATCCTCTAGGGTGCTTTTGTTAAATAGTTAAATGAACTGCTTATAGTCTTGGAAAGGCATAGCCCCCTGTTGTGCTAGTGTCTTTATCTGAAATTGCAGCCATTGATTTTTGAGGTACAAGGCATATGATTTTGGTGGCATCCTACACTGGAGTGCCTCCATGGAGAGTCTTGCCATGGTGGCTAATTGGCTCTCGATTTCCTATAACTGCCTCCTTAGCCATCTGTTTTCTGCCTTTAGTTGAGATCTCACAATTTTTTCCCTGTCCCTTATCTTACTCAACTCTATGCCCATATCTAGTAGCTTCTCTTCCATGTGGCCCACATCCTCTACCTTCTTTGATTTTTCAATTTGCATCCAACGATGTGTCCTTCCTCTCTCTTTCTCAAGCTCAAAGAAGAGATGGATGGAAAATTTATGTGGTATTACTTTGCCTCCCTCAATGAATCTGTAATAAGAGCTCAGATTGGGTTGTGGGCTAGGTTCCTGCAGCTCTTGGGACTCTCCCTTAGATGTCTTTGGAGAAGCTGCCCCCTCCTACACTTGTGTTGTTGCTTCCTTGCCTTCCCTCTATCCTTTTTGTCCTTCATGTTTCTTTTTTTGTGTTTCTTGTAGTGCTAATAGAGTTTCCTGTAGGACTATCTGAGGATCCTGTAGAAGGATTTTTCCTTTCTGAAATGGGGTCAAAGGTGCCTTGTCTTGCTTTTCTAATTCTGACCTGGTGACAGGCCTCCTAACATAGGTGATGGGAGAATTTGGGGAAGCTTGTTTTGATGTGCCCTCTTCACCTTTTATTTCCAGGGAAACTAGATTTTCTTTCTCTTTTGGTGAGTCCTCAATTATGATTGGAGTCCTGGTGGGTGTTTGTGGTTTCCCTTGTTTGATCCTAATGCTCCTCCTTGTTTTTAAATAGAGGGGAGTCTGCCTCTGTATTTTCCCTTTTGACTTGATAGGTGTGCTTAGGGTAGTCAAGGCAGCAACTACCTCCCTCTCAGTGGGTTCAGGAGACAACCTTGGAGATTCCTCCCTTTCCTTGGTGTGTTCCTCAGGGATTTCTTCTTCCTTCTGTTCTTTCTCTTCACTTTTCTCCTCTTCTCCTTCTTCTTTTTCTTCTTCTTCCTCTGTTTTCTTTGTTTCTGCCTCCTCTTCCTCCTCTGGTTCTTCTTCATCCTCTTCAAGTTCTTCTTCATCTGCTTCTACCTCCTCTTCACCACTAGAGGTATTGTCCCTATCATATTCAAGGGATTCACATGCCCTCTGTCCATGTCTCTAAATGTGGAACATTGAATGGGGATTCTTAGCTAGCTCAAGGAATCCTCTAGTGTTAGTTTAATAATTCCATGGTGTGCCAATTGTTGGTGTTTTCCCTCTTGGACCTTTAGGCTTATGTCTATTATGGATTGCAGCAAGAAGTAGGGTACATTGATTCTTCTATCAATTGGTATCTCCTCTCCAAATATCAACTCATGGGGGAGTCTAAATTGATAGTCATATATTATACTGAGCCTCCCTTCACAAGAGATATATTGGAGAATATGATAGCTCACCTCATTCCAAGGGTAGGGAAGGCTTTCTCTTCTTATCCCATTTTTGTCCTTAATTGGCTCTTCATCCCTTAAGAAGAAGTTTTTCTTTGCAAAATTTCTTGCAGCCTTATCCTCCTTTCTCCATGGCATCCCTTGAGGAAGTGTAGTGATTCTTCTAATTACTTCAGGAGTAATTGTAATTGACAATCCTCTTACCACAGTAGTAGCACTAATTCTAGCCTGAGGGTTAAGTGCCATGGAAAATTCTTGAGCTACATCATCATCATACCCTCTAAGCAGCTCAAAGAATCCCAACTAGTTATACCTTCTAAATATTTATACCACAGGGGGATGGAGGTGTATCCTGGATGTCTCTGTGGGTTCCCTTTTGTTAAACCCTCCTGTCATGTCTCTTTTCTGGTTGGTTGATTGTAGGGAGTTTGATAGGCTAGCCTTAGTTTTTTAGGGTGGCTGAGATTTTATAATAGTGATGGATGGCTACAATTTATTTCTATCTCCACACAACTTTTAAATTGTTTACAATTCTTTTAGAACTCCCAAGCCCATTGTAATCACTTTAAAAAAATCGGATTTTTTTGTTCCTAGCTATCAATTCAAAGCATAGGAGATATGGGCCACCTACCTCTCACTGTGATACTTTGGATGAGGAGAATTTCTGAGCAGTCGGACCCTAGGTACCCCCTTTCATTTTTCTCTGTGAATTTACATTGTTTCCCGTAGCTCCCTGCATTTCCTGTAGTTCTATTTCATGTAGGGTGGCTAACACAAGTTTGGCTCCTCGATGGCTCCAAGGTGGTCCCAGTCTTCTCTGATCTCGAAATGAAAAAATGGTGCATGAGATTTTGGAATGTTTTCTATTTATGGTCGATTCCTTGGAGTGTTGTATTCGCTGGCAGTGTATGGGATTTCCTCTTTGGGACCGTTGGCCCGCTGTTAGTTATCATGCAGACTCCCCTCGTAATCATCACCCACTCTTACACAACTTAACTCACCACCTTTTCAACTCATTCTTCTTGATGTGATATTGCCATGTGTCATGCTAACTGGGAGTTCACTTTTTATTTTCGAGCTGAGGGTGGCCAAGTTAACTGGCCACCTCCAGCTTATAAAATCAAATTTTTTCATATTCCTACACTTTTATGATATCGTACTTAGGGAAGAATTCGGATGAGGTGCCAAACCTGTGCCTTCCTTCGCTTGGTTGATGCATGCTAGAGGGTGACACTGCTGTGCTTATTTTTGTTTAGGTAAGTGCTTTTCCTTGGTCACTTTTTTGTATATTTCTTCTTGTTGGTGTGGTTGTCCTCTTTGTTGTTGTGTGCAGGTGCTTGGTCTCTACTACTTCTTCTGAGCTCTGGATAGGAGTCATAGTGTCTGCGAGGGTGCAAGAGCTCTTTGCTTGCATGGGTGTTGAAGGAGAATTGATGGAGAAATTGTTGCTATGAGAACACAGGCTACTATAGGTTTTCTCGTAGTTACTACGGGAAATCCTATAGCTGCCATTTTTTAATCATTTTTTCTTCTTTTTTTTCGCTTGGAGGAGGAATGGGTGGTGATGTAGGAGTTGAAAGATGGAAATGGAGGAGATGGAGTGGTAGGTGAGTGAGGCCAATGATGGCATGACCCTTGGACTCTCTTTTTCTATTTTGTTTTGTATTTTTTTTTTTTTTTTCTGAGTGGTTTTTTATGGACACAAAGGTTGGTATGGTCATGAGCTAGCATTGGGTGAGAGTTGGTGAGGTGTATGGTCACTTATTTCAACCTATAATAGGCTTGTATCATCATTTTCCAATCGGAATTTCGTTCTTGTAGTGTTTCAAGACATCCTATAGTACTACAAGAAACTCTTGTAGTAACTATAGGAAACCCTGTAGAAGTCAGAAAACTGCATATAAACTGGTTTTTGGTGTCTGGAAGTGAGGATGGATGATGGATACATAGTAGGCATGGGAGATATGAAGTGAATGGAGAAAGAATGGGGTGATGCTTGGCTTGCTATCCTCTGAAATCTGAGTCCTTTGTTTCCTTTAAAAACCTGCAAAAATCACAAAATTTTATTAGTGGTCAGGTTTGAGATCCCTGCCATGGAATTTTGTTTTTTTTTCTCTTTTTTCTTTTTCTTCATTTTTTTTAAAGACACACAGGTCACTTCAAAGGAGGTTTTCAACCTGCCTGCCTGCCTTAGGCACCTCAAGGTAGGCTTTCACCCACTGATCTTTTTATTTTCCTTTTTTTTCACTCTTGGGCTGCCTCAAGGAGTTTTTCAACCCAAAAGTTGACCTCACGTGCCTCCTAGAGGTTTTCACCTAGGTCCGAGCTTATTGTTTTTTTCTTTTTCTTTTTTTTTTCAAAAATAAAAACCGTCTTCAAGAATTCAGTGTGTTTGAAGCTGAGACACTTCCAAGCACATTCACTTCCTTATTGAAGCTATCGATGAACTCTTCCCTTGATAAAGGTCTTTTATAGGCTTTCTATATGTATCCATTGACAAGCAAGGGGATACCTTCTTCATTAATGGTCCTTATTTGCATAGCTCCATTGTTATGGAACTTTTATATCATATATGGGCCCACCCACCTGGTCATCAATTTCCTTTGAAGTACTTGAACCTGGAATCATATAGCAGAGCCCAATAACCTTCTTGAAAAACTTCATCTTTGATGTTTTTGTCATGCCAAACCTTTCTTTGTACTTGAATAACTTTTGTGTGTAGGAGGGTCTGCATCCTGAATTCATCTAAACCTTTGAGTCGGAGTAGCCTCTCTTATTTTTCCTTTGTAACATCCAAATCCAAATGTGATGCCATTCTCAAAGTGTTGTACTCAAACTTAATGGATATCAGAGTCTTCTTCCCATAGACCAAGTCATAAGGGGTGAAGCCAGTGGTTGTCTTCCAGGTTGTATTATAGGCCCAAGTGGCCTCCACTAGTCTGTCAGCCCAATCTTTTATGTTGTTGCTCACAACTTGGTGAGAATGCCTTCCAATGCTCTGTTGGTAACCTCTACTTGTCCATTGACCTAAGGATGATAAGTAGTTGACTTCCTGTGTTTTATCTTATGTTGCCTCAACATATTTTCAATCAGTTGTGAGGCGAATTGAGCTCCTTGATCAGTGACTAGCTCTCTAGAGCACCCAAACTTGTAAAATACACTCTCCCTTAAGAACTCAACCACTTTCTCTTTTGTTTCGACCTTAACATCGTTTCAGTCCACTTTGTCAAATAACTAGTGCACACAATTATGTACTTTTTATGCGCTTATGGTAGATCAATGGGCCCAATGAAATCCATGCCCCATTAGTCAAATGGCTCAAGAGTCACCTGAGGTTGCAAAATAATTTCATCCATGGGATTAGGCTTCCCCATTCTTTGGCACTGGTCACATCGACTGGTGTAGCTTCTTGCATCTTGGTGGAGAGTGGGCCAGTAGTAGCCAGCTTGCAGTACCTTGAAGGTTGTCCTCTTGACTACAAAGTGACCTCCACAATGCGCATCATGATAGGCCAGAAGGATGTCAAAGACTTCCTCCTCCTTGACACATCCCCTAAAAATTTTATCTTGGCCTAGCTTGAAGAGATTTCCCCCAATCCAAGTGAATGGGGTGCTCTTTCTTATAATTCTACTCTTTTCCTTGGAGGACAGATTTGGAGGGAACTATGCAGCCACTAAGTAGTTGGCTATGTCAACAAACCATGGAGAGAGAACTGAAATAGAAAATAAATGCTCATCTAGCAGCTGATCATCAACCATTCCTTCCTCACCTGCAGGCAAAGCAAGTCTAGACAAAAAAATTGCAACTACATTTTCTCTACCAGGCTTATCAATGATAGTTAGATCAAATTGTTGTAATAAAAGAAACCATCTAATAATTCTGCCATTCACATCAAGCTTGTTCATTAAATATTTAATAGCAACATGGTTAGTATGTACAAAGGTTTGGTAACCAGTGACATAATATCTAAATTTATTCAAGGAATGGACAACAGCTAGGAGCTCTTTTTTAGTCACAATATAGTTCAATTCAGCCTTGGACATACTATTGATGATGAAATAAATGGAATAAGGCAACTTGTCATCTATCTAGCCTAAAGTTGCTCCTATATCTTTGTCAGAGGCATCAACATGGATGTGGAAAGGAAGAGCCCAATTTGGGCCTTGGAGTATGGGTGCAATAGTCAACTTGTCCTTTAAGGTTTTTAGGGCCTCTTGGCATCTTTCTGACCGAAAAATTCAGAGTCCTTGGCCAATAGTCCAAACAAAGGTGAGGTTACTTTTTTGAAGTCCTTTATGAATCTCCTATAGTATCCAGCTAAGCCCAAGAAACTTTTGACATCCCTCTGCTTCTGAGGAGTAGGGACCCTCTTTATGATAGCAATTTTATTTGGGTCCACTTGCAGTCCTTCCTAGGATATTGAGTGACCTAGAACAGTCCCTGCATTCATAAAGAACTCACACTTCTCAGGACTAAGGGATAGGTTCATTTCAATGCATTTATTTAATACTTTCCCCAAGTTAGAGAAAGCCTCCAGGAAATCACACCCATAGGGAGTGAAATCATCCATATAAATTTCTACAAAGTCATGGACTAGCTTTGGAAAGATGCTCAAAACTACCCTCTGAAAAGTGGCAGGGGCATTACATAATCCAAAATGAAGGACCCTATAAGCAAAGGTACCCCAAGGACAAGTGAAGGTGGTTTTATCTTGGTCCTTTGGGCTGATCTGGATTTGATTGTAACCACTAAATCCATCCAGGAAAGAGAAGAACTTATTTCCTACAAGACCATCCAAGACTTGATCAATGAAAGGTAGAGGGAAATGGTATTTTTTGGTGGCTTTGTTTAACTCTCTATAGTCCACACAGATCCTCCATTTTCCATTCTTCTTTGGGACTAGAACTAGAGGAGACACCCACTCACTATCTGAGATGGGGTAAATGAACCCTACATCCAACAACTTCTACAGTTCCTCTTTAACTATGTCTTTGAGGGTTGGGTTCATTCTCCTCTGAGGTTGGCGCACTAGATTGCAGCCTTATTTGATCTAAATGTGGTGAGTACACACTGAAGGGTGCACTCCCTTCATCTCCTTATAACTCCAGGGAAAGGCATCCATGTGCTCCCTTAGCATGTCACATAACTCCTCTACCTGGTGTGCAAAGAGAGAGGGGTTTATTTTCAATGTTTTAGCTGGAAAAAATTCTATCATCTTGACATGAGTAGGAATTGAGTCAATTAGGCACAAATCCATCCAAGGGTTATCTTCAGCTTTCTTTACTAACTCATCAAGAGACATGGTGTTGGGATGCTAGCCATGGCCTTCTAAGGATGAGAGGATAACCATTAAACTTGGTCTTAAGTTGGACAACTAAGAAGTCAGCAGGATATTCCCAAGAATCAATGGAGACCATCACATCCTCAACAACTCCTTCAGGAGCTATTATGGATTTGTCTGCAAGTTGTAAGACTGTTGTGGTCTTCCTTAATGATCCTTGGAGATTCAGTTTAAGCATAGTCTCCTTAATCATCACTTTGATGGCAGCCCCAAGATCAATCAAGGTATGGGGGGTAATGATACCGTCGATGTGCACATCTACAACAGGACTTCCAGGGTCTAGATACTTCGGGAAAATCACTCTCCCCAACATTAAGTCAGACAGATTTCCAATGACATTAATGGTAGCGGTGTCTTTCTTTCTCCTCCCGAGATGTTTGAAGCATTTCTCCTTGATCAAATTTTTGTAGACGAGGGCATCCTTGATAGCTTGGAGGAGTGGGATCTTAACACACAAGTTTTTAAATTCACCCAGAAGTTCAGTCTCTTCTGGGGTGTGCTGGCTAGGATGGATTAATCTCTCAGGAAAAGGAGGTGGATTGGCTTAAGGAACACTCTCTTCCTTTTCCTCTTCAAGCTCCTCAGGTGGAGATGGAGGTTGATTATCTGGAAGCACTCTTCCAAACCTAAGGTTGATTTCTTGAATTTCCACAGCATAGGCAGGGTAGGATGTCTCTCCACTATAGACCAGTTGTGCCTTCTTGTTGTTCGGGTTCGGATTTGGTTGAGTAGGCATTTGAGGTTGCTTAGGTGGAGCAGGGTGAAGGAGATGTGGCTGAGATGGAGGTGGAGGCAATAAGGCTAGAGATTGGTTGTATGGGGGCCTCCACCCCTGTGATGGTGTATTCCACTGAGGTTGTGGGGGAGCATATGGCTGAAATGATTGACCAAGGAGAAGGTGCAAAAGACCAAGGATAAGGTGTGGACCATGAAGGATGAGCAGGAGGACACCAACAGGGAATGGATGCATTCTGGTCAGGTTTTTAATATGAATAGAACACCCCTTGCATGCCTTGTTGGTATGGTCGAGGTCCTTGAGGCCTCCTTTGGTTGATATAGCAGAGTTGTTCAGTCACACCTTCAGTTCCTTGATACACAACTTTCAATCTAGGTAAAGAAGGACACTTGTCTGTGGAGTGGTTCTCCTCACAGACTAAGCATATCTCTATAAGATTCAATGGACATTCATTTCTAGGGTGCCTCCTGGTGCATCTAGGGCAAAAGACAGCTAAGGCTCTTTCTGCTTCCTCTTTCTTCCTCTTGATCTGCATGGTGTCCATTTGCAGAGCAAGGGCATGCAGCATTTAACTCTTAAATTCTTCCAACATGTTCCCAAATTCACTTTTGATGGATGTGTTGTAGGAGGATGAACTGGCCAAATTTTGACTAGCCCTACCCTTCTTTCTAGCTGCCCTAGAATGATTTTTGAAAATTGTCTTGATATCATCATAAGATAATTGGTAGATGTCCCCTCCCGACAACATGTTTAGGGTTTCTAGGAGATCTTCCTTGATCCCTCTAAGAAGGACTAGCTTGAGTGATTTAGGATTGAGGGTGCACCTGGCCCTTTTGTAGCTAAGTTGGAACCTTTCCTCATAATCTTCCAAAGATTCATCATGTCCCAAGGTCATTCTAAATATTTCCTCTTTGGTGTCTTTGGACCTACAATAATGGTTGTACTTGTTGTTGAAGGTTTGTTGCATTTGAGCCTAGGTAGTGATGTTGTCCCTAGGTAAACCCATGAACCAACGCAAGGTTGCATCCTTAAGGGTGAATGGGAACAAATTCAACTTCTGGTCATCATAGGTATAATCATAAATTCTACATATGACAACAAATTCAAGCAAAAACGTATCAGGGTCCTCTGAGGTTAAGCCACGGAAGTGAGGAAGGGAAGAGGGGCTTATGTTTTTCATCCTAGCATCTCCATTAGTTTCTCTAATGGGAAAAACACCCTCATTTTGTTTTCAACTCTATTTCTGTTTTCAATCCCATTTCTATTTTCAGCCATGGTGTAGGTTGGTGGAATGGTTTCTTCTTCTTCTTCCCCAATAGGCTCTTCAAAGATATCTGGTCGCTCGCCTAATGGGTCCTCCAGCTCACACCCGCCAAAGAAGAGGGAAGGTTGGTTGTTTGATGGTGTGGGGTTACTTAGCAAAACTTTTCCTAAGTTGTCTCTACTCCTATGAGGAATGAAATAAATTTTTTTTTCATTTAGGGTTTTTTCATAACTACTTGCCAAATGGAAAGAAAGCAGAAATTACAACTATCTATTGAATGCAAAACAAAAGGAAATCAATAATTGCATATATTTACTGAATGTCAAATAGAAAAGAAAGCAGGAATTGCATCTACCTAGACACCTCCTCGGAAATGGTGCCAAAAAATTGATGAGCCCCAGTATTGCAGCAAGGATATTGCAACTCCTAGGGCGACCAACTTTACTTTATCAACCCAGGATTCATACAAACTTGGAGGTGACAGTGTTATATTCACAATAGATGCAACAATTTACTCTCGTCACTTCTCAATTGGGGTGATAAACCATTATGGTTTTTCAAACCAGTCTTCTATTGACTAGAAGGAGGCTGACTACTGACAGTGAATGTAAATCTAACTCTAATGCATAAAGTAAATGTTTTCCTATGTTAAGGAAATGAAAGTGTTGAACAGAAAGTGCTATGAAATGACATGAAACTACCTAGCTAAGAATTAACACACATTACTTGCAGAAAAGACCTAATTTAACCTTGCATTCTATCATCCAGTTATCTAGACTAAGTAAGCATGGAAATGATCCTAATATTGCTAAAGACTGATGTATGCATACACTAGCTAAATATTGCTTAAAAGAGTCTTTTGGTTTTCAATTTAGAAATGTAAATGTTAAGCTAAAAAAGTTGATCTTTTGTAGGGGAGGAAGGTATGGGAAAACTGGTCAAAAATGGCATTAAGGGGCATGGAGGTCAAGTTGAAGGCCTACCCTAGGATCAGATCATCATTTTTTCCCAAAATAGTCTAAAACAGACTATTATAGGGTTTCTTGTAGTTGCTACAAGATTTCTTGTAGTTACTATAAGATGTCTTGGTTTACTGCAGGAAACTTAGTTGAAAGTTTTAGGAAGGTAGGGAAGGTGAAAAGAAGTGTTGGGAAGGTGTATGATGGTGGAATAAGGTATGGGGAAGATGCACACTACCCAAGGATCAACCCAACTCTTCAAGATGGTTGGATTTTCTCAAGGTGGTTGTCCACAGTCCTACAAAACAGAAATTTGAATTAGTGATTGGTGGGGTTTGGCGAGAGGTGGAGAAAACTTAGATGAGGCTGGTGGAATGAATTCCTCCCTACAAATCAGAAACTCCTACAACAACACATATTCATTTCTTCATTTATGCACAGCTTTGTGTAAATGTGGAAAAGAATAGTTGAATTTGAGAAACTAATTTATTGATGGCTAATGGATTAAATCTATGAAATTGGATACTTTATAATCTACAACAAACTCAAGAAACCAAAATGATAATTGTAGGTGCTTCTAAGAAATCATTAACAATGATCTACTCAAAAAGAAATCCTAAGCTATGTAATAACCAAGAGATAAAATTGCTTTTGGGGTTGTGAGAGTGGGGCCCACAAACCATGATCCCATGAGGGAGATGAGGATGAGGCCATTGTCACAAGCTTTTATGAAGTATTTTATCTCACTATTGTAACATTGATCTACTTCTCCAACTAATGGAAGAAAAACTAACCAATCATTCAAAGACTTGTAAATTAAACAAAACAGAGATAACTTTAGCAGCTAATCTATGATTCTAATCTAAGGATACATGTACAAAAAGAGGAACCTCTACTACTAGGGTTGGGCCCTAACCCAAGAGCTTCATCCCTCTGAGTCAACTCAGTGTTGGATCAAAGAAACCCTTTTCATTATCACCAAAATGTCAAAAATAACATGAGAATAACAGTCATAATATCCTAGCTTGAAATTGTCTCTTGGCTACAATAAAAAGTTGAATCATAATGAGTCCCTAGGCCTTCTTATTTATACAACTGAAGCTACCAACAACTTCCTTAAAATTAGGGAGGCTTAGCTCCCAAACTCGAGATTGACTTGTCTTCAACTATCACTGGCTTGGCTGCCAATGAACTCAGTGGGCTTGGCTGCTTGTAACTCCGAGATGATGAGATCTGGTGGAGGAATCTTCGAGTGACTGAGGAGTTAAGGAGGGAGACCCAATCTCCTAAAATCCCTGTTTCTTGTCTACTTCGAGTTCCTCTACTTAAATTAGCCCAAAACTACTTCAAATCTTGAAATTAATGCACATTAGGCCACATGGCATAACATCTCACCTTTACCCTTCTCACTAAGCAAAATATAACAAAATATGTAAAGAAATGTGAGAAAAAATTATTTTAATAAGCTAGAGAGTGTAAAGAAATGTGAGAAAATTTTATTTTAATAAGCTAGAGAGTGGCATTAAGGCCCATATAATTTACCTATTGATGAGCCCCATCATATGGAGCTTATGCATAGGCTACAGTAGGGTACATGTGATCAGGATGTGGAGTATCGTTTCACAACATATGGCTTGGTCAGATTTAGAGACAGAATATATGTGCCAGACAACAGTGAGCTCAAGAAGCTTATATTGAGGGAATTTTATGTTAAACTGTAGTCAAGTCACCCAGGATATCAGAAGACATTGAAAACGGTGAAGAAGTTCTATTATTGGTAAAATTTGAAGAAGGAAGTGGCAGAGTTTGTGGCTAGGTGCTTGGATTTTCAACAGGTAAAAGTTGAATGTAAGCATTCAGGTAGTTTATTACAGTCGATTCCAATTCCAAAGTGGAAATCGGAGGTCATTTCTATGGACTTCATTACAAGTTTTTCGAGGACATCTAGACAACATGATTCTATTATAGTTTTGGTTGACAGGTTAACAAAAGTAGCGCACTTTAGTCCAGTGAATTCTACATACTCAGCTAATGATGTAGCATAGGTTTTCATTAGAGATGTAGTAAGGTTGCATGGTGTTCAAAAGAATATTGTGTCACACAAGGATGTCAAGTTCGCTTCTAGATTCTAGAAAGAGTTATTTGCAGGTTTGGGTACATAGTTGGCCTTCAGTATAGCTTATCATCTGCAGATAGAGAGGGTCAAAATGATATTGAAGGACATGTTGAGGATGTATGTGATGCATCAACAACAAAGGTAGGAGGAGTATCTTCTGTTGGTTGAGTTTTCTTACAACAATGGGTATCATGAGCCTCTGAGAATGAGTTTGTTTGAGGCACTATATGGGTGGAGCTGTAATACTCCCATCAGTTGGAGTGATCCAATTAACGGGGTGTTGATAGGATCGGACATGTTGGAAGAGATGGAACTAGAAATGCAGGTAATCAAGAAGAATCTGAAGGCAACACGGAACATAAAGAAAATTTATGCAAATCAAAATAGGTTGTTTAAGGAGTTTCAGGTTGGGGAACAAGTGTATTTTTGCATCAAGCCAAAGAAGAGCTCCTTGAGGATTGGATCATGTGCCAAGTTGACACCTCAATATTGTGGACCTTTCAAGATTCTTGAGAGGAATGGACCAGTAACCTATCAACTTTTATTTCCTCTGACAATGAAAGTCCATGATGTTTTCCATGTGTCATTGCTTAAGAAGTATTTAAAGATGTTGATCATGTGATTGATTGGTCTGCATTGCAAGTGGAGCTAGAAGAAGAATTCCAGACAGAACCTTAATGTATTTTTCAGGGAAAAAAAAAAAAAAGATGCTCATGCTTTGGAACTGAGAAATCGAGCAAGTTA
The DNA here is from genome assembly GCA_031772625.1 of Pinus tabuliformis. Lineage (NCBI taxonomy): Eukaryota > Viridiplantae > Streptophyta > Pinopsida > Pinales > Pinaceae > Pinus > Pinus tabuliformis. Next base: position 1,283,959,803 of record CM062819.1, read on the forward strand.
AAGTGCAGTGGAAGCAATTTGGGTCTGTTGAAGCTACATGGGAGATGATTGATCAGATGTGGGCTATGTATCCTTCCCTATTCACTGGTTGAGCGAATGTTTTTGGCATATGTTTTAGTGTGATGTTTTGGTATACATATATATGTATATGGAAGTAAATACCACCATGAGTTTTGTTATAAAGCTCCAATAAGTTGTATGGGTGTCATGTCGTTATGGTTGTCATGTTGTTATGTTTCTCTGGTGGTTTTCTTCTCAGTAGGATGATCATTTTAAATATTGCCACGAGATAAGTTATAAAGCTCCATGGGTAATATGTTTTTATTTTCAGCAGTTTTGCTAGTTGTAGGTGTCATTGAACACGAGGATGGCGTTCCCCCAAGGGGGAGGGTTTTGTAACATCCCTGGTGAAAAATCCATGTAATAAAAGTTAATAAAGGCAAAATAATAAATAAGGTCATGGGACAAATATTCCAAGTTGAACGTTGGGAAAAAAACATAGTGATGGGGATCACTTGTGATTAATTAATGGCTATGGAAATTGGCAAAGGAAAAGTGGCATTTATTGGCAATTTATTTACGAAAATAATGGAAAACAGGAGAAAGTGAAAGTGAAAGATCACAAGTTGCATGTGAGGAGGAAATGAAGGAAAATAATGGAAAATTGAAGAAAATAGAGGCCTCATTAATAAAAATGCTTCTGAGGATCAATTTGTAGCTTTTTGTCAATTCATTCTTAGAGCTCTCATCTTCTACTCTCTCTCTCTCATACTATTGGACACTTAGAGTTTTCTTGGAGCACTCTTGGAGGAGTGTGGCATACTTGGGATTTGGATCAAGAAGGAAAAGGAAGGGCAAGAAAGCACAAGAGGACATCGGGACCAGTAGCTACAATGGGCTTTGCTTGCAGGTACTGAGTTTCATATATGATTTCCTTGGTAGTTTTGGCATGCATGGCACATGCATGTGGTTTCTTTGTTATGATTTGTAATTGGCATGGAGGATTTCCTGGATTGATAGTGGTTTTGCCTAGCCTTTCCATTTCCTAGATAGCCATGGTGTTGTGAGTTTCTTTCCTTTTGTTTTCTGGTTAGTTCTCATGTTCCTTATGGTTGTGGGTTGAGTTACTAGTTCCTAGAGCCTTGGTTGGACAAATGCTTTGGAAGCCTTGTAACATATTTGGTTGAGTTACTAGTCTTGGAAGACTTGGTTGGAAAAACGATCTGGAACCCTTGATGCGTTGAGTTACTAGTCCTAGAAGCCCTACTTGGACAAATGCTCTGGAGCCTGACAACAGCTATGGGTTGAGTTACTAGTCTTGGAAGCCTTGGTTGGAACAAATGCTCTGGAGCCCTGGGCAGCTTGCGTAGAAACCGATCTGGTGATGGTTAGTGATGTATGATCATGAGGTGGATTCATTGGTTGAGGGTTGAGGTGGTTTTGCCTCTGAAAGCCCTGGTTTGGTTTTGTTTGATTTGTTTCATGAGATCCCACATTCATGCTTGGAATATGGTGCAGGGGTGATTGGCTGAAAGAAAGATTGGTTTAGCCCAATCTATGGTCGGGTGGTACATGGAAGTCTCTGACTTAATTGGATTTGCATATGTTAATAAGAGCTCTTTTTCCTTGGTAATTTCATCAGTAAATTTTCTTGATATTATGTGGCTTCAATGGTTGTTTCCTCATTGATATATCTATAATTATTTGATGGTTATAAGTATGTTTTATGACAGTTATGATGTGTGGATCTCATCATGTTTTGGCTAGTATATGAAATGTTATTGAATGAATGACCTAATAGATAACAATGCAACTATTGTGAGGAGATACTAGTCCTATTTGACAGTTCTCAGATAAGTATGACACCCCTATGCTCAGATTTGTTGTTGTAACCTGTAGATTACATGTTTGTGATATGTTTGATGAAATTTCTGTCCTGGCTAGTAGGGATCAGATCAAGTCCTTGATCAAGTGTTTGAATCTGTACCCTTGTTTCGATGTTAATTGTCATTTATGGAAGTTTCATGAAGTTCTAGGAAGTGGCCCGAGTCCTGACGTTGAAAAAGTGGCACAAAATCTAGGGTCACTAGCATAGAACTACTTGAAAAAGGCCACAGTCGCATGGATGTCTTGTTGTGGGAGAAACTATAGGGTCCCAATCGCATGCATGTCTTGTCATGGGAATGATTGAGGCTCTAAGGCAGTGAAAAAGCAAGTTCTCTTAGCGGTTGGACACCTGAAGGGGTTGGTTGGATCCTAAAGGTATTGTAGCTTCTTAAGAAGGTTAGTTTTGTCAGTTCCACTTCCTTAACTACACATGGGGAGTTGAATCATATCATAGTAACTCTTCGTCACATTTTTACCTTGGTGGACCAGTTAGCTTGGGTGAATGTGGGAAGAGGGTGTTACAGTTTTAACCATGGTACTATTCTTTCGTGTAGCTTATTTAAAGGTATAAAAAATCCATATTAATTTGTCCTAGTGGCCATTGGGATCACAAAAATGGTGTCATTAGGCACCACCACTTCTCTCAGTTTTCATGATGCTAACATTTAGTATTATACCCAAAGGAGAATGGTTTTATTTAACCTAGTAGAGGTGAGATACTAAGAATCGATCCACGAGAATCCATGTAGCATAAAGGAGAAGTATTTGTTGCCATGCGAGCCCCTATCTCATGCAACCAGGAGAAGATGCAAGGAAGAAGAGATAATGTGCATCAAGAGGTGGAGGTCATTATGGCAACTGTTGTTGGCAATTGTAGGTATCCATTCCACGAGCACGTGGAGGATCACATGGAGAAATATTCCTCACATGGTTTAGAGCTTCAGAAATGAAGGATAAAATTGTCTGGATATGATGGAATATGGAAGAGAAACTACAGACAAGTATTTTAGGGAGCGAAGAAGGTTGGCCTCAAATATTTAGTATGCAAGTCAAGCAACATGTGAGGCGATCTAGATGAGAAAGATACTTGTTTGATTGTTTGGTCAAATGATAGATCCAACTATGATCTATTGTGATAATCATAGTTGCATCAAGCTCTCTGAGAATCATTTTTTTCACGATCGATCCAAGCATATAGATATCTAGTATCACCATTTATGGGATTGTGTGTGGAAGCAAATAATGTTATTGCAATACATTCTGATAAAGGAACAAGATGTTAACATTTTGACAAAGGCCTTGTCAAGAGGGAAGTTCGAGTTCCACAGGTGTAGGATAAGGGTGGTTGATAATCCCTTTCTTGCTGAGAGGTAGTGCTGAAAAATGCAGCAAGAAATTCTCAATTTGATTTTTCCTTGTTTGTTGATGTGGAATCCACATCAACAAACAACTTGGATGATGTTAACTTGTGTGACATAGCTTATGTCACCCAGTTTACTCAGTAAATTTGAGTTGGAGTTAGAGTTCAGTTCAACGTGTGATTACTAATTTGTAGCAATCAAGGTCAATTATCTCGGCTTGTTTTCAATTAAACTAGTTCCAACTTTTGGAGGAACTAGTGGAAGATCAATTAAATAGTGGGACTTCAGTAAGACTTAATGATCATCTAGTTAACTAATCATTCAGCGCAAAATAGCTAGTGCATGCAGATAATTCTAGTTACCCAGTTGAGGTGGAGATTCCAAGGTAGTCTAACATCAGTTGTTGACTAGTCTTAAATGTACAGGTGTTGCATGCAGTTAGATGATCAACCTAAGGAATTGAGCAATTCAAGTAGAGGAATTTCCTAAATAATAGGGCCTCATTCCTCAAGGAACATCGCAAGGAAATAGGAGCTCAAGCAAAGGCAAAATTTGACTAAGTCTGGGTCATAATCATTTAGTGAGTAGAGAGATAGGTTATGCACTTGCAGGGTGTGCTCAGTTGAACAAAGCAATTGTAATACTTATCTAGTCTTCTAATTTAATGCAAGAAGGCGTTGGGGTTTTTAAAAGATTGCTTTCTCCAGATAAAAATACTTGTTGCATGTGTGTTATTTCTTCTTGCATGTCTAAAATTTTTGTTCTAAATTGTGAATTAATGTCTGCATAACAGTAGAGTAGGTTTATGTCTTGTTATTTTGATTAAAATTTCATGAGCAGTTGAAAATATACATAGTAATGTCTACAAAAATATGGTGTCTCGTGTTGATGTGTTAATTGTCTCCTTTGTCATTGCATTTATTGTTCTATCTTCAATTATTTTTGATGATTGGAAATATTAATTATATTGAAAGATTACTAATTGAAGAATTGAATTGGGCTAAAGTAATTGAATAAGAATAAAGCAGTATGAAGATTAACTTGTTGGAGCCTTGGAGCCCCAACATTATACTTTTGGATTCTAGTTCATCTTTCTAGTGATTCATCTTGACTCTCTTTGAGCCTTTTAGTTTATCTAAAACAACATCATAAGTGACCATGAACTTCTTACATGTCCTCAATGGTAGTTAATGTTCCATTGGCTTCTTAAACCCGAGGAAAAGAATGATAACCACCCTACCCCTTGTAAGGAAATACATTATCCTATCACCCTGGGTAGGGTATGTGCAAGGTACAATGTCTTAAAACCACAAGAAACAATGAAAATCCTTTGAAGATAGTCTCACACAACATAAAAACAATATATTTTATGCCATTAAACACTAGGAGAATCAAGATGATGTACATGATCATAGGACTATTCTCCTACACGTAAACCCAACAACAGCATGAGCCTCACATTATTCCCACTGGATGACGAAATACATCACCACAAGACCATGGCAGTGAGGTCAACAACCTGTTAATTCTTCCATACACCAAATTTAGGGGAGGTGACACGTGTAGGAGCCTCATGTCACCTTCCATAAAATAAAAAGATAATTTGATTTGAGCTTCATGAAATGGGGAACAAATGCCTATGATCTCGTCCATCCACGTAGATTGTAAGGGTGGTTTCTAGATCCTCAATTCCCTTGTTTGCTTGGACATGGCAAATTATTTCAAGTGTATTCAAAATTGATATATAAAGTGTTAGGAACCATGAACCTTAAAATTGATAAGAAGTCAATGAATACAATCCACTTTGAGGAGGGAACCGCCTTTTACAATGGATTCAATGTAGGAGCCTCATGTCACCTTCCATAAAATAAAAAGATAATTTGATTTGAGCTTCATGAAATGGGGAACAAATGCCTATGATCTCGTCCATCCACGTAGATTGTAAGGGTGGTTTCTAGATCCTCAATTCCCTTGTTTGCTTGGACATGGCAAATTATTTCAAGTGTATTCAAAATTGATATATAAAGTGTTAGGAACCATGAACCTTAAAATTGATAAGAAGTCAATGAATACAATCCACTTTGAGGAGGGAACCGCCTTTTACAATGGATTCAATACATGAGACGAGAGATGATGATCCTAAGACTAACTCTTCTTGGTGTGTGTGTGTGTAGGGTGCAACAACGATGAATGGGTACGATGAAATGTTCTAGTTGACATCCTAATATGACAAATAAACTAAATTAATAATGAATGCTTATTAGGGCCTTAATATAGGGACCCAAGAGCCTGAACTTAAAGACCTCACTAAATCTCCATAAGAGAGAGCATGCATTTAATAATGCAATTTTATACCCAAGAAATGGTTTTCTCTCCCAATGAGAGCCTAAATAACATTTGACAAGTCTTCAAGGATGGTGATCTTGTCTTAAGTCTTTCCCTTAAAAAAAGTGATCCCTTGGAAGGTTGCAAGAGCTTCTGCCTTATTGTTCATTGCATTTCCAAGTCCTAAACAAAAGCTAATTATTGTTGTCCTCTAAGATCAATGATGATCCTCACATTTGCCAACATTTATTGATATTACATTGATTTATTATATATGTACCATTAAAATTTAATTTTAATTCAATCATTAATAGTCAATGGTAAAATATCAATTGTCTAGTAAGCACATATTATATGTATTTCAATAATTAAAACCAAAAAACTAAGGTTCAACTATTTAAAATTTAATATATATATATATATGAAATGGAAATCCCCATTTCTCATTTTTTCCACTTGAAAAAATCATTGGATGCTTTTGAGACAACATTCAAAATCTTAATTGAGACTATAAATGAACCTAAAATGTATTTTAATCAAAATAGTAAGAAAATACGTAAACCCTTGTATTTTTTGCCATATTGGATGCAACTAGGACCAAATTTACGATACTATTAACTTGCCCTAAACTTGGCTCTATTGAGGATTTGAACTTTGATTCTAAAAGAAGAAAATAATGTGGACATTAACTTAGATGACAACTTAGTTGTCAAAGAGGGTGTTATTATGAATACTAGTGTGAATGTTAATGGGGGGTATTATTTGAGATGTTATTGTGAATATCATTTGATCAAAAATATTAAATTGGACATAAAGTGGCAGCGAGTTAGATGTCAATGGACACATAATTATGGTCACCATAAAAATGGCATTAACATTGTCAAATATGTCCATTTGTATTCAAATCCAATTTTTCCATAGAAGAAATAAATAAATAAAATCCCATCAAAATACATGTGCTTGGATATTTTCATGAACTAAATTAAGATTGTTTTTTATTGAAATATTGTATTGCACTAAGTTCCATATTTAGATCATAAAACTCTGAAGAGTCACAACACCAACTATATAAATAACATAGAACAAAAGTCAAAATTGGAAGCTAATTATCACAATATACATAGAAGATGATGAACTTTAGTGATAATAATTAAACAAACAAAGTGCTAACCAATGTGCCTATATGACAGGGATTCTCTCTTTATAAATATTATTTTTTATGCATTTCATTACTCACAAGTTCTCTAGCTATGAACATATGGGAGTTGGACTCTACCTACACATTCCTTTCTTAGGACTTAACACATGATGCATCTTTTTGCGTGCAACTTTACATATGAAACTATACAATCATAGCTTCCTTGAAACTTGGCACACATGGCACCTCTACTCTTGTAGTCTTAAACTTGTCTTACATGGCACTTCTACTCTTATAGTCAGACATTTGGCATAGCACTTACACTCTAATACTCTCACAAATAACACTTCAAATCTTGCAATCATGTACACCTATTATAATATTCTTAAGCATGGTTTGCTTGAGTAATAATATTCTGTTATAATCTCCACATATACTACGTAATCTTCAACATTGTAATATAGTTGAGAATTTTTGTCAAAACACTTTATTTACATACTTTATATTAAATGTAACATTCTGGCAAACCATATTTCAAAAATCTATTCAATAAATATTATCACTCTGATGCATAGCAAAGAAATTATTCAAAAAACTTAAATCCTTCTCCAACTTTCCCTTAGTTAGTTATTTGTATGAGAGTATTAAAATACAAAAGATATAATTTTTTGACTACCCATTATGAGAACTATATAATCTATTCATTTAATATATAATACATTTTGGTTAATTTATATCATTGACATTCCATGCATATATTAACTTATTTGCCATATAAATTCAACTTAATGGGTTTTTACAGAAGTGATATTAATACAAAATCCCTACAAAATTTGTTATAATGGTGATATACATGGTTGTTAATCAATCAATTTAAAGTTATATAGAAAATCTTCTTTATAACTTTGATACTTGTATCATATACCCTGGTGGGAAGTCTATGTACAATATAAAGCCATGAAACAAATCAAATGTCTATGATAAATTGGGATGAGTTCAAAATCATTCAACCTTATTGAATACTTTGAAGACAGGCATATGCAAATGCAATGCTTGCACAAAATCTTCGCTACATGATATTAGAGCGCAATTCTGAATTTCAATTTCACACGATGAGCCTCCACTTGAATTTTGTGTGACCTTGATGTATAAATTAGTTTTACATAGGTACATATATGCTGATTTAACTCAATTTCCTACCTATCAAACCTCCAGGAAACGCATATGTACTAGATGTCGAAGTAAAGAAGTAGAAAGCCAAAGACTGTTAGGCAACACCAACGAAGCTGGCCAACACAAGAAGAACAAACGTTGTCAAACAACCCCAATGACAACTTGGATATGTACTCTGTGAGTGACTGGACAGGTGAGTAGCTTTGAAAGGGGCCAGTCAACTACCATGTATTATTTCAAACCGGGCTACTGCTGCTGCTAATGAAGACAAAAGTGGCAAGGCTTGATCTAATATTTTTTCCGAGCTTGGGGAGAAGAATTGGTTTAGACATATATGCATATATAGCATCATGCTGAAGTCAAAGCATAACAAGTTCTGAAACCCAAAATAGGGAAAAACTGGACTTTCATCCTGATAGCTAAATTGAAATACTGTTGGGGATACCATGACCAGTTACCCCTGGACCTGATGATGGAAGCAATAAATCGTAAGGAAGTACGCCAACCCCATTCCTGTTCTTGTTACTCAAATCTTCATTTCTCTGATGTATGATTTCCTCTACCCCCTGAATTGTGGCAGAAAACCTTTGAAAGGCCTCCAGTGCTCTTCCATCATTAGTCCACTTAGTCTCATGTCTCTCGCCCAAGTACTCTTCATCTGGTGAATGCGTTGAGAGAGTGTCCACGACAGCCATGGTTTTGGTGGCTTGGAGCTGAGTTGGCATTGATGATAGGAAGAAATTCTGAGGATTTGAAAGAAAGCTTTTATACTCTGGATCTGTTTCATTGGGGATCAACTTTCTCATAATACAGGGTCTGTTGGGTACATACCCTCCATATGGGTATTGTCCAAAATTCAAAGCATCATGCTGCCCTCATGCCACCCAGATTATTGTAGTTAAGATCCCTGCTAGATCTTCCTTTGTCTCCAACTTTGGCCACCAGGATGCATTTATTTTATCGTAATGCCCTTTGTTTATTGTTTCATCCCACCATGCTTGAAGTTTAATATCAGTTTGCACACTGTTGGAATCAAAGTAATAGATGGAAACATAATCTTCCTCCCATTCCTTTATGGTATACCAAATAAGAAGACTATCGGCAACATATGGGTAATCTTTAATTACAAGTCTTAGACCATGGGGTTGACTCGGATCCTCTACACCCATGCCCCTAACATGGAAAAAGCCATCACTTGTTAGGTTGATACATGTGATGATAAACGAAAAGTATTTGCAAAAGCCTAGATTTTAGCTGACTTTCATCTGATTTGTCAGAGCCAGAGTAGCTGTGACTGGAGAAAAGGGAAACAATAAGACCACGAAATAATAACCAACATGCACTCTGACACACAGACGTGTACATACATACATGGATATACATGCATATTTTGAAAATCCAAGCTTCTTTGTTTTCCTCTTTCCTTGTTTGGTTTCTTGAGTGTTTGTTTCTAATCGAAAAACTGAAGCTGTTGATTAGGCACGTTTGTGATTAACTAGACCACAAGAGGTCACCAGGAGAAAGAGAAAAAGAAAGAAACGCCGTTTTGCAATGGTAAGAAAATGGAAAAGAAGGGCCTTTTTTAACTACCTTGAGGCTTGCACCTGGATCTGCAGCATTTGGGCTGTGAATAGTTTGCTTCTCTTGAACAAATGTGTTTCAACTAGTTTTATGTCTTTCTGAATAATAGTTGAAAGAGTAGTTCAACAATGCTATGACGAAAAACAGGTTTTGACAAAATAACTCCGATAAAATCATAAATCAAGCTACAATATGCAAGGATTCTCACTCCCTAGAATCTAACCCGAGAAGAATTTAAAGAGAACATAAACACAATGTGAAGAACTAGCAAGAAACAAGCAGTAGTGCATCAAAAAAATACAGCATTAGCAGATCAACCAACCTAAGCTTTTTTGAAGATGAAGCCAACATGACAAATGGCTGAGGCTTACCAGATCATTTATGTGAAATTAAACTGAATGACGTTTGCCATTAGAGCTAAGAAAATATATCTTATGCGAGTGGGAAGTGAAATGGCACTGACGTTGTAGAAACAAGTACTAATGACACCATTTTGATAAAAGTTGGCATACAAGCAGAGCTACTGAAATGAGCCAAGCTAGATGCACCAGGCCCTTCGATGTTGCAACTTGGAAAGGATATGCCAAGAATGGTGTACATATCCAAAGGTACAAATATACAAGGATGGGAGAAACACAGAGCCTTGACGGCTGCATCAGGCTAATCAGTTTGACACAAATAACATATTCAGTAGCATTACTGACGACAGTCAAGCGACAAAGGGGAAAAAGATTAAACCTATTTCAAAGCCGAACACTCAACTGTTAACAATGCCCCCATTACAACAGCAACTTTGGAAAGTACGTGGAAAAAGAGTGGCAACATTGTTATTTACATTACGACAGTTGTGTGCAAAATACTCTTTCCCGAGATTGACAAGGTATAACGGTGGAGCATTCCTAGTGTATGGGCCATCCTGCATTACCCAAAATATTTCCATTCCAGGTTTCAGTTGTGGAATTCCAGTAATAGTTCTTAGTATTTAATAAAGGAAAAGTGACCACAACGTGGAGACCCGGGAATAAATCCAGTATGCATTTGGGTTATATTCCACAGGACAGCTGATGAATGTTGGTGATGTGGACCAAGTTGACATGATCAACTATGATGCACAGATTTTATGAGGATGTACAGCCTATAAAAGGAGCATCAAATTCATTTTTGGACACCTTTGAGTAACTTAACAGTGGGCAACTTGGGATTGCTCATGGGAGGAAGGGAATCTAAGCAGATGAGAAGGGGATCACAAGGGGATCAAACATATAAAGACGGATATCTCAATAAAGGAGATCAGAGAAGATCTCGAGTTTAAGTGTCTGAAAGTTCAGAGAGCTTTTGGGGATTGTGGGTTTGATCGTGGAGATTGAGATCATCAACATTGGAAGAAGAGTAGAAGTAAAAAAGGATTTAAATCGTGAAGTTCATGAAAGTAGATGTAATGAAGCTCACCATGTACCAGCAAATGATGTGGTGTAATGAGTAGAATAGCTTTGTTTTGGTTTCTGGCTTTGTTTAGTTTCAATAATAAAGCCATGTGTTATGTTATGCTTCCTTGAGGTGTTTGTTGCTTCCATGGTTTGTTGTTGTGCACTCTAAGATAGGCAGTTTGTTGCATCAAAGTGGGAAGAACCTACGGTCAAGATAGCTCCAAGAAGGACAGTGTTGGGAAATGTTGTTGGAGGAAGACATGGCACTAACAAAAGAAGTGTTCAGTAGATTTGTTCAAGAAAGAGACAGCTCCAACATGGGGGCGAGGTAAGATTTGTTTGGATTTGTAAAGAAAATTTCAGGGAAGTGAGAAGAATATAGCAGAGAAAGGAGGCAAATGAGTCCAAGGAAGTAAGAGCAGACCTCACAGAGATGAGTATGAGATTATATTATGTAAAGGAGGTGCAAGCCTTGGATGGGGCTTGGCAGAAAGGAAAGTAAAGATGGCGTATGAGGATGAAGATGAGTGATAGGAGGTCATGTACTTGATTGTTACTTTTGTCGTCAATGAGAAGGTGTCTCCTAAACAAGCACATCAGCTTGCCTTGGAAGCTAAGCAGAAGTTGACCAACAGACAACAGGGTGTGAAGGGAGAAGGAAAAGTAAAAGGTGAAGAATTTATTAGAATGTTGAAAATAAAATCTATAGAAAGGTATCTCTACGTTGACGACAAAATTAACAATCAAGTACATGAAGACAGCAGATATGTGAAGTGCAATATGATGTGAGTTGCAAGATATAATAATATCTAGAGAGAGTGTTCCCAGATTGTTATGGTGAAAGCCAATTATGAGTAAAGAGGGCATGTGGTTGTGTGCATCCTAGAAGAAATTAGGAAGGGGCTTACAACATAAAATATGCAAGAAAAAATCTAGAAAAGTGGAGTTAAAGAGAAAGCACCATTGCAAAAGATGCATGTGGGAAATTTTGATTATTCTAATATGTTTTGTGTTGAGTTTGCAAATATGAAAGATCGAGGATGTAAATGTCTTTTATTTGAATTCCATAAGATCAGTGACCAAGAAGGAGTTGAGAATCTCCTTGAAAGGGATGAGATGAACGTTGCATGTAGTTTGTGCACAGATTCGAAGGTTACAAACAATGTGAAAGCTGCAATGTATCAGGACGATAGAGGCAGGGAATTTGTGGTTGCACAGCAACCAAATATTTTCAAGAAATGAGTGGTACCTAAAGAGCAAGATGTCATAGGAGAGTACCCCAGATTGAGGCAGCATTGGTTGGTTATTTATGAGGTTTTTGTGACAAGTATGTTGAGAAGTATTGATATAATTGTATAGACCATCCCGCATCACCCAAAAATATTTCCATTCCAGTTTCCCAGTTTGTTGAATTCCAGTAATTGTTCCTAGTATTTAATAAAGGACAAAGGGACCTCATCACAAAGACCTAGGAATAAGTTGGGTCAGATTCCACATGGTAATTGTTGATTGGTGACAATGTGGACCCACTTGACTATGTCAACCATATGATCAGATTTTATAGAGGATTAGAGCCTATTAAAGGAGCATACAAATTCATTTGTGGACAGCTTTGGGTAGCTCAATAGTGGGCAATTTAGGATAGCTCAAGGCAGGAAGGCAATCCAAGTAGATGAGAAGGAAATCTTCAAGGGAACTAAAATAGAGAAGAGGCATGTTTCTCAACAAAGGGGATCAAAGATGAAGATTTCAAGTTCTAGTGTGTTGAAATGTGGCAACAAGAATATTCCAATTTTAATTTGTCCTTGAATTAAAATTCGAATTTAGTCTCACCAGCTGCTTGAAAAATAATTAATTAATTCATCTTGAGTTAATTAGTTGGAGAAATTCAAGCTAGAAGTCTTTGTGAAGTCATGCAACAGTTATCCCTCAAATTAAGGAGATTATCCCTTAAATTAAGGAGATAAGGATGAGTTGTATTTGAGTTGTAATTAGTTAGCTCAGTTAACTGAGTTAAGTCCAGTTAAATTAGTTCCAATCAGTTTGAGAAACTAATTGTGAGTTTAGTCAGTTAATGTATGCATGCATGAAACTAGTGCACTCCAAATAACTGAAGATTCTCTCATAAATAACTCATGCATGTCAGTGCAGACAAATACCCAGTTGAGATTAAAGACAGGGACAGTGTACTATCAGTTGCAAGAATTTTCCTATAAGAAAATCTCTTGCATGCAAAAGGAATTCATTCCTTGAGATTTGCGCAGTTTTACAGTGTGTGAGATCAGTGTCACACAAGGTTACAGCTGGAGCACCCAAGGAAAAACTGCGCAAGGAAATAGGAGACTTGGAGGGCAAAAGAGAGGGCATATGAGCAGTCTATTTTGTCTATGAGAGGCAGTGAGGGATTGTACTGAGAGCTGGATGGTTGTGAGAGCTAAAGTTGTGTGTAATCCTGAGATATTTCCACTTGTATGATAATACAGATAGCGAGGTTTTTAGTTGAGGCTTTCCCCAGAGTATTCTTCTATGTTTCATCTGTATTGATCCTTCTTCTCTGTTATATGTGTTCTGTTTGATCTTGCTCAAATCGATTAAGTTTCTGCAAGTTTGATTGTAGAACTAGATTAAGTATTTTGCTTTAGTTATATTGCATAATCAAGTTAATCTACAGTGAGAATTTCTACATGGTATTAGAGCAAAGGTGATCGAAGCTGTGCACAGTATACTGAGAAGGGAAATTCGAAGTTTGAAGTTCTTGGTTGCACGTGCAAAATCGAATTCTTATCACACCTCAAAGTTCACCAATGGCGTTCAATGGCTTGAGACTCGAGTATGCTCTGGATGGCAGCTCGAATTACATAGCATGGAAGGATCGCATGGAAGCGGTATTAGAAGACAATGGTTTGAAAGATTTCATTGGTCAAGAAATCCCCAAGCCAGCTGCAGCTAATGCACAAGAATTGGCTGAATAGAAGAAGTGTGTGGCGAAGGCGAGACGGATTCTTCTAGAGGGAGTTTGAGACCATATTGTCTTGAGTCTCCATGGGAAGGAGACTTCGTTTTCAATGTGGAAGACATTGAAGGACCTATATTAGAACAGTAGCGACCAAAGGAATCTGGCGCTCAAGGATAAACTTCGGAAAATCAAGATGGAGAAGGGCGACACTGTTTCTACATATCTGAACAAGCTCACCACCTGCAGAGATGAGCTTGGTAGTGTGGGAATAACTACAGCCCACGATGATATGGTGAGTTTTGCTCTCTTCGGTCTTCCAAAGAGCTAGAATAGCTACCAGGACTTTGTGAATGGAAGAGAGAAACTGTCGGATTGGGAACGACTGTGGTCGGATCTGATGCAAGGGGAGATCAAGAGGAACACAAGAGATGGTTCTTCATCTAAGCATGATGATGAAGAAAAATTGGCCTTAGCAAGTAAGGCAAGGAAAGGGAAAGGGAAGGCTTCCCATTCCAAATCTAATTCTTCTCATGGAGGGAAGAAGATTGACAAATCTAAAGTGAGATGTTTTAATTGTCATGAGGTGGGCCATTATGCAACTAATTGCCCATTGAAGAAATCCAAGAAGGGATCCTCGAAAGGATCAGAAGGTGAGGCATTAGCCTCTCAGTTCGAATTGGATTTTACCCTCATCGCATGCATAGTTTTATCGATGGTGGGTTGTGTTTGGTATCTGGACAATGGAGCCTCATTCCACATGACCAGCGATAAAATTTTATTCAGTACCTTGGAGGAGAAAGACCTCAAGATGCGCATAGAAATGGGTGATGACGGAAAGTATTGTGTTTCAAGAGAAGGCACGGTTGCTTTTCAAAGGGAGTATGGAGCTCGTCTCACCTTGACTGATGTAAAATATGTCCCTGGACTGAAGAAGAACTTGGTATCAGTCGCGATGTTGGAAGACAAAGGCTACAATGTTGTCTTCAGTAAAGGAAAGGCGTTCCTGAGACACATAGCCACGGGTCAGACCAAGAGGATTGGGATTCAAGTGAAGAATCTCTATAAACTAGAGGTAGATGATTGTGCTGCATTGAGTTCGAAAGCAGAATTGGTGCAAAGCCAAGACATTGGCGAGTTATGGCATAGGCGGTTGGGCCACTTGCATCATGGGGCCTTGAAGATAATGCAGCAAATCTCTACCGGACTTCCCAAAGGTAAACTTGAGCAAGTGGACACATGCAAAGGTTGTACCTTGGGAAAGTACGCCAAGTCTTCCTTTCATGATCGAGACAGTCGAGCTGAAGCAATCTTAGAGCGAGTTCATATTGATGTGTGTGGACCATTCTCGACAGCATCCACCGTGAAACAAAGGTATTATGTGATTTTCATTGATGATTTTTCTCATAAATGCTGGATTTATTTCATGTAGAAGAAGGACCAAACCTTCTCAAAGTTTTGTGAGTTCAAAGCTTTGGTTGAGAAAGAGTCAGGGAAGAAGATCAAGGCCTTGAGAAGCGACAATGGTGGAGAGTATGTCTCTCAAGAGTTTAAGGACTTCTGTGCAATGGAAGGAATTAAACGGGAGTTGACGGCACCTCATAACCCACAGCAGAATGGGGTGGCCGAGAGGAAGAACAGAATGATTGTGGGGGCAACTCGGGCGATGTTGCATGACCAAGGCCTACCACTTCATTTATGGGCTGAGGCATGCAACAAAGCGGTCTATTTGCAGAATAGAAGCCGACATCGCATACTTGGGATGAAGACACTAGAGGAAGCTTTCTCCTGGAAGAGACCAGATGTGGGTCACTTCATGATCTTTGGCTCATCGGTATATTGCCATGTGACCAAGGATGCCCGAAAGAAACTTGAGCCGAAAGCTGAATTGGGAATACTTGTGGGGTACACTGATTCACCTCACAACTATCGGGTGTACTTGCCTACCAGTCGGAGGACAGTGGTTCGTAGAGATCTCAAGTTTGATGAGCAGAAGGCCATGCGAGTTTCCTTTGAGAGGGAGCTCCAACTACAAGTTGTGGAGGAACTTTTAGTTCTTAAGGAGGAGGAGCCTCAGACTGATGCGGAGCAGCCGCATGCAGAGGTTCCAGGAGTGGAGACATCCACTCAAGCAGAGTCTTCCAGAGATGGATGGAAGCGCACAAGAGAAGCTGACAGATTGTTGTCGGATGCGAGAGAGAATGTGGGAGAACCATCTTCTCAGCACAGACAGAGGAGGTCACCTGATAGGTACACTGGATACATGGCCCTTGTTGGGGAATGTGTTGAAACCGAGCCATCTTCCTTTGAGGAAGCAGTACAGCAGCCGATTTGGGTTGATGCTATGGTAGAGGAGTATGACTCCATAATTTGGGACAGTGTTTGGGATGTGGTTCCAAGACCGGAGAACAAGTCAGTTGTGAGTTCCCGTTGGCTTTACAAGGTAAAGCAAGCTGTTGATGGTAGTGTGGAGAAACATAAGGCAAGATTTGTTGCCCGTGGTTTCTCACAGGTCGAGGGGATCGACTATGATGAGACTTTTGCTCCTGTAGCAAGGTACTCATCTATCAGATCGATGTTGGCACTATCAGCATAGATGGATTGGAAGATCCATCAGATGGATGTGAAGACCACATTGCTCAATGGCAAGATTGAGGAAGAGGTGTACATAGAGCAGCCGGAAGGTTTTGAGACCTTCAATCGTGAGTCGCATGTGTGCCGACTCAAGAGAGCTTTGTACAGGTTGAAGCAAGCACCTCGTGCTTGGTACACTAGGATTGACAACTACTTCACCAGGTTGGGCTTCACAAAGAGTGAAGCGGATGCGAACCTGTACCACATCATGGTGAAAGGTAAGCAGTTGATCATTGTTCTTTATGTTGATGATCTCATATTGACAGGTGATGATCAGTTGATCATGTCTTGCAAGGAGGACCTTGCAAGAGAATTCGAGATGAAAGACATGGGTCTCATGCACTACTTCCTTGGCATGGAAGTGTGGCAGAAGGATGGGGAGTTGTTTGTGTCTCAGGGAAAGTATGCCAATGAGATACTCAGGAGATTCCACATGGAGAAGTGCAAGCCCATGCAGACTCCTCTAGCAGGTAACTGGAGGAAGGAGGATGCTACTTCAGGAGAAGTAGTAGAAGCTACTGTGTACAGGTAGCTTGTGGGTTCACTGATGTACTTAGTGAACACACGACCAGATTTGTGCTATGCGTGAACCAGCTAAGTCAGGCTATGGTTCAACCTACCAAGATGTTTTGGAAGGCAGCTAAGCATGTTTTGAGATACCTCAAAGGCACATGTCAGTATGGATTATGGTACAGACGGACAGAGGGAGTGAAGCTACAGGGCTTCACAGATGCAGATTGGGCAAGGATTCCATCAGATCGGAAGAGCACATCAGAAGAGATTTTCAACCTTGGGTCAGCTGCAGTTTCTTGGTACAGTAGGAAACAGAGGTCGGTTGCACTCAGCACAGCAGAGGCTGAATACATGGCTGCAAGTCACGCAGCAAGTGAGGGCATTTGGATGCGGAAAATTCTAGTTGGTTTGTTTGAAACTTTGATCAGAGGATGGATCCAACTGTGATCTATTGTGATAATCAGAGTTGTATCAAACTCTCTGAGAATCCAGTATTTCATGACAAGTCCAAGCACATCGACATTCGGTATCATCATCTCAGAGACTGTGTGGCGAGGAGGATCATGTTGTTGCAGTATATTTCGACCGAGGAACAAGATGCTGACATTTTGATTAAGGCATTGTCAAGGTGTAAATTCGAGTTCCATAGAGACGGGATCGGGGTGGCTGATAATCCCTTTCTTGTTGAGAGGGAGTGTTGAAATGTGGCAACAAGAATATTCCAATTTTAATTTGTCCTTGAATTAAAATTGAGAATTAAAATTCGAATTTAGTCTCACCAACTGCTTGAAAAATAATTAATTAATTCATCTTGAGTTAATTAGTTGGAGAAATTCAAGCTAGAAATCTTTGTGAAGTCATGCAACAATTATCCCTCAAATGAAGGAGATTATCCCTTAAATTAAGAAGATAAGGATGAGTTGTATTTGAGTTGTAATTAGTTAGCTCAGTTAATTGAGTTAAGTCCAGTTAAATTAGTTCCAAACAGTTTGAGGAACTAATTGTGAGTTCAGTCAGTTAATGCATGCATGCATGAAACTAGTGTACTCCAAATAACTGAAGATTCTCTCATAAATAACTCATGCATGTCAGTTCAGACAAAGACCCAGTTGAGATTAAAGACAGGGACAGTGTACTATCAGTTGCAAGAATTTCCCTATAAGAAAATCTCTTGCATGCAAAAGAAATTCATTCCTTGAGATTTGCACAGTTTTACAGTGTGTTGGAGCAGTGTGTAAGATCAATGTCACACAAGGTTACAGCTGGAGCACCCAGGGAAAAACTGCGCAAGGAAATAGGAGGCTTGGAGGGCAAAAGAGAGGGCATATGAGCAGTCTATTTTGTCTATGAGCAGTAGTGAGGGATTGCATTAAGAGATGGATAGCTGTGTGTAATCCTGAGATATTTCCACTTGTATGGTAATACAGATAGCGGGGTTTTTAGCTGAGGCTTTCCCCAGAGTATTCTTCTGTGTTTCATGTGTATTGATTCTTCTTCTCTGTTATATGTGTTCTATTTGATCTTGCTCAAATCGATTAAGCTTCCGCAAGTTTGATTGTAGAAGTAGATTAAGTATTTTGCTTTAGTTATATTGCATAATCAGTTTAATCTACAGTGAGAATTTCTACATAGTGGAGTAAAAGAGTTCAGAGAGCTCTTGGGGGTCATGGGTTCACTCATGGAGATCAAGATCCATATTGGAAGAAGATTAGAAGTTGAAAGGATCTGGAGCATTAAGTTTGTAGAGTAGATCTGATGATGAGTCTGCATGTGAGTGAGTGACATTTTGAGGTTGTGATGTAATGAGCAGAATAGCTTTGTTTTGGTTTCTGGCTTTGTTTAGTTTCTATAATAAGGACTGTGTTATGTTATGCCCCTTGAAATTTGTGTGGCTACCATGGTTTATTGCTGTGGATTCTGAGATAGACAACTTGTAGTTGCACCATGCAAGTAATTGGAAATTTTGATCATAAAAGTGGCAAGAATGTGTAAAAAGATGAAAAATATAAGGGATGTGTTTCTATTGAAATTCATACTAAGATAATAAGTTTGGACCATCACACACCCTTTGTAGTGTCTTAATTGACAAGTTGTATGGACAAATCACTTAAATACAAGTATGGGAGCAGCACTGACAGCATATGTAATGTGCTAGCTACTAGGAAATATCCTATGTAGAGTATCCTATCTGAGAGCAGGAACAATGCAGAATATGAAAATGCATTAAAATTTAATACTAAATAGTCTACGATGATTTTAGTAGACATCGATTAGAAATAAGCATTACAAGTTACCAATGCAGAAGTGTCTACTTTCTTGATAAAAATGAGTAGGCAAATGGCAGTACTCTCCAATCCAAAAAACAATTGCCTGGATTAATGGCCATTTTCAAAGAACTAGACTAGTGCTGGTTAAGATTTAAGGTTGGGAAAATATTTTCTTTAAGGGAATTTGGAGCATATTGACCACTTCCTTTGCCCTCAGGAATCAGGATACGACAAGGAAAATATTTTTCTGTTTTCTGCAGTTTAGGCCTGTTGTACAAGGGATTTAAAATGGATGATATAAAAGTGATAGAGTTAAAAATTGTAAATTTTCATTTAGGCAACTAAAATTATTGTCAAATGAAGACCTATTTGTGAGGGATCCAACAAGACATTACAATGTGCTCGTCAATAGAAGAAATGTCCATTTTTTCCAACTAAAGTAGCATCTCATATCAAGGATTTGAATGTGCCTTCTATCAATATTAGATCCCATGGATTCATCGGGTATTCATGGAGAATGGAATATGAAAGTAAAGTCATGTTTTTACTGTCTCAAATTAAACCACATACCTTGCAAGCAAGTCTGCAGGCAAGGCCTCCCTGTCAAAGCGCCATGCTCTGTCATATGCAGATGCACTTAACTCCATGGAATACTTGTCTGGTGTAAAGCAAGATTCAATAACTCCTCCTCCATTTATCAAGCTCTGGCGAGCCAATGCATTAATTTCCATAGTGTAACGCAAATGTGGTAGCAACAGCTTGAAGATGGGATGCATACAGCTCAGCTGCCTGTTAGCTGCAATAATATAGGGCTCCATGCAAGCATGTGTCCGTAGCCTGTCAATTGATCCAGAGAGTTAAGGTCTAGCATAAGACTTTGTATGAGTGAAAATGTCAGGCAGGCCATCTTAGAAGTTTATTACTCAACTCCTGATAAAAAGTTTGCACAGATGCAAAAAAAAGTGCTACCATTATGTAAATGTCAAAACTTTTCTTTTGTACCACACTGCCATATACACCATTGCAGTCAGTGAGGAAACTACATACATTGAAAACTATCTATAATCTGTGCAAATAAACTAATCAACATACCAGTGATTGACGAGCTGGTGAAAACCAGCATCATTGGCGCACACATGAGATTTCGCTAATTTCCAAAGCCAGTACGAAGTTGCATCATGGCCATCAGTGAAAATTCGTTTGGATTCAGCTCCAGTAACGGTTGGTGGGAGACTGAGCTCAATAACTATAGGCTTAAGAGTGCCACGTGGTGTTAAAAAGAATATTGTTCTTGAAGCATAAACCTTTCTCCCCTTCAGAGAATTTATCTTGGTGACAAACGGCATATATGCATCATAGTAGTCCAAGATGAACAATCTTTCCTCTTCAAGTGCCTGCTTCATACAACATCTGTTACTAGAGGAATTTGGTTGCTAATCTAAAGAATACCCTACATTCAGATCATTCATGTTCCTGATTTTTTTTGGTTTGTCTATGACAGTGGGCTGGAGAGAGAAAGAAATGGAGCAGAGGATTTATATGTTCCGGTTATTCCATCCAACAGCCTTGCCTGTTCATATTGCCTCCTACACTGGTCTTTATTAAATATGAGAAATAATATTACCTGCTTAACAGACATTCCATTTAGTTCTCCTTCGACATGTTCAGATTTGATTGCAGACTCTGGTGAACCATATATTGCCGGATCCAGTTTGCTGAGAATGGGAAAGTCCTGAACGACATTCATTCGTTTGGATTGTTAAGACTTGAAATGAACCTCCTAATGAATCACAAACTAGTTTAAACCTTTTAAGGGAGTATCACAGTTAACTCAGTTCAGAATTAGACAGAAGTCAAAACAAACCTTTAACCGTTCAATATTAACAGGGTTCACCCCCGCCAATGTTTGGCGGCCAAACTCATTGTCACGTAACCATGCAAATCTATCCCCTGAAACATCATGCATATCATATTAAAGTAACAAAGAACAAAATCTGTTTCTGTCCATAAATCATGGTGACAAGAAGCAGGTGATCGATGTGCGTGAAAAACAGCTGAAAATGAAGACTTGCAAGCAATAGCATAAATTTTCTTTGTCCTTACTTGAGATTATGCCTGGGATTTCATATCGTAATAGCTCTTCACCAGTTTTTAGCACCTTATTCATTATCTTTGGCAACATCAGATTTTTAAAAATATCATGTTGATGTGGCTCAATCTTTAAAATCTGGCCCTCTCTATACAGACGATCAATATCAGAAAAGCACCCAAACTCATAATTGGGATTCGAGAAACTAGCTATCAATGATGGTACCAAGTTATGCAATAATCCTTTTAGTGCTCCTGCAGAAAATGTACTTTTCTTGATCTCCTCGAATGCTTCATCCCGTGGAACATATACAGTAATACGATTTTCTTGTCTGCTTTCTGCAGATGGATCTGTCCATAAGCATTGTACGACTATTAGGGCAGCGTAAATTGCTCAACCCCTTATAGTTGAAATTGCATTTGAAATTTACCAAATGAAAAAACTAGGCAAAACAACAATTAATGAATGACCATCTTTTAAAATAGTATGAAGATATTTCAGTTTCGTTATCTTCTTTGTGAAAGCTATTAAGCAGAATCACAGTTCTTGTACGCTTCTTGGAGACTTCGATGTGGGAACTTAATCACATACACTTACGAATTTTCAGTATGATCCTCTTCCAATGCACACGACTTATGTGGGGATGAAACCCATAAATGTCAAAAATATCTAATCTCCATGTCCATTATTAGTCTTATATGTTTTTCATTCACGATCATTTTTTGGGTCTCCAATCTATAACCAATTTTAGAAATTCCAAGAAAAAAGAGCTGAAAATATTATATTGATATGGCCATTTAGAATTCTGTGGGCAAAGAATCCATTGGATGCCAAAGAAGCAACTTTCACACTAAGGTCTCCTCCTTTCAATTACATGGGAAAATCTTATGATAGCTGGGGAGAAAACCCACACTAGATCTGGCAGTCTAGATTCTCTCCCAAAAGATGCTGTTCTTTCTTTAAGGCAGTTAAAGGTTGTTAACTTGCTTTTGTTTTACTATGGCTATACTATGTAAAAGAACAGTCCAAGTTTGTATAGGTATGAAGTCATAGTTAGGTACTCCATTGTTCTATTGCACATGATTTTTATCAGCTAGTGAAGCATTTTCTCCACAACAACAGAAATAAAAGGTAAGGTAACAAAAAATGCTGGCATGTTATTCAAATATTAACAATTTGAAGTTAAAACAAGAATCAATGATAGTCTAAAGGTAGCTGTGTAATCACCATATCATAACAAAAAGAAAACAGAAGGCATAAACCAGAATATCACAATATAAAATGAGCTTTTATGAAAATTCCTATACAACCCATTTAATAATTACCATAAAGTCGAAGAAAATCATAGCTTCAGGCTCTTAGTTTCATACAAATGAACCATCAAAAGGTATGGTGCACTATTGAAATCTGTACATAATGACAAAATGCACTAAAACATGAAAGACTGATGTCATGCTAATTAAGCTGGGATGAATAAGGTAGCAATTTGAGAATAACAAAACACTCTCAATGTATGTAAATTGAAGGAACTCATAGAAATAGTCATACAAAGATCCAAGTAGGGAAGGTCAGGTTCAATCAAGCATCTGAATCATGCACTATTCAATCAGCTTTACTTCGTAGTCTGATCATGTCAAAGTATCATGGAACCTTTATGGTAGTTCTCATGGTTGATGGCAGTACATTTGTTATTTTTTCTAATCTTTTATTCCTTTACTAGTTCAACCAGGATTTTTGAAGATAAAAAGACATAATCAAAGTAAAATCAATTTGCATCATGTCAGTATCATGAATCATAAGGCCTATTGTCACTAAAACCAATAGGCACTCGGTACTTGCATTTACAAAGCAGAGCAGAATCCCTCACCTGTCTTCATAGGAGGACGACCAGTGCGACAGCGTCTTGGATAAGTTATATCACCATCACCAAGAATCGGTCTTGCAAGATCCTCACTTTTATCAGCGTTCCCTAAATCATTGTAAGTCGCATAGTCATAAATTCTATCCCACTACTTACGTTCACCTTTTCCATCCCCACGCTTGTCTGTCAGGTCCTTCTGCCGAAGATCCTCTAGCCCATCAGGGGTTTTTGAAGGCAAATATGGCTGTTTTGATTTCAAAAAGAGAAAAATAAAACGCAGTAAGATTGTCTTCCCAAGTTTTTAACAAGAAAAAATGAAAATTTGACATGAACCATGTTGGGATTGTAATCTGCACAATCAAGACACAGTTTCCTAATTATTCAGAATGTGTGTAGCTTGTTCAGTTGCTAGAGGAAAGAAAATGTCCACCTATATTTTTTTCTCTCATAGATTCTACAGGGCCTGCTAAGTTCATGAATATAATTTCATTTCGTAACCTTATCCCCTATTCCTCCTTACTAGGGAAATTTACTTGACCTATGTTCTGAACACAACCCATGGAAGGCCAGTCTGACACTGTGCACCGAGCTAGCTAAACCCTAGTATACTCAGTCTCTAAAAACACGATAAACTCTGAAAATCCAATGTCCAGTTTGGGCAATCTAACTAACCTGATTGCTGAAGAAGATTCTTTTCTCGGGATTATCCTTCTTTGAATGAACCCAAGAGTGGCAGGGGAAGTAGATCGGCTCGCTGTCGAACCCTTCCACCACAATGGATTCTAAAAAGATTTCTTTGTCGTGATGATTGGTAACTAAAATAGCTCCCGGCCAACCAAAGTCAGCGCTTACTGTAAAATTTGCAGTGCATTCCATTATGTTATCTTCACGGGCAGTCTGCAGCAGCCAGCCCTTCAAAGCAGATTCTTTGCTTCTCTTGCCACTACTTGTCTCTGCAGCAGATAAAGAAGTGAAAAAATAAGCAAACAAAACATCTTCATCCAGCCAATTCAGTGTACATAAACAGGAAAACTAATAAGACGGAAGACCAACAAACTATGAATTAGCCCATACCCATCTAAACCTGGGCCTGATATATACGTCAACCAAAGCATGATATTGCATAGTTGAGTTCCAATTTTCGATAGGTGAATTGTTTACATGAACTCTATATATCAATGTTTGAGCCTATGAACCTCAAGGTGCTGATCAGACCTGGATTAGATGGCTGAACGTAAATTCAAAGAGTTGATGGGGTTTACCGCATGGCTAGTTGATAAAGGCATTGATAGTTCAGGGCAGACGTCGCGAGTTCAAATCTCATAGAGAACATGAGTTAGTGTACTACAATTGGTAAAGGCATTGACCATTCAGGGTAGAGGCCCAGAGTTCAAATCTCATACAGTCCTCCCATGTTAAAGTGCGTTGTTGTACTATGTTGGTAAAGGCATTGAGTATTTAAGACAGGTCTAGGGTTCTTAACATGGATTGTTTTACTGTGTTAGTAAAGGCATTGACCATTCAAAACGGAGGTGCAGAGTTCTGAAATCTCATAAAGCCCTCCAATGTTAAAGTAGGTTATGATCATTCAGGGCAGAGCTCCAGAGTTCTAAAATCTCATAGAACCCTTCCATGTTAAAGTAGGTTATTGACCATTCAGGGTAGCGCTTCACAATTCTAATATCCCATAAAACCCTTCCATGTTAAAGTACTGTAATTGGAAAAGGCATAGACCATTCAGGGCAGAGGTCTAGACTTCAAATTTCCAATGGCCTCCCATATTAAAGTGGGATATTGACCATTCAGAGTAGAGGTCTAGACTTAAAATCTCCAAAGCCCTCCACATTAAAGTGGGTTATTGCATTGTAATCGGTAAAGGCATTGACGATTCAAGGCAGTGGTCCAAAGTTCATATCTCATAGAGCCTTCCATGTTAATGTTGTGTTGGAGATCATAGCTCTCACAGATTAAACCATTGTGTTTACAAATTAAAAAGCAACTGAAAAACGGAAGAAAAGAGTTAGATCACAGCACCCCACCTGGATCGATGTCAACACTGACTAGTTCCAGAAGGACGTTCTGGCCAATGACATCTAACAGAGACACCCATTGATTCTCGATCTTGTCCTTCATGCGCTCCTTGAGTTTCTTTCTGATTGTGGCCACGGCCTTCACATTGATCATCGCACCCTTGTCAACAGAAGGCGTCACGGCGGTCGTCGTCGCAGGTTTATCACTGATAACAGCACAAATTGGACCGATTCTCCTTCTGCAACTACCATCGTTCCAGCAGCTCGATTGCCTGCCCGGAAATTTTGTCGGGAAGCAAAACTCGCGCGCTGTGCTTCGTGTGAGCATCCGCTGTCCACTGAGCAACATAGACGATCTGACATTGGCGATCGAACACTGGACATGCTCCATATTGGTAACCCTCGTCAGCATCCTTGAGGCACTCTAGCACACCACTGGTCCTGAGCCTAATGGACTCACTTATTTGTTCCTGCACTCGACACGTTCATACAGATCAAGGCCCTGCAAAATCATAACTTCTTGAAGTGAAGACACTTAAGTAAACACTGCAAAATTAAATAAAGCTGTAATGAAATAGACATTTCATTACAAGGTTTCAGTGTTTACTGCAAAATGGATTAAAATCGCAGTACCAGCCGATCATCTATGAATATGGATTCATCCTACATGTCTATTTATATAAAATAATACTCCACTCCAATTACAGCGATTCTTCTGGTGTTCATACGTAAGCAAAAACCATGAAAGATCTATTGCCTGTGGGACCTCACAATAAAACCATGCACAAATCGTGATCAGCTCTAAGGGAAAAAGTAAGGAAAGTGTCACAGCTATACCTACCGTTCAATGCAATCCAGTAATATCCGCTCTCTGCATATGTACATTCTGCTTAATAATTACTGTTAAGCATCGCTGTCTAAATACCGCTTGCTGTTCTTATTGAAGTATGTAGCACGCTCAAAAAGTAATTAAATATTACATCTCGACTTATTAGTATAGCACTTGATCTTGATTGGATTTAGCCGTAGTATGTTTTAAAATTGTTTTTTTTTTGTTTTATGTGGTGTTTTAAAATTGTTTTTGTTTTGAGAGATAAGGAGACAGAGAGGTAAGGATATTGGCAGGAGTGAGAGTCTGTGTTTGTCATTTCAGGCCCACCCAAAGGTTAAAAGTTCATATTATATGGTATAGATGGTATGATTTTTGTTGTAGTTTTATTGTTGTGTTTTTTTACCTTAAAAATTATGGAAATTTGAGTTATATTTTAAAAAGTTTTGGCAAATTTTTTTTAAAGTAAAAATTCTCAAATTTCATAATTTTAAGTGTCTTAGAAGTTTTTGATGGTGCTGAATTTATTTCTGACATCAAAAACATGATTGAAACACTGCCTCTACAAGATTTTTTGAAATTTTTTACCGGGTTTCAGACCACTTTTGGCTGTCAGGACAATTCATCAGCGCCTATGTAGAAGACTCCATGATTTTCCTTCAATAACAGTGATGATTCAATGCCACCTAAAATAATTATATTATTTCCTTCAATAGCAGTGATGATTCAATACCACCTAAAATAAATGTAATCACTGCCTGGTTTGACCACTAAATTGTTATCACTGCCTAATTTAACTACTAAATTATGATAAATTTTTCCAAGTATTCCACCAAAAATACCACTTTATCTGACACCGACCTAAAAAAAAGCCATAATAACTCAGTTTTGTTACCAGGCTTGAATTCAGGATTTACTGTGATTCTTCTGTTAATATTTACAGAAGAACTAAACCAAGAAGTACACCTCCTGTCCCCACTGTATTCGTGGAAGTAATGTACTTTTAACCTTTCCAGGACCATCATACAACCCATTTAAAATGTGACATTTGAATTATTGCAAAATACATCCATTTCAGCTTTTTCCAAAAGCTCGTGTTCATTCTTGTTGACTGGATTTTCCTGGTAGAAGCCTGGATCCATCGTGGAGACTGACAATATATAATTAAAAATTGTCTGTCGACAACTTTAGTGTACGATTGACATTTTGCAGAAAAATAAAAAGTTGTGCTATTTGTATTATTTGTGCTTTAAACGATTAATTAGCCATCAAAGTCCATTCTTATTACCTTGTCACGTGATGCTTCGTTTGTCTTTTCCCAATTAAATTCAAGATCTTAACTTCAACTCAATTCTCACTCATAGAGAGAAACATAAATATGTTCAGAAAATCGAATCAGCCGCAACAAAAATTATCACTGAATCCAAATTCGAACACTTCCAAGCATTCTCTCCAATAAAGGACTTGGAAGTGACACTAGGGTTGGACACGTAGGAGTAATGACAATAAATTGGACAAAGATACTAAACAAATTGGTTTTAATTTTGTTTTCTTTTATATTTACATTAAACCCATTTCACAATTTCAGGGTTTGGGCTTTTTTATATTAATTAATAATAACAGTATAAATGAGAGTTGTTCACATTGTGAAAATTCATAAGTTTTATAAAGCAATTTGTCTTATAAATTATATTTAGTCCGGTGAATATTAAAATATTTTTTTTTATTTTTCTGGAGTGAAATGATAATTTATTCATATATCATTTGATTTATTTGGGTTTGTTTTAAAATTGTTTGTGTTTAGTGAGGAGCTTTTTTTTAGATATAAAGAAATGGAGTCGTGTATTGTGCAGGCATTGCCTGAATGAATGGTCAAAAAAGGCTGGAATCTTGGTAAAAAAATTTCAAAAAGTCTTGTAGATGCAGAGTTCGAATCATGTTTTTTATGGTGAAAATGGATTCAGCACCATCAAAAACGTCTTAAACACATAAAATTATGAATTTTAATCGTTTTTACTTGGATTTACAAAAATTCCTACCATATTTTTTCAAAATATAACCAGAATTTCCATAACTTTTAATGCAAAAAAAACATAATTTTTAAACAACCGCTTAAAAAATAAGTTAATTATTCTAAACGTAAAAGCATCCGACAGATACCACCAACCATTTATTCTCGGTGGCCTAGTTTCCTTAAATAACACGATGATAAATCAACCTGTATTGATAGATAACCTCCAAAAATAATTGTCCAGAAAAACAAAAAACCTTTTATCAGACAGGGACCTCAAAAAACCCATGATAACTAAGTTTTGTTAGCAGGCTTGAATTCAGGCTTTACTGTCGTTCCTTCTTTAATATTTTATAGACGAACTGAACCATCCCCACCCATTATATTCGTGGAAGTACTGGACTTTTAATCTTTCCAGGACCATCATACATCCCACTTAAAATGTGAGCTTTGGATTTTTGAAAAATATGTGTTTTCAAAAGTTCGTCTTCATTCATTTAACTGGCTTATCCTGGGAGAAGCCTACATCCATCGTTGAGACTGAGAATATATTATAAATAAATTTTATCGACAACTTTGTTAAGAAAAATAAAAAGTTGTGCTGTCTTTGTCTTAGAAATAGCGTTGCCTAATTATCCGTTGAAATTTGGTGAAAATTATTTTTACGTGGATTGTGAACTGTGTTTTTAAAAAATAAATAAATTTGAAACTTTTTTGTAACATTTTAAATGTGCAGAATTTGCTACTCAAACCTATACTGATTTAATAATTTTGTGTTAAATTTCAAATGAATATAACTTAAAAAACCTCAAAAAAAAAAACAATTAATTAGTGATTTGCTTTTAGCGATTAGTTAGCCATCAACGTCCATTTCTATTATCTTCTCAAGTAGTGTTTCGTTTTTCTTTCCCTTGATAGTCCTTGCTTTGTCGGGGAGCACAACATTCGACTCACGATTAAATTGCATTGATTGTTTATTATTTTGTCTTTAAGTCATTTTAGCCAAAGTTTTTGGAAAATGTGGCTTTTTTCTATTTTGCATGAATTCAAAATTAATTTTATAATTTTCTGAAAATCTTATTTCTAATTTTTTTATTGGCCCAACACCTTTGGATGGGACATAATTCTTTTAGTGGAGAGCGCTTTATTTTTTGTAACAAATGATTTAAAAATAAACAAAAACTAATTTTCTCAATAGCCATTTCATTAGTGCTTTATTTTTTATAACAATTGATTTAAAAATAAACAGAAACTAATTTTCTCAATAGCCATTTCATTAGTAAGTGCTCTGACATTAACACTGACACTGACATTGTTATGGTACTACTCTTCCCCATGATTACAGAACTAACATGGTTGCAGATCCTTTGCGTAGGCGGGGGGAGGCGGCGACAATGACAGGCTACACAAGTCGTTGTGCAGAGATACTTTTACAAATTTCCGGATCGTATATCATATGAATGTTTACAGAGGACAGGGTATGTGCGAGAGAACAGGGAATATTATCATGTTTCGTTGTGTGATGCTTTTATTGTGCGGATTATGAAGTTTGTGCGAGAGAGCAGTGGCATAGAGTTTTTGGTTTTAGAGCTATGTATCTTTGCACAATTGTTAAGATTGTTGATTTCAGTGTTCTGATTTTTCTAGGCTATGCAGTGTTGATCTACATTATCAAATCAACATCAGGGAGTGCCTGTTGATCTCTTCTAGTTTGGTTTGACTAAAAGTTAATAAGTTAAGCTTGTACAGTGGTGGTTGTGCAGAGGAAGCATGTGGTCATTCGAAGGTGGTTGTGCGAAGGAAGTGTGTATGGAAGAAACGTGTGCGGAGGAAGTTGCATGGAGACTGGCGTTAAGTAATTAATTCAATGTTGTTCTGAGCATTAGGGTTGAGAAGTGTAGCAAGGAAGGCTCAATTTGACTTAGACTTGGTCAAATTGAGAAAATTTGAAATTTCCACATTAGCGGACAACTTGGAGGCAGTTTACTGAAGTGACATGGCTGTCGTCACTCAGTTAGCTCAGTAAATTTGAGTTAATGGGCTTGGAGTTCAGTTTGCATGTGTTGATTGCTAATTTGTAGCAATCTAGTTCAGTTATTTCTAGTTGTACTCAGTTAAACTAGTTCTAATAGTTAATAGAACTAGTTGGAGGTCAGTTGTGCAATGGGACAATAGTCTAACTTAGTGATCATCTAGTTAACTAATCAATCAACCAAAAATAGCTCATGCATGTAAGGAATTTGAATTGCTCAGTTGTGGTGGATATTCCAAGGCAGTGTAACATCAGTTGTAGACTAGTCTTGAGTGTACAGGTGTTGCATGCAATTAATGATCAATCCTTGGGAATTGTGCAATCAATTTGGAGGAAATTCCTAAAAAATAGGGGCCAATTTCCTCAGGATTTGCGCAAGGAAATAGGAGCTCAGGTGGAGGCAAAAATTGACTAAGTCTGGATCAGAGCTTTTCATTGAGCAGAGAGAACAATTATTCACTTGTAGGTTGAGCTCAGAGTGAGCAAGCAATTGTAATACATTCTCTATTCATCTAATTAATGCAAGCAGGCTTAAGGGGTTTTTACCAGTTGTTTTCCCCTAGATAAATATGTGTACTTGTGTATGTGATTGATGCATGTTTGTGAATGTTGTTCTAAATTGTAAATTAATTTCCACATAGTAGTAGTGTAGAATTGTGTCTCTTAATTTAGATTAGATTTCTTGAGCAATTGCAATTCTATTACCACATTTCTACAATTAGTGCTAGAATTGAATCTTTGCAGAGGACAGGGTATGTGTGGGAGATTTCATTGTGCAGAGCTTTTACTGTGTTGAGCTTTTATGGAAAATAAGAAAATAGGTTAGGGTATTTTCAGGAGAATTATGATTATGTATCCTTTGAAGGTATGTGTAAGAGAAGCAGTGTGTGTGGATGCGGGAGATTTCATTGTGTGGAGCTTTTAATTTTTTGAGCTTTTATGGCAAAGACGAAATTAGGACATGGTATTTTTGGGAGAACTATGATTATGCATTCTATGAAGGTATGTTCATGAGAACGAGGAATATTATTATGTTCTGTTGTGTGGAGATGGCATATTCTTATCAATTTCTTGAACAAATCTAATACTTTTACAAATTTCAGATCATATATCGTATGAATGTTTACGCAAGATGAAGTATATGTGAGAAAACAAGGAATATTATTATGTTTCGTCATGTGGAGTACGGAGTATGTGCGTACAAGAATTGCATAGAGCTTTGATTATGACGGGGTACGAAGTTTGTGCTAGATATTTCATTGTGCAGAGCTTTTATTAGGACTGAGTATTTCCACAATAACTGGGGGTGCATGTGGAAAATAATGAAGATGGGTATGTTTGTCAATTCGTTGAACAAATCTAATAATTTTACAAATTTCCTAATGATATATCATATAAATGTTTACAGAGGATGTGGTATGTGCCGGAGAGCAAGGAATATTGTTATGTTTCGTTGTACGAATATTTTATCGTGCGGAGTATGAAGTATGTGCGTGAGAGAAATTGTGTAGAGCTTTTCTTTTAGAACTATGAATCTTTGTAGACGACGGGTGTTTGCAGGAGAACATAATGATTAAAGTTGTTAATTTTCATTATGCAATGTTTTTTTTGTGGGTTTGTGCGAAAGAAAGGGTGGTGCATAACGCAATTTTGTAATTTTACTTCTTTTCAATATGTAATAACGCACAATCACTTGCGCTTAGCTAGTTCCGTACTCAGTAATGCTTTATAGATACTCATTTACAATTGATTACTGTAACTTTTATGACTTACAATATAAATTATCGATTTTCCGAACAAATCTAATATTTTTACACTTTTCTTGATCGTATATCGTATGATTGTTTACAGAGGATAGGGTATGTGCAGGAGAGCGAGGAATATTATTATATTTCGTCATACATATATTTTACTGTGCGGAGTACGAAGTATGTGTCTTTGCAGAGGACAAGGTATTTGCAGGAGAAAATAATGACTAAAATTGTTAATTTTCATTGTGCAAGGTTTTACTGTGTGTTTGTGCGGGTGAAGGGGTGGTGCATAACACAATTTGTAATTTGGTCTATTTTCAATGGTTTACAAATACTCATTTACAATTGGTTGTTGTAACTTCTATGACTTACAATATACACTACAAGGAAAATACCTTCTAGCGAAAGTTTTTGTGGAGGCCCCTATAAAAATAGCCCAAAAATCCGTTTGTAGCGGAGGTGGACGGGCGGATGTTTTAAAGGATGTTTCTTTGACTATGCATCTAAATTATTCAAGTGCACTAGTGCTTTACCATCCATACAGTGTACACGCACTAGAGTTGCATATCACATGGTGCACTGTGGATTTTTATTTTTGAAAAATAAAAAACCACAGTGCGCTAAATATTGAAACATACGCATGCTTGAATATTCGCTAGCACCAGAATCCTTCATATAGTAAAATGTCTCGATGTTATTCAACAATGATGTCCTAGTGTGGTGTTGATGATGCTGGACCCGCCAACATGTCAGGGGATTTCCCCGGTAAGAAGTCCCAACTAGACCTCAAACCATTTGGTGTAGGAGTCCTAGCAGTGGGTCGTACGGTATCGCCTTGACTATGGTTGCGTTCAGAGGCAAGTAAGATGTCTTTGTTGGTAGTAAGGGTGTGACATGCGTAGCAAGCCAAGGAAGATGCATGAACAGTTCTAACACACAGAAAGTGAGGTGAGTGTGCCCCTTGGAAACTTGTGGAAGCACGCGGCTTGGAAGGGAACACACGAGCGAAGATGCATCACACACTAGAAAGTAAGTAAGCTAACAATCCAAAGTGATGGTTAAACCAATAGCACATCTCAGTAAGATTTATACATACTTATACAGAAAGAGTCCATACATGCATGTGTAAACAAATATATACATATATCATTAGGGTAACCAAGATAGCTGAAATAGAATAACAACATATTCATGAAACGTGTGGGTTCTGTTATATTAAGAAGTGAAAGTTCCAATCATACAGTACAACCATGACCAACTACTAGTCTCGGTAGTGAAACATTACAGTCACTGTCACTTTCTCCTCCAAATAGATGTACTAGCTCTGCACTATGGAGAAGCCAAGGCTCATTACAATACTCTCCAAGCTTTCTCTAAGATACTCCTATCGGAAGCTTGGCTGACGAAAAGCCTCTACAATGAGTTATGAGGTGTTATAAATAGCAAAGGGTGGGGTGACCCTTGACATTCCCCTTTGTGACTATTCACCTACCCTCATGTCTCTTCAACTACTATATGACTATTACATTCAACTATTGACACTTGCGCTTCCACTTTACAAGATGTTACATCCAATCTGCACATGTACCCATGTGAGACAAAATGGCTTGAGCAAGCCATGCAAGATATCACTAACACTCGGACCGTTGTGGTATGTTGGGTCCCTATAATACTAGTGATTACCCCATTACTATTGTAGTTATACCCCTTATTTATATTGATGTACCCATGTAGTGTCCATATTGTTACTATTGTGCCACATAGAAGCCCACTATTGTTATTGTTGTGCCCTACAATATTATTGTTATGTAGGCTTTGATTGTATTGGGACCACTTAGACTCCTATATATAGAAAGGAGGTATTTTCATTTGTATCATCGAAGAATTGTTCATTTATGTAATGTAAAGGAGGTTGCCCCCTCGAAGAGGCTGAATTCTAAGGCGTGGATCTCTCTTTTCTATCTTTTTGTGAGCTGGTTTCATAACATTTGGTATCAGAGCTTTGGATTCTAGGGTTTCGCTGCTCCAAACAGGTCATCGTGGAATTTTCGCTATAACTTTTTTTCTGTGACGTTTCAGAAGTCGCAAAAAAAAACCCATTTGAGAAGACATCGCGCTGAACCTTGGGTCCGAATTTCAGAGCTTTTAGCGCGATATTTTCGGAGATATGATCTCAGGAAGTTGGTCTTTTTGATGACTCCTGAATTACACTCAAAACAGGTGACCTGGGGAAAATCATCATAACTTTCTTTCTGAGCATCGGATTGAAGTTTCGTAAGAAGGTACAGAAAGAGGACGGACTGTAGTTTTTTGTGGGTGTTTTTCAGATCCAAAGGTCGAAACAGTGACTCGTGGCACGTCGTACAACTTCGCTCTACTGAACCAGTCTAAAAGCAAGTCACCGTGGGAGATTTCACATAACTCTTCCTTGGAGAATCCAATTTGGCTCAGACTTGTGGCATTGGAAAGAGGACGCAGAAGGCTACTACAGGTAGCAATTTCAGAATTGGATGATCCGAAATTACAGAGATACATCAGATTCAATATCAGGCTTCTATAAAGTGAAAAAAGGTGTGTAGTTTTTTTTTTAATTTTTGTGTAAGCTTGGTTTAACGGAATTCAAAGGGCATAGTAAAGCATTATTATCGGTAACTGATGCCCCGAGGAAAGAAAATGCAAACACCTAGTAAGGAACCTGAAAGCTCTAGCATGACTCATGAAGAAGAGGAAGAAATGCTACATGATATATCAAAATTACAAGAACAAGTGCAACAAATGTCACGCTCACAAAAGCTAACAGAAGCTAAGATAAGTGGCGTGGAATCTAAGGTAAATGGCGTGGAATCTAAGATAAAGGGCATGGAAGCTAAGATGGAGGATTCGATGGCAAATTTGAAGATAGATTTGAATACAAACATGGAAGAATTGAAGAAGTTGCTACAAGAAAGGGTCACTAATGGTGAAAAGGTAGTAAAGGAAACTCATGATGAGAACAAAAGAAATGTTAATCATGATTCCATAGACTCTAATGTTGGATCAAAGACTCACCATGTTCCAAAAATCGATATGAGGAAGTTTGATGGCAAGGATCCCGCCACATGGATATTACAGATGGAGCAATTCTTCGATCTCAATAATGTGCAAAACACACAAAAGGTACGTATGGCAACTTTATATTTGGAACCAAATCAGTTTGTATGGTATCAATGGCTTTGTTCTCGTAAACATTTATCACTTGGGCAATTTTTACGGAAGAATTGATAGCACATTATGAGGATACAAAAAGCAACACTTTTTTTAGCCAATTGATAAGTCTCAAACAAAAGGGTTCAATAATGGAGCACATTGAGGAGTTCCAAAAATTGAACATAAGGGTAAAAGATATTCCAGAAGAGCATAGGATTGATGTGTTCATAGGGTCTTTAAAGGATAATATCCAACATGATGTGCGCCTTTGGGAACCTGATTCATTAGAGAAGGCATTCAGGTTAGCAAGAAAAATGGAAAGCAAAATTATGGCAACTAGGAAGCATACCATTCACAACTATAAAGAAGGAAGTGTTGTTGCCCATAGTCTTCCACAACCTACAAGGTTGACACCACAACAATTGGAAGAAAAAAGAGCAAAAGGGCTTTGTTACAATTGTGATAGCAAATACACAAAAGGTCATAAGTGTGCTGAGAAGAAATTATTCTACATAGATTGTGAAGAGGAAGAAGAAAAGGAGCAAGAAAGGTCAAAAGAAGAGGATATATTCCAGGAACAAAGCCTAGATGAAGAACAAATAAATCCGACCATATCTTGTAATGCATTGGCGGGAATTACCACTCCTCAAACCATCAAGATAGAAGGACAAATCAAGAAGAAAAAGGTAATAGTGTTGATTGATTCAGGAAGCACCCACAATTTTATTCATTGTAGGGTAGCAAAAGAATTGAATTGCTTCCTATATCCAGCACCAGAGTGTCAAGTGATGATTGCAAATGGAGGAACAATAAATTGTTCTGGAAAGTGCCATAATATCAAGCTATCCATGGGAGAATATGTATTGACTAGCCCAATGCTTTCCATTCCAATGGGAGGTGCTGATGTTGTACTAGGAGTCCAATGGCTACAATCCTTGGGTACAATAGCTTTTAATTTTCAAGAACTTTTCATGAAATTTTCTGTGGAAGGAAAGGAAGTTGAATTAAGGGGTATTGCAGGGAAACCAGGAAAGATAATCAGCTCTAATGGAATGACAAAGCTTCTAAAAAAGGAGCAAAGAGGTGTAATTGCACAATTATGTTCGCTAGATGTTTCCACATTGGAATCATCTATTTCTCCAGATCTCCAAAAAGTCCTGGACAATCATTCCAAGGTATTTGAGACTCCCAAAGGTCTCCCACCTATGCGTGATCATGATCATGCTATTCATCTGATTCCAGGAAGTGTTCCTCCAAACATCAGGCCGTACAGATATCCATATGTCCAAAAAAGTGAAATTGAACGTATGGTTGCAGAAATGCTAGAGGCTGGTATAATTCAACCGAGTCAAAGTTCTTTCTCAGCTCCAGTAGTATTGGTGCACAAGAAGGATGGATCATGGCGCATGTGTCCAGATTATAGGGAGCTCAACAAGCTCACTATTAAAGATAAGTTCCCCATTCCTGTTATTGATGAATTACTGGATGAATTGCATGGATCAATTTACTTCACCAAGTTGGATCTTCGTTCGGGATATCATCAAATTAGAATGAAGGTTGAAGACATTCCGAAAACAGCATTTAGAACTCATGAGGGTCATTATGAATTTTTGGTCATGCCTTTTGGCCTTACCAATGCACCTTCAACATTTCAAGGTTTGATGAATTCAATTTTCAAACCATTCCTTAGAAAATTTGTGTTAGTATTTTTTGATGATATACTAATCTACAGCAAGTCTTGGAAGGATCATGTTGAACATGTTGACAAGGTGCTACAACTATTGGAGGAGAAACAATTATATGCAAAAAGATCCAAATGTTTCTTTGGAGTCCAGGAGGTGGAATATTTGGGTCATATTGTATCTCATGAAGGAGTTAAGGTAGACCCTAGCAAAATTAAAGCCATTAAGGAATGGAAAATCCCCACATCCATAAAGCATCTGCGAGGATTTCTTGGGTTGACAGGGTATTATCGCAAGTTTGTTAAGAATTATGGGAGAATAGCAGCACCTCTAACAACATTATTGAAGAAAGATTCATTTTCATGGAATTCGGAAGCAACAAAGGCCTTTGAACATCTTAAAGAGGCAATGTGCCAAGCACCGGTCTTAGCTACGCCGGACTTCACAAAAACCTTTATTGTGGAATGTGATGCTTCAGGAAATGGAATTGGTGCTGTTCTAATGCAAGATGAAAGACCCATTGCTTTTGAAAGTCGTCCAATCAAGGGAAAGTTTTTAAGAAAAGCTATTTATGAGAAGGAAATGTTGGCAATACTCCATGCACTTAAGAAATGGCGACCCTACCTAATGGGAAGACACTTCAAGGTAAAAACGGATCATGATAGCCTTAAATACTTTTTAGAACAAAGATTATCCTCTGAAGAGCAACAAAAGTGGGTCACAAAGATGTTGGGTTATGACTTTGAAATCATCTACAAAAAAGGGAAGCAAAATGTGGTGGCAGATGCACTCTCAAGAAAGGATGAGGATGTGGAAGCATTGTTGTGTGCCATTTCTATTATCCAACCAGATTGGATAAACGAAGCAAGGGAGGAATGGAAGAATGACGAAGAAGTGTGGGCACTTATTCAAAAGCTACAACAAGATTCCAGTACTTCTGATACATTTAGCTGGAAAAATGATTCGTTATGGTACAAAGATCGCTTATACCTCTGTAAGAATTCCCAGCTAAAACAAAAGATTCTTATGGAATTGCACACTTCTCCCTTAGGAGGGCACTCAGGATTTTTAAAAACTTACCACAGGGTTAAGAAGGAATTTTTTTGGGATGGCCTTAAATCAGATATTCAAAAGTTTGTGGCGGAATGTTTGGTTTGCCAGCAAAATAAAGTTGAAACAATTAAGACACCGGGTCTATTACAACCTTTATCCATTCCAAGCCAACGTTGGGAGGAGGTTTCAATGGATTTTATCACAGGTTTACCCAAGTCTGAGGGAAAGAGTGTCATCATGGTGGTAGTTGACAGACTTACCAAGTATGCACACTTTTGTGCATTATCACATCCATTTAAAGCCAGTACAGTTTCTACTGCATTTATGGAAACAGTTCAAAAGCTACATGGAAACCCAAAGATTATTGTAAGTGACAGAGATCCCATTTTCACTGGAAATTTTTGGACAGAATTATTTTCTTGTCTTGGTACTCAGTTAGCTCATAGCTCATCTTATCATCCTCAATCTGATGGGCAAACTGAGATAGTAAACAAATGTTTGGAAGGATATCTTCGTTGCTTTGTATCTGATAAACAGACACAATGGGTCAAATGGTTGCCTCTGGCTGAATGGTGGTATAACACTTCCTTTCATACAGCAACAAAAATGACCCCATTTATGGCACTTTATGGGTATCAACCACCATCCATCACATCATATTTAAGAGAAAATTCTAAGGTTCAGGCAGTGGAACATCACATCGAACATCAACAACAAGTCCTCCAACTCTTAAAGGATAACCTTGTGTTGGCACAGAATAGAATGAAACAACAGGCAGATCAACATCGCAGTGAAAGAAGTTTTGATGTAGGTGATTGGGTATTCCTACGGCTACAACCATATAAGCAAATGTCCCTCAAGCAAGCTAAGAAGGATAATAAATTATCACCAAAGTATTATGGTCCGTACAAGGTGTTGCAAAAGATTGGTACTATGGCATACAAATTGGAGCTTCCTGCAGCTTCTCGATTGCACCCAGTTTTCCATGTTTCATGCTTAAAGAAGGTTATAGGCGACAAGCTCCCAGTTCAAACAATATTGCCAGAACTTGACGAAGAAGGAAAAATTATATTGGAACCGGAAGCAGTTATAGAAACAAGAACTCGACAGCTACGAAATCGATCAATTTCAGAGTACCTTATCAAGTGGAAGAACTTATCCGCTGAAGATTCCACATGGGAGGACGAGAATTTTATGCAGAAGTATCCTGAACTACTCAAGCGTTGAGGACAACACTTTTTTTGAAGGAGAGGGGCATGTTGGGTCCCTATAATACTAGTGATTACCCCATTACTATTGTAGTTATACCCCTTATTTATATTGATGTACCCATGTAGTGTCCATATTGTTACTATTGTGCCACATAGAAGCCCACTATTGTTATTGTTGTGCCCTACAATATTATTGTTATGTAGGCTTTGATTGTATTGGGACCACTTAGACTCCTATATATAGAAAGGAGGTATTTTCATTTGTATCATCGAAGAATTGTTCATTTATGTAATGTAAAGGAGGTTGCCCCCTCGAAGAGGCTGAATTCTAAGGCGTGGATCTCTCTTTTCTATCTTTTTGTGAGCTGGTTTCATAACATGGTAAGACCAACTCTTTGACATCCTTGCAATAATCGACGGTGGCGAACTGATGCCAAGCTTTGGTCGTCCATAAGGGTGTTTGTGCGCTCAATGGTGACATCCTGCCAAAAGCGAACTCTTGCCTCTGTTGCATCCAGGTACACTAATATGGCTCCTTTGTCCAACTCGTCTGATAACATGCACATCATCGTCTTGAGTGTAGTTGGACCAACAACATATTGATGCATAGTGTCTGTGTTGATCTTTGAGTGTGTGCTGGTGACCATGCGCATCAACTTGTCAAAATACATGTTTAGCTCTAGTCAAACTTGCTTCTTGTCTTCACCTTAGTGAGTGTACCAAATGGGTGGGATCGCATGCATGCGCATAATGACATCCATGCTCCTAAATACCCTTGCATCTGATCAACGCCACTTCTCACCCTGTTTGCTCCATGCCGGCTACTGAAAGGATCTATAACCTGTATGGGTGCAATTTCATCAATTTATGGATGTTGCACCTCTTGTTGTACCTGTTCCTGCTGCAACTACTTCTCTCATCTGTGCAGTGCCTATTCTTCCTTGAGTTGTTGCTTCAGCACCTACAACTCCTTCTCTGTTTCTCTCTCTACCTTCACGCAATCCTCTTGTCGCGTCGTTGCCTCATAGCCTCAATCTCCAAAGCTACTTTCATCACAAGTGGACCTGCTTGAGCTTGCAACTTTGTTCCACCTATGCGCTATCAACAATCTCCCTCTTGCAATTGTCACATGCAGGTGTGTTGCCTTCTGTTGCTGTTGATGGTGCTGCTTGTTGTGACGTCGCTTCCATTTCATCTTGATATCCTTGTCCATGAACAACTTGATGTCTTCATAGATAGACAAGTTCATAGACACTTGATCGAATTCATCCCCATTTGTGCTCTGAACGGTGTCTTTAACTCTGATCTCCTGGAAACTCTTATACCTGTGTTGTTGAGAGGCAGACGAACACCTGTGATACCTGGAGACATAGCAGCACTCATGAAAATAAATCTGTCAGTTGAAAACAAAAACAAACTAGAGGACTGACATGCAACATACATGTGTTACTGTCTGTGAAGATTGCACAATTTTTATTGGGAGGCTGGGAGACTGACTGCCAAAACTGCGGAAGGCACAATCCAAGCTGTCAGGAGGCTAACTGACTGCTGGAACTGCGCAATGCACAAAATAGCCTGGCCTACTAAGGACTAAAATTGTGCAATGCACAATTTCAGTCAGCAATGACATGCAAACCAGCAAACTGCATTGCGCAGTTTCTAGGGCCAGCAAGGCACTTCCTCCCAGAATTGTGCAACGCAAGCCTGGAGGTCAGTGTTGGGCTAGACTTGCGCAATTTCTGGAGGGAAGGCAGAGCCTTCTCCTCGAGAAATGCGCAATGCTATCCGGGCTAAGGCAACCCAAACCCACCAACAGGCGACTGATAACATGAGAAGTCTGATTGCATGGTGATATTGAGTGTAAACAAGAGTGAATGATCATGCATGCAAACAGTAAGTGCAGGATTCTAAAAATGGGAAAGCATGCATGTGTGTGAAGCGAGTCACTGCAACGACGAATGTTAGTGCAAAAACAATTTCATGCATGCGACAACAATGAGATGCGAAAAAAACTAAAACCGCACTTCTACAAGTTAACATAAATTAAAATGACAGCAAGCATTCACTGAAATCAAGCGGACAACACTTACACGAAGCAAAAAACAAAAAGCGACAGAAACGCAGCGTAAGACATGAGAAGCAGACTTACCCTGAAACAACTAAGCTGAAAGTTCCGAAGACTCTTGGATGTAGTGTGGGATGTCAAAGCCGCAAGATCGATGTGAGGAATGAGCTTTGCAGCGTCTGGTTCATAATTTTTGATAAGATCGAGGTTATGACGTGCATGCCACAAATCTAGGAAAAAAATGACACTTGGCGAGAGGCTTCTAAAAAGATCTTTGCATGTAACATCTAGTTGCTAAAAATAGGTCCTGAATCCAGGGATGCCTTTTGCATGCTACCTTTTTCTATTTAGGAAAAAGCAGTCCATGCATGCAAATCAAGGCACATACAACAACTTGTTTAACTAAGAGAGGGATTTGACAATTTCTGAGAGGAACTGGGCTAGCTGTCCTAGAGGGATTAAGCAATTTCTAGGAGGAGCAAGCGACTGCTACCCAAAATTGCGCA
This sequence comes from Pinus tabuliformis, assembly GCA_031772625.1. Taxonomy (NCBI): domain Eukaryota; kingdom Viridiplantae; phylum Streptophyta; class Pinopsida; order Pinales; family Pinaceae; genus Pinus; species Pinus tabuliformis. The sequence goes on from CM062819.1 coordinate 1,284,001,368, forward strand.
ATTTTTGGGTTGAGCTGGAGTGTTGGGCCAGATTGCGCAATTTTCCCAAGGAATATTGTTTGACTACATTGCGCAATTCCTGAGCCCATTGGGCTGCCCAGTAGATTTGCGCAATTTCTGGGTTGAGTTGCAATGTTGGGCCAGATTGTGTAGTTTTTCCAAGGAAGCATGTTTGACTGCATTGCACAATTTCTGAGCCCATTGGGCTGCCCAACAGATTTGTGCAATTTCTAGAGGGAAGGTTGGTTCCCCTCCAAAATTGCGCAATTTTCTAAGGGTGTTGCTCAACCAGCAACTAGCCCAAGTCCGGAACGACGGCTTGTGAGGGGAGTGAAGCAAACTGACATGCACAGGCTGGCAAGCTACTGAGAAATCAATGAAGCCTATGTACTTGACAGTGCAAGACATGCTACTAAGTATGGTTGGTAAGGAGGCTCCAAAACGAAGCTAAGGCAAAATTTTGGAGGGTGTTTGTAGCCACTACAACATGTGGTAAACATATAAAAATGCTCTGGGGAATTTTATAAATCGTACTGATATATGGTTTTTAATTTCTAAAAAAATACCGGTGTTTTTCTAAAACCACATCACGGTGCGTTACCAGTAACGTAAATCCCCAAAGTGTCTCAATAAAGCACCATGATAATTTTAAATTAAAAAAAAAAAAAACACAGTGCTTTTGGATATATCCCGCCTTAGTGCGCTTCGCGAAATGCTCCAAAGGAGGGTTAAATAAAAAAAAACCTCCCAACTGTAATTTTCATTTTTACCATCTACAGTGCAAGAAAGCTCTGAAGCACCAGTGTCACTCCTGTCACGTGTAAGCGCCCTAATGTCGATGCTTCTCTTTCTCACCACCTTTCAATACCATGCTCACTGTTTGAGTTTCTAATTTTTTCAAATGGTGTGAAAAATTGTTTTTCTCCATTAGGTGTCCACAATGTCTCCCCAACGACAAAATGTCTAAGTAATTTTATGCTTCTTTCTAATTTAAATTTTTATGGATTAGAATTGCAAATTAGGTTGAATTTATTATTGTTTTTGCAAACAAACAAAAAAATCAGCGTGTAGTGCGTTGGATATGTTCAAGTCACACTAGGAGTGGTGCACTCTGTAAATTTACAAGGTGCACGGCGTTTTGGTATGTGAACCTAACGCACCGTCGTTGTGTCCGTGCGTTGTGTAAATATAAAAGCACCGAGAAAGATGCGACAGAGTATGTTGGTGCATCACTCCTAGTTTGTTTATATTTACCAAATGCGCCACAAATAAATATTTAAAAATATTCCTATAGCTCAGTGTGTTCGATAACCGGAATGTACCATACTGGTGCCAGCAGGTTATACGTACGCATTGGCACACAAGTATGTCACGTTGCTATGAAAAGTTATATTTTTGAAACACCCATAATGTGTCATACTTATGTGTGCACCATTATCGGTGCAGTTATAGTTGAAAGCACATTGGCTCCGGTTCATGACTGTGTTTTGAGCGCACCGATAAAAAAAATACATTGAAAGTTATGTTTCCATAGTTACAAACACATGTTTCATTTAATAAAAATAAAATTGTATTTTATGTATGAGGCTGATGTATTTTATATGTCAATCATGTAGCAGAGACGTCAACAGAGGGAGTAGGAGCAGGAGCAGTAGGCAGACCCATATAATACGGTCTAACCATGGCAGGCTGGAGAGATGGGGGGATTTATACCCTCGACCTATTAATGCAAGGACTTGAGCACTCTTGAGGAATGTAGGCCTCCTCAAGTACTATGAGGAGGGTACATCCCTAAAGGCGCACTCTGTCCTATTGGCGCATCTGATCCGCCGATGGAATGTCCAGAAGTAGGCTTTCCATGTTGGTCCTGAGTTGTGGTATAGACCCACTAAGGAAGACATATACTTTATCACTGGCCTATCTAGGAAAGAGGAAGATTTTCCCTAGTTTCCTAATGTCCCCCATAGTGTTGCAACTGAGATTCAACTTACATGCACTCGGAGATATGTCGGGCTTCATGCGATCCGTGAATCAGATTTTCAAGTCCATGGTAAACAATTACGGATTTCTTATTTTTCTATAAAGGAGGCTAGGTGTCTCTCATTATTAGTCAGCACCATTTCACATTCTTGTGTTGGAAACCTTTGAGTACTACCGAGAGGGGGGGGTGAATCAGTAGTGTGTCTTATTATCAATTTTTACCACTTTAAACTTTTCTACTAAATCATGCACCATCAACCAACATCATATCATATCATCACGTGAATATAAACAATATAAGGAACTAAATCAAAAACCATGAGAGCAACAATACACAACAAAACCATCAAACACAACCTCAAAAATCATCCACATAAGAGACACAAGATATCTAGTGGAAAACCCTTCACTGGGCAAAAAACTACCCTTCTTGTTGTTTCTTTGCTCTAAATACTATATTAAGAAAATATATTCTTTTTACGTAGATTGTTTACTTCAATCAGCTAAGAGACTCGACCTCATATATAGTCAGTTGAATCCCATCATCCCGGAGACTCAATTCTACTAATCAGTGCAAAAGGCTATGTTTTCACATGGATCTACGGACTACCGTCCATTGAAGGCCACCGTAATCAACGATCCTTGTCCAACTCTAATTGGACAATCCAACTACCATTGAATTGAGAAACTATTCCTTTCACTAAAACTTTTCAACCAATGCTCCACATCCATGAAGTCATTGCTCCTCTACTCTATGCAGACCTTGTTTACTCTATTTTCATACTAGATGGCAAGAATTTCTGCTCAAACTAATTCAGATCTACAAAACGAACTCTAGTAGCAAGACACCATCACGAAAACAATAAAAAAAACACCACAAATATATGCTCTCCACTCTAGCAAAATAGGGGCCACAATGTATCCATCAAATTTGAATAATACTATCACCAACAGCTGAAAAAAAAAAAAAAAAAAAACAGCCATAACATCAAACCCTCACTCCAAAATACGATTGTTGCATAATACAATCAACATAGACACAATGGCTATGTGCCAAATGCATCAGCGACTCTTGCAAAAACAAAAGTGAGAGTCACCACAAAATATAGTCCAACAACATCTAAAAACTCTCCAAACAATCTCTGTTATAACAACCTCAAATCTGATTTGAATGTTGATTCACTGCATCAGAAATCTACTTCATTAACTACTATTTACACTCACTGACTGAAACAATTCTTCTCACAACTAGGTCTAAAGCATACTCACACTATGCAACCTTCTCTTCCTCATATACACTCACTATCAACCTCAGTCAACTCCAAAGTGAATTATATAAAACATGGAAGGAGAAATTACCTTTGGGATGGGATCAAAGATTTACAAATTGGACTAAATCAATCCACTAACATCACTACTTATGCACTAAAAGTGTTCACATCATTGGAGTACATTTTCAAACCAATCTGACCTTTACAACTTTTAGAAACCAGTGGGAATTTCCATGCCAATTTTCTTTTGATTTGTATAAGGAATGTTGAGGATTTTTTGTGAAAAAACTTAGTTGCATGCACAACACTGGCTAAACTCAATTAGAGACCTTCAGTCGCATGCACAAGCATGTATCCAAACAATTGGAGCCTTTTAGTCACATGCATAAGCCTATCTCCATGTGACTGGGGCAAAGCATAAGGAAAAACCACAAGGCCTCGTCTAAGAACCTCTACCACATGTTGGATCCTCTTCTTCAACATCTGAACTCACCTCCAAACCTCTGTTAAGCTCAATAACACCTCTACAAGTGGATCAAACATGTCTCCCAAGTGCCACTACCAAGTTGACCTAAAAGGCTAACAAACAAGGTTGGAAAGAGTGCCAACAAGTCCTCCACTCTCCAACAAACATCTGTACAAACTGCAACACCTCTGGCAGACCTGCAATACACTGTAGCACATCTCCATCATAAACATAAGGCCATCACACTACAACAAGTTATATCCATGATCATAAGCATGAAGACCTAATATGCCAACTCATCAAATGTGCCAACAAACCATCAATTATACCAATGCTAACATCTGACCATCATGAGTGTGACATCATATAGTTGACATCAATTCCAACTCAATCATCCAAATTCCAACACAAATAGTTGCAACCATGATACAATGAAGGCACCCAAACATAAGGTAGGCTACATAGGGTTGACATCAATGTTAATATGAGCTAGTTGCCATCATGAACCAATGGCAACATCAACGATTTGGAACCATGCACACCATAATGCCAACATCTTGTGGTGATGGGAAGCACATTAGTTGCCCTCTTTTGTATTATGTTGATTCTTTGATTCAGGTTCCACATTGCATCAGATGGTTTTCCAGTTTTTTGAGGCAGTTTTGCACGACTTTAGATATATGTAGTGCGTTGTTGAGACAAGGGAGGGAGACCTTCCCTTTTGCTTTTGAGCTTTTTTGTTTATTTTTTTAGAGGTTTCCGGAAATGATTCATGCATTTTATCATCACCCTTCTAGGCTAATCACTAAGGGTTGGATGCACATGTGGGGGTAGATGATTCCCAAGAGGAGCATGTCGGAGTTCCCGTCCAGGATTTCAAATGAGGCACTGGTGCTACTAGTCAGTTTGGATGACCATGTGTTTATCGTGTTGGCGTATCTGTACGAAGGAATTGATTAGAGAGGGTTTCCCAACATCTTCTTCATAGCGGCCGAGCCTCCATATGATAGAGGTAATATTAATGTTTTCTTTAAATTGATCTAGCTTCATTTTCTAGTTTTAATGAATTAGAATAAAATTTATTCTAGTACGTTCTTTAACTTATTTTATTAACTTGTTTAATAAATTTGCCTAATATTTTTTGTGTACTATATATTTTATAGACATTGCCTCATATGATGGGGACATGCCTCCTCCCCCACTGCCAGATGGAGGATATGAGGAGATGGGCGAGGCCCAAGAGGGTGAGGCACATCCTCATGTGGGCGTGGGAATCTAGGGGTGGAGGCCTGTTATGTGATTTCGAATGGACTACTATGATAGATTAGCCAGAGTTTTGGTTTGACAGAGAGTCCACCCTATGAGACCTCAAGATATCATTGCAGATCCAATGTTCGTGGATCTATACAAGGATTGTCCGAGGGATTTGATGTCTCTTATGTAGCGTGTCATCATAGCTAGTACTTTGCTGGCAACAATGAGGGTTACATGGCATCATGCAGCAACACATCCATTAGATGAGGGTGGTCATGATGATGATGATGAGGGTGATGATCATGATCATGATGATGAGGATGGTGATGATGATGCTTCTGGTGGTGCCACCCCATTGGATCATGGTCATAAGGGTGTCGATGATCCTTTTGGTAGTACACATGCTCGTTAGTTGCTTAATGATGAGATGTCAGAGCTAGAGGATGTGTCGTATGTTTCTCCCAACAGAGCAGACCAACCACCTTCTCCTGCAGACTAGCCACCTTCCACTGCAAAGTAGCCACCTCTTAGTCCTCCACCTCAATTAAGTTCGACAAACGTACTTGATTAGGTAGTAGTTGACCATCCATCATCTTCTACAGCAAACCAGGCTATAGGCACTACTACATCTATTGTATAAGATATTTGATTGCACTTATTTGACTTCATGATGTAGTTATTTGACTTCGTCGTGTGTGTGTGTGTATATGGTGCATTTTTTTGTTCATGTTTATGTACTTAATTTATATGTTGTTGTTGATGTGTATATTATTAAGTCATGTTAGATATGTTCATTTAATGTGCTTGCATATAGATATGTATGTGATAGCAGTTATTTGATATGAGATTTATGTTAATTTGAGGATGTGTGTGGTGATAATGTTAGATTACAATATTTGTGTTTTGTTAGATGTGATCACAATGATGATGCATTGTTAGATTATTAGATTTGTGTGCTAGCTAATGACGTTTATATGTGCTACTAAAAGTGTATATAATTAGATGATGGTGTTGAGTTCGAATATGTATCTTAGATTATTTTATGTTTATTAGATAATTATTATCATGATGCTTATTTTTATGAAATAACGTTTATTATATGTTATGTATTGGTAAATTTATATCAAACTTTTATAAAACGACTTACTTTGAAAAAATGCAAAGATATTTTTATAAATTACAAAGTTTAGTATGGTTGAAACTATGATCGTAAAAGTACGATAAATATTTTTCTATTACTTAGATAGTTCATTGGTATTCGATCTAATTTAATTAGTAAAATATTTCAATACTCACAACGATAAAATAATTAAAGGAAAAATAATTTAGTTAATTCTTAAAAAGACGGAAATGTGTAACTCATTCAAATTTTAATATAAAATATTTTAACTAATAAATTATTCAAAAATACAATTTAACTAATTCAACATTGGTTTATAAAACTCAATCTATTGTTAAGTTTAAAAAACTTAAGTGAGAATGTTTTTACAACTTGCAACCTAGATCCATCTTAATGTAGAGAGGGATCAAATATCTTGAGATGCACACATCTTTTTGAGTGAAAAGAGATTTGATCCCTCTAGGCATTTGGTGGATCTAGGCAGTTGGTATATTAATATATATGTAGTTGAAATTGAAATATTTGGTATATTAATATGGATCTACCAAGCACCCAGAGGGATCAAATCTCTTGAGATGCAAACATCTTTTTGAGTGAAAATAGATTTGATCCCTCTACGCCTTTGGTGGATCTAGGCAGTTGGTATATTAATATATATGTAGTTGAAATTGAAATATTTTATTTATAATTCATGTTCTCTGAATTAAAATGTTAAAATATGTCCCATGTGGATCTAGGTAGATGGTATATTAATATATATAGTTGACAATGAAATATTTTATTTATATTCTCCGTATTAAAATGTTTAATATGTCCCCTCACATTTTTTTCGTGTATGTATACATTTAATTATTTTTATTATTAATATTTTCTAAAATAGTACCAATCAAATCCATATTAAATATTGAAAATTTTACAAATATCTCTCATTCATTCATTGAGTTAGAAAGCAACTATTAATGGAATCAGAATTCTCTCAATCTTTCTCACTATAGTGAAAATATAAGAAAAAAAATCAATTTAAATTACTTTATTTTTCTCTATATAAAAAATCTATAAAATTATGTTATTTAGTATGGACATTGAAATATTTTACTTATGGATTTTTTGTTATAAATATATTGTTGTTTTAAATATCACATGTAAATGGAACATAGAATGAATTATGCATAATGTAATATCAATAATACTATTTCTTGTCATGTGAAAAAATTACATTTTTTCCTTGTAGTAAAAAAGTAAATTATATTTTTTTACTCATTACATTTCTTCTTCATAATAAAAGCTAAATTATTTTTTGTTATCTTCGCTTATATTATATCTCTATATAAAGTTATATAAGATTAAGATGCAAAATGAAGTATTGTAATTGTGGCCAACATTAATTTCTTTTCTTATTACTATTTTTAATTTGTTAATTTCAATTATTATTTTAATATTTTTAAATGTAACATTTATGTGTCAATATCTCTCCCATACTAAGTTGTAGAGCGACACAATTAATTTGATTTAATACAACTTAAAAAATTGTATTTTATTACTAAAGTTGTGAAATTTTCAAGCAATTTAAATTGAATCTTTATAGCAACTCTTACCAAGTTAAATTAAAAAATTCTCTCTCTAAAGATGAGGATAAAGAAATGTACAATAAGGCTTGTGATCAAGTTAAGTTACCTGTAGTTGGGGATTTTCTCTACTGGAAGTTCTCCCTTAAAAAGTCAAGTGAAATTTTTTCTAGTAATAAAGATATAATATTTCGCTGTTATTTTGGTTCTTTATTTGTTATTGTATTGGTTTAAATTTAACTCTTTTTAATAATAAATATGAGTTAAATAATACAAATTTAACTCTTTTTAATAACAAATATGAGTTAAATAATACAAATTAAATTATCACCAGATATTCACTAAAATTCATGTTTTCACATTTCTCCTAGCTAATATTACATCATGTTCAAAAATGATAAAGACATGTCTACTTTAAATAATTTAGTTACAAATACATAAAAAATAGATATTTATTTTACATAATCTAAACAAGAAACAAAAATGCGTCACAAGTCTATTTGAAACTCAAACAAATGTCTCTTAATCACCATCACAAATACGGTGTGCTTGGTATGTTTTTCTAGCACTGGTGCTATCATATTTACCCAATGCACCACCTAAATAATATTTAAAAATGTAGTTATATCTCGATGTGTTCGCTAACGTGAATGTTTTGCCCTAATGCGAAAATGTTATACGTGTGACACACCACTACGAAAATTTAAATTTGTGAACCAACAACGATGCATCATAGGTATGTGTGCACCGTATACGATGCTTTTATGTTTTACAAAGCACCGAAGCAGGTGCATGATTTTGTTTTTGGCGCACCGATAATGTGTTTTTTTTAATTGAAAGTTATGTTTCCATATTAATAAATACGCTCTTCATGTAATAAAAAAAAATGGTATTTTATGTATGAGGTTGATCTATTTTATATGTCAATCATGTAGCAGAGACGTCAACAAAGGGAGCAACATCAATTGGAAATACTTAGGGAAATAATGAAAACAAAAACATACAACAATAGTATAAATGATGAAATAACACAAGTACATATCACTCTCCATTGTCATCACCTTGATTATCTTCCTCAGTGCTTGGCATGATAACACTGTTTTTCTCAAAAACATGTTTTGATCTAGAGTTGTGTCTTAATATGAGCCACCAATCCCTATCTAACACATTTGGGTAAAAAAGCACATGGTTGTAGTGTTTTGGGAAAACATAAGGCTCCCTAGCTTCATGCCATATCTTTCTATAGTTGATATATATCAGCCCACTATCGCGATCTTCCTTTACACTATTCTGATCAAAGGTGTCCCACCACTTGCACCTAAAATAACACATTGGAATGAAGAGAAGTCCACTTAAATGATATCTTATATCTTTCTAATGTAACCTAATGTCCCCTGCATCAGGTTTTGATCATGTTGGCTAACATGACTATATTGGTCAAACGTGAATTCCACTCCACAGTCTTGTCTCAATCATTCATCATCGACATCCTTCATGTGAAACTGATGTCCATTTTCCCACATAGATGGGAACAAATGCACCTATAAAAAAGTTAAAAAATCACAGTGTCATGTGTCTAATAACCCAAACATAATTAAAAATATAAATATATATAGTTTTTATAATTCAAAGGTGCAATATGAAGTTAAAAATGTATAGAAAGATATTATACTTATCGAGTTGTTTCACCCAATCCCTATGTTTAACACATCCTCTTCAACACGCGGGTAACGACCATATGCATTGTATTTCTCTCTGATTTGATCAACAACCCAACTATTAGGGAATGTCATTGGCATATTTTATTTTAAATGATCAAGATAAGGCACGCTTCTACCATTCAACCATTTGAATTTTCTCCTGCCACTGTCTCATTTCCTCTTCTCCTCTTCGTACAATGTGACCCGCGGTTGACTCACTTCCATATTGTAAAGAATGAATTTGTTGATGGATTCAAATTTTTAAATTCGCTGATGAAATCAAACCAATATGTGTGTGTGTGTGTGTGTAGTACATATGAGATCAAAATATGCATTAATATGAAGTTCAGTGTGAATAGTTATTGTGTAGTAATTTGACAAATGATAAGCATGCACTTACTCTTTATCATGCACCTCTTTCCATTCATTTCGAGAATCTCCCCTTCTCTTTTGTCTTCATCCCTTTCATAGTCCCAAATTGCCACACCTAGTGTGTTGTCGATCTGATTGATGTACTCACTGACATAATAGAAAGACTCATACAATATATACCTCTCTGCCATAGACCCCTCGGGTTTTTCCCTTTGAGGAACAAAACCTTTCAATTTCTTCATGTACCTCTCTAGGAAGAACATCCAACAATAAGAAATGACCCTAACTAATTAAACCTCATCTACTAGGTGAATTAGAAGATGAACCTACAAGTCCATGCAACTCGTCGACAATTCCTTCTCAAGCATACAAACAATCTCAACTATCTCTTGACACCACCATGGAATGCTAGCCATATGAATATCCTTTGATGTGATCTAATGTACAAATGTAGATAATTTAGATATGGCATGTCATAGGTCTTAGGGGAAGACATGGTTCACACACCCACGCACGAGCAAAGGATAATGACACTGCACAGTAAATAATACATTATACAAAAATTAATTATAAAATATCTCATTACATAAAAATAAAAACAAATAAATAAAAAAATCATGTTTTTGATGTATGTACTCTTAGAAGGTTCAAATAGTCATGTGATTTCAACCCTGAAAAACGATCATCCACAATGAAGCAGTGTCATAGTGAAGACCCATATAAAGAAGGCACCCTCACACTCATTATAACTTCCTTTGCCAAAGAAAGATCATCTTTCTTTAAAATCCATGGGACATCACCTTCTTTGAAAGACCAAGAGGGTCAACCTCTCCTCTAGTTTATTGTCTTGAACAATGTTTATTTTTAGTTTTTGAAGAAATAAGATCTCCCCTAACAACCAATGTGTCACTTTCTTTCGATGATATGTGTCTCCATAAATAAAATGAAACATTTTTAAATATATGCATGAGATCTAGTAAGTGGGCAATCTTAAGATGCTCCCAATATGGGAGCTCATAAAAGACAAATTTCTTTTTCATCCCAATGGGAAATTTCTCAACATAGGTGTCAAAAAAATTTGGATCATCGAACATAGTCTCACCATTTGAATCGAACATTTCTGCAAACTCCTTCTCCTTCTCTATCTCATATGCTCTAAGCCATCCAACTAGTGCCATTATTGTAGGCCTTTGGGTTCTCTCTAATTTACCATTGAAAGTAAATGTTGTTCTTCTGTAAGGGTGTTCTTTTGGGAGGAATACCCTAGAGTAGTCATACACTAGCTTTCATAGGTGGTCGGCCCACCTAGCCTTCAAAGAAGGTCCACAACATTTACATCTATGATACCCTTTTGTTACAAAACCTGCAAAATTACTGTATACAAGCCGACATGTTAGCGACCATGAAAATATGAACAATTGCAATGAATTAAATTAATATGCGAAATAATATTGCTACTAAACATATCAATAAGAATGCAATTTACTAGAGGAAACTCCTAATCTTGGATAATCATGTATGGTGTAAGCACATATGCCATGAAACGTAAAATTCCTCTCTGTTGTGATGGGTCTTAATACATCGTACAAATGTATCCCTTCCCATAATTCCTTAAATTCATCTACCAATGGTTGTAAATAGACATCGATATTCTTCACTTGTCTTCTACTAGGGACTATGAGAGCCAACATAAGATGTTCATTCTTCACGGACAACCATGGGGGGATATGGTTATTGATCACTACTATAGGCCAAACATAATAGTTGGTGTTTTGGAGGGAATATGGGTTAACACCATCCATGGATACGCTAAGTCGTATAATTCATACTTCATCCTTGAGTTTTTCAGGCCATGTATCCTTTATATGCTTCATGGCTATTAAATCTGTTGGGATTCACATAACTCCTGAATCACTTCTGTGTGAGGCATGCCATCCCTGCAACATTGCTAATTATTTGCAACGAAAGAGTTCTTGAATCCTTTAGATTATAGGCATGTGCCTCAATATCTTATGATGAGGACCATGCGATTTACCCATTTTTTGTGCATTATGGTCCCTGTCATGCCCACATTTCAAACATATATCTTTGTCTTCATATTCTCCTCTATATAGAACACAATAATTCATACATGCATGATATGATATGTACTCACCACTAACATTTTCAACAACTAATTTGTCTCTTCGTATCTGCCCGAAAATACATTATCACTCGAAATAACCTTATCTTTGAATATCCTACAGTTGGCGAGGAATATAATTGTACGATTTCAATATTTAACATTCATAAAATTGACCATCTTTAAATAATTTTGATTGTGTGACAAAATATAAGGAACTTAATTGATCATGCAAGTCAATTACCTCAATATTGTCGAGAAACATGCATTTGACCTACGAAACTTTGCTTTCACTTTGTACAACAACATCGTTGTCCCAAGCTGAGTAGAATTTGACTTGCCACCATGTCCAAAGAAAGGTGTGGTGGAAGCAGATTTCAGGATTTCGAATAAGGTATCATTCATATAAGCATCATCCCCTAGCTCATAATTTTGGAATGCATCTAACAACATTGTCTCCATGGTAGTCGTATCCCACAAGTAATCATCCATACCAACCTCCATTTGATTGCCTCCATTAGTGAATTTGGACGTAGTGGGAATTGAATAGGAGGTTAATTCAACCATTATTTGTATGCTTCCTCTACAAGTATTTCCCTTAATGCATCCTTCTCTTGATTTGACATTGTTGGAATTTTAAGGCTTTTTAGAGATGTGACATTTTGTCTTTAATGTCATGCTTGAAAATTGTTGAAATTTTAAGGTTTTTTGAGTCTCATTATTTTATCTTTAACACCATTACTAAAAAATGTTGAAATTGTACCCAAAAAAATGTTATTCTAGCATCAACACTTTTCATTTTCAGTGCGTTTTTTCATCTTTTTTTCGCACAAAAAATTTGGTTTTTTCTGCCATTTTTAATAAACGTTGAAAATTTACCCTTAAAAAAATCATTGTTTTGGCATACATACTTTTTGTTTTTTGGGACGTTTTTCATGTTTTTTGGGGGTTTTTTGGCTAGAGTTCTCATTTTGAGTTTACAATTATCATTTGATATTTTACATTGTTCAAGGTAGCTCATTTCATTATAGTTAAGTTTATGAATTCAGCTAGTGAGGTAGCTCAGGTCTTCATTAGGGAGATAGTGAGATTACATGGTATTCCTAGGAAGATTATGTCATACAGAGATCCCAATTTCACTTCCAGGTTTTGGAAAGAGTTGTTTGTAGGTTTGGGGATAGAGTTGGCCTTCAGTACAAATTATCATCCACAGAAAAATGAAAAGGCAAAGAGGGTTAATATGATTTTTGAGGACATGTTGACGATGTATGTTATGCACCAACAGAGGAGGTGGGAGGAGTATCTTCCACTGGTAGAATCTGCATACAACAATGGATATCAAGAGTTGTTGAAAATGATTCTGTTTGAGGCACTTTATGGGCAGAGTTGTAATACTCCCATCAGTTGGAGTGATCCAGTAAACAAGGTATTGATTGGAACAGATATGTTAGCAGATATGGAATAGGAAATTTAGATTATCAAGAAGAATCTAAAGGTAACACATGATAAAGAGAAGAGTAATGCATATTAGCACATAGTATTTAATGAGTTTCAGGTTGGGGAGCATGTGTACTTGCGCATCAAGCCCAAGAGGAGCTCCTTAAGGATTGGATCATGTGTCAAGTTGGCACCTCGGTATTGCGGGCCTTTCAATATCCTTAAGAGGATTAAACCAGTGGCCTACCAACTTGCACTGCCTTTGATAGTGAAAGTCCATGATGTTTTCCATGTGTCATTGCTTAAGAAGTATGTGAAAGATGTTGATCATGTGATTGACTGGTCTATATTGCAGGTGGAACCAAAAAGAGAATTCTAGTTGTAACCTCAATGCATTTTGCAGTGAAATATGTTGATGCTATGGAATCAAGAAATCGAGCAAGTTAAAGCGCATTGGAAGCACTTTGGCCCCGATGAAGCTACACGGGAGATGGTTGATCAGATGTGGGCTATGTACCATTCTCTATTCACTAGTTGAGTGAATATATTCTATATATGTGTGTGATATTGTGTTTTGGTTATGTCTATATGTATGCATATGTATGTAAATACCACATCGATATGTGTTATAAATCTCCAATAAGTGGTATGGTGTTCATGATATGTTGCTAATGTTTTTAACAGTATGATATGATGTAAACGTTGAAATGAGTTGTGTTATAAAGCTCCATGGGAAACATGTGTTTTGTAGTTATAAGTGTAATTGAACATCGAGGACGGTGCTCCCCCACAGGGGAGGGGTTTGTAACAACCACTGGTTGATTTCCTTTGTAAATAAAAAAGAATAAAATAAGACCAAGTTATTCCAAGCTAAATGTTGGGAAAAACATAGTGATGGGGATTACTTGTGATCAATTAATGGCTATGGAAATTGACAAAGGAAAAGTGGCATTAATTGGCATTTTATTTATGAAATAAAATAAAATAGGAGAAAAGGGAGATGAAATGTCACAGATTTGCATGAGAGGGAAATTGAAGTAAAAATGAAGGAAAATGAAGGAAATAGAGGCCTCAATGATAAAAAGCTTTTGAGGATCAATTCACAGCCTTTTATCAATTTTAGCTTGGAGCTATCTTCTATTCTCTCTTACTCTTTCACACTTACAGTTTTCTTGGAGCATTCTTGGAGAACTTTGGCATACTTTGGATATGGATAAAAGGCAAGGGAAAGAAGGAAAGTGTGAGGGAACAAGTGGATAAACAACTGGAAGTGGATTTATTAGTAGGTAACAGGTTGAATGTGTGATTTCCTTGCTGATTTATGGATGCATGGTAGATGTATGTGGTTTTATCATTATGTGGTGTCGTTGGCATGGAGGATTGCCTATATTAACAATGGTTTTAGCCTTGCCTTTCCATTTCCTAGATAGCCATGGCATTGTGGGTTTTTCCATTTAATTGTTTTTTGGTTGGTGCTTGTAATTCCTTATGGTTGTGGTTTGGAACAAATGCTCTGGAATCCTTGGAGAAACTTGGGTTGAGTTATTAGTCCTGGAGCCTAGGCTGGGAAAAATTCTTTGGAGCCCTTGGTGGGTTGTGTTACTAGTCCCTGGAGCTCGGTTGGACAAACAATTTGGAGCCCTGAAAGGTTGTGGGTTGAGTTATAGTTCCTGAAGCCTTGAAAAACTTAGGTAGAGACAGATTTGGTTGGTGCTAGTGATGTCCTACCATGACTTGGAATCATTGGTTGATGGTTGTTGTGGTTTGGACTTTGGAAGCATTGGTTTGGTATTTCTTCGTTTATTCCATGAGATCCCAAATTCATGCTTGGAATATGGTGTAGGGGTGATTGGATGAAAGAGAGATTTGGTTCAACCCAATCTATGGTCAGGTGTAATGTGTAAGTCCCTGACTTGGTTGAAATTTCATATGTTAATAAGAGTTATTCTTCTATTGTGATTCATGTATAAATGTTGGAAATATGTTGGTGATATTATGGTTGGGTTGCCATGGTTTATATGTTGTTTATTTTCTGGTTATACGTTGTTCATATGATGTCTATCTTCTATGGTTTATGTCATGAATTGTTTGGATTTTCATCGGTTGATGAATGTATGAACTAATAAGTGTTATTGTAGCTATGTGGAGAAGGCATAGGGCCTTCTCAATGATTCTTAGATTAATATCAGTCTTTTATGATAAAATATGCATTCATGACCTATATCTTACATATTTGTCATGTGTTTGACGAAATCCATAGTATGTTCTAATCAATATAGGTCAATTTTTGAGTTGAGATTGTATGTTTATATTTTTTGCCATGTTAGATATAATTCTGGAAGGTCTTAAGCAATTCTGGGAAATGGTCTGGAGGTAGGCCTGAAAAGATGGCACTAATCTCGGGACCACATGCTCAAAACTGGAGAAATTTGGCTACAACCACATGAATGCAGTGTTTTGCATGCAATTTGAGCTCTCCAACCATATGGAGGCCTTATTGTGGGTGCGGTTGTGGGCCTAGGGCAGAATAAAGGGAGTCCAACTCAGGGTTTGGCCACTTAGGGTGGTTGTTTAACCCTTGAGTGACCTATAGCCCAGATAAGATGTCAATATGTCATTAGTTGTCAGCTCCACTTCCTTAAATGAATCTAGGAGGTCCAGTCATGTCATAGTAATTCTTCATCTCATGTTTACCCTCGCAGGGCGGTGAAACTGGGTAAATATGGGAGGGGTGGTTATAGGTTGGTTGCACTTTTTTGACAAAGGGTTCAATGCAGATGGAAAAATCAAGTTTTTACAAAATTTGTATGAGATGAACTTAATATCGTAGGTGTCAATGCTCCATCTCTAATTACCATGCTAGTGCCCAACATAACAAAGGTTAGTAAAATTGTTGCCTTCCTCAAACACTCTTCTAACAAACTTCTTCCCTTCTTCCAAGTCACTTTGCAACAAACCTGTATAAAGTTTCCTCAGAAACATTGTTCTTCCTATTCCTTTAAAACATCTTTTAATTTCTAGAAAGAGAGGCTTGTAACCAAAATATTCAACAATTGTCAAAAATGCCACTTTGACATGTCAATTGTTTCTCATGCTAAATCCCAATCATCAATCTAGAACTAATATATGCATTCAAATAATACAATTAGTTAGGCATGCACATAACAACAAAGGTTTAATTTTCTAGAGCTTTGGTTCTCTTATACCTCAAAACAAGGCAAGAGCATTAGATACTTGTTTTGTTGGGCCAGCTAGTGTTCGAGGAAAAGGTTTTAAACCATCTTGTTCGCGGGTAACTAACTTTACTAGGAATGGTTGAGTGCATAACACAAAGGTCGTAGATTACACTTAGGAGGTTGAGCGCATAACATTTCTCCCCCTAAGAGTGGCCTGACTGACTTATTGATAGCATACTCCTCCCTAAGAGTGCATAAATGACCCCGGACCCTTACCTCAATAAAAAGCACCTAGCACTACACTTTGTTTCAAGCATTGAAAACAAGATGAACACGCTAGGACCTAAAAATAGAATAAACAATTTGGTTGACATCTATGATTTCCTTTTAAGTAGAAAAGTTGTTTCCAATAAATGCAAATGTAAGAATCCTTCGGTAGTGTGCTTCAATTATGATAGTTATAATTGAGTTTTACTTGGAAAAAGCTACATATATAAAATGATCCAAACATGAAAACATTTCAATACACTGTATTTGTATCTAACTTTTAGTAACACAACTATTTAAAATCAAAAGAAGGAGGCTAATGTCAGTGACAGGATCCTCGGGTAGTAGACTACATTTATAATATTTGTTGTTACTTGGAAGAACAAGGTAGGTGCATCATCAAACCAAAAACATTGGAGCATACAAACAAAACAAGAATTTAAAAAATGCATATTCATATTCCACCCTATATAGCACAACCATTTCCAATCAAGAAATGGGAACAAACAAGTGCAGGAATCCTTCAGTGGGGCCATGGATACAATACTTTGTTTCAGTTTTTGGATATCAAGGTGTAGGCAACTAAATGAAAGAATAAAAGAAAATTTTTGTGGTCTTGAATCTTGACTTTTATTGAGAAAACTTGGGCACAAAATGTCAAGCAAACAGAAATGGTCATTACTTTTCCCTTCTATATTTTTATTAAAAGTATTTTCAATGGAAAAAAATTGATCATAATAGGGCAAGTGTAAAGAATTTGAAAAGGTTGCACACATGTGATATCTTTAGTTTCTTAGGGGGACTTTTCAAGTAAAGTTTCCACTCTTGAACCTGCCACTTGCTCACTTCCTCGTCATAGGGCATTCATCCGGTAATGAAGTCTCGTGATGCAAACAAGACCTTGTTGTGGATGGTGGAAATGGGCTCCATGACATCTAGTGGAATTCTAGTCCCATCTACCCAAACATCCAAATCAACTTTATTCTCTATGTTGGGGAGATTCTTCTTCAGAAAGTCCAGGAATGTATCGGTATCAATGGATTGGAACTTGAAACATCAGATATACTTCTTTAGAAACTCATCGAACTCAAGGCACCCAACTTGCACTCAGAAATGTATAGGTATCAATAGATTGATTTTGGATTGTTGCATCAATAAAACTGAGCTTCAAACCCACTCAACATTGACATTATGTGTTACCAGTAGGAGGATGAGAATGGAATTAAAACGAGAAACATATAGATAAAAAAAATAGCAATAAATAGAGAAGAGAGTGAGTAACACATGACGCTAAATACACAAAAGGAATTGAAAATCCTTTTCATAAGGGACATGAGAGTAAACATCCTCGAGATCAACCCCTTCCTAATATGTTCTGAATTTGGTAAAATTTCATATTTTCTTTAGATCTAAGCATATCATCCTTAAAATACGAGAAGCCTAAGACCATGTTCAATGCAACACACTCCAAGCCCTGTACAACTTCCAATAATTCTTCACTCTGCATATGTCGTAAACCCTGCAAAAAAACACTTCCCAAATCTTAAAACCCTAAACCCTCAAAACTCAAATTTTATATAGAATATGGTAAGATATAGTTAGGTGTGTATGTAATAATACCTCATTTGGCCAAAATTCATTATTTGTGGCATTGGTGATGATATTTTCGGTCCAACTATGTGCAAGCTCATGTGCCACAACCTGCCCATCACTCAAATCCCCTGCGATGACACTAGGGGTTAAGAAGAACAATTTGGGATTCTCCATTCCTCTAGATGGGAGACTCAAGGACAATACAAGGAGATTGAATCTCTCCCCTTAATATTCACCAAAGATATTTCCCCCTTCTTCATTATATTCTTTGTGTTCGTGAACTCATGTTCTATAGATTCCATAAAAGAACAATGTTTAGAATAGATCCTAGTCCTGGGAACAACCTCCTTAGAAACAATATTCCCCATTGCAAATGAAAACAAATATGGAGGTATTTTCTACTGCATTTAAAATTGGTCAACAACTCTTTCATGCATTTCCCACTTCTTATTAGGGCATGCTCCCTTTACTTCTCCTATGGAAGGAGCCATCCAACCCTTATGGGAAACAAACATTACAGAGCTCATATGTTTAGGAATGTTTAACTCAACCAAGTACTTATTCCTTTCTCTGGGAGTGTCTTGACAGGGGAATATAGAATGAGCATGGATAGACTGGCATTAGGTATAAACATACAAGAATTTTTTCGTGCAGCCTGTGCTAGATTCATCCATTGAATAAATGAAGCTAATTTATGGGTTTTGAATGTTATGATAAAAGAGATTTGATTTGTAAGGGAAACTTTAAGAAGACTTCCCTTGATGGGATCTAGATTTTTCAAAATGAAAGGCATGGAAGAAGAAGACGAAAAGGATTCAGTGGTGTCATGCTAAACTCCATGTATTTCAAGGCAAATGGTATCAAGATATATATCCCAGAATAAGGACTTTCAAGAGTCAAAGTCGCAAACCCATCAATCCTTTTTCTACTAAAATCAAAACACAATGAAGGATGGGTATACTATGTTAGAGGATGCATTGAATCTATGAAGGAATGAGGATCAATTGGAGCCATATTATAATCATATGCCCAATCAAAATTTCTCTATAAAACACTTGACACTAGCTAATGCTATTGAATGGTGGATGTGGTGACAATGGTGGTGGTATCTTCCAACTCCTATGCCTTTGCCTCCTATTCTTGCACGCGCCTACGCTCCTCCTGTGAAACGCTAAACCTCATCGATGCATCCATCAACGATTTTGTTGAATTTTCTACGCTCTCTAAGGAAGCATTTGAGGTTGTGAAACCCTGTTATGCCTAGGGCCCGAACCAGTATCATCGGTGGTGAAGGCCCTGCACTCGCATGGGCCTGTGAGCTCAAACCCACGTGTCAATTTTCTATTCAGAGGAGGATGACGAAAATACACCTCTATGATTGGTTGAATTTGTGTAGCCCAACACCGCAAAGGAATGCATATTGGCGTAATTATCATATTTTATTAATTAATATAAAATAATATTTGAATTCATGCTTTTGTGAACCATATTATGAATGTTGAGAGATCTTTCAATAAAAATCACATAAATAAATTTTAAGATGACGTGTTTCAAACCATCTAGTGTGGTTCATCTTTAGGGCAAGATGAAGAACCAGATCATGGCATTAGATTAAATAGATGAAGAGAGATTTTTTCTAGCCGTTAGAATATAACAACTTGTTTTGACTAAAGAATTATCATTAATTAATAAACAATATTTTTTAATTAAAATGAAGTAATAGATGGAAATTAGTTGTAAATAAAGAATTAAATTAATTCTATTATAATTATTATTTTAATCAAAATGAAGATCAGTAATGACCCCGATTGGGGTGTGAGTCGGTGGTTGGGAATGCCTGCGGAAAGTAATGAGGCGTATATATGATTTACATACCACCGCCCCCCACATGCTCAAAGTGACAGGTGTGGTGGACTTTGGCATGAGTGCATGCAAGGGTGGTGGGAAAGGTGGTAGAGACGATAGCGGAGGGACAGGATTTATAGAAGCAAAGGACAGACATGTGGGTAAGGCTGGTGAGTTTGATTGTGGACGAAGGAGCTGGAGCAAGGGAAAGGGAGGACATCGACATCCTCAGCATCAAGCTTGGAGACGACCTACAATAGTTAATGGGTATGTTTCTTGGCTCTTCGCCTCCTTTGTAATGACGACCTAGTTGAGTTTCTACTGGGGGGAGAGGGGGATAAATGGGAATGTTAATTGGGGGAAATGCTGAGGGAAAAGGAGGAGGCGACTGACTGCAATGGTTTGGTTATGTGTCTATATATTGCGCTTATCGGGTATTGACTCTGCCTCTTGTTGTATTGACCTTGCGTTGTTTCGCATTAAGAACCTGGGCACAACACGTTGAGGGATGAGTGGGGTTGGTCGATGGTGTCAGGTAGGTAGAGGTTATGAGTCTGATGTTGAGGGAAGTGGGGGTCAGTTAATATGCTATATAGGAGCTTGGACCTGCTACCAAAACCACTGCAATTGTTGGGGTACTATGAGAAATTACTGTGTTAAGAGAACTGCTAGGGCCCTTGAGGGGGACATTGGGTATGAAAATGACAGGGGTATTGCTCTATTTTACTGGGCAGAGGGGAAAGGGGTTGCAATTCATGAAGGGAAACCTATCGGTCTAAGGTTGGGCTCACTTGCGGGGCCTTGGCGAGGGATGACCAATCTTACAACGTATGAGAGGCACTGGGGGTGGAGGTGTGAGATGACAGAAGGGATTTGGAGACCGACCCTTTCTAAGGACTGGATCTCTGCCCATTATGGCTCCAGTACTGATAGTAAAAGGAAAAGGGAGGAGCATGGGGAGGCTGACGACACCGATAATTCAATTCAGGGAAGCAATCAGTGCCATAGTATGTCAAAATTATTTTGGTTAACAAATTCTTGCTGTGAACATGTTTCGAGCATCGTTGACATGGCTCGGCCTGCGAGAGGTCATGGACATGGAAGACAGGGTTGGGAGCCCATAAAGGATAAGGACTCGAGCACGTCTGAGCCCCGCAGAGGGAGGAAATCAGTAGAACATCTTATCAGTGAAGTTGCTGAGGCATATCGTGAGGGCACGAATGAAGGCATCCAGAATCTGTTAGAGGAATGGGAAGAGGAAATTAAGCAGGGCAGTGAGACTGAGGAGGATATGGAAAATTGGAGGACACTCATCCCAGATCCTGGGAACACCAGAGGCAGGATAATGCAATTTAAGCAGATATTGTACCTCTACTTTGTAGAAATTCTAACTGTAGATTAACCTGATAATGCAATATAACTAAAGAAAAATACTTTAATCTACTTCTACAATCAAACTTGCAGAAGCTTAATAGATTTGAGCAAGATCAAGCGGAACACATATAACTAGAAGAAGAATCACTGCACATGAAACACAAAAGAACACTAAGGGGAAAGCCTCAGCTAAAAACCCCACTATCTGTATTATTATACAAGTTGGAAATATCTCAGAATTACTCAAAGCTTTAACTCTCACAGCTAGCCAGCTCTCAATACAATCCTCACAGATGCTCACAGGAAAAATAGAATTCTCATAAGTCCTCCACACTACCCTCCAAGCTCCTATTTCCTTGTGTTGTTTCGTGGGTGATCGTATTGTTACCAAGTGTAACACTGATATCACACCCTGTAAAACTACGCAATCCTCAAGGAATGAATTCCTTCTGCATGCATGAGTTTTCCTTATAGGAAAATTCAAGAAATTGATAGTACACTATCCATGTCTTTAATCTCAACTGGGTCTTTCTCAGAATAGACATGCATGAGTTAAGGATGAGAGAATCTTCAGTTATCTAGAGTACACTAGTTGGATGCATGCATGCATTAACTGACTGAACTCACAATTAGTTCCTCAAACAGTTTGGAACTAATCTAATTGGACTTAACTCAGTAAACTGAGCTAACTAATTACAACTCAAATATAACTCAACCTTATCTCCTTAATTAAGGGATAATCTCCTTAATTTAAGGGATAACTATTGCATGACTTCAGAAAAACTTCTAACTTGAATTTCTCCAACTAATTAACTCAAAATGAATTAATTAATTATTTTTCAAGTAGCTGGTGAGACTAAATTTGAATTTTAATTCAAGAACAAATTAAAATTGGAATATTCTTGTTGCCACATTTCAACATACTCGCTAATCAAAATCCTATTGAGCAAAGCCATGGAACAAATCTCGGTGGGTATGGCGGTTTCTCTCCAAGGTATACCAAGCTACAAATAAGATATGCAGAAAATTCAATTCCAACTCCATAAGAAAGATATTAGGCTGGACATAATTGAAAGACACATTCCATGCATCCTGGAACTATTGGAGATGCCTGGAGCAACTGTTAAGGATCCCGTGCCAGTGGAATTGACCTCAGAGGAGTAGAAGGGCTAGTCCATTTCCCATGTTTACTTTTGTTATATATGCGGATAGCATTTACTTTTCGTCATGCAAGTATATGTATAGATAGAAGTATAGAGTATGGCCATGAAATAGAGACGCATATAGCTTGGCTAGATAGATTGAAACTTTATTGTTTTTGGATGGCTTACAATGAGGATAGGTGGCCAACAGACTTGGTTTCCCATTGGGCAAGTTGAGGCCACCTAGCCAATCTATGTGGTGTAAATTTGTCTATTATGAATAGAAAATGAAAGGTCCTGCCAAGATTAACAAAAAAAAAATGAAGATCAGTAATAATAAGATCAAACATAATTATTCTAAACAATAAAACTGAAAAATAGTAATAAGAAAATGAAAAAAATAATAACAAATAAATAAATAAACAAAATAGAAATAATAAGGTCAAATTTAACTATTCTAAACAATAAAGCTAAAAATGGTAATAAGAAAATGAAAAATCAAAATAATGAATTAACTCAATTTTATTATTTAAATCCAAAAAATAAAATAATATGGTTTATATATATATATATATGAAAAGTAAATTAATTAATTAAATATTATAAAAACTTAGGAATACAAGGTAGGGATCCAACACGTGCTAATACTGCAACCATCATCTCTATTCAGATTGATAGGCCTCCTTTCAATTTCCAAGGCCTCCCTAAACTTACAGTGATGAAAGTGATCAATCCTTACAATGACCCTCGCCTCTTTAATGCAGATGTGATGTTTTGTCTTTCCTACATGTTCTACCAAAGTGGAGGAGTGGGACATTCCATGTTTGATGTTAGTTGCGTGCTCAAGAATCCTCTGATTAATTGTATGTTTGATGTTAGCTGCGTGCTCAAGGATCCTCTGATTAATTGTATGTTTGATGTTAGTTGCGTGATCAAGAATCCTCTAATTAATTGTGTGGCCAATTTATCTTTTCCGCATGTTCTACTTAAGCGGAGGAGTGGGACCTTCCATGTTTGATGTCAGCTGATGTGCGTGCTCACACTACAACGAAACCAGCGATTAGCGTCCCTTTTTACTTCTTTTTTTGCATCTAGAGCCCATTTTTGGTGCTATTTGCATCCATTTATCAAATATGGTGCAAAACTTGACACAAAATTTGCATCAAGTTTTGCACCAAATCTTACACCAAGTTTAGCACCAGGTATTGCAATAGGTTTTGCACCACGTTTTGCACCAAATTTTATGCCAAGTTTTATGTCATCCTTTGCACCAGGTTTTGTTCCAGGTTTTGCATCAATTTTGGCATCTATTTTTGTTTGACATACTTTTGCATCCTCATTTGCATCCACTTTTTGCACCTACACTTGCATCGACTTTTGCATCCTTTTTTGCATCCTTTTTTAAATCATTTTTTGCATCCATTTGTGCATCACTTTTGCGCCACGTTTTACATCGAGTTTTGTGTCTAGTTTTGCATATAATTTTGCATCTACTTTTGTTGCATCCACTTTTCCATCTTGTTTGGCATCCATATTTACATCCTCTTTTGCATCTATTATTGTACCCACTATTGCATCTAATATTTTTGTGCCACAATTGGCGCCTAGTTTGGCGCCTAGTTTGGCACCTCCTTTTGCACCCACTTTTGATTATAATTTTGCATCCACGTTTGCATCCTCATTTGCATCTAGGTTTTCATCAACTACTACATCTATTTTTGCATCCCTTTTTGTATCCAATTTTGGACCAGGATTTGCATCGGGTTTTGTGTCTCGTTTTGCATCTACTTTTGCATCGACTTCTATTGCATCCACTTTTGCATACAATTTTGCATCCACTGTTACACCCATTTTAAATTTCACTTTTTGCATCCCTTTTTACATCTTCATTTGCATCATACTTTGATTCTTTTTTTTCATCTATCATTACATCCACTTTTGTTATGCCATAATTTGCACCATGTTTTGCACTCACTATTGTATCCACGTTTGCTTCCAATTTTGCATCCATGTTCACATCCTCTTTTGCATCAAATATTGCATCTATTTTTGCATCCACTTTTATGTCAGGTTTATGCATTGGGTTTTGCATCTCGTTTTGTATCTACTTTTGCATCTACTTCCATTGTATCCATTTTTTTCATCCAATTTTGTTTTGCCTGTTGCATCAATGTTTGCTTCCACTTTTACATCCATTTTTGCATCTTATTTTGCATATTTTTTGTCTATTGTTACATCCACTTTTGTTGCACCATATCTTGCGCCTACCATTGCAACCACATTTGCTTCCACGTTTGCATCCACATTTGCATCCTCTTTTGTGTTCAAGTTTGCATCAGATATTGTGTATGTTTTTGCATCCCCTATTGTATCCACTTTTGTTTCATCCATTTTTTCATCTACTTTTGTGTCCGTCGTTGCATCCACATTTGTTTCACCACAGTTTGTGCCAAGTTTTACACCTACCATTGGACCCATGTTTGCTTCCACTTTTGCCTTCATGTTTGCATCCAAGTTTGCATTGACAACTGCATCTACTTTTGCATCCACTTTTGTGTTAGGTTTTTCATGTTGTTGTGCATCTATTTATGTTGTATCCACTTTTCATCCAATTTTACTTCTATTGTTGCCCCCATTTCTATGTTCGCTTTTGCATCCCTTTTCCAACGCTCATCATATTTTCTGCATTGATGATATTCCTTATCGCATTGACGATTATGAACAATTGATGACAATGTCAATAATATTGACAATGATGAAAATGAAGATGATGGTGATGACATGAATTGTGATTATGATGATAAAGACGATAGTGGTTACAATGACATTAATGATGATGATGGCAATGATTATGATGATGACGACGCTAATGACCTTGGCGAATCTTCCCAATTTTAGATGTTGTCATTGTCATAATCATAAGCATTATCTTTGGTGTCATCATCATCATTTTCATCTAGGTCATCATCAAAAACAATAATGGCATGAATGATGATGATGATTACAACAATGTTGATAGAAATTACATTAATGATGATGATGGGGATGATAAAAATGACAATGACGATGATAATGGTGGTGATGATGATGATCATCGATCATCTCTCAAAAATAGAGTTGTTATTTCTCTTACGTATATCAATGTGTCCTAAACAACCCTTTTCTAGCACTGATCACATTTTTTGGGTTGATGATATTTCTTACAACGTCTATAATTATAAACAATTGCAAACAATGTCCATAATGATGATGATGATGGAGCTGATGATGATGGCATGAATGGTGATTATGATGATAATGTAATGATGGCAATAACGATGACAAGTACGATGGTGATGATGATGACAATGATTATGATAATGAGAATGAACAATTACTAGTTTCACTACCATCTTCTGGATACATATTACTATCATACTTTTTAAATTTTCTGTCTCTCTTGAGGTATCTTACTATAATGGTGTTGTCAACACTAGAAAGATATCTTGTTGTAATGGTGGTTCTAATGTTAGCACTAGCAAAGTTTTTGTTAAATTTTGGTTAAAAAAAATCGATTTATGCAATTATTTTGACAATCTATGTAAAAAAGTAAATAAAATCCAATTATTTTGACTGTAGTCCCATTGATTATCATGAATTCACCAGTCTGAAGACCATCTTCTACATACATATTATTATTAAACTTTTTGCATTATATCCCTCTTATATCTTGTTGTAATGGCAGTATTAGCACTAAAAAAATCACTAAATTTTGGTAAAAAAAAGTTTATCATTTATTTATTTTTAATTTGGGAAATTTTTGTTTTTTTTTTTAATTCTGTTTTTATGTAGTAATATTTTTTTTTGTTGAATTTTGGTAGTAACTAGTTTTTGGTCGAATCATATGTATTAACCATGTTCTTTATGCTACAAGTCTAATTGTTGGGACAAAATTGCTCTTTCAAATAAGTTGCAAAAGCTATTTTACATCCATTGTTGCACCCATGTTTACACCCACTTTTACATCCCTTTTTGCATCCTATTTTTCATCTTCATTTGCTTCTTTTTTTGCATCTATCATTACATCTACTTTTGTTGTGACAAAATTTGTTCCATGTTTTGCACATACTGTTGTACCCACGTTTGCTTCCAATTTTGCATCCATCTTCACATCCTCTTTTGCATAAAATATTTCATCTATTTTTGCATCCACTTTTGTGTTGGGTTTTGCATCTCATTTTTTATCTTCTTTTGCATGTACTTCCATTTCATCCATATTTTGCATCCAATTTTGTTTCTCATGTTGCACCCGTGTTTGCATCCACTTTTACATCCCTTATAGCATCTTGTCTTGCATCTAAGTTTGCATATTTTTTTGTGTCTATTATTACATCCACCTTCTTTGTGCTATTATTTGTGCCATATCTTATGCCTATCATTGCAACCCACATTTTCTTCCACTATTGCATCCATATTTGCATCCTCTTTTGTGTCCAAGTTTGCATCAAATATTGTTTATGTTTTTTGCATCCCATTTCGAATTTACTTTTACATCCACTTTTGATTTTTCTAGTTTTGCAACTAATTTTGTGTTCACTATTGCACCCATGTTTGGCCCATGTTTACATCCCTTTTTTCATCCAAGTTTTCCTCCTTTTTGCATTCAAGTTTGTGTCCCTTTTTTTACATTCATTGGAGTATCCACATTTGTTTCACCACAATTCATGCTAAGTTTTATGCCTACTATTGTGCCCATGTTTTCTTCCACTTTTTCATCCATGTTTGAGTCCTATTTTGTGTTCAAGTTTGTATGAACTATTGCATCTACTTTTTCATCCACTTTTGTTCAATTTTTCTATCTTGTTCTGCATCTACTTATGTTGTGTCCACTCTTCATCCAAATTTACGTCTATTTTTACCCCCATTTTTTTGTTTACTTTTGCATCCATTTTCCAACACACATCATATCTTTTGCATTGATTATATTTCTTATGACATTGAAAATTATGAACAACTGATGACAATGTCAATAATTATAACGATGATGATAATGAAGATGATGACGATGACATGAATTGCGATTGTTATGATAATGACAATGATGATAAAGACGATGGGAGTTACAATGACAATGATGATGATGCTAATGACCTTGGCCATTCCTCCCAATTTTTAAATGTTATCATGGTAAAAATCATAATAATTATCTTTGGCGTCATCTTCCAAGTCATCATAATCTGATCATCATTATCATTATTTTCATCTTGGTCATAATCAAGAACAATAATGGCATGAATGATAATTATGATGTTCATGATGAAGATGACAAAAATTATGATAAAACTTATATTAGTTATGATGATGGGGATGATGACAATTATAATGACGATGATAATGGTAGTGATGTTGATGATCATCAATCATTTCTAAAAAATAAAGTGGTTATTTTTCTTTCATATATCATGTGTCCTAAGGTTGGTGATATTTCTTATGATACCTATAATTATGAACAATTGACGACAATATACAAAATCATGATGATGATGATGATCATGAAGAAGACATGAATGGTGATTATGATGATAATGAAATGATGACAATAATGATCACATTGATGGTGGTGATGATGGCAATAATGAAGATGATGACCCTCCCTCTAAACTAGCGAGGTACTCATAATGAGACAAAAAAGTACTCTCAAGTTGAAATATTCATATAAGAAGGGATCTAGATTGATAAGCATCAATGATGATTTACATCATCATAGCCAAAATTTTCAAAATAGTAAGGCCTTGACTAACAAGTTTATCTCTCCATTAGATCAGAGCACAATGTTGGGAGGCATAAATTTGGACACCACTGCCTTTCAAGGCACTTACCCCACCAAGATGTTTACCAGGTATGTCCTCACATGATCATTTCCTAATCCACTATCATAATATTTGACACCAGAAAATGTCAATCCTCATGACTATTCTTATCTTGGATTAATGTACTTGACTTATGGCGATTAGTCCTAGTCAATGTCCAAATTCTCAAAGAATATTGGTCCCAGATGTTTATCCAATCCACCATTATCCCTACTAGTGCCTTTACTAGGCTTACGATTGTTAATCCTAGCCATAGTACATGACACATGGATAACATGGTGTCTACCCTCACTCCCTCTCAACCAGGGAGGAAACATCCACAAGCATAAGATTTTCTCAAGAATACCCATCATTTTCGTAGAGAATAACATGATTAATTTGTTTTCATCACATGACGACTTTATGATTAAGCATTCATAGATTTGTGGCAAAATATTTCCCCTTTTGTATTTGTGATGAAATACAATAAAAAAGTGAAAGCCAAAATCATTAAACATACACTATATTGATTTATCTAAGTCTAAACTCTAAGGTTGAAGTGAAAATTCATGTAAATCTTATATCTATGAGTTGTGCCAAACTTATGAAAACCTTATTCCCTAAGTCCTATATATAAGAAAATGAAAAAGAAAGAAAAATAAGGGCCAATAAATGGTAACTCATGTATTCACTCCCTCTTTGGAAAATATATGAATATATACACTCCTAGTCACACTTGATCACATGTATGTGATGGTTAAATCATGAATTCTTCTTTTCTCCTTGCATTTTCACTTCATCATTTAAGCACCTAATTGAGGATCTAAGGAATGTTTGTTTCCTAAGGCTTTCATGTCTACTGTTGGTTTACTTATGTCACACTACTGTCAATTTATGTGACAGAGTGAAATACATAAGTTTGTGGAGTTATTATAGAGGTGTATTGAGTTCGTAACCACACACACATGTATTACATCTCATTGATCCACATGTGTGGGTTGGAGACTCATTTCTTGACAACTTTAATGGAGACTACTTTGTGGCTTTAATGGTATAGCTTACAAAATATCTTGTTAAACATTTCGATTCATTCTTTCTTTTCCTCGAGACACTTATAATATTGAAGTCACTCCCAACAATCCATGGAGATGGGGAGTATAAATTACTTGTGCTAGAAATAGAATTGAGAAATAGAGGTTTTCCATTTGCGATATTGGAGTCATAGACATTGGATACATGGTAGTAGTCCTCAATGTCAATTAAATAAAATTGTATTGTCATTATGCGAAAAGAGGTAAACATATTGGTAACCTTGATGTCTTAATCATTTCAAATAATAACCATTCCACCCAAGTATCTCTAAGCATCAATCACTACTACTTGGAAAGTCCTCCCCCATTTTCTAATTATATGAGGTTGAACCTCACTTAATATTTTTGCTTCTTATATCAACATTATTTATGGGTTCTTTGCATACCATTTTTCTTTTAGGAGTTTGTTTTCGCTTACTATTGACGCCCCTCATGTTCGAAGACTATTTTCATCAAAAATTTACATAGAAAGAAAGTATAAAGTGACTAAAAAGAAACATGTCTCAAGATTTAAGTGCTTGGACAATTCCACTTCATGACTCCTATATTTCCTTAACCTGGGACCAAATGGTGAACTTGATGGCCTTAAGGGAAATTGATCAATGAAAATCTAAAAAAGAGGTGATTTTTGACTTTATCACATACAATTTAATATACTAAAAAAAATATCCATAACAATTTCATCAATCAATGAATCATTAAAAAAAATATACAAAACAATTTCATCAAGCAAAGAATCATTGCATTATAAAATACAATCTATAAACATTTTGGGAAAGTTTTGCTAAAACATGCTTAAAAATCAGCATATTTAATATTAATATTTAACAATAATATGGACAATAACACATTTTGATAAATTAAATAACATATTATCAAGCCTAAAAAATGTCACTAACTGAAAACTACAAAGCATGCAACTAATGGAAGTGACCACTCAAGGCCACCACAAGACAATTAATCTATTAAGACCAAGATTAATGGGGACAAAGATCTATAAAGGACAAAGGAAAACCTATTTTAACTTTATTGTTTTATTAGCCTGGTTCAAGATGAACATTTCAAGATATCATGAAGAACATAATTAGTTTTATTGCATTAAGAAAACCCAAGCACATTCTATAACTTAGCAAGAAAGAGATGTATAACACCCATCTCAGCAACATGACACATGACATTAAGTTACTTTACTATATATAATTTAAACTCCTATCATAAAATCACAAATTTAGCATGAATGGAATGTTTAAAATCCATTTTTATAAAAACAAAATATAATTTTTCTTATAGAAAAATATACCAAAAACTAAATATATTTTTCTAGAAAAAAAAATACTAAAACTAAATATATATTTAAAAAAAAACTAAAACATAAGCAAACTAGAATTTGAATTTGACATTCTTGGTCACTTTCGGAAACATATGGTGGAATGTAATCTCTTTATCCTCATTTTTAGCTTTTTCCTAAAAAATAAAAGCATACAAAAGTGGGAAAGAGCCATAAAGCATGGGGAAGCCTTTTCCTAAGCACAAAAGCATCTAAAAAGTGGAAAATTCCTTTTTTATATGAGGAAACATTATTCACCCAAAAGATTTTTCCCAAATTGAACTAATGAGGAATTTTGGAAATCTTCATAGCCTCCACTTTCCTATATATTAGAGGCTTGGCCATTGAAAAAATGATGGGAATTTTGTATTGTCACGCTCTTGAGATCTGTCTTGAGAGGGAGAGTTTTGGAGCTATGAGTTGGGGGAGGTGATGTTGCAACTATATCTGATTGTTGTAACTTTCCTCCAACTCCTTTATTCATATAGATCAGTTGTTCTTCCTTCCATATGTTTCTATTCATTCTTTACTTCTTCTATTTAACTAATGTATGCATGGGTTTTTGGTTTATATTTATTTATTCAATAATATTTATATGTTTTTTATAGTTTTGATTATTAAGATATTATGTTGTGAAGGTTGCTTTATTCTCTCTCTTATGTGTAGGACCAAGCTTTGGAGCTAGCTAGGAGCGCTTCTTGGCTATACGAAAAACTCCAAGAAGACCTACATGCGAGGACTCACAAGAATTCATTCTCTTTTTCTTAATCTATACTCTACATCTTGATCTACTAAGAATCCTAAGCCTTAGAACAATCTTTCTCTTAATTGGTTTGTCCTAGGTTTCTGAGATAAACTGAGAGGGTTTTGTTTTCATCTAACCATGCATTAAATCCTACAGCAAAATGATATTTAGAAAATTTAATATATTTCACTATGTAAATGAACTTAGTAAAATGAACCCATAGAGGTGGTCATAAATGGAAATAAAAGTAAAACTCTAAACAAGAAGCCAAAAGTGGATTTAACCATGGATGAAAAATTGGGAGTAGAATTGGATGTTAAACTAGCCATCAAAACAATATGCAAACAATGACACAAAAAGGTTTTTAAAGTAAAATTAAAAAAGGGTGCAACACTAGACACAAAGAAGGGAACAAAATAGGGCATATGAAAGGATACCGAATTGGGTGCAAACAAGGATGCAAAAATGGACACCAAAATGAGGATGCAAAGAATGGTGTAAAATTAGGATGCAAAAAGGATGTAAGAAAAGACACAAAACAAGATGCAAAATGGGACTAAAAAATGGTGAAACCAAGGATGTCAAATATGATGCATAACTAGATGAAAATTCCAACTAAAATCTAGGTGCAAAATGAGATGCAAATGCGGACACAAAATGTGGCAGAAAAAAGGATGCAAATTTGGACATAAAAAATGGTGCAAAATTGGACACAAAAGAAGAAAAAATGGTGCAAAAATGGGCATAAAAATGGCTCAATTTTGGATGCAAATTGAGATGCAACATTGGATGTAAAATGATGCAACAAATCATTCAAAACTTGGTGCAAAAACAAATGCAAAAGTAGACGAAAAAATGGCTCAAAAGTGAACGTAACAATAGACACAAAATGGGATGCAAAGGTGGATGCAATATATGGTTCAACATAGGATGCAAATTTAGATGCTCAAAAGGATGAAAAATTGGATGCAAGAAATGGTGTTAAAAATGATGCTAAATTGGATGCAACAAATGATGCAAAATTAAATTCAAAATATGGTGCAAAATAGGATGCAAAAAAGGGAGATAAATAAAATGCAAAAGTGGATGCAAAAAATGGTGCAAAAATGCATGCGAAATTTGGCACTAAATCAGATTCAACATATGGTGCAAAATTGGATGGAAAAGATGGTGTAAAAATAGGCAAAAAAATTGGCACAAAAATAGATGTAAAAATAAGTACAAAATTAGAAGCAAAAGCTGGCATAAGACCAGATGCAAAAATTGGCACAAATTGGATGTAAAAAAAGGCGCTAAATAAAATGTCAAAGATGGTGTAAAAATCGATGCAAATTATGACACAAAAATAGAAGCAAAGAATTCCACAAAAGAGGAAGCAAAAAATGATGCAAAAATAGATGCAAAAAAAGGCACAAAACTAGAAGCAAAACCTGTTGTAAAACCAAATGAAAATCTTGGTGCAAAATATGATGCAGAAAATGATGGAAAATTTGGCGTAAAAAAGATGCAAAATTTGGTGCAAAAAAGGACGCTTTAAAAATTGTACAATATAGCCAGATTTAGCGCCAGGTTGCTCATCCCAATTGAGAAGAAAATGCACTAGAATCTGGTGCTAAATCTGGCGCAAATTGCCTGTTTTGTTGTAGTGTCAAGAATCCTCTAATTAATTGTGTGACCAATTTCACCAATGTACGGAGTCCCACAGGAACAAGGGATAACATAAATACCTTTCCCATCTTTAAGTCCTTCACTGATTTTTTATGTTTAATATAAATAGTTCCATAAGTGCAAATATATTATTTTTCTTAACATTGTAAAATACAACAATAAAGACACTTTATAAACCACCTTATATCAATAAATAATATGAAATAATATCTCTATAAAAAAAGAGTAAAAGACAATAATTTCCATCGCATTTTTTAAACATGTTATCACTATTTTAAACATTTGAAAACACAAACAAACAACACTTTAATGATGTTATAATATTAGTTGATATTTCTTATATATAAAAATAGTTTTTCATATTGTAGGTCTTAACTCTACACAAAAATTACTTGCAAATGAATTCTTAAAACAAAAAAATATACAATGGCGATAACATAAAACAAATATATACAGATATTTTCCCCTAGATCCAAAACCGGTATACCACATTAATTTTTCATTTTATTTCTTTCAATGTTACAATAACTATATATACATATCAAAGCACTCATAAACCCCAATCTACTAACCCTGGATTAAAACATAAGCATAGTTCCCATGACTAGATCTACAAATACCATGGAAAAAAACCATCATGCCCAAAAACCATGTGCGAAAACCATGCCCAAAAAGATGGGTAGGTCCACCCACCATCTTTGGGTTCGCCCCCCATCCTTAGCTCCCAACTATTATTGGTTCCACATAAAATAAAATCATATATAGATATATATATATATAGAAAGATTACAAACTTTTCTGGAAGTTGTAAAATAACTACAAATATGGAAACTATTTGTAAACAAAAGACAACATTATGGAGAGAGAGTTCCCTCCTTCAACTCGTGAAAACTGAAAATATATAACAAAATATATATTGCCTTCAAAGTTATTGGAGTATTTTGAAAAATAAACCATCGGCCTACTAGAATTGAATGAACACTTTGGACTATGGATCCAACCAGTTCTTCATAGTAAATGAGTCATATAACAGAAAATATATTGCCTTCAAAGTTGTTGGAGTATTTTGAAAAATAAACCATCAGCCTACTAGAATTGAATGAACACTTTGGACTATGGATCCATCGAGTTCTTCATAGCAAATGAGTCCACAATCCAATGAGAATGTTTTTTGAAAGGTTTCCAGTTGTTGAATTAAGCTCCTTGTAAATATGGAGAAAGTTGATCTCAATGGTGAAAGTTGATCTCTTGAAATTGTTTCTTCTTCTCTTCTATTTTTCTCTTCCACGTTGCAACATTTAGAACCTCCAAATGAACTTTACCTGTTAGCCACATTTGGAATCTCCTAGAATTTGTATGCATTCAATATTTTTTAACGAGGCTAATAACATAAGAGCCCAAACAAAAATTAGATCAAATTTTGCGTAATTTCCAATTCCTAGACAAACTTTGAAAGCATATTTGTTCCCCATCATTTTAATCATTCTCCCCCTCCACAATAGTTTCCTTGCACTGCTCCATCAAAGAAACTGACTGGAAGATCCTCGAAAAAGCAAGGGAAGTGGATTCTTCTAAGATTTTGTCAGAGGGCTTTGGAGCAAAGTGATCAAGGAGAAGTATCTAAAGAGATTATCGGTGGTGGATTGGCTTAGAGGAGTAGCCAAAAAACCTATCAACAGTGGATCCATTGTCTCGAAGGCTCTCATGGACTCTTTCCCCTTCCTCTACAATTGGCTGGCCTAGAAGGTTAGAGATGGAAAACAAGTGATTATGGGTATGGACCCCTTTATAGGTAGTGCTCGAATCTCTCATATTATTTGTTACAGCCCTTGACCTCCAAAGTTTTCATCTACATAAATGATGTAAAAACAATGGCCTCCTCTTCTACTCAGTTTAAGTTTAATTGGTTGTCTTCTTTAGATTTGGGTCTAGTTGGAACGTTGTCTAAAGAGTGGAAATCCTTCAATAAGGAGTTAAATATGAATGGGGTCTACTAAAATAGATCTGAGGATCTGGAGTTGGGACACCACCTCGAGTAGGGTGAAAGCTAATATGGTTAAGATGGTAGAGAAACATCATTTGGAAATGGAACATCCCTAATAAACTTAAATGTTTTCCCTGGCTAGTTCTACAAAACACAATTCTAACCTGAGAACATTTGCAGAAAAAAGGGTTTGCAAGGCTAAATGTATTCTACGTTTATAGAAATCTTGAAGAAATTGTAGACCATATTTTTATTGGTTGACTCATTTCTAAGAAAATATGGCATACGACACTTATGGTCTTGGGCATTCAATAACATTTTGTATAAACTTCTATTGAGGATTTACTTCATCGTTAGGTGGAGAATTTTAAAAACCTTAGATCTCTTCCCATTTTGGGGGTATCCAGATACTCAGAAACATAGTAACCTTAAACAATGCAACTATTTGTATTTTGTATTTTACATCAGAACCAAAAATTATATCTTTTTTCAAAATATACTCCTAAATCAAACTCCTCAAAAAAAAGTTTTCTTATATAAAAAAAGTTATATAATAAAAATACTATGTTATCACTTGTTTTAAATAGGTAAAAAAGAACAAGCTAGCAGCAATTTTCACGATGCCATTTTTCTTTATAGTCAAGTAGATATATTTTTGTTGATTTTTAAATTTTATAATTTAAAATGATTAAGTTTATATTATTTGATAGTTTTTTAAATATTAATTTTAATTTTATATTAAAAATATAATCTAAATATTTAATATTATAATTTTATTAAAAATTATATTATTAAAAATTTTAAAAAATAATTAAAAAATCAATTTTTAAAAAATTAATGAGAAAAAAACAATTCAAAAATTCACATCCACACCACAAACCAAAAAAATATAAAAATGTATAACAAAAACCACATCCACACTTCAAACCATTAAAACGAGTTGAAGTTGGAATCTTAAACAAAAACCGTAACAATCAAAAGTTTGGTATAACATCGACATCAATTACAATTAAGATGTTAGATGGAACAACACCTTTATAGAGTTATATTTATCCATATCAATTTATTATTTATAAAAAAGATTATATAATTAGGTTTTTTATTAAAAGTTTAATTTACACAACTAAATGCATACTTTCCACGCTAGGATTTATGCGCTCTTTTGCATGGTTGTGGTTAGGCGGGTGCACATAGGGTACTCGGGACATGTGGCGAATAATTTTTACCGATGTTAATGAATTTCACTATAATGAAAAGTAAATTATTTTAACTTCTATGAGTTCAAAGATAGTATATCTGATTTTTATATTTAATCATTTTCCT
Organism: Pinus tabuliformis; assembly: GCA_031772625.1. Taxonomy (NCBI): domain Eukaryota; kingdom Viridiplantae; phylum Streptophyta; class Pinopsida; order Pinales; family Pinaceae; genus Pinus; species Pinus tabuliformis. The sequence continues at coordinate 1,284,038,018 of CM062819.1, forward strand.
ATCTAACATGTGTTTTCAATTTCTCAATAGGTTTTTTTGATAACAGGTATTTTAGGAAGCTTTAGAAGTGATATTGGAGTCAAGCAAGGTTGTCCTCTATCCCCTATTCTTTTTGGTTTATATATTGATAAATTGGAAGAGTGACTAAATCCGCAAGGTGGAGATGGTGTCCGTTGAGGGAGTTTGTGATAAAGCTTCTTTTATATGCTAATGATATTGTATTGATTTCTAAATAGGCCCATGGATTGCAAATGCACTTATGCCCTTGAACATTTTTGTAGAGCAGTGGGGATGCAAGTCAATACGAGCAAGACCAAAATAATGATTTTCTCTAATAAAAGGAAGTAGAGTCAGCATACTTTCTTCTTTGAAGACAACATTCTTGAAGAAGTAAATAAGTACAAGTACATTGGGATTGATTTCAACAACAAACTCAATTGGGAGGACTATAGAAAGAAGATAAATTTAGGAGGGTGGAAAGCATTATATGCTCTTCAAAACAGATGTCGAGAGGCAGAGTTATGAGATTGGAAAACGTTTAAAGTGCTTTTTGGACTCCTAGTTTGTCCAGTGATGCTATATGGGTGTGAATTGTGGGCTAGCAGCACCCCCGTCTCAAAATTGAAACAAATTGAGAAAATACAAAAACGCTTGATCATGAGCAAGTTTAAAATAAAAAGTTCAGTACCTTATGAGATAATGTTGAGTAAAACAGGAGCAACTCCCATTGAAGCAATTGCTATGGTGCGGCTCATAATATATCTAAAAAGAATTGAGCAAATGAGAGTAGGTAGATGGCATAATGTTATCTTCAATGAAGGCATGAGTGAAAGAAAGAAAACATAGATGGAACAAAACTACACATGGATGCAAAAATAGAATATCTACCTCAATGCCTATCCCACAAATAGCAAGGAGCTAAAGGATTTTGTTATGGAGGAGTTTCGTAAAAAGGTACGGAGAAAAGAGTTGGGTAGAAAGAAGAAATATTAAATTGAGGAATTCAACCCTACGTGTGATCTACAACAAAAAGAGTTCATTGGAGCTAGCATTCCGTGGAGGGAAAAGGTTCTTATTGCTCAATTAAGGACCAACTCACATCAACTTCGATGTGAAACAGGACAGTGGAAAAAGCCTAAAGAAGCTTGGGAAGAACAGGTGTGTACATGTTGCAAGTTTGGCACTGTGGAATCGGAAAAAAATTTCATTTTGGAATGTGATGCATTCAAAGACATCAGAAAAAGTTATGAGAACATGTTAGCATCAGTTTCTTGGCATTGTCTTTTTAGCGAGGGGATTGTTGGAAGGTTGGGTCAGCTCATCATCAATTTGAATCGGAAAAGGATTGAATTGCAAAAAGCCAAAAACAGGGAACACTAATGGTCTCATAGACTATCTTTAGTCTCGTGGACCTTAAAATATCATTTCATTTCATTTCATAAATGGTGCGGAACACTTTCCTTAATGAAGTCGAATTTTCTGGATATAAATTCATTTGAATTTTCTGGATATAAATTCATTTGAATTTTCTGGATATAAATTCATTTGAATTTTCTAGATATAAATTCATTTCTTTTAAGACATGATAAATCAACGAAAGTGGTCTTTGTCTCTTTTTTGATAGAGCTTTTTACATGATAAGACTTTTTAACATTGTATGTTTCTTGAGTTATTACTAGCATAATTATAGAAATTGAATGATTGGTAAATGCAAAGAAGCATCAATCCATAACAAGTTGGAGGAGAGCTTAGTCTCTACCATTGAAGTTAGAAATTATGCTTTGGAAAAAAATGAATAAAAAATTATAACCTACATCGGTCAATCTTAAATTAATAGTAGGCAATAGGCAAACTGAATCTTATAGTCTTGCTTTAGCTGAAACTAATAATTTAAGATGTAGAGTGGATAAAAAAACAAAAAAATAATGGTGGGAAGTAACTCAAGAAGTATATTTTTTTACATCTTATTCTTATTTATGCAATCACTTGCTTAAATTATGGTGGAAAGTAACTGATGGTAAATATGTTATTTACCTAACTATGAATTACAAAAATCATTACACAAATATCTAAAAATCATACATGAATAGTGTAGCCATATCCATAAATTATGGCATAAAATATGTGAGGTAGTTATCAACATGGCATTATATTGTGCAACCATTGCAATAAGACTTTCAAGTTATGGTTAATCAAATGTTTGAAAAGACAATTTTTTTAATAATACTGAAAAATAAATATTTATTTTTGAAAGTTAAGTATTATAAGTTGCATTGTCAATGCTAACCTAATAGTGATCAACAAGCAAATTGATTATTATAATCATGTCTTCGGATAGATTAATAAAGATCAAAACAACTAATTCATCATACATCTTACATTGTTAAAATTTAAAAATCATATAAACTAACTAAATCATAACTTTATTATTATTATTATGATTAAAAAAAATGAATATATAAGTTAAACATATATATATACACATTTAAAAAAACATGGAACACGATTCTTAATCATGGAGATTTATCTCCACTTTATTATGGAGATTCTTAATCAATACCAATACCATGGTTTATCAATGCCACATGCCTAAAAAACATAACTGGTTTCAAATGTCACTTGTTAATAATACATTTTTTTAATTAATCAATTTAATTAAAAAGGTAAAATGAGCATAACTATTTTGGAGATAAATTTCAACATTTGATTTGTGGATACTACTATGAATATTCTAGAATATTCCATGGAAGTTAAATCCCTAACATCCATTTAATAATGATTGATAATTAAATTAAAATTGTAGATGCCTTTTTTCAAAATATAGATACCTCAATCAACATAATTATTATGATGATGCTAATTTTTTCTAAAATAAACTATGTTAAATATTTTTATTTTTTTTATTATTTATTTTAATGACATTTTGTCAAGAATGGATAGGGTTATCTGAAAATAATATAAACATAGTAAGTTTCATGGGTTATTATTATTATCATATATTAAATAATATCAAAGTAAATTATGTCACTAATTTTTATTTTTATTATTCATTTAAATAAAATGGACAACATTTATTTTTTAATAAGAAAGTTGTTAAGTTTAATATATTTTTTATTGTTGAATTTTCAATCAACAAGTTCAATCATTTTGGGAGAGCTCTAAGAAACTCTCATGGAAAAAAAATTCAAACCTTAGAGTCGCAGTAGAACCTTAGAGTAGCAGTAGATTGTTGTTGTCAACCACTCTTCCTATGGTGAATTTCAATGTAGGGAGCAACAATCCTTCATATAATTGGATAGTAGCGGATGCAAGAGAAATTGGCAAGCAAAAAGAATCAAATTTAAGCCCCTCTAGCTCTATTTGAAATCCTGATCACAAGAGAAACAACAACCAACAAGCCAAGTGAAATAGAGGAGACCAAGCAGTTGCCTCCCAAAAGTAGTTGTAGATCCCAAATATGAAGTTTGATCTAATCAAATTGGGGTGTTTCTTCAATACATGTAGGAGCATGCACTCATAGGGAAATTCTTGGGCATCTGGTCGAAAAAAAAATCCCTATCCCAATGGATCCAACTCAAATGGAAGCCAAAGGGTTACATCACGTTGGGGCCTGGCACTTGAGGCTTTTTCATTGTTATATTTTCTAATATGGAAGATCAAGACAAAATATTTGAGAAAGGCCCTTAATTTTTTAGCTTTGTTGGATTGTATCTCCGATGGTGGACGGTGAGATTCAACCCATACAAAGAAGATTTCAAAGCAACTATGGTATGGATACATATGTATTCATTACCAAGAGAATTATGGGAGAAGGAGACACTAGCGAGAATTGACAATGCACTGAGGAACTATGTGAAAGTGTCTGAGGCCATGAAGCAAGCTAATACACTTCATATGCTCAGATCTATGTGTACATGAACATATTCGAGCCCCTTCTAGAATCAAGTGATATATACTTTCAATACGAGCTATGGAAGAAAATAATTGATTATGAGCACATCCCTTTTAGGTGCAGAAGGTGTGATGGGCATGGGACCTATATCGAGATTGCTCATTCGCTAAACAAGTGGAACCCCTGGAACAAACTAGTGTAGACCGAGGATGGATTCAATGTGGTAGATTGAGGGTAGTGAATTCAAAAGCAACCTCCCCAACACCAAAATTAAAAATAAAAATAAAAAAGGACTTAGCAAATCGATTTGATCCACTGGTTGTAATGCATGGGGTGGAAAACCTAGGCCTAGAACAACCCATGGATGTGGAAATAAGGGAGACGATAGACCCATCAATGATCTCAACAAATCAAATGCATGCAGATGACCCAAGCAATTGAAAGAAGAAGATGACTTCAACAACACCTCCAACAACAAATTTGGAGTCCTATGCCCAACCAATCGTGGATTTTGTTGTGCCCTTGCTTTATTCACCAATAGAACTACATGCAGAGTCAGTAGATGAGAATGAAAGCCCAGAGAAGGTCCAAGATATGGAGGCACATCTTGATGCATTGAACCTACCAGAACTAGCCCATGCATGAGAAAGTAAAGACCCTTTTTTTATTCCTGATCAATAGGTATCATGCTAGGCCGAGTGTATCTAAAATATGAGCATATAGCTGCTAAGGCGAGGCTAGGATTTGGGGCATAAGGAGTCCAAACAAAGTCATTGAAGGAAAATGGAAAACCACACAAAGAGGAGAAAAGGAGGGGTTGAAAGAACAAACTACAAATGTTGAATGAAATCGGTGATGATCTGGTAAATTATGGGTATGTTAGAGTCATCACAGAGGTTTTTTGTGGCTTCAACAAATCTCAGATATGAAAATCATACCCTGGAATATGAGGGGCCTTAATAGTCTAGGAAAGAAAAGGTTATTAAGAGAGAAATGGATTGTAGAGAAACCCACCATCATGATGGTTGAAGAAACTAAGATCTCAAAGGGAAACCCTATCCAATATAACAATGCATTGGAAAAGACATTTTCAAATCATTGTAATAGATGCCTAGGGGCGTTTAAGAGGAATAATGATAGTATGGAATGGAAAAGAGGTAAAAGTGATAAATTTGTTCACTACATTCTGAGTCCCAACAATCTAAATACAGTTAATTAGCTCAGGGTGAACGATGTTATATCTTGAATGTCTATGGCCCAAATCTACCATCGGAAAAGGCTCAGTTTCTTCACTCAATCTCCCAAACGGATACGCTAATCTCTCCAAATTCGTGGATACTTGGTGTAGACTTCAACATAATAAATCTTTATATGAGAAAAAAGGATGGATCTAGAGATTGGAGGTGGGGGTCACTCCATTCCAGGAAAAGATCGAAGGATTGGGACTCATAGAGGCCAACACAGTAAATGGGGTTTACACCTGGAACAATGAAAGAGGAGGATAACACCAAATAGCCTCAAATTTGGATCACTTCCTTATCCCAGAATATATCTTGTCATGGGATGTGTTCATAAGAGTTGTTATATTACCCAATCATGGCTCAGATCATTGGGAAACTGGTTTAAATCTAGACTTGAAAACCCAACCTTGGAACTGACCATTCATATTAGAAAAGTTTTGGATCAGATATTCGAATTTTCTGACAAATATTCAAAACTGGTGGGAAGAAATAAGACACATTGATCAACAATGTTTACTCTATATAAAAAGATGACATATATCAAATGGAAGTTAAAATGATGGAATAAAGAAAGGTTTCGGGATAGAATCAAGGAAAAAACAAAGCTAGAGATCAAAATGTTAGAGATACAATAGGAAGCTACAATAAATGGGAGATCAAAAGACTTGATTAAGGGAAAGGCGAAGATCCTATGAGACTTAGAAGAATGTGGAAAGCAAGAAGAAACACTATGGAGGCAAAAATCTAGGATCTAGTGGTTGAAGGATGGGGAAAAGTCATGGCCTTCTTTCACAAATCTATGCTACAACATAGGCATCACAATCATATATCCTCTATGAAGGGATCAACAGGGAAAAAGGTTGAAACACATCAAGAGATATTCTAAGAACTAATTACTATTTCAATAACATCCTCTTGGAACCTATGGTGGACAGACAAGAGGGCATTGGATAGGTTACTAAACATATCCCCTCCATTATCAGAGAAGAGAAGAACGTCAAACTTCTTCAAGAAATTACCTGTGAGGAGATCGAGTCAAAAATTAATGGAATACCACTCAATAAGATCCCTAGACTCGATGGGTTCACCATTGATTTCTTGCAATCATGTTGGCCGATAATAGAGAGAAGGCCCCTAGCCCAGATGGGTTCACCATTGATTTCTTCCAATCATGTTGGCCAATAATAGAGAGAAGGTCTAGAGGGCAGTGGAAGAGTCTTGGAAAGCTAAGACCATTCTTAAAGCATTGGATGCCACCTTTATAGCATTGATTATGAAGGAGAAAGTGGAAGATCCCAACTAATACCGACCATAGCATTATGTAATGTTGTTTACAAAATCATAACTAAGATCATTTCCAATTGGCTAAAGCCTCTACTACCGAAACTAATCTCTCCAGAGCAGATAAGCTTTGTAGAAGGCAGACAAATCCTGGACGAAATTATGGTGGCTCATGAAGCTACCCACTCTTTGAATATCTACTAAAAAACTAGGTATGTTGCTAAAACTATATTTTCCTGAGGTATATGACAAACTAAACTGGGATTTCATGTGCAACACTCTAAGAGTCTTTGGATTTGCAAATGATTTGATCAAGTGGGTATACAATTTGGTCTCATCGGAATCTTTTTCAATTTTGGTAAATGGTTCTCCATCGACGCCCTTTAAATCCTCAAGGGGGATCTAATAGGGGGATTCGCTATCCCCTTTTCTCTTCATATTGACAATAGAAGGACTAGAGCATCTCTTTAAGGAAGAAATTGTATAACAGAGGTTGAAAGGGCTTTGACTATATGGAGAAGAGTTGCCCTTAACTCATCAACAATTTGTTAATGACACAATGGGTCTTGGGGTACCAACAACACAGGAAGTAAAGACTTTCAATAAGATCTTGGAGGTCTTCTTGAAAACCTCAGGTATGGAGGTTAATATAAGAGAATCCCAGATCTTTTCTTTTAATACACCTTTGAATGTACAACAAAATGTTGCTAGATTTTTGGGAATTTAGATTAGTAAAATTCCTTCAAAATACTTGGGGGCCCCTTTAGTAGATAGCTCACTTCATTGGAGCACGTGGGAAGAGCTATTAACAAAATTCAAGAAGAAACTATCTAGTTGGATATTGAGACCATTGAATATGGCAGATCGACTTGTACTTCTCAAAGCGATATTACAAGCACTACTTGTGTATTTGTGTTCTACAATGATGGCTCCCATGTCCATAATGTAGGAAATGTAAAGAGTTTATAGAACCTTTCTACGAGGAGGATCATTAGTAGAGAAGAAATGACCATTATTGGCCTCGGAGAAAATGTGTCAACAAAAAATGAAAGGTGGTCTGTGTCTGAGGGATCCAACTATGATGGCTAAAGTACTAGGTGCAAAAATATGGTGGATATCACTCCAAGGAGGAAGAGATCCCTAGAAAAATATTTGGACACACAATTATGCACCCACAACTCCCCCTCAACAATTGAATAGAGTGAATGTTTTTCCATGGGGGCATCAATTTGGGCATTAGCAAAGAAAGGAATGGGTTTGACTCAAAAATATTGTTTTGGGGAAATCAAGAATGGGCGAACCACACTATTTTGGGAAGACTCCTGGAAACAAATGCCAAAGTTAGAAAACCAACAAGATTTGGAATAGATTAAGATACAAATGAAAGCTTGGGAAAGGGTAGCCCCAAGGGTTAGCTTAGTTGGTAGAGTTCCCGTTACTAAGTACCTTGCCAATTGGGAGGTCACGAGGTCAAATCTCCTCAACGCCCATAGGGTTAGGCCCGGCTTATATGACCGACGGGTAGATACCTTCAGGTTGATCTGCCTGGAATTTCCCGTGGATGTAGCAGCCACCTAGTGTCCATGAACCACCAATAAAAATAAAAATAAAAACTAGGGAAAGGGTTAGGATAGAGGATTATTGGGAACATGATCCATTGGATCACCAATGACGCAAGTGGTTGGCCCTAGAAAACTATAACTCCAAACTAATTGAAGAAATTTGGCGAAGATTTTGGGAGGAGCTACAACTCAAAAGAATCCTGGTCTCACCCCAAGAGGACAAGCTTATATGGGGATATGGATCCAAGGGTGCCTTCACAATCAAAGAAGCTTATAATCTAGAAGCACGCCATCGGGAGCAACATGAAGAGGAGGTGTGAGGAAAAAATTGGAAGCATCACTTGTGGCCCAAACTGTTATTAATCATTTGGTTGTTGGTACAAAATAAGCTTCTCACTTGGGACAATATTCAGAAGCAGAATCTTCAATGTCCATCCCGATGTCCTCTCTTCTTATTAAACAATGAAACTTTTGAGCATTTATTCAGTCTTTGTCCCTATTGAAGAAGTCTTTGGAAATGATTAGGGGAATGCCTCTCCTACTCAAGGAGTCTTTGGAAACAATTGGGGAAATGTCTCTCTTACTCAAGGAGTCTTTGGAAATGATTGGGGGATATTTCTCCAAATTAAATTGGATCCCAGAAAGTCCTTAGAACATCATAAAAAATCCACAAACACAAACTTTTAACAATCCCATTCTTAATTGTAATTGGGAAATGTCCCTCGATCTCATTCTCTAAAACATCAAGAAAAAAAACACAATATTATATATATATATATAACACTGAATTTAGATAAAAGAACAAATTATCCACCATATTGTGAAAATGGGTGAAAGCTCAGTAGAATTTGTAAACCCCTAATAGTTTAAAATCTAACCATGTACATTTCAATATATTAGTATACCACTTTATTTGACCCCACTTAAAAAGAAATCCACGATACCAAGTGTCGTAACCTAAAAAGGAATCCATGGTAACTACGTTTTGTTACTAGGTTTGAATTCACGCTTTACTGTCGTTCCTTCTGTTATTATTTTATAGAAAAACTAAATCGAGTAGTTGCCCTCCTGTACTATACTTTTAACCTTTCCAGGACCATCATACAACGCATTTAAAATGTGAGCTTTGAATTATTGAAAAATATCGATTTCAAGTTTTTCCAAAAGCTCGTCTTCCTTTCCTGGTAGAAGTCTGGATCCATCGTTGAGACTGACAATATATAATTAAAAACTTTCTATCGACAACTTTAATTTACGGTTGGCTTAGCGATTAATCAGCCATCAAAATCCATTCTTATTAATTTGAAGATTTTAACTTTAATTTTTTTTATTAAAATTGGATTAAAATAAAAGAGAACGAGTTAAACAAGTTAAACGCCTTAAGAACGTGGTTTATTTTTATTAATATATACAATTGTTTATAATTAAATTTATTAAAATATGTTTTTAATATAATAATAAGTCATTTCAAATTAAAAATATTGTGAAAAAAAAAGAAATTCATGAAAATAGAGATAATAGAAAAATAAAAATTAAAAACAAAAAATTAGTAATTAATAGAAATAGAAATTACTAAACAACCCATAATAAGAGCTTTAACCAATCACTTTACAAATAAATAAATTTAAATAATAATAAAACATAACAAAAATTGAATTTCTAATGTTAAACTATATGTAAACATCATAATTTTTTTGTCAAAGACAAACTAATACCAAAAGCAAAACTAAATACTTTATACCATCTTGCCGGTAGATATAATAATATATAAATAATTTTAAAATAATACAAAATAAATTTCCAGTAATATATATCTATGTACACTATATTGAAATCAACCTACTTAAAAATCAATTTCAATAATTGATTTGTAGCATATTTTTGCATAAATCTTCTGGGAAGCATGAGTGACCTTGTTCTCAAACTTTTAATGTTTTTTCCTTCTTAAATCATGTTCTCATACTTTTAATGTTTTCTTCTCTTTGTTTCATACCCCTCACATCATGGCTTAGTTGGATATGTTGGATGCCTAAATAAACAACATTGAAATTTGTTAGTTAATAATATTTTAGAATGTTGTATATATATGTAATTGGAAGAAAATCAAAATCATTTTCAAAGTATTTTGTAATATAATTTTAAATAGATATTACCAGAGCTATAAATAACATAACAATAAAATTGAATCATAAAATAGCAGTGGTTAATATGATAATGTTGTGATGTCAATATTTATAATGTGTTTTCTGTAGAAATATAATGGATTTATGTATATAAACAAATTTAAGATAAGAAATTTTATGAAAATATATTTTTTAATATTATATCTTATTTACAGGTGGTTTTTCCCTTATGATGTTGTAGTGAGTGGTTATTATCTCATGCATTTAGGGTGATTGGAGGTGCATATTGTGACAAGGTAAGGACAAGTCAACAAATTGGAGGAGCTCTTCTACAAGATCGTCTACAACTGAGAGCCTGATGGAGCTACGGATAGGAGGCTATGGGTAGGCCTGCATGGCTACTGCCCGACGCCGCAGCTATCTGTTCCGGCCGCACACACGTACATTGGAACAGACACTATTTTAATATATTACCCTTGCTCCGTAACAGAGGTTTTTTACTTCAGTATTTGTTTTACAGCGGTTGTTTACCTGCATCACAGTTTGGGATTGACCTTGGGTACCACCCGTTTTGGCCGACATACTCCTCCCTCCTCCGACGGTTACCTCCGGCAGTTGGCATTTCCCAGCCCTAGACAGCGATGGACCTAGACTTGGTCGACTATTCGGAGGAGACGTTAACAGAGGGTTCTATCTGGATTACACCGTGCTCGGTTAAGTATGGGTCGCAGTCGTTTTGGAATGAATTGCATGAAGCTATATCCGAGCTCCCTCCCTTCTCTGGCCCTGCGAATCACCGACTGATCCTACCAAACGATCCCCCAACCTGGTCGTCCCTCTCCTCCCTATCGCTTTCCCTATCCTCCCTAGCGTTTTGCCTTAACCCTAACCCTCCATCCCCCTCCCCCGGTCATGCCCCTAACTCTCCTCCACCTGTTTTACCTTCCGGTCCGCCTGTTCACTCTGCCAATTTGACTCCTCAGATCACGCCAAGCTTGACCTCACCCCGTTCTGGCAGTTACACTTCCGCTCCCCCCTCATCCGGAGCTCTCCTTGACGACTTACCCCCTCCCCCGCTGCTATCCCCTGAAGAGGAGCGAAACCCTGACCGTGGGGGTACCACTGAAGCTGAAGCTAGGGTTAGCAAGAAGACCAAGTGCTTTCGCACAAAGGAGGTTGACACATTTCTCCGACTCAAGGAAGACATACGGCTGGGGGACACTATGGATTTTGCGGACAGAGTGCTAGTTGGCAGAGTCCTGGGACAAAATTATACTGCGGCCCGCTTCAAAGCATGGACATCGAAGGTTTGGGGTCACCGACTCGCAGACTTGCCCACAGTCCAGACCTTTGTGAAAGGCTAGTTTGCGCTCCGTTTCTCTAGGCCAGACCACACAAACTAGGTCCTCTCATCCTATTGGAATTTTGAGCATGCCCCGGTCCTTCTAAAACGATGGACCCCAATGTTTGACCCAGACATTGAACAGCTTGGAGTTGGGCCGATATGGGCAAGACTCCCTAGTCTTCCATTACACTTCTGGTCGGAAGATATCTTCAGATGTATCAGGGATTCTATTGGCACTTACATGAAATCAACAAATCCTATCTGTCAACGGGAAAGATGGCTTTTGTCAGACTTCTGGTGCATTTGGATACTCGGGGCGGACTTCAGGAGTATATCACTATCCAGTGGAGATCATTCATGAGGAAGCAACCACTGGACTATGAAGGTATCCAATACAAATGTCGCCGCTATCACAAGGTTGGGCACATCTACAAGGACTGTCCCCTAATCACCAAGAAAGGAAGCCTGGAGGAGAACAAAGAACAGGAAGAGTGCCCACGGGACAATCCACCCTCCACAGTGGAATCAGAAGAGCAGCCTCCTCAAGGCCCAGTTGAAGCAGTGCAGACACAAGGGAAGGACTCATGAAAGAAGCGGGAGAAAGCTCCTCTCCGGCCTCCCTCCCCACCTTTAACAAGAGCAAGGGCGGCCATTGGGGACGCACACTCCATGGGTATGTCAAATATACCTCTCTCTTCTACTATTTCATCTTTTATTATTCCTGATTTGCCATCCTTTCCATTAAATTCCTGGGCCATGGGAACCTCGGGTATCCTCCCATCTCCTCCCTCCTCGACTCCCCCCTAGATGATCTATCAGACATCCTTGGTTCAACTCTGAACTATTGCTCCCCCTCCCCCAGTATACTCTTTCCCCCAGCCCTCCCTTATTTTTGGCCCTCCTGGCCCTGTCCCCTCCCATCTCCCCCCCGAACCCCATTATCCCCTTCGTTCCCAGATGCACTCCCAGGGCCTTGATTCCATTGGGTTTGAGGTGGTATCCCCTCCTCCCCCTCCTAAATCCCGCGGCTACCCATCCCATCTTTCCAAGGCTAAGCGTCAGGCAAGGGAAGAAATTGCTACAGGAAAATAGAAAATTATCAATTGGGCCCTTAAAGCGGAGAAAGGCCCTCAGTCCCCCCCCTCCATGAAGATACTTTCCTTCAATTGTCGTGGGGTGGCCGGCCCGGAAAAGAAATTGGCCCTCAAATGTCTGTTTGCCTCTAAGCCGATAGACATCATTTTTATGCAAGAAACTCTAGGTCCCTCCAGCACTATCTCTCATCTACTTGAATCATGGCTCCCAGGCTAGACTTTCCACTCCCTTGATGCAACAGGGAGATTGAGAGGATTATCCTTGGGCATAAACAATCACTCCCTTAAAGCTCTGAGGATCAGGGGCGGTCGGGGATACCTGGCTGTAGATATCTACTCCCCTACCCTAGAATCGGAATATAGAATCTACAATGTTTACGGCCCCTTGCTAGGACAGAGCCGCATACTGGAGAACATTGTTTAACTCTGCCCTTCTTCAACAAGAGAATATCTTACTGGGGGGTGACCTTAACTTCTCCATGGGATATGTGGAATCTTGGGGGAATCAAGCCCAAGTAGACACTCAGTCTGAATACTTTGAGAATCTATTAGAGTCTCATAAATTTATAGACATCCCCTTAGCCAAGATGCAACCCACATGGAGGAACAACAGAACAGGGGATGCTTGCTTGGCACGAAGACTCGACAGATTCATCACTAAGGAAGACATGATTAGTAGAGGAGCTAGCATTAGACAATGGGTGGGCTCAGGTGGCCTCTCGGACCACCAACCTATCTACCTTGAGATACTGGATATCAATGCCAAGCCAAAGGCCCCATATAAATTCAATGCTACCTAGCTTCGGGACAACGAATATATTAAACTGGTGACAGAGTTTTGGAAGGCCAACCCCCCTGGCACATCCGGGGACTTTGGCTATAATTTCGCCCATAATATGAAGGAGTTGAAGGAACTCTCCAAGACATGGGCAAAGAAGAAGAGAATGGAAGAGGATCTGACCCTTAGTCAAGCGAAAGCCGATATCACAACTATTGAAGAAGATCTTGGAAGTGGTGGGATGACCCAAGAACAAAAGGAAAAATACACAGCTGCACTATTAAAGAGAAATCAAATCCTAAGAAACAGAGATGAAAGTTGGCGACTTCAAAGTCGGGCCATCTAGTTAAAATAAGGGGATGACAACACTAAATTCTACCACAAATTTGCAAATGGCCGTAAAATCATTAACACTATATGGGATCTCCAAGACCCTCAGGGCCGATCAGTTCAATCTTTTAGAGATCTGGCTACATTGGCATGTACTCATTTTCAAAACATATACAAGGCTCCTACTACTGCCTCTCTAGCTGAAGTCATGCAGGTCACTCAGTTATTCCCTCGATTCGTAGACCAAGAGATGGAACAGGAGCTCCTAAGGGAAGTATCTCTACAAGAGCTCGAAGATACACTAAAATGGCTAAAGAAAGATAAGAGCCCGGGGCCAGACGACTGGTCTGTGGAATTTTATTTAGCCTTTTTTGAAATCCTGGGAGAGGACCTCCTTAGACTTGTTGAGGAGAGCAGAACCAGAGGAAGGATCCAGGGGGGTTTTAAGTCTACTTTCATTGCCCTCATCCCCAAAGCTGATAAACCTACATCCTTTGATGACTTCAGACCCATATCCCTGTGCAATTGTATATACAAGATGATAGCCAAAATCATTGCCAACCGCATCAAGCCTATACTATCCCTCCATATATCTCGTGAACAATTTGCTTTCCTGCACAATAGGCAGATACATGAGGCGATAGGAACTGCACAGGAACTTCTCCATTCGGTGCAGCTGAGGAAATTGAAAGGAATGATTCTGAAGATAGACCTATTGAAAGCCTTTGATAGGGTAAACGGGCTCTACCTCCGTATCCTATTAACTCACTTGGGCTTCCCCTTCCCCTTCATAAAATGGATTATGAGTTGCATAACCGATGTTCCTTACAATGTTCTTATCAATGGGTCGGCATCCCCCTTCTTTCATGTTGAGAGGGGACTCAGACAGGGCTGCCCTTTGTCCCCTCTCCTCTTTCTTCTTATTATGGAAGGCCTTAGTCGCCTTGTTTAAGTTGAACATATGTAGGGAAGGATAAAGGGCATCAAAATATCAGATTCAATTATTTTGACACACTTACTCTTTGTGGACGATGTGCTCATTTTCCTCAGTGGAAGCCTTGGCGACCTCACTGCCCTTCACCAGGTCATGGGCACTTTCCAAAAAGCTACAGGGATGGTACTAAATGAATCTAAATCCACCTTGACAACAATAGAATGCTCTCAGAATGAAACACTTTTTGCCCTTAGAAGATTCCCCTTTACAACTCACTCCATTGAGGAAGGGCTCAAATATCTGGGTTACCGACTGAAGCCCTTCGGCTATAAGATTGCAGACTGGGTATGGCTCATATCCAAAGTAGAAAAGCATCCGAATGTTTGGTACCAAAAATATCTTTCCAGAGCAGGCAGACTTGTACTGATAAAAGTTGTACTTGAGGCAACTCCAGTCTATTGGATGACCTTAGCTTGGATCCCCAGAGGCATACTGAATAGATTGCAAAGAATATCATGCCGCTTCCTATGGAAGGGGAAGCATCTGGGGAACATATTTGCCTGGACCAAATGGGAAACCCTTGCACTACCAAAGAGATGGGGAGGCTGGGGAATAAAGATATTAGATTCTTTCTCCAAAGCACTGGCAGCCAAGCTGGGGTGGCAGCTCCTCAATAGTTGCAGCCTTTGGACAAAGGTGGTCACTGCTAAATACATCTCACCCACAAGTCCACTTGACTAGATCAGACAAGGCCACGGGCATCATGGGAACATCTCAATCATCTGGAAAGCGATAATTAAGATAATGGACCTAACAAGAAGTGACCTTACTTGGATAATCCGATCTGGCTTCTCGGTTCGTATAGGGAGGACCCCTGGGTAGGATGCGACAACATGCACAGACTTCCAAAGGACCTGAGACAACAATTACTAAATCAGGGTATTACTCACATAAGCCATATCGCGGACAATGACAAACCCCTTTTGTCTCAGCGGGCCTGGAAAACTGGAGCTACACTTAACATACCCCTGCCCTGGCAGCATCTCTGGAGACAATACATATCTACACTTATAGAGGCCCGTGTCAGAATAATGGAGGGGGAATATGAGCTCATTTGGGCTTATGCAAAAAGCAGGCACTACTCCCCTAAGCTAGGATATCTGGTACTTATGGATCCCCACAAACCTGCAGTCATTGAGCCATGGTGGAATCTTATATGGAAACTAAGAGTAGCCCCCCGCTCCAAGCTTCTAATGTGGTCCATTCTCAATAACAAAATCCTGACGGGCGCGAATTTAATGAAGTGATCCTTCTCGAGGCTTTTTTGGTGCCACCTCTGCAGGAACAACAACGAGGATTCTAACCACCTCTTCCTAAACTGCCCAGCAACTCTAGCCCTATGGAACGTCATCCTAGCATCACTCCCTGCACCAAGCAGATGGCACGGGAATAACATAAAGGATGCTTGGAGTAACTGGTGGAAGGAAAACAACGGTAAGGAAAGAAATATACCGGTGGTGATAAGCTGGGAAATTTGGATCGCCAGGAATCAAATTATATTTCAAAACCAATCTCCCCACTAGCCTTCCATCATGAACCGAGTATTGGCAGAATATCAGATGATCCCGGAAGAATTAGCACATAACCAGATCAAGAGAGTCGAGGCTGAAACCATAGATCATTCCCACCCATGGGCCTACTTTGACGGCTCAACTATGGAACAGGGATGCGGAGGAGGAGCCATTCTGCACATATTAGACACACACTCCTATAAAATACAAATGGGACTAGGCCGGGGAACAAACAACTTCACCGAGCTCCTAACCGCCAAATATATCATACAATTTGCTTTGCATAAAAATTGCACGCACTTACAACTATTTGGGGATTCAAAACTGGTTGTTAATTGGATCAACAAAAAATATATCTGCAATGCATATACATTGAAGCATATATTGGATGAGATTCACAGACTTACTATATCTTTTGACTCATTTACTTGTCACCACATTTACAGGGAGTAGAACACCGTTGCTGACCACCTATCCAAAGAAGCTGCGGTCCGGGATGATGACATCTAGTTGATCTGCGAGGAGCTGGATGGTGTTGTATATCAGCACTATCACAGGCCTTTTATAGATCCAAAACTCATTTGATCAGCATATGGAACCTGCTCTTGCTCATTTTTTATGGTTACTTTACTTTTTGTATAAGATGTACATATTTAACATAACGTATCACTCAGTCTCTATGAAGAGGTGGACAACTTCATTATTATTTTTGAATTATCTCTTATCGCTTCATGTGTTTGGAGAACTACAAGTTTCACAATTTTGATACAGGCAATGCCTCACTACAGTAATGCTTATGTATATGCAAAATGTAATTTCCTTATTTATAATGAAAATTACGGCTTTTTCGATAGGTCGACTAGGGGCGAACAGCTAGGGTTTCCCAGATTTTTACAGAGGTTGATCTCCATGGAAGGACGCAAAGGAGGGAGCTCCACTCCCTCCTACAAGCAGGTTGTGGCCAACAGAGGGAAGAAACCAATAGAGAATGACAGAGGTCCTTCAGAAGAAGGGAAAAGGAACATTGAAGAGGAGCCAAACTGCACCAAAACTAGGGAGAATAATAGTACAAAAGATAAGGAGGAAGAAGACAAGGAACAAGGAACAAAAGACAAAGCTCAAAAGGGACCATGTAAACCCAAAGCTGAGATCACACCCAGAGTAGTATTAAATGATCCTGCTCTGCAGGCGCACAGGGATCACATGCAGACATATGCAATCATTTGTAAATTCATGGGATTATGGCCCACTGAAAAAGCTTAGCAGACATGGATTAAATACCACTGGAAACCAAAAGGAAGTATAGACCTACATCTTGGATCAAAGGGAGTAAAGATAAAGACAGAGTGTTTGAAGGATGGCCCTATTTCTATGCAGCAGCAGGCCTCTATATGCAGCCATGGATTATGAATTTTGTCTCGGAGCGTGAGACTTTTACTTCGGTCCCGGTCTGGGTAAGACTCTACTCTCTACCTCTTGATTATTGGCAAACTGAATCGTTAGCTGCCATTGGAAATAAATTAGGGCGTTTTGTCAAAGCTTTTGAGGCCACCAGAAGGGGAAAATATACTTCCTTTGTAAGAATATGTGTGGAGATGGATCTCTCTGGAGCTCTTCCAGATGAGGTAATTTAGAATTTTTTGATGAAGAATAGTTGAAAACAGTGGATTATGAACATATTCCATTCAGATGGTAAAAATTCCATGAGCATGGGCACTTATTCAGAGATTGCCCTCTCAGTAAAATAGAGGATAAAAGTAAAGCTAATACAATGAAAGACACTGAAAGCTTTCATAAAGTGGCACACAGAGGAAAGGGGGGTAAAAGGGGGCCAAAGCAACATCAAAACGAAGGGCAAAAGGCCAGTCAGAACAGGTTCCAAGTACTTGAAGAAGATGAAGTGATAACAAAAGCAGATCAGGCAATGGGAGGAAATCCAGGGGAGAAAGAGAAAGAAGAAGATTGTGAACAAACACAGGAGAGTAATAAACAAAAAGAGACTATGATGAGCGATGTAGAACTGAAGATGGACTAGGATATGACTCAGAGTGAGATGGAAATGGAGGACCACGAGCTACAGGAGATTCTTGACAGAGAACACCTAGATCTGGAAGGGTTCTTGAAACAGGGAACCATGGGAGGGGTAGACTCGTTACCTCAAGAAGAGTTCAATAGAGTACAACAGCTGTTCATATGGAAAACTCAGGCTAATGGGCTAGAGAGGAAAAATAACATTGAAAGGCAGGGTAATGAAGGTGTGAAAACTATGAAAACCACATCAGGATTAGCACCTAGAAACGTAGGAAAAAAAGAGGCAAGAAAAAGCAGAACGAGTTGTTGATGGAATGTGGAAAGATAATGATAGACTCAGGTAAGATGAAAGATCTAACCAGCTACTCCTTTACAAATATTTAATAATGAAGTTTACATCTTGGAATATTAGGGGTCTAGGCAGTAAAAGAAAATAAAGACTACTTAGAAATAGAATGAAACAAGCAGCTCCGGATATGATCTTTATCCAGGAAACTAAATGTTCCATTCAAAAGATAAAACAAATACATAGCAAATGGCTCAATCGATTTGAGTTTCTAGAAGTCAAAGCAGAGAATACAGCAGGAGGCATACTCACTCTTTGGAACCCCCAAAAGATTGGCATAATAGATGCTGAGGCATCTAGGAATTATTTATCAGTGGTTATTCAGCCTATGGGTGATAAGGATACCTATCTGGTCACGAATGTTTATGGCCCTCAAAGAATGGATGATAAACTCAGGTTTCTAGATTCTCTTATGGATCTTAGAGATAGACATGCAGGAATACCTTGGATTATGGGGGGGGGGGACTTCAACATGATCAGATCACTTTCGGAAAAAAAAGGGGGAACCAGAACTCTAAGCAAAGACTCTTTAGCATTTCAGACTTTTATAGATAATATGAAGCTAGTTGACACTGATACGAGCAATGGTCTTTTTACTTGGAACAATAAAAGAGGAGGAGAGTCTCATGTAGCCTCAAAGTTAGATAGATTCATCATCTCATAGGACCTTATGCTCATTGATAGGGAAATGATATCTAGAGTTCTACCCTTTGGAGGCTTAGATCACTGGCCGATTCAGCTGCAGGTTTAAGGTATTCGTACCCCCAGGAATAGACCTTTCAGATTTGAGAATATCTGGCTCACCCACCTATATTTCATCAGCAAAATTGAAAATTGGTGGTCAGAAGATTTGTAGATTCTGGGTACTAGAATGTTCCTTCTACACAAAAGACTCAAGCACATCAAGCTCAGGCTCAAAGAATGGAACAAGAATGAATTTGGCAATATTTTTGTAGCAAAAAAATCTGTTGAAGATAAAATGCAGGAACTCAATCAAGCCCTTATCACGGATGGCTTTGACAAAGTCAGAAGTGATCAAGTAGACAAACATCATCAAGATTGGGAGAATTTGTGTAAACAAGAGGAAATATTTTGGAGACAAAAATCTAGAGTTCAATGGCTAAAAGAAGGAGAGCGAAACACGAGATTTTTCCATAGATCCACCATGGCGAATAGAGCTCACAATAGGATCTCGTCGATCAAGAACGAGGAAGGAAATCTTATGAACTCCCATGAGGATATAGAGGCTGTGTTAGTTCAGCATTTTCGTGGTATAGCAAAGGAAACCATTTCAGATAGAGAGCATTTTGTCAGGGACCTAACAAGACATATACCTAGGCTGGTGTCTAGAGAGGATAATTTCAACCTTAATAGGCCAGTGACTGAAGAGGAGGTTAGTGAGGTCCTCAAAGAAATGCAGAATGGAAAAGCGCCAGGCCGTGATGGTTTCAATGTGGATTTCTTTAAAACGTTGGAATATTGTTAAACAGGACATTCTGAATGTAGTGGAAGATTCCAGGATGAATAGAACTATTTTGAAGGTGCTCAACACCTCCTTCATCTCCCTGATCCCTAAACAGGACAATGCTCAAACTCTTGACAGGTTTAGACCCATAGCTTTATGCAATGTGGTTTACAAGATTATATCCAAGGTTGTGGCCAATAGACTCAAACCTCTTCTTCCTACACTAGTCTCTGTGGAGCAATCTGGTTATGTGGAAGGAAGACAAATTCTCAATAACATCATTCAAGCACATGAGGTGGTGCACTCATTGACTAGAAATAGGAAGGCTGGAATGATCATGCAATTGGATCTGGCCAAAGCTTATGATAAGTTGAATTGGACCTACATCAGGAAAGTTCTTATTGCCTTTGGGTTTGACCATAACTGGGTCAGATGGGTCATGGCCCTGGTAACTTCCTCCAACTTTTCAATATTGGTTAATGGTTCTCCTTCCAAGACTTTTATTCCTTCAAGAGGCCTCAGGCAGGGAGACCTGCTCTCTCCCTTTCTCTTCATCCTCATGATGGAAGGACTTGGTCGGTCTATCAAGCATGCTAAAGAAGTTGGTAAGATTAAGGGCCTACAATTATCTGAGAATGGACAGGCCTTGACTCATCAACAATTTGTTGATGATACCATGCTGCAGGGAATCCCCACGGTCAGAGAAGCTCTAGCATATAAACAAATCCTGAATGACTTCGCCATGGCTACAGGTATGGAAGTTAATCTCTCCAAATCTAATTTTTTTTCTTTAACACCAATATTGCTATTCAGAGGAATATCTCTAGAATTTTGGGCTTTCAAAGGGATGTCCTCCCTTCTAAATATTTGGGAGTTCCTCTCATTGCTAAACCTCTGCACAAGAGCATATGGGAGCCAGTGATTAATAAGATGCAGGATAAAATCAGGAAATGGACTATTAGATCTTTAAACTTGGCTGGTAGGTTGGTGCTAACAAAGGTTGTTCTTCAATCAATCCTAGTTTTCATGCTTTTAGCACTCCCAGCACCAAAAGGAGTCTTGCATCAATTTAGAACCATCCAAAGAGACTTTCTTTGCGGTAAGGGGGAGGAAAAAAAGAAATGGGCCTTAGTATCTTGGAAAAAATATGTAAACCAAAAAACCATGGGGGTCTTGGATTGGATGATCCAAAGATTCTTAGCAACATTTTAGGGGCTAAACTATGATGGCGTTGGGTAAAAGATCCAAGGGCGCAGTGGGCTAGTATCTGGAAAGAAAAGTATGCCAACTCTTGGCAAAATAATGATCACATAAGGATGTCTGGAAGTATAAAGGGCTCATAAATCTGGAATAAGGCCTGGGAGAACAGAGGCTTAGTACAAAAAAACAGCTTTTGGGAAGTCAGAGAGGGAGATCTAGGTTTATTTTGGGAGGATAAACGGCAACAAGAACCTATATTGTTAAAAGAGGATTTTTTGGACTTCAAGAACGAGACAGACACCCAAGGGTTATCTAAAGTAAATCATTTTTGGGACCATACTAATAGTGCGGGAAAATGGAGAACCTGGAGGAACATTGATTACAGGGATGACAACCCCTTGAAAGCAAAAGCAGAGGCACTTAGGAAAATGTTGGAACAAAGGAAGATTTTAGTGACAAGGGGGCAGGACCAGCTTAGATGGGGCAACAATAATGAGGGCACCTTTAATCTTAAGGAGGCAAAACACATTCTCCTTGAGCTGGATTCCTATGTTTCGGATAGGATTTGGCAGCACCTATGGAGGCATCAAGGTTGGATGAAGATTAAACTCTTCATGTGGCTGGTTTATCATAAGAAAATTTTGACTTGGAATAACATTAGGAAGATGGGTGTTTTGGGGCATTCCAGATGCTAGCTTTGTGAAGCCCAAGAGGAGACAATGGAACATCTTCTCAATAGTTTCATTTTCACCTCCAAGTTCCGGGATACATTCGCCATCATTTTCCAACAGATCGACAAGGACAAAGGGAGTATTATCAATACCCTAAACAATTGGAGAAGAAACTTTTCTAATCATGAATTTCTGGGCTCAGCTTGGGCTCTTACACCAAGCTTCATTATATGGAATGTCTGGAAAGAAAGGAACAAGAGAATCTTCAAAAATGAAAAGAATCCCTCCCAACCCCTGTTTGAGCAGATCTTAAAACAGCTTAAGAAGACGATAAGCACTACTGTGCGAAATCCCCCTAAGAATCCACCCTCAGAAGCTGAAATTCAGATTCTCTGTCTGTTGGGTATGCAGGGGCTTATTCCTCAAGGCCTGGACAGGAAGGTAATTAGAATGGATACTGAGAAGGATTTCTGGCATCCTCCCCCTCAGGGTTTTCTGAAATACAACATTGATGGGGCTTCAAAAGGCAATCCGGGAACAATTGGCTTTGGAGGGGCGTTAAGGGATGAAGATGGAAATATTCTTTTCATCTTTCATTGCCATTTAGGAAAAACCACTAACAACACGGCGGAATTAATGGCTTTGGAGCAATGTTTAGAGTTTCTGAAGCAGGATAACTGCCAAAATGTGATTGTCGAAGCTGATTTAGAGTTAATCATTAACTCGGTCAAGAGAATTAGCTGTGGCATGGTGCCGGAAAAAGTCTCAAAACACTGGAGGCTGATCCAGGTTTTCCAAAGAATTCAAAGTCACCTCCAATGCCTTTGCACAGTAAGTTTTACCCATGTGCGAAGAACGACCAATAAACTGGCGGATATTCTGGCCAATCAAGGAGTGATCTGTACCGAAAGCAGGGTCTCGATGGGTTGGCAAGAGATGCCTCAGAATAGATTAAAGGCACATTGTCACGACCAGGCGGATGAAGACAGGGAGGTGTTTTGATACAGAGCCATGGAGGCGAGTTCTAGATGATTTGGTTTCTTTATGATTGGCTATTTTTTTCACAGTCTGGTTTTGGGTGGGATGCAGGCCACTGTCGGCCTCAACAACCCTGGTAAACACAAACTCAGAGACTATCGGTGGATGCTATGTAGCTGTCTCAGTTCAGCGGATGGTCGACTGGAGGGAAGGAGTAGCAACTCTCATGGGTTCATGTACAAGCGTAGAAGAGATGGTAAGAGGGGCCAGAATCCTGGCTTTCTCGGCGGCCGTAATACCCCCGATTTTCTCTCTCTGGAAGCAAAACCGCTCCCTTGGTGGTATTCGATTTATCGCAGGCTTCTCAAGCGGGAAGCGGTATTTCCGAATTGGCAGTGATTCCACTCATCAACCTACACGTGGCACAGAGGAGGGACTGAATACCGCCTTCATCGCGCGCTAATGTTCGGGGCTTTAGACCCATGCGATATGATCCTTAGCCGTCGGATTTTGCAAGGCGGATCTACGGTCAGGAACGATCGTGCATGTTGGTGGGTCCTGGGTGTTAAGCGCCGGGCTTCTTTGTACTGCGATATCTTCCTCTGTCGTTGGATCAGGTAAGGAAAATGGACGGTTGTGATTAAAGATGCAAGTCCGGTTGTTCAGTTTCGTGGTGGGAATCGAGGATTTTCGCACGTTCTTCTGATTGCTCGGCCTTTGCATTTTCGGTTCTTTGAGGGTTTTGAGGTTATGTTTGTAAAGTTGGGGGTTTTTAGGGATTAGATTTTCCTTGGTCCACAGTTCCTTGAGAAATTTGTATTTTATGTTTTAATGAAATAGAAGGGACGACTCTTACTTCAACGAAAAAAAAAAAAAAAAAAAAAAAACAAAAAACAAAAAAACAAAAAAAAAAACAAAAATGGAAAAAAAAATTACGACTTTTTCCACGGGAAAAAAAATTATATCTTATTTACACACTTTTGACATAAAAATATTTTTTTCAAGATTAAAAATCATAACAAAATAACCTTACCTTACACATTATTTTTCTCAGGACTGTCTCATCGAAAATAAAGAATAGAGTTGAACCCTGTAATGGTGCAAATGTAGGTGACCAATTCAATGTTGTACGTTCCTAAAAAGCCATAATACCATCTTTTACGTTCCTAAAAAGCCATAATACCATGTATTGATGTAAAAGTAGGTTAACATTATCCACCTTTTAGAAATCTAATGTTTTACATTTTCTAAAAAAAACTATACAACTTTGAAAACTTTGAAATGATTAAATGATTAATAAAATTGGTATAAAAACATAATATACCAACCTTTCATAAAATATTAATTTTCATAAAAATTTGTACATCATTATAGGATTTCATGCATCTTGTACAACCAATATAACATTTATAAGAGGCTCTTATAAGATTTTGATGGACAACAAATATTTAATCCACACACCATGGAAAAGATTGTTTTTATTATTTTAAGAATTGTAAATTAATTTTCATAGAATTTGTACAACCCATTATAAATGGATTTCATGCAATTTGTACAACCAATATAACATTTATAAGAGGCTCTTATAAGATTTTGATAAATAACACTTATTTAATCCACATACCATGGAAAAAATTGGTTTTATTATTTAAGAATTGTAAATTTTATTTTTATACTTTTAATTTTAAATTTGTTAGTTTTAAATTTAAGTATATTAAATCATTTATGAAATAGTAATTTTAATTTTTAATTTTATTATTTATATCAAACCATTTATAATATAATGTAAATGTATAAATTTTTTATAATATAATGTAAATGTATAATTTTTATAATATAATATAAATGTATAATTTTAATGATTATAATTTTTATATTAATATTTATTGGTTTGATATTTATGATGATATTATGTTTTTATAATTTTAATAATTATAAAAACAAATCCAAACCCTCCAATGTTCGGACCCCCATGCCTGGTAAGGAAAAGAAGAAGGAATGGCTCAAATGGTTGATGCTACCAACTTCGCTCACGCTCACCCATGGGAACCCAACTCTTCTACAGAGGCATCGCGTATAACACAAATATGCCACGTGGAGGCGATGGCTTGCTCTCCGAGAGCCGCTTCACACTCAACCATACATACTCTTTTGTATGGCGTTCATTACCAGGGGGAGAAAATTTCCGTTAGAGAACGGGGACATGCGTTTTTCCAGCAAAGTCTTTTCGGTTGGTCACCCCCATCAAGGGGGTTCAAGATTTTTATTCATTTAGATGAGGTAGAGTGATTTGAGGTATATGCCTTTGGAAATCTTTTTATTAATTTTATTATGTGTCAGGAAGATAGGTATGATATTTTAATAATAAATTAAGAAGAAAAGTTTTAGTAATTTATATTTATATTAAATTAAGTAAAAATGGTTTAGGGGAAGTAGTATAGATTTTTTGATGATTTTAATAGGTTATATATCTTGGGTCATGGCTCTCAAGCTACACATTAGGGTGACATTCATCTCAAAACTCACATTACTTAACAAAAAAAATGAGTAAATTTCTTTTATAGAATTTTTTAAAAATTTATATCAATTTTATAAAAACTAATTAATGTTAAATTAATTTTTGTATTTAGAAATATATTTTAAAATTCAAAATGAAAGAGATGTATAATTTTTCAATGTTAAATTTAAATTTGAATTTAACATAGACTAATTTTAAATAAAAATAAGGTTATATATATATATATATATATATATATATATATATATATATATATATATATATATATACATTAATGTAATATTAATAAATAAATTCACTAACAACCATAAATAAAATATTTTTATATCTATATTAAATAAATAAAAATATTTTAATATAGATCATAAATAAAATATTTGAATATCCATGCTATCTAATATATTTCAATATCCACTTTATATATATATATATATATATATATATATATATATATATATATATATATATATACCTTAAACAAAAAAAAATAAATTATATTAAACTTAATATATAAAGAGTAAAAGTAATTGAAAGTAAAAAGTATCAATGATCACTGCCAAGTAAGAAGAAGATGTGATGTGTCAACCATTCAATTTTTGATATGAAATTTAAATGTCCTATTTAAAAAATAATTTATAAAAAATCAATATACATCATAAATAAATTATTTCAATATGCACTATTAAATGAAATATTCAATATCACATATAATATACAAATAACAATTTTTTTTTAATATGGATAATATGTCATAAATAAAGTATTCCAATATCTTATATATATATATATATATATATATATATATATATATATATATATATATATATATGATGATGATGATGATGGTGGTGGTGGTTAACGTCCAGTGAGACCAAACTTTGGTCTATTGGACCTAAAGAAACAAATTACTTAGTTTGATTTAAGATTTTATTCCTATGCTCAAAAAGCTTGGAGAGAAGCCCCCGAGCTCACTATAATTTTGACATCGTAAAAGGCTAAGAAGGTCAGTATTGCAACAAAGATTATGAAACTGAGATCGAATGTGGTTGTATGCGGGGCACTCTAAGACGAAGTGATTTTCATCCTCGATGTTCATATTGTTACAGAGATGGCAGATCCTTTCCATCCATGGTGTTTTAGGAACTGCCCAACGACCTATTTCACTATGGAGCTCATGAGAGTTCGTTCTAATCTTGTCTATATTAATTTTCTTCTTTGAGCTAGTTAAAACAGAGAGATACTTTTGATCTTCTAGGGTAGGGTTGATGACCTCCTTATAATATATATATATATATATATATATATATATATATATATATATATAGAGCTGTTGCCAAAGACTTAAAGATGTCAAATACTTCTGGAGAAAACGAAATCCAAGCCCTACCACAAAGCAAGATACACAGCTTAGTTATTTATGGGAACACCTAAACCTAATCGAATTGAGAATATTTTTCTTCATCGAGGTGAAAGAGAACCCCTCCCACTCCATCCTCCCTGAGGTTTCCTTTCAAAAAGCCACGGTTTCCTTTCAGAGCGCCATCAAAGAATAATGAAAATTCCCCCAAATTTTTTCCCATATACGAAAAATCTCAATTTCCATTTTGATTGAAATGAGTTTGCAGTTCCAATACTTTGCATTTGAAGTTGCTAGCATGATCTGGGATTGACTCCACTTTTAACCATTCTTTTTCAGAGGATGAGGGGACTTCCAAATCTTTTTTGTGAAAACCTCTTGCTGAAATTTTTTCAAATAACATTGTTGTTGATTTAGACACTGCAATAGTTGCGCTTGGCTTTTTGTCCTTGAATATGGCCCCGTTACGCGCGATCTAGACTACCTAACATAGATACTTTGGCAAAGATGTCTGACATCTTACTACTAGTGAGTTGGTTTTTCTCTATCAAGGAATTTTTTGTATCCAATTGATGCACATTTCTTCCCATGAACCTGGAATGAATTCCACCTCAAGAATGGGGACTAGAGCTAGGTTCCAGACTTCCATGGAGAAGTGACATTGTCGAAATAAGTGGGGGATATCTTCAACCTCTTCTTGGCATAAAACACACCTAGATGGGCCATGAATGTTTTGTTTCATCAGATTCTTCGTTGTTAGAATTTTTACCATTCCCTAGCAAAATAAATTAGTTCTAGGAATTCCATTAGTGTTCCATATGATGTGACCCCAAATTCGATTACGAGAGCCTAGAAATTGGCCATGGGCTAGGAGGTTGTATCCTTCCTTTTCTGAGTAGTTACCACTCTTACTGGGCTGCCAGATTCTCCGGTCCAGTCTTCTGGTGACAATTGGGGAAAATGCCTTAAGTGCCTTGAGCAATTGATCCCACGACTGCTGAAAGTTGATAGGGATGTTGTTGTTTTTCCATCCAATCCATTGACCTTGATTGGCCCAAATGGAAATATCTGCGATTGTTTTGATACCTTTGTTTTCCATCCACTGCATCAATGCCCCCAGTTCTTCATTGTTTTTTAGCAGTCTTAGGGCTGGATGGCGATATTCCTATAGATGAATTCGAGCACCATTTCCTGTTTTCCACCCAAGGTGGTCAAAAATAAGAAAAATGTCTTCGTTACACAATTTCCAAAATTTTGAACCTTTATCTAGCCATATTTCCTACTCAAGTCTCAAGATTCTATTCTTGTGGAAATATTTTCGAAGAAAGGCCCGCTTCCACTACTCTTTGGATTCAAAGATTAGTCTCCATACAATTTTAGCATCCAATGCTATGTTCATCAACTCTAGATCTTTAATTGCCAAATCGCCTTCTGCTTTGGGAAATCAAACCATTTTTAAGTTGGCGAGATGAAAGCGACTTTTGTTATTTTTCCCTCCTTGCCATAGGAATTTTCTCATCAAACCACTTAATTGGTTAAGGAAGACTTTAGGGGTCAAGAGTCTCGAACCCAAGTAAATGGGAAGAGATGAGAGAACAGATTTGATCAGAATTTTCTCATCAAACCACTTAATTGGTTAAGGAATACTTTAGGGGTTAGGAGTCTCGAACCCAAGTAAATGGGAAGAGATGAGAGAACAAATTTGATCGAAATCACCTTCTTTGTTGTTGTTAACCATTGTGCTCCCCAAGTTTGGATACACATTTTCATTTTCTGCAAGATCTCCTC
This sequence comes from Pinus tabuliformis, assembly GCA_031772625.1. NCBI lineage: Eukaryota > Viridiplantae > Streptophyta > Pinopsida > Pinales > Pinaceae > Pinus > Pinus tabuliformis. The sequence goes on from CM062819.1 coordinate 1,284,066,523, forward strand.
CTAATCTTTAGAGTTGGATGCTCCTAGAGATACAAGAATACCTAAATATTTGAAAGCTCTCCAATTTGGATTGATTCGGAATTCAAAAATTCTGGCTATCTCATGAAGAGACTCAAGCTTCACAATTCCACCTGAATATTTGACATTTTCTTTTGTTAACAAATTCTTTTGATAGAAAGAGATAGGAGTCCAAAATTTTACAGAATCTCAAGGCAATAATCCTTGAGGCACCTCCCAAAAGGAGAGTGTCATCAACAAATTGAGAGTGGTTAGCATGGTTTACATTACGAGATATACTCAATCCCACCAACTTACCTTCTTGTCTTACAAGCCCAAGGTTTCGGTTTAAACTTTTCACCATAATAATGTACAGAAGGGGGGATAATGAGCAATCCTGTTGAATCCCCCTTGACGCCATAAAGAAGGTTGATGGATGACCATTTAATAATGGGGCAATCTAGGGGGATCCTATGCATGCTTTGATCCATCGAATGAACTCTTTGCAGAAGCTTAATTTTTCCATCATTGAGAAAATGAAGGAGTGTTGCAGCCTATCAAAGGCATTATCCATATCTAACTTAATGGCCATACCTCTTTCTCCTGTTACTTTACATGAGTGAATTTCCTCATGAACCAGGATGATGTTGTCCAATATTTGTTGTTGTTGCATGAAGCCTCGTTGGTTTTCCAAAATAAAATCTGGAAGTTATCTCCTTAATTGGTTGGCAATGATCTTGGTCGGGATCTTGTAGAGAGTTATTATGGTTTTAAGTAATTGAAAATAATCAAATTATTATGGTTAAAACATTTTATGTAATCTAATTATTTTAAGTTTTGGCTCTTTTTAAAGATATATTTTTTTATCAATTTTATTTGAAATCTAGTAAAGATTTGTTGAAATCTCATATTATAAGTATGTAGTGTACACAATTGCGCTATATAAGGGAATTTCAAGGTCTCGAATCCATGTAAGCCTTCAAAAATACAATTTAAACAATAAAAAATTACAATTTGTACAAGAATTGTATTGTTGAAACATTTTATTATGTATTGCTCAAAATAAAAGAAATGTGTAATTCCTTCCATAGTGAATTGATATATCTTATCATGATATCTTTCAAATAATAAAAAAACATCTAATAAAATATAAACTTTTTAAAAATTTTACACTTAAAAAAAATTTACATCTCAAAAAATTTAATTCCCCTAAACATTAATTAATTAATATATAAAATTTTCTTTATTTATATTAATATCAAAATTAATTCCGCGGATTAATTTTATATATAATTATTAAACTAGAATAACCTTTTTTATTTAATAAAAAAAATTACATAAACGTGAATGAGTGTTTTTAACATACGATAAAACAACAATAGGGACACTTTGTAAACCACCTTATTAATCAACCACCAATATGAAATACTATTTTTATATCTAAAATAATTATATAATAAAAGTAATTTTATCGGTTTTCTTGAAGCATTTATCACCTTTTTTTTTAACATGTGAAAAAACAAGCCAGCAGTTTGACTAGGCCATCCTATCAGATGATATTTTTATATATAAAAAGAGTTATATAATAAAAATAATTTTGTTACATTTTTTAAACATGTTATTAATTTAGAGATAAGTTTTCCGGATTAATCATATAGATAAGATGTTATTATTTATTTTATATTTGTGGAAAAACCAAGTTAGTATGAGTTTTATGTTGCTATGTTTTCTTTTACACAGGAAAAATATATTATAATTTAGTTGTCAAACTAATAGTGAGGACAATTATTACTTATTATAACTCATAAATGCAAGTTGACTCATCATTGTTATTTAAGGTAAATCAAACCACTTAGAACTATCAGTGGTTAATTTATAAGGGTAGGCTTTCACTCCTGCAAGATGTCCCTGGGTCTTAGGCAGTTACCTTGTTTCTCATCAGCGAAAAAAATTACAATTTAAAATAATCATATATATATATATATATATATATATATATATATATATATAGAAGTGTTAAATATATTTTTATATTAACAATACAACATAGACTATTACTTTTGTCACTTTAAAAAAAACACCAATACTAACAAGTGCTACATAGTAGCTAGTGCTTCCATGGGGCTTAGTTTAAATATAATTAAATTAAAGCAAAAATAATGAATTTAAATTAATATTAAGATTTAAAACCTAATCAATTTAAGTTTCACCTATTTATAATTTTTAAATAAAGAAATAAGATAATAATAATAAAAAAATGATTAGATATCATTTTTTTGGGATTCAACTGCCTTAAGTAAGTCATTCATCTATGACCATTTCCATGAGAGGTAGTCGTAATTGACTAATTTCTCATGATTTTTGAATAGTGCTTCTCATGATTTTTGAATATGACCATTTCCATGAGAGGCAGTCGTAATTAAGTAATTTCTCATGATTTTTGAATAGTGCTCACAGGGGTGAAGAAGTGGGATTGAAACTAGTGAAATGATCATCACTTCCAGGGCTTGCACCTGGTAACCAGGACTTCTTGGGAGGTCACCCATCCCAGATTGCCTCTGGCTCAAGCGCGCTTCACTGTGGAGTTTTCCCCACAATTAAGCCCACTTAGCTTGCTACCCCATTTGCAAAACCTTAGCCAGTATTGTGTCTCATGAACCATTCAAGTAGAGTTCCCTTCACTCTTTTGAATTAAGTATTGGGGGGTTTTTGCAATGCATTATATTAGTTATTATTTTTTTTGGGATTCAACTACGTTAAGTAAGTCATTCATCTATGACCATTTCCATGAGAGGTAGTTGTAATTGACTAATTTCTCATGATTTTTGAATAGTGCACTTAGCACTCATTGCATTGGAGTGCATTCTATTAGTTATCATTTTTTTAGGATTCAACTGCTTCAAGTAAGTCATTCATTTATGACCATTTCCATGAGAGGTAGTCGTAATTGACTAATTTCTCATGATTTTTGAATAGTCCACTTAGCACTCATTGCATTGGAGTGCATTATATTAGTTATCATTTTTTTGGGGATTCAATTGCGTTAAGTAAGTCATTCATTTATGACCATTTCCATGAGAGGTAGTCGTAATTGACTAATTTCTCATGATTTTTGAATAGTCCACTTAGCACTCATTGTATCGGGTGATGCACATAGGGGTGAAGAAGTGGGATTGAAACTAGTGAAATGAAGTGAGATTGAAACTAGTGAAATGAATCATACAACGTCAATCATCACTTCCGAGGCTTGCACCCTGTTTTCTCCACAATTAAGCCCACTTAACTTGCTACCCCATTTGCGAAACCTTAACAAAAAAATTATTACAAAATTAATAAAATAAAATAATTATAATTACCACCCATCATAACTATATTTAATTTAATAATAAAAAAATCATTTTTAATATTTAATATTTTATATTTACTTAAAATATTAAAATAAAAACATGTTACATTATGAACCATAATTTTATTATTGTAATAATTTGAAAATATATTTTTTAAATTTTAACATGTTGTATTTAATTACCAATATTAAAAATCATGAGATATGAAATTATTATGTTTGGTTGGATTTGGATGTGACTTGACATAGCATAAAATTCCACGGGACTACGAGCCCGTACATTTGACATAGTATAAAATTAGAGTAGACTATTTCCTTAGACTAGACAATGAGCCGGTATATTAAAGTTACATGAAATCAAACTAATTTTTTTTTTTTTCTCGGTAACAAGGCTAATCTATTAAATATGTACAGAGTGCAAAATTACAACAGGTAAGACCAGTATGCTCTTGCTCTCAAAGGGCACCAGACATAGACAAAAACTAAGACTAACAGTGACCCAGACATAATTCCCCATAACAAGCCCTCGCAGGGGTGGTTCCATGAAGTTCCAAGACTATCCATAGACGGAAGCCCGCGCAGGGGTCTTAGACAAAAAGAACTGATCAAGTTGTCCCGCACAGGGGAGACAGTAAGTGCTCTCATCATTAACACAAAAAACCAACAGCTTTGACATCCTAAAAAACATTACTGAACCAACAACAAACCAGGAGACGGCAACTGAACCTGGAGCGACCTGGTGGAGCAAGAGCGCCGGCATGATTATTCATCCGGCTCATCCGGTTGGTCTTCCACAATTGGGCACCAGCCGTAGTAATCCGGCTCAGCTTCAGTAGGCGAGGTCGCTTCCGCTTCCCCAATAGTCGCGTTAGGAGCATTATGGGAATGCTTGGGTTTTTCCTCGACAGTGGCCCAGCTCTTTTCTTCCTGCTCCAACTCAGCTGTCGGAGCCTGCTCTGCTTCCCCATGGTAGTCCTGCATCCCTTGCTCCCGAGCTTCTATGGGGTCATCCACCTCAGGAGGATTCTCGATGAACAAAATGGAAACATGCGCACTGATTCTGGGGTTTGCCGTAGAGCTGGTGAAGTTGAAAATAGTGGAGCCAAAAGCTGGCAAGGAGGCAGAGCTTGAAGCCCCGGCATCCATATGTTGGCCTGAGTGCAGGGGAATGGCGCCAATGGAGCTTGCCAGATTACAGTGGCAGCAATGCCTCGTATCAACTCTCACAGGTCTGCTCGAACCCCCTCCTCTAGAAGAACCACGACGGCTCAGCAACCTCTGTCTGGGTCTCACCATATTGGGATGAGACTCCCTGCAAACTGCCAAGTGAACCAGACTGTCGATTACCAGAACCAGCCCCGTAATGGACCCAACCGTCTGAGAAGGGACCGCTTCAACGACAGAGAGGCCAGCCAAATGCAACACGACCAACATTCCATGCTCCAAATCGGATTTATGCTCTTCATCGTCACCTACCCACCTCGAGTTCCCATCCGCCATTACTGCAGCGATGCTCTGGATCGAGTGCACTCTCCAGGCATTTACTGCTGCCGTCCCCGATCCCTTCGTTTTAAACCAGGAATGATCTCGTCGTCCGCTCGCATGGAGTGCCACGTGATGCCCGTGGATCGGCATGTGGCCAGCCTCCAACTCCCGTCCCATCGCCTTAAACACCCGCATCCGGGGGAAATCAAACTATTTTAACCTGCACATATTACAAAGTATAAACTAAGACTACCGGGTTACATAATGTATATTACGAATTATGAGGTATAGCTCAATAACATGTTTAACTTTAGATCTAGTAATATTAGAGATAAATATTAATAATCAGGAAAAAAAATACAAAAATAATTTGTAATGTTTTTATAATTATATATTATTTAAAAGATTTGACTAAATTATTGTATGGTCGGCAAGAAATTATTTAAAAGGTTTAACCAAATTATTATTTGGTCAACAAAAACCCTATTACATTATACCTGCTGCCACAGGAAATAATAAAATAAAACAATAGAAAAGACAATTATAACATGGACATCAATTACATTAACATTGACATCAATTTCAATTAAGATTTTTTTCCACATGTTAAATTAAATAAATATTTACATGTTTTTTCTCAAAAAAATTATATATTTATTATTTTATTAAAACAAAATGTATAAATTATTGTTCAATTACAACTTTTTGTCTAAAACTATGACATTCACATCCCAAGTCCCACCTTACATTGTGAAAATAAATATTTGTATTTATTTATTCTTTACACATAAAAAAGATATATAATTAGATTTTTATTAAAAAAATAATTTACATAATTAAATGCATACTTTCCACGCTATGCGCTGTTTTGCAGGTTGTACTTAGTGACTCGGGACACGTGGCAAATAACTTTTAGTGACGTCATGAGTTTAAGTGTAATGTATCCGTGATGAACAGAATATTGTTTCTACGTTACCGAATTCCTTATTCTTCTTTCTTTTGATGAGACATGATGAGTTGGCGAAAAAGTGGCGGTGGACCCCTTCCTTTCTTTCTTTTAATGAGAGACGATAAGTTAGCATAAATTCGTTGGTGAATGTCGAACTTTTTGGATATCAATTCCTTTTTGTTGTAGAAATGGATGAATTAACATAAGTGGTCCTTGGCCCCTCCTTTTCGGTTGATTGAGCTTTTTGGATACGAGCCCTTCTCATAAGTTTCGGGGTTATTATTATGATGTTGTTATATAAAAAATGTTTGAAAATAGTAAATTGATTATTTTATTTTATTAATTTAATTTTTATGTATTTTTATTTCGTCAAAATGTTTATATAACATAATGATAACATAATATGACATGACATTACAACAAATCTTTCATAGTGGACATTACAATATAACATTAATTGATCTTTATCCTAAATATTTCGTTTCTAGTATTAAATATTAGCCTTTACAAGCTACACATTCTGCCGCTTATTAATAATTTACTTTGTGTAATAGTGTGCTTTAATCCCCATAATAATAGTCCCTTACAGCGCTACGACAAATTTTTTATTTAATTGTTTATGTGATTGACTCAATAGTGGGCATGAAACAATCTTGCTCGTAGTTCAAGATTTTTTAAAGCTAGTTACCTTTCTTTAATCCAACCCTTATTGAATAGAGTGGTCTAACTAGGGGACAAATTCGCCCTGGAAATATGGATTTTTCTTGCATGTTTTTTGAAAAATCTCGAATTTTTTGGAAATCCAAGTCATAATTGTCAAACTATAGAAATTTAGGTGCCCTCAAAGTTATCGAGGGTATTGAATCTATTTTTACCTTCGAAATCCAGATTGGAACACTTCTAAATCAAGATTTTACAAAATAAAAAACATCTAATTCTGGTGAAAAAGTTACCATCTAAGCGAAATTGTCACCTTGTTAGACAATTTCGTACTAAACTTTGTTCTCAGTTGTGCATGCACTTCATTATAATTTTTTATTTATTTAAAGGAGTTGCAACAAGATGAATCAACTACTACTAAGTTAAGATGGATGGAGTAGGAGCAGATCTAATCTTTAGCAGACTTTAGGGAAGAAGATTATTGACAACTCAATAGTTTGCCATAATTTTTAGATAATTGGAATGTGACCTCTTTGAAAAAAAGGAAAATTAATTGGAATTTTATGCCTTTAGGCTAAATTAGAAAAAAATATCATCGACAAAACCATGGGTTGTCACCGGGTTGGTAGGAGTGGGAGGGGTAATACTTTGCCCTGATGATAAAAGAGGGGTCCAATTCACTTGGGGCCTGGGCATTTCAACAAACAACCAAGCTAAATACCTATCACTATGGAAAGGGTTAGATTTAGCCATCGTCAAAGGAATACAACGATTGATGGTCTTTGGAGACTCAAGATTGTGATAAAACATGTCAATAAATTCAAAGAAGGCAGAAATAACACCAGCCTCTCCATTCTGCAAAGGATTATGTTGCAGATAAGACATTTTGAAAAGATAGAATTTCACCACATATATGGAAATTGAATTCAGAAGCAAACGCGCTTGCAAATTGAAACAAGGTGAGATAGAAACATATCATTTCCAAATTTAATATATATAATTACCATGATTTGTAAACAAAGAATATGGTTGAATCAAGCGCGTGAGCAGGACTGGAAAAGGGTGAATCTGGTCACTAGAAAAACATCGGGATCGCCAAAAACCACGATTATTTATGTCACCTGGCATTATCTTTGCTTGCTCCAAGGTAGAATGAAATGCTGACCAAGACACATCTTGAATCAGGTAGTGGAGTACTCAGGTTTTAATGTTGCTCGCCTTAGGACAATCCACAAATATTTTCGATGTGATAGATGGTGGCGGATAAGGATATCATGGAGAGTAATGGAGATGGAAGAAGGTATAAAATTAAATAGATCTTTTGGGACCTCAAGGTATTGCAAAATTGAATTAAATGTGATAATACATCACTTGGATTATGCATAAGAGAAGATTGCAATGATGGATCACTCATGTGGCATCTTGATTCATTTTGGTCTAACATTAATAGCCATCTTGTGGCGATATAACAGAGATTGAGACCTTCTAATATATACAGGGAAATCAACATTGTGGAATTGCCATCGTGTAGGTGGTATTTTTGGACCACTGTTAAACAGGATAGCTTTAAAAGAAACTTCAAATTCAACCTCTTGATATGGATCAAGAGAGGACAAATCAACTGCTAGAGAAGTTGATAGAGACAGTGATGATGATGTTGAAAAATGTAGCAAGAAAGTCTTAATTTGATTTTGCCTTGGGCAAATTGAGAAAAAATTAAATTTCCACATCAACAGACAACTTGGAGGTAGTTTACTTGTGTGACATTGCTCTTGTCACTCAATTAGCTCAACAAATTTGAGTTAGAGTGCTTGGAGTTCAATTAAGCTTGTGTGATTGCTAATTTGTAGCAATTAAGGTTAGTTATTTCCACTTGTATTCAGTTAAACTAGTTCTAATTGTTGATGAAACTAGTGGAAGGTCAATTGTGCAGTGGCACAATAGTCTAACACAATGATCATCTAGTTAAATGATCAATCAACTCAAAATAGCCAGTGCATGCAGAGAATTTGAGTTCCCTAGCTGTGGAGGAGATTCCAAGGTAGTGTAACATCAGTGATATACTATTCTTGAGTGTACAGGTGTTGCATGCAATGAGATGATCAACCTTGGGAATTGTGTAATCAATTGGAGGAAAATTCCTAAATAATAGGGGCCTAATTCCTCAGGATTTGTGTAAGGAAATAGGGGCTCAAGTAGAGGCAAAAATGGACTAAATCTGGGTTAGAGCTTCTCAATGAGCAGAGAGATAGGTTATTCACTTGCAGGTTGAGCTCAGAGTGAGCTAGCAATTGTAATACATTATTTATTCATCTCATTAATGCAAGTAGGCTTAAGTGTTTTTTAGTAGTTTCTTTCCCCTAGAAAAAATATTGTGCATGTGTGTTATTTCTTATTGCATGTCTGAGATTTTCTTTTTAAATTGTGAATTAATTTTCGCAAAGTAGTAGAGTAGAATTGTGTCTCTTGATTTAGATTAAAATTTCTTGAGAAGTTGCAATTCTACACCATATTTTTACATGGTATCAAAGCAAGATTCCCATTAGAACAAGAATTTTGAAGTTGTTCCTTAGGAGGTTCGAATTTGCAGCTTCAGTGTAGCAGGATCTCTTTAGAGTTGGGAAGATGACCTTCAACAGGCTGAGATTAGAGTATTCCTTGGAAGGAAGCTTGAATTTCATTACATGGAAGGATTGCATGGAGGTGGTGCTTGATGAAAACATATTTCTAGAATATGTCAAGATAAACATTGCAAAACCAGGATCAACTAATGCCCAAAACCTAGCTCAATGGAAGAAATATGTAGTCAAGGCGAGGAGAATAATTTTGGAGGGAGTGCGAGACCACATTGCCTCAACTATCCATGGGAAAGAAAATCGTTTTGTAATGTGGAAGGAACTGATAGAGCTGTTCGAGAATAACAGTAACCATAAGAAACAAGCCCTTAAAGACAAACTTTGAAATATCAAGATGCAGAAGAATGACACTATTCCACAGTATCTCAGCAGGTTTACACAAGTTCGTGATAAGATTGGAGGGGTTGGTGTGAATGTTGAAGAAGATGACTTGATGAGCCTAGCTCTTCTAGGCCTTCCCAACAACTGGCGTAACTACCAGGACTCGATGAACGGGAGGGAGAAATTACCGAATTGGGAATGCTTATGGCCTGATTTGGTACAAGAAGAGATTAGGTGGAATACCAGAGATAGAACTTCATCCAAGGACGAGGATGAAGAAAAATTTGCATTGGTTGGAAAGTGAAAGAAGGGAAAAGGGAACAAATATAAAACTAAACCAGAATCCAGCCAAGGGGGCAAGAAGAAAGACTTGTCCAAAATCAAATGCTTCAATTGTCATGAATTCGGGCAGTATGCTATGAAGTGTCCACACAAAAAGTCTAGCAAGAAGAACTTAGGAGGAGCAACATGTGAAGCTTTGGCTTCATAGTTTGAGCTTGACTTCACCCTTGTTGAATGCATGGCCATTGTACAAATTGCTTGTATATTTAAACTACTTATGTAATTTTCTAAAACAAAAGACTTGAATCTACTTTACTCATCAACGGAAGCAATTAATCGATCAAGAAATCATGAAGCATACAAGAGAAAGAATTCAATCAACACATTAAACAATGATTTCCTGGGGAAACCCACATCTAAAAACCCTTGCTATCTATATATTGCATTAGTGAAAAAATATGAGAAGATTACAATGCTTTTCTCAAGCCCGAGCAACCTCTGCACTATCTCGATCTGTCTCACAGCTTCGCAGACAAGCCTAGGCCATTACTTACCCAATTTTATGCTTTCTTAAGTCCCTATTTCCTTGCATTGTTCAATGAGGAATTATGCCCCTATTTAATATGAATTTTCCAACATTGGATTGTGCAGTTCCTTTAGGCTCTTCCTCTGACTGCATGCACCATCAATACAATTCAAATAATTATACAATTGATAGTACACTACCCTTGAACTCCAATCTCAACTGGCTAACTCTCAGATCTGACATTCATGAGTTATTTATGATTGAATCATCAGTTAATTGGTTGAACACATGAAGCAACACCCCATTGTCTCACCTCCTACTAGTTCCTCCATCAGTTGGAACTAGTTTAATTGAATTTAACTCAGTTAAACTGAATTAATTAATTACAACTCGAAATAAACTCAATCGGGGATCCTATAAAGTAGGAGACACTCTACATGACTCAAGTTATACCCTCAACTCAAATTAATTGAGCCAACTAAGTCAAATTAACTTAGTTAAATCATACAAGTTGTCTTATGACGTGGAATTACAATTTTATTCCTAATTTAATTCAAGGACAAAATTAAATCAGGATTTTCTTGTTGCATTTTCAACACTCCCTCTCAATAAGAAAGGGATTATCATATACCCCAATCCTGCCTCTATGGAACTCGAATTTTCCTCTTGATAGTGCCTTAGTCAAGATGTCTACATCATGTTCCTTTGTAGGAATGTACTCCAACAACATGACTCTCCTATGCACACAATCTCGTAGATGGTGATACTGAATGTCGATATGATTGGACCGATCATGAAAAACTGGATTCTCAGAGAGTTTGATACAACTCTGATTATCACAGTAAATCACTGTAGGATCCATTTTCTGACCAAATAACCCAACAAGGATCTTCCTTATCCAGATAGCCTCACAAGCTGCTTGACTAATAACCATGACCTTTTCTTCTGTTGAACTAAGTGTAATTGATCTCTGCTTCTTGCTGTACGGAGAAACTATTGCTGACCCAATAATGAAGATTCCACTTGATGTGCTCTTATTGTCGGATGGAATCCCTTCCCAATATGCATCTGTGAAGCCTTGCAACTTCACTCTCTCTGTCCGTTTATACCAAAGACCAAACTGAGTGGTGCCTCTGCGGTATCTCAACACATGTTTAGCTACCTTCCAATAGAGTTTGGTTGGATTAACCATTGCTTGACTAAGTTGGTTAACTGCAAAACATATGTTCGTTCATGTGTTCACCAAATACATAAGTGAACCCACAAACTACCTGTAAATAGTAGCGTCAACTATTTCACCCGAAGTAGCATCTTCCTTCCTCCAATCGTCTGCTAGAGGATTCTCCATGGGTTTGCTTCTCTCCGTGTGGAACTTCTTCAGTATCTCATTGGCATACTTTCCCTAAGAGACAAACAGTTCCTCATCTCCTTGCCATACTTCCATACCAAGGAAACAATGCATGAACCCCAATTCCTTCATCTCAAATTCTCTTGTAATATCCTCTGTTCAATATTTTAACGTCTTCTCATCACCTGTTAGAATTAAATTATCGACATATAATACTAATCAATAATTTACCTTCAACCACAATATGGTAAAGGTTTGCATATGCTTCACTTTTGCTGAAGCTCAACCTGGTGAAATAACTCTCAATCCTAGAGTACCAAGCATGAGGTGCTTGTTTCAATCCATACAATTCTCACTTGAGTCTGCACTCACGTGACTCTTTGTAGAAGGTCTCAAATCCTTCCAACTGCTCAATGTACACCTCTTTCTCAATCACTCTGTTGAGAAATGTTGTCTTCACATCCATTTGATGTATCTTCCATCCCATCTACGATGAAAGTGCTAGAATAGATATGATTGAAGAGTACCTTGCTACTGGAGAAAAGGTCTCTTTGTAATCAATTCCCTTCACCTGAGAGAAACATTTGGCCACAAATTTGGCCTTGTGTTTCTTGACACTCCCATTTGTAGCTCGCTTTACCTTGTAAAGCCATTTCGAACTCACCACTGACTTATCTGCTGGTCTTGGGACCACTTCCCAAACATTGTTTCTAATAACTCCTCTACCATGGCATCAACCCATACGGGTTGTTGCATTGCTTCCTCAAATGAGGATGGCTAAATATCTACACTCTCTCTCATCATTGCCATGTAGCCAATGTACCGATCTAGTGGTCTCCTCTACTTGCGCAGTGATGTCGGTGCTCCCACATTCTCTCCAGCATCATGCATAAATTTGTCAGCTTCTCTGGTACACCTCCTTCCATATCTGGAAGTCTTTGCATGAGTGGGTACTTCCACTTTCTGCTCCTCTGCATGTGGCTTCTCCACATCATCCCGAGGTTCTTCCTTTGGAGCTAAAAGCTCCTCATCTGCATGCAATTGAAGCTCCCTCTCAAGGTAACATCTCATGGCCTTCTCTTCATCAAAATTTACATCTCTATGAATCACTATCATCTTGTGAGATGGCAGGTACACTAGATAGTTGTGAGGTGTATTAGTGTACCCCACAAATATGCCCAACTAACCTATCAATTATAGATTTTTCCTTGCATCCTTGGTAACATGATAGTAAATTGATGAACCAAAGATCCTGAAGTGTGCCATATCTAGTTTATTACCTAAAAAAGCTTCTTCTGGTGTACTCATCCCAAGAATCCAATGAGGACTCTTGTTCTATAGATATACAACTGTGTTGCATGCTTCAACCCACAAGTGCAATGGTAGGCCCTGATCATGAAACATCACCTGTGTTGCTCCCACAATACTTTTGTTCTTCCATTCATCCACCCCATTCTACTGTGGGTTATGGGGTGCTATTAACTCTCGTCGAATGCCTTCTGATGCACATAAGTTCTTGAATTCATTTGAAACATATTCTCCATTGTTATCACTCCTAAAATCCTTCATTTTCCTGCCAGTGTCTTTCTCAACAAGTGATTTAAATTCACAAAATTTAGAGAACATCTGATCTTTCTTCTACATGAATAAATTCTAGTACTTATGTGAGAAATCATCTACAAATATTACATAATACCTGTGCTTGGATGTGGAGGTTGTCGAGAACGATCCACACACATCTGATTGAACTCTTTCAAGGATCATTTGTGCTCGACTATCCTTATCATGAAAGGTGGATTTGGTGTACTTCCCCAATGTACACCCTTTGCATGTATCTCTCTACTCTAGTGTAACTTTGGGAAGTCTTGTAGAAATCTGTTGCATGATCTTCAAAGCTCCATGGTGAAGATGGCCCAATCTTCTATGCCATAATTCACCGATGTCTTGGCTTTGCATCTTCTATGCTTTTGTGCTCAGTGTTACACAATCTTCTACATCTAATCTGTAGAGGTTCTTCACCCAAACCTCGATCCGTTTCACTTGTCCTGAGGATTTGTGACTAAGGAAAGCCTTTCATTTGATAAATATCACATTGTAGCCATGGTCCTCCAACATAACAACCCAAACAAAATTATTTTTCAGACCTAGAACATACATGACATATTTTAATGTGATAGGAGAACCAAAATCTCTTTGAAAAGTAATAGTATCGATGTCATTCGTGTTATACCTTCCATCATCTCTCATATCGATGTGCATCTGGAGGTCCTTCTCCTCCAAGTCATTGAAAAATTATTTGTTTCCGGTCATGTGGAATGAGGCTTCGCTATCCAGATACCACACACTACCCATCACCGATGTCACCATGCATGCAATGAGGGTGAAATCCAACTCGAATTGTGAAGCAAGAGCTTCACCTACCACTCCTCTTGAGGGCTTCTTGTCAGCCTTCTTATGCAGACACTTCATGGCACAGTTTCCCTTTGGATTGGGATTTCTTCCCTTTCCTTTTCTTTGCCTTTCTAGCTAAGGTATAGTTCTCCTCATCATCATGCTTGGATGAGGTTCCATCTCTGGTGCTTCGCCTTATCTCTTCTTGCACCAAGTCGGACCATAAATGCTCCTACTTTGGTAGATGTTCCCTCCCATTTACTGAATCTTGGTAGCTGTGCTAGCTCTTGGGAAGGCCTAGAAGTTCTAGCCTGACCATATCATCTTCAACAAATGTAATACTGACACTCCCAAGCTCATCTCGACATTGGGTGAACTTGCTCAAGTACTGTGGTATTATGTCACCCTTCTCCATGTTGATCCTCCGAAGCCTGTCCTTTAGTGCCAGCTTCATGTGGTCACTGTTGTTTTGAAACAAGTTGACCAAGGCTTTCCATATTGCATATGGTGTATCATTTTGGTGGAGGTTCGAGACAATATTATCTCGAACTCCTTCTAGTATGATCCTTCTTACCTTTGCAACACATTTCTTCCACTCCGCCATATCTTGAGCATCTGTTGTTGGAGGCTTAGGAATAGCATTGTCTATTAATTCCTTGAGCCCATTTTCTTCCAATATTGCCTCCATCATATCCTTCCAAGAAATATAGTTAGAACTACCCTTAAGGGCATATTCAAGCCTCAATCCATATAACGACATCCTGCTAGCTCTGAAGAATGATACTGCAAATTCGATTTCACCTGCAAAAGACAAGCTCGTATTCTTTTCTTCTATAGTGATTTATGCTCTAATACCATGTAGAAATTCCTTGTAGATTCAAACTTCTTATGTAATTTTCTAAAAAAAAGACTTGAATCTACTCTACTCATTAGTGGAAACAATTAATTAATTGAGAAATCACAAATCATACAAGAGAAAGAATTCAAACAACACATTACACAATGATTTCTTGGGGAAAGCCACAGCTAAAAACCCCTTTTATCTGTATATTGCATTAGCTAGAAAATATGAGAAGATTACAATGATTTTCTCAAGCCCGAGCAACATCTGCACTATATCTATATGTCTCAAAACTTCCTAGACAAGCCTAGGCCAATACTTAACCAATTTTTTGCTTGCCCAAGTCCCTATTTCCTTGCACAGTTCAATGAGGAATTAGGCCCCTATTTAATAGGAATTTTCCTCCATTGGATTCCACATTTCCTTTAGGCTCTTCCTTTGACTGCATGCACCATTTGTACAATTCGGATAATTATACAACTGATAGCAAATTGCCCTTGAACTCCAACATGAGTTGGGTAACTCTCATTTATGACATGCGTGAGTTATTTATGAGTGAATCATTAGTTAACTGGTTGAACACATGAATCAACACCGCACTGTCTGACCCCCTATTAGTTCCTTCATTAGTTGGAACTAGTTTAACTGACTTTTACTCAATTAAACTGAATTAATTAATTACAACTCAAAATAAACTCAACCAGGGCTCCTATAAAGTAGGAGACACTCTACATGACTCAAGTTAGACCCTTAACTTGAATTAACTGAACCAACTAAGTCAAATTAACTTAGTTAATTCGTACAAGTTGTCTTGTGATGTGGAATTACAAATTTTCCTAATTTAATTCAAGGACAAAATTAAATCAAGATTTTCTTGTTGCACTTTCAATAGGAAACATAGTGATGGGGAGTATGTGGTACTTGGACTCCGGTGCCTCGTTCCACATGATAGGGTGTAGAGAGTTTTTCAGTGACCTAGAGGAGAAAGATCTCCATATGCATATTGAGCTGGGGGACAACAGAAGGTACAGTGCTACCGGGATTGGTACAATAACCTTTTAGAGGGAGCTGAGATCCCCTCTTCACCTCAAAGATGTCATGTTTGTGCCAGGCCTAAAGAATAATCTCATATCTTTAGAAGTTTTATAAGACCATGGTTATGATGTGATCTTCCACAAAGGGAAAGCATTCCTGAGACACATAGCCACTCGATAGGTGAAACAGATCGAGGTTCATGTGAAGAACCTATATAAACATGATGTGACAGATTGTACTGCATTAAGCATTAAGGTAGAGAAAATGCAGAGTTGCGATGTCGGTGAACTTTGGCACAAGAGATTGGGCCATTTGCATCATGGCACATTAAAGATTATGCATCAAATAAGTACTGACCTCCCTAAAGGATCACTTGAGCAGTAGGATGTCTACAAAGGTTGTACCTTAGGGAAGCATGCAAAATCCACATTCCATGATCGAGACAACAAAGCACATGCAGTCTTGGAAAGAGTCCACTCTAATGTTTGTGGAACTTCCTGGACAACCTCCACTGCGAGACATAAATATTTTGTTATTTTTATTGGTGATTTCTCAAGGAAGTGTTGGATCTTCTTCACACAGAAGAAGAATGAGACATTCTCCAAGTTTATATAATTCAAGGTAGTAGTTGAGAAAGAGACTAACAAGAAGATGAAGGTTCTCATGAGCGATAATGGAGGTGAGTATGTTTCAAATGACTTCAAGGATTTCTGTGTGAAAGAAGGCATTTGAAGAGAGTTGACAACACCCCACAACCTACAACAGAATGGGGTAACTGAGAGAAAGAACTGTAGCATTGTTAGAGCTATGAGAGCTATGCTACATGACCAAGGCCTGCCACTGCATTTGTGGGAAGGGGCATGTAACACAACAATCTACTTGTAGAACCAGAGTTCTCATTGGATTCTTGGTATGATTACACCAAAGGATGTTTTCTTGGGGAGACATTTGAACGTGTCTCACTTCAAGATTTTTGGAGCCTCTGTTTACTGCCATGTCTCCAAATATTTGAGGAAGAAGATTGATCTGACAACATAGTTGGGAGTTTTCATGGCTTACATTGAAACTCCACATAATTACCGTGTGTACTTACCATCCCTAAAAATGACAGTTGTGAGAAGGGATGTAAATTTTGATGAGGAGAAAGTGATGACGTTCTCTATTGAGAGGGAGCTTCATATCCCACCAAAAGAGGAGATTTTGTTGATTTTGGGTAGCATCGTATGTGCTCTAGCCACGAATTTTGGTGGAGAGGTTGGGGCACATGAGATCTCCAATACCCAGAAAGGGTTTGGGCAGATTCTAAACAGCTCAGGAGATATTAAAATAATTAATATTTTTAATGGAGTCCCTAAGTCTAAACTTAGGAAAAATAAAATATTAATGTGTATTAATATGAAACTGTGTTAGAATGTTCCAAAAGACATGGATCAAGCCAGATCTAATCTTAGCCATTTGTTAGGGACTTAATCTCAGCCGTTGATATGTCAACAGGAAAAGTATAAGAGGAGGCTTGAGGGTCACTTGGAGGATACACCAGAGTGATTAGTCATTCTATTCTCTAGAGCGGGGTTTGCTAAGAGAGATAGAATCAATGATCGGAGTTGTAGTTGAGGGGCATTGAGTACACAGAGGTAGATATAGTGCTGGGAGAACAACGCAGTAGCCGAGGAGTGTGACGTAGTAGCAACCAGAGCTCACGCAGGGCCACGCAGAGGTAGCCGGGAGTTGCGCAGAGCTTCAGAGAGGCTAGCGTTGCTGACGTAGAGAGCCAGAAGGCTGACGCAGACCCATCCGAGGTGACGCGGGGCCAGTGCTGGGTAGAGATGGGCTGATGCAGTCTAGGAAGGCAGACGCTGGGGTTTCTGGGGCAGATTGTAGCTGAGGAGCTGTCGAAAGGATTATCGAGGTTTCAACTGGGAAATTTGTCTCAAACTCAGAGGTATTACTGCCAAGGAAATTATTTATTGGATAGGCCAGTTTCGACACCTAGATTGTACTCTGATATTGCTTAATAAGAAAACCCTCAGATAGCTGCATCAGTTTTCCCACATTGGGTTTTTCCGGGGACATTGGTCCAAAAATAACGGTGTCATTTGGTGTGATTGTTTCTGTTTCCTTCCATTGTTGATCTGTAATATGTTGAGCGTGCACTAGTGTTTATTTTCAGTATTTACATTGTAAATAACTTGTTAAGTAACAGAACAAGTAGGTAGGAATAAATCAGATAAAATGCATGGAGGGTTTCTAACTAAGTAGACTTAGAAACTGTAGAAATTACTCTATAGATCAGCTAGCTCTGATACCATGTAGAAATTTCTCTATAGATTAGCTCTGATACCATTTAGAAATTTATCTATAGATCGGCTAGCTCGGATACCATGTAAAAATTATGCAAATTCTCTACAAATCTACCTTTGAGATCTTTGTAGAAAGTTTGACTGCAGATTAACCCGATAATGCAATATACCAAAGCAAAATACTATAATCTACTTCTACTATCAATTTTCTTTGTGGAAACTTAAAGATTGAACAAGATCGAGCTGAACACATATAACCAGAAGAAGAAGAATCAATGCACATGAAACACAGAAAATACTCAGGGGAAAGCCTCAGCTAAAAACCCCACTATCTGTATTATCATACAAGGTGGAAATACATCAGAATTATACAAAGTCTTAGCTCTCACAGCTAGCCAGCTCTCAGTACAATCCTCCTGGATGCTCATAGGAAATCAAAGCTTCTCACAAGCCTTCCTCTCTACCATCCAAGCTCCTATTTCCTTACGCAGTTACCTCTGGGATGATCTCCTTCACCCAGTGTAACACTGCTCTCACATACTGCTCTAACACACTGTCAAAACTGTGCAATCCTCAAGGAACCTTACCTTGACTGCATGCATGCTTTTCCTTTATAGAAAAACACATGCAACTGATAGTACACTGTCCTTGACATTTAGCTCAACTAAGTCTTTCTCAGAATAGACATGCATGAGTTTCTGATGAGGGAATCTTCAGTTATTTGGAGTACACTGGTTGAGTGCATGCATGCATCAACTGACTAATAACTCACAATTAGTTCCTCAAACAATTTGGAACTAATTTAACCGGACTTAACTAAGTAAACTGAGTTAACTAATTACAACTCAAATATAACTCAATCTTATCTCCTTAATTAAGGGATAATCTCCTTAATTTAAGGGATAACTCTTGCATGACTTCAGCTAATTAACTCAAGATGAATTAATTAATTATTTTTCAAGCAGCTGGTGAGACTAAATTCGATTTTAATTCACACTTTTAATTCACGGAAAAATTAAAATTGGAATATTTTGGATTCTATTTTTATCATTTCTTATTGCTATTTTCAACACTCCCCCTCAACAAGAAAGGAATTCAACTCGATCCTAATCCTGAACCTTTGGAATGTTCTGCATGCAACACTTCTCTCTAGTGTTGTTTCTCCAACAACTCCAGAAACAAGAAAACATCCAACCTGAATCAATATGATGCATCTGTCATCAAAGTCTCTGATTGCTATTGCCTCTGTCAACTGAAAACTCTTCGCTTCTGCTAACTCAACCTTTCTGCACTATTGTCAATCCTTCTCTATGCTCTTCAGTATCTGACTACTCTAGCCTCTGTCACTTTGATCTCTAACTGCATCAATCCCACTGATTCCTCCCGCTACTCTGTACTTTGGGCTTCCTGATGAGCCCCAGAAATGAGTAATTATATGGGCTCATTCAGCCTCCTAATTCGAATTAATCCACCATTCTCATTAGTTTATTGCATGTTTCTGATTATATTTATGCTGATAGGGTGAATTGGGTTAGTCATTATGCCAACGAGTCTAATGTGTGCTTTATGCAATCTTTTTGGTCAATTTGGAGACAAGATCAAAGGTTTAAATGAGCACTTGGCAGCCAAATTCGTGGAGAGGATTTGTAGGAAGGTGTCCCCTTCATTTATGAGCCTTTACCTTGAATTCTCCACCAGTAGCTCGGAGTTCAAGGGCCACCACATCGATTATCACAAGGGCAGTCGAGCAAGGGCTAGTAAAGTTGTTGTTAACTGCAAGTTTTGGCAGTCGAGTTCCTAAAGTTTAGGAGGACTGTTGGGGTCCTCAATTTGTATAAATAAGAAGGCTTAGGGCCTCATTTCAGTTAGCTAGTTGGCAGTTCGATTTTAGTCATTTTTTAGTCATTTTTTAGGCAGTAGGTTAGCTCTGCATTTCAGCACATTTTCAAGCTTTTTCTTGTAGACAGTTTTTGGGATGTAACTATTCTTTTGATCAATAAAGATGAATCCAACTTTGCATCAGCTCTAATCTTCCTTAGGAGGCTGTAGCTCTTGGGGTTGGGCCCAACCGAAGTGCCCAGTACCTCCTTTGTGTATTTCTATGTGTCTTTGCTGCATTGTTAGAATAAAATCTGTTATTTAGGTTAAAATCTTGTTTTGTTATTTAGGTTGCTTTTGATGATTGAAATAGCTTTTCATGTTCAGGTTGATTTGATAGGTTGGTAGCAAAAAAGATCTTTAGAAAAGGCCATCAAGAAGCCCTTGATCTCACCTCTCCCTCCTTGGGACCATGAGTTGAGACCAAGGTGTCCTTGCTGCCATAAAAACACTGTTCTTGCTTCTTCATGCAATTTCTAGTGTTACATTTTTAGTTGCAAAAGTTAGTACCAGTTGTGATTACATGCTTAGATCCATTCTTGCTTGGTTTCCATAGTTTATTTACATGATTTGCTGCCACTAAACTTCTGTTCATCATATTTCTGGTTTCTAGGTCAAAATAGGTCAAAATAGCTAGATCTTTGGTTTGCATAGCCTTTGTTTGGTCAGTTTTGGAAAATAATGTGCAGAACACTTGTGATGCCTTCCTACCTACCTTCCCCCCATCAGACAACCTGCTCAAACCCCCTAACTCATATTCCTCCCTTTCATTTACCACCCCTTTTCCAATTTGACCTAATTCCCATATCTTTGTGCAACCTTGCTCCCTCCATCCTTGAACCAAATCCAATCACCTTAACCACTCTTCATCCTCAATCCCCAAGTCCTAGACCTCCTCACACACTTATCTCACCTCCATACCCACTTCTTCACCTTTCTTCCACCATCAACCCTTCAAAATTCCTTTCCGGAACATCCTGTAGAAACATCTTGTAGAAGCTACAATACGACCTGTAGAACCCCTGCAGACTTCCTGTAGAAGCTCACGAAGGTGGTTTCTTGAGATCCGATCACTGTGAAACTCTTCGGAAGGGTGCTAGGTACCCCTTAGGCCCTCTTCTAACCTTCCCAACCTCCTGCAAGCATTTTCTTTCGCGAATCCACCTCTACACAGTCAAAAACAATGAAAGCACATGCATAATAATTCTGCCAACTTACTCAAAAAACAAAAAGATGTTTCTTCTCAGATTTCACTTCAGAAGTAGCTTAGACACATGCACTTAACCTTCCAAAGAATCAATGGCATCTTTTTCAGTAGCTTTCATCCTTTTTCTTGCATCAGTAGGGCTAGTTGGTAAAACTAGGGTTTGCTAGGGTTTGCATTTCCATTCAGCTTTTTAGTTTCTTTCTGCAAGTAGATTAGCTTCCTTTGAGTTAGCTTTCATCCATTAGTTAAAAGCTTCTTCTAAGAGCTCATAGAAGTTGGCTTAAGCTCCTAGCAGACTTGTGCCAGCTGATTAAGTGACAGTCGTGGCAAGAGCTAGTACTTGTGCATATAGCACCATCGCTTCCAAGTTTGTTACGAACTACCGGGTTGATAAAATTAAAGAAGGGAGTTCCAGGAGTTGCAGCATTATTGCTGCAATACTGGGGCCCACCATCTTTTTTGCGCCGTTGCCGGGAAGCGTCAAAGTATTAGTGATTGCTGTTTTTCTTCTATTTTATACTACAACCTTCCGCTAAGTAGTTTATTTCAGCAAGCGTAGAGTAGATTGTTTCATTTCCGCAAAAGTAGATTAGACATTTCTTTCTTTCATAGGTTAGCATTTCAATTCCGCAATTTCATTTCTGCAAGCGTAGCCTAGCATTTCATTCCTGCAATTTCATTTCAGCAAAATAGATTAGTCCTTTCTTGCTTTCATTTCAATTCCGCATTTTCATTTCAGCAAGATAGATTCTAGTTAGTTGCAGTTCAATCTATTTCAGTTTTGCAGGTACAAGCAAAAAAAAAAAAAAAAACAAAACTCAACCAAAAATATTTCCTTTCATGCCTTGTAGGAGTAGAGATAAGTCAGAAAAATGTTTGCGCAATACCCCCCACTGCTTCACACAGCCAACCTTCTCTCTTCTTGGATGGCTGTGAGTAAGAAGAACCCCTAGGTGGACATCAAGACATATTTGAAGAACCTCTAGGGGAGAAGAAGAAGAAAACATTCCTCTGGAGAAAATGGCTGGAAATAGAAATGTTGGGAGCAATATCTTTTCTTCCAACTCATCCATTGAAGGTGAAATTGGAAACATGTGGGAAGATGTCAAGAGCGAGATCAAACAGACAATTGCCATGCAAATGGATACCTTGTGGATCCAAAGGAAGCAAGAGGAAGTTCAGAGGGCTTTGGCCATCTTTTGTCCCAGGTGCACTAGAAAGCACCCTAGGGACGAATGTCCATTGCATTCCATAGAAGTGTGTTTTTTCTGTGAAAGAGACCATCCTACGAACCAGTGCCCTTCCTTGCCCAGACTTAAAGCTGCATATCAGAAGGCCAAAGGAGCCACTGAACCACTCTATTTCATGAACAAAAGGAGGCCACATGGACCCATACCTTACCAGCAGGGAATGCACGGGACATCCCAGACCTATTACGACCCCTATCAAGCCACTTGCATGCCTTCTTGGGGTCCCCCTGCTCATCCTTCCTTGTCCACACCCCCTCCTTGGTCATATCCTCCTCAATATCTTGCTCAACCAGCTACTCATCCATTTCACCCCTATGCTCAGCCACAGCCTCAGTGGAATGCACCTCATCAGGGGTGGAGGCCCCAGTACAACACTCCTCCCGCTCCTTTTCCTCCACCACCTGCTCATCCACAACCATCACCTCCTGTTCCACCAAGGCAACCCCAAATGCCTGCCCAAACACATCCATCTCAAATATACACCCCCACTCAACTACCCGTACCACCATTTCCAAACCCGCACATTGGAATAGCTCAACCCAATTGCAAAGCTGAGGCACAACATGTCCAAACGACTCCTCTTGAGCTCAATGATATTCACCGTAGCTCAGGAAGAGTATTGCAAAAAAGAGACTATATTGAAAGCATTGAAGGACCACATCCAACAAAAGAAGATTCAAAAGAAAAGATCAAAGAACCATGGGCTGCACTTGATGAAGAGAAGGCATCAAAATCAGAGATCGAGAGAGTTCCCTCATGGTTACCATCAAATCTTCCATGTATTCAAGAGAAAGATCAGCAAAAAGAGGAAGATGAGAAGGTCATGGTAGAAGGTGACATGAAACATGATCCAGATCAGCAAAAGGACCAAGGATATCAGAGCTATATTGAGATATGGTTCTAGATGGTCACTAAGTTGCAGCAGTACTCTCTTCCTCAGCTATGCTTGATCCCTTCAAAGCCAAATCATTTGGTCTCCGAAATCCGGATCCCTGTCAAAGCATGAATTTCAAGCCTCCACATCATTTTGTCTCTAATCTCGATGTGCACATGGCTCCATTGGAAGTATTCTTATACTTGAAAATGATTTTGTTTTTCAAGTAGGGTAGGGTAAAAAAAAAAAAAAATGAAAATTAAAAAAAGAGGAAAATAAAAATCCAAGGTGAAAACCTCCTCGGAGGCACCTTAGATTGGCTCATTGATTGAAAACCTCCACGAGGCAGTCAATGGGTTGGAAAGAAGAGAAAATAAAAAGAGAATAAGATCACTGGGTGAAAACCTCCCTTGGAGGCGCCCAGGGCAGGCAATTAGGGTGAAAACCTCCATGAGGCGCCCTAGTTTTCAAAAAAAAAGAGAAAAAGAAAAAGGAAAAAAAAAGAAAAATAAACCTAATTTCAATTGAATAATTGCAGGTTGCAGTAAGGACATTGCAGGTTAGGAGGATCGCTCAAAACAAAGATAGAGGAAGTTCTGTGCCTTCTACAGGAAGTTATGTGTCTTCTACAGGAAGCCTACAAACAAGCCAAAATTGATCTTTGAAGAGGACCCGAAGGCTGGGAATATGTCCATGAGGCCTGCAAACATCCATGTTTCCATCCCTCACCCTTCTCCATTATTTTTTTTCCATCTCATTGTGCTTCTTTCCTAAAAACTGTGTTCTACAGGAAGTTCCTGTAGAAATTACAGGAAGCTAGAAATGGATTTCAAAAAGGGAGTTTGGCGAACATGATAGCTTCCTAAAGGGTTCATAAGTCCTCCTACAATCCTCAAACCTCTCCTCCATCATTTCCATGCCTGCATCACAGCCCAAGCTCATTTTTTCTTACCATGCAAAAAACTGCAGAATGCTTGGAAGCAAAAATGCATAGTGCTGAAATTTGTTTTTTCCCTAACTTGAAAACCGTGCATCCATTTACAAAACTGTTACAGGGGGAGTTGTATAGGGACGATGGCAACATGCCCGAGCAATTTCAGCCAATTCCAATGCACGGTTTCCAAGAAATCAGCCTCCATCACCTTCAACCATTTTTGCATTTTCTCCATATCCGTGCATCCATTTCAAAACCTATTTCATGGGGAGATGCATATGGGTGATAGTAACCTACCCAAGCAGTTTCAGCCGATTCTGATGCACGGTTTCTGAGAAATTGACCCCTGTAATCTTCAGCCATTTTCAGTTTTTCTCGATATCTGTGCATCCATTGACCACAATTTTGCTATGGGAGGTGCATAACAATGATAGAAGCATGCTCAGAAAGTTTCAGGTCAATCCGATCTATCGTTTGGGAGCTATGGAGAAAACAAGTTGTTGTCCTGCAAAAATCCAGCATCAGCAGCATGAAGGTGCAAATCTGAAGGATGAAACTGACTTCTGTAGCTTAGATCCGGCCAGAGGATACCTGCACAAGAAAAATAACCACACATCAGACAACAAAAATCTTATAGCATAAAGGATCCAGGCATGCAGCAATGGAATATGAGCATGCAGCAGCAAAAAGGACCAAGCAACACGTCGACTTACAGGTATGTGTCTAAACCAGTTCCTCTATCTGCATCTATATGATTCGAAAGTGCATAAACGAATGAAATGGTGGGATTAAGCCAGGAAGCTAGCAAAGTTAACCCGACAGTGCCTTGTCCAGTTCTCTAGCGCTCAGCCGGAAATCATGCAGCATACGTGTATAGTCAACTCACGTGAAATTTAAAAAACAGGTAGTGTTGGCTGTTTGAACTCCAGTGCAACTGATGTCAAGTGATTAACAAGAAGAGAACATACAGTTCATAATAGCACTGCAGTCTGCATGTGGCCACGTACACCTGGCCACCTCACTCCCTCACCACGAATCACGCCGAAATTAAAAGATGCTCCGCTGAAACTCACACCACCTTCTGTCATTTTGAACTTGCAACGTCCTCGACTGGAGTACGCGTCTGCTGCTTCCCAAAAAAAAAACTGTTAACCAGTCATCCTCCACTGGATTTTCTACCTGTTTTCGAAATTCTCCCACGTATCGGGCTCGCTCAAAGGTGCAGTAACATTCTACAGGAACCGGGAAGGTCTTCTACAGGAAGAATCCTACAGGAAATATTGCACAGCTTTCTGGAGCAGGGGGGCCTGGGATCTTTTTCTTCGTCGAATTAGGAGCTCTAAACAAGGTAGGCTCGAAAAACTTCTCCATGCATGGTATGTTTTGAAAAGGTGGTGAATTGAACAGTATCAGATTGGGGAATCAGAGAAAAGTCTGCCTGTGAATTGAAAGAAGAGCGTTTGCCTGTGTATTGCACTGGGTTTCCCAGTTGTTTCTGCATCAAGATTCTCCTCCACGTTTCTTGTTTCTAAAATTCTCCTATAAGGAAGGCATATGCAGCTGTGAGAGCCAGCCTGTGGATGAAAATTTTAAAATTTGCATATCTGAATGTGTCCTGAGAAGAAAACTTGGTCTCTGTCCTCTGTCTGTAGAAGCAAAACTCTTCCTTTCATAACCAGATAGCTGAGAGCTGAGTCACAGCAGTCTTGAAACCAACATTCCCTATTTTCTTCTTCAGTCACTGGTTGAATGTGGGACAAAAATGAATGAAGGGATTCCAGACCAGATGGCCCATCATGGGCTCATCAAATTATTAGTAGAAGATGCCCTGCACACCTACACTGTCCCCATATCATGGGAAATCTTCCAAAACATGTCTAGGGACGACAATATCAGAGTTTTGGCCGAAGATATCACCCCATCCAGCAGTGAGGAAGAAGAACACATTGAAAAAGGTGAGAAAACCGATGGTGAAAAACCGCAAGACATCCAGGCACAACAAGAACAGAGAAGAAAAGGAGAAATGGGCCAGGTTGCTGAGCTTAAAACAGAGGTGCAGACAACAGCACAAACATCATGGGAAAAGAGGATGCAGAGCAGGGTAGAAAGAGCTGAAAAACCCCAAATGAGAGCTGTCACAGCCAAAGAAGGCATGTCCAAACAACAGGAAAAGACACATCCAACAAAACAGACAAAAATAGTTGACACAGACAGTTCTACAGGAAGCTGAGAATTCTCTACAGGAAACTCAAAAGGGCAGACATAACACAGATTTCTGAAGAGCAGCAACTACAGGAAGGTTCCCTCGCAGGTTAGGAAATAGTAGAGGAACAACAGCCAAGGGAAGATACACAGCCTGATGTTGAAATGAGGATACAGCAGCAGCAAGAGGGACCTCCATCAGGCAAGGAAGCATCTGCTGGACAACAAGAAGAGGACAAGCTGCAAGCTGAGGTTGAGGCGCTAACAAAACAACTACAGAAGAAGAGGAGCACAAGCAGTGGAAGGACATGGACAAGAAGGCAGAATTTTATGGCACACATGAGTAGACTACATCAGAAGCTTGGGATGATAAGGAGGCCACCAGGGCCATCAAAGATGAAGAGATAGATTAGTTGCTCAGAGGATGAGCAACACTTTCAATAGGTGGGTGATGATGAGCCCCATAAATGAGTAATTATATGGGCTCATTCAACCTCCTAATTCGACTTAATCCACCATTCTCATTAGTTTATTGCATGTTTTTGATTATATTTATGCTGATAGAGTGAATTGGGTTAGTCATTATGCCAACAAGTCTAATGTGTGCTTTATGCAGTCTTTTTGGTCAATTTGGAGACAAGATCAAAGGTTTAAATGAGCACTTGGCAGCCAAATTCATGGAGAGTATTTGTAGGAAGGTGTCCCCTTCATTTATGAGCCTTTACCTCAAATTCTCCACCAGCAGCTCGGAGTTCAAGGGCCACCACATCGATTATCACAAGGGCAGCCGAGCAAGGGCTAGTAAAGTTGCTGTTAACTGCAAGTTTTGGCAGTCGAGTTCCTAAAGTTTAGGAGGACTGTTGGGGTCCTCAATTTGTATAAATAAGAAGGCTTATGGCCTCATTTCAGTTAGCTAGTTGGCAGTTCAATTTTAGTCATTTTTTAGTCATTTTTGAGGCAGTAGGTTAGCTCTGCATTTCAGCACATTTTCAAGCTTTTTCTTGTAGACAGTTTTTGGGATGTAACTATTCTTTTGATCAATAAAAATGAATCCAGCTTTGCACCAGCTCTAATCTTCCATGGGAGGCTGTAGCTCTTGGGGTTGGGCCCAACCCAAGTGCCCAGTACCTCCTTTGTGTACTTCTATGTGTCTTTGCTGCATTGTTAGAATAAAATCTGTTATTTAGGTTAAAATCTTGTTTTGTTATTTAGGTTGCTTTTGATGATTGAAATAGATTTTCATGTTCAAGTTGATTTGATAGGTTGGTAGCAGAAAAGATCTTTAGAAAAGGCCATCAAGCAGCCCTTGATCTCACCTCTCCCTCCTTGGGACCATGAGCTGAGACCAAGGTGTCCTTGCTGCCATAAAAACACTGTTCTTGTTTCTTCATGCAATTTCTAGTGTTAGATTCTTAATTGAAAAAGTTAGTACCAGTTGTGATTACATGCTTAGATCCATTCTTGCTTGGTTTCCATAGTTGATTTACATGATTTGCTGCCACTAAACTTTTGTTCATCATATTTCTGGTTTCTAGGTCAAAATAGGTCAAATTAGCTAGATCTTTGGTTTGCATAGCCTTTGTTTGGTCAGTTTTGGAAAATAATGTGTAGAACACCTGTGATGCCTTCCTGCCTACCTTCCCCCCATTAGACAACTTGCTCCAACCCCCTAACTCAGATTCCTCCCTTTCATTTGCCACCCCTTTTCCAATTTGACCTAATTCCCATATCTTTGTGCAACCTTGTTCCCTCCATCCTTGAACCAAATCCGATCGCCTTAACCACTCTTCATCCTCAATCCCCAAGTCCTAGACCTCCTCACACACTTATCTCACCTCCATACACAGTTCTTCACCTTTCTTCCACCATCAACCCTTCAAAATTCCCTTTCGGAACATCCTGTAGAAGCTAGAGTACATCCTGTAGAACCCCTGCAGACTTCCTGTAAAAGCTCACGAAGGCGGTTTCTTGAGATCCGATCACTATGAAACTCTTTGGAAGGGTGCTAGGGACCCCTTAGGCCCTCTTCTAACCTTCCCAACCTCCTGCAAGCATTTCCTTTCGCCAATCCACCTCTGCACAGTCAAAAACAGTTAAAGCACATGCATAATAATTCTTCCAACTTACTCAAAAATACAAAAAGATGTTTCTTTTCAGATTTCACTTCAGAAGTAGCTTAGACACATGCACTTAACCTTCCAAAGAATCAATGGCATCTTTTTCAGTAGCTTTCATCCTTTTTCTTGCATCAGTAGGGCTAGTTGGTAAAACTAGGGTTTGCTAGGGTTTGCATTTCCATTCAGCTTTTTAGTTTCTTTCTGCAAGTAGATTAGCCTCCTTTGAGTTAGCTTTCATCCATTAGTTAAAAGCTTCTTCTAAGAGCTCATAGAAGTTGGCTTAAGCTCCTAGCAGACTTGTGCCAGCTGATCAAGTGACAGCCATGGCAATAGCTAGTACTTGTGCATATAGCACCGTCGCTTCCAAGTTTGTTACGAACTATCAGGTTGATAAAATTAAGGAAGGGAGTTCCAGGAGTTGTAGCATTATTGCTGCAATACTGGGGCCCACCACTTCCATAGCAAGGTGCGATCCATGAGATAAAACCTCTCAATGGACCCTGCCCAATTTCAACCTTCTTGGGACTATCACTTCACATCGCCCCACCTCACACCTGGAGGTATGGCTGCATGTGATCCCTCTGCCCACTTCTCCAATTGTGGCTCCTCCACAATTGTTTGAGACTTCTTCTGGGACTGCATGTTGAGAGGTAATTTACTCTCCCTCTCAACCACCAAGTCTCTAACATTTGCCTTGCTCCTCAAGGCTTTGCATGCATCTTGAACCTCAAGAGCATACAGGTTCTTGACTCGTGAACTGATCTGTTTCACCTGTCTCGTGGTGATGTGTCTAAGGAACGCCTTTCCTTTACTAAAGACAACATCGTAGCCTTTGTCCTCCAACATCGCGACCGATACCAAGTTCTTCTTCAGTCTAGGCACATACTTCACATCTGTTAAGGTGATAGGAGCTCCATGATCCCTCTAAAAAGCAACTGTGCCCACTCCTGAAACACTATACCTTTCATCGTCACCCATCTCTATGCGCATCTTGAGGTCTTTCTCCTCCAAGGAACTGAATAAACTTTTATCGCCAGTCACGTGGAATGAGGCTCCACTGTCAAGATACCAACCACAACCCATCATCGATGACACCATGCGTGCAATGAGAGTAAAGTCCATTTCGAATTGAGAGGATAATGCCTCACCTTCTGATCCTTTCGAGGATCCCTTATTGGACTTCTCCGATGGGAAATTAGTCGCATAATGTCCCATCTCAATTTGAAGTATGATATGAATTCGATTTGCTCCTACAACCTCGAACTTCAAACTTCGAATTCTCTTCCCCGTATACTGTTCACAGCTCCGATAAACTTTGCTCTGATAAACCTGGCTCCGATACCATGTGGAGCTCTAAGTTAACTAATTACAACTCAAATATAACTCAATCTTATCTCATTAATTAAGGGATAATCTCCTTAATTTAAGGGATAACTCTTGCATGAATTCAAAAAGACTTCTAACTTGAATTTCTCCAGCTAATTAACTCAGGATGAATTAATTAATTATTTTTCAAGCAGCTGGTGAGACTAAATTCGATTTTAATTCACAATTTTAATTCAAGGACAAATTTAAATTGGAATATTTTGGATTTTATTTTTATCATTTCTTGTTGCTATTTTCAACAGAAAATTCAACATGGTATCAGAGCGTGATAGCAGATCATAGGAGGACTGAGGACATTAGCCGAGCAGAGCAATAGCAGAAAAAAACAGTTATCCCGAGGTGACAAAAGTTGTTTCTAGCAGAGCAGCAACAAGGAAAGGGTGACGCAGTGCCTGCGTCATCAAGGCTGAGCCAAGAAGAGGCAACACAGAGGCTAGGAAGGCAAAGGGAGCCTCACGCAGAGCCACACAGAAGCTAGGAGGGCTAACGCAGTTGGTTGAGGAGGCCGGGTTACTGGTGCCGGGATTGCACAGAGCCTAGGAGCTCTCACCTTCAAGTTGCTGTGGTTTAGAAGGCTGTGGGAATATTGCAGAGTGGAGCTAGTGAGGTACTGTATTCAGAACAGTACTTGATAGAGCAAGGCCAGAGGAGTTGTTATTGAGGGTTTCTAGCTGAGGAACCAAGATCAATGGTGCGGTTGCACAAGACGATCAGAGTAGAGGGCATCTTGACAATGACAAGAAGGATTTCCAGGAGGGAAATCAGGACTCAGAGGGAGTCCAGAAGAGAACTTCCAGACTGGAAGTAGAGACTTAGAGGATTCAAACAAAGAACTTCCAGGAGGGAAGTAAAGGAGCATCATGGCACTACACGGAGTAAGAGACCAGGATAGACTAGATGGAGCGTCGAACTTTGCAGTCTGGAAGGCCAAAATCTTATCTGTACTTGATAGAAATCATGTCAAGAACTTCGCCTTGAAGGTAATATATATCCTAGTCGACCCCAATGATAACGACAAGTATAAGGAGGCAATGGCGAGGGCCAAGAGCATCATCCTTGACGAGATCAAGGATCATGTAGTACCACACATAGCTGAGAAGGAAACGACATTTTAGATGTGGGAGGCTCTCAAGAAGTTGTACCAGCATACTTCTATGTAGAGAAGATGCTACTTGAGAATTAGTTGAGGTCGTATCATATGAAGAAGGGAGAACTGATTGACACCTTCCTCGGAGGATTGAATGAGATCCGAGTTCAGTTGACTGCTATAGAAGCGACACCAGATGAGGGGTTGATGGTGAGGACAACCCTGAATGCTGTCTCAGAAGTCTGGGAGGTATTTTTCCAAAGTATACTGGGCAGAGGGACTCTTCCACCTTGGGACGAGATGTGGGTAGCTCTTCGCTAGGAAGAGATCAGATGACAATCGAAGACGGGTAGCAGCAGCAAGGGGATCAAAGTCAAGTAGGAGGAGGAAGATGTTGCCCTAGCATCTGAGGGAAGGAAGGAGAAGCGAAAGAAGAAAGATCTCTCCAAGATCAAATGCTTCCACTGTGGGGAGCTGGGTCATTATGCGACCTAATGTCCAAGGAAGAAGAGTAAGGGAGAGTCTTCGGAGACTAAGGCAATGCCAACAAGGGCATAGAAGGAAGTGGAGACAGACGATGACTGTGCCATGAGTGCACACACACCACTTGAGTGGAAGTGGGGAGACATCAAGCTGTAGTCAGGAGGAATACAAGCGATGAGGGGCAGGATCCTTGAGGTACCCAACCTCTTGGATTAGACTTTGCTACGGGAGCCCCGAAGAGGAGTAGCAGGACTGGCTGAGTCAGGTAGAGACGGATGTAGATGAAGCAGCAGAGAGAGTTACAGTGCAGGAGTGCCGAGACAACGCGAGGCTAACAGGATGTAGCAGTGCGAGAGGAACAGGAGTGTTGCATCAGTGTAGGATGACACAGAGAGGTGTGCAATGGTGCGAGATGCAGGGAGTTGTTGCAGCAGTGCAGAGGTCAGAGAGGGAGCACTTGTCAGCGATAGAGGGAGCTTCAGCATCAGTGGGTGTCTCTAGCCCAACAGGGAGGTCAAATTGGGAGATCAGTTACTTACATTTCAACAACTGAGTTGCAGTGCAGCAATGGGCAACACGATGCAACATGATGAGAGGAGGTGCAGTGCGGATGCAGTGCTGGGAGAAAGGACCAATAGCAGCACATATGCAGAGGGAGCTGTCGTACAGATGTAGCAGTGGCAGTTGCAGAACCATGGGTAGCAGTATAGGATGCAACAGTGCAGAGGATGTTGGGTAGGAAGGCCTAGCATCAACACACGTACCGATGCCGGATGATCAGAGTAATACTCAGTGAGGAGTATTGCTAGAGCACAGTCCTCGCTAAGAGAGAGTGTTGATTTGGGGTAGCATCGAATGTGCTCTAGCCACAAATTTTGGTGGAGAGGTTGGGGCACATGAGATCTCCAATACCCAGAAAGGGTTTGGGTAGATTCTAAACAGTTCAGGAGATATTAAAATAATTAATATTTTTAATGGAGTCCCTAAGTCTAAACTTAGGGAAAATAAAATATTAATGTGTATTAATATGAAATTGTGCTAGAATGGTCCAAAAGACATGGATCAAGCCAGATCTAATATTAGCCATTGATTAGAGACTTAATATCGGCCGCTGATATGTCAACAGGAAAAGTATAAGAGGAGACTTGAGGGTCACTTGGAGGATACACCATAGTGATCAATCATTCTATTCTCTAGAGTGGGGTTTGGTAAGAGAGATAGAATCGGTGATCGGAGTTGCAACTGAGGGGCATTGAGTACAGAGAGACAAAGAGGTAGAGATAGTGTTGGGAGAGAAACACAGTAGCCAGGGAGAGTGATATAGTAGCAGCCAAAGCTCACACAGAGGTAGCCAGGAGATGTGCAGAGCTTTAGAGAGGCCAGTGTTGCTGACGCAGAGGGCTAGAAGGCTGATGTAGGGATTCCTAAGGCTGACGCAGTCCCATTCGAGGTGACGCAGGGCCAATGCTGGGTAGAGAGTGGCTGACGCAGTCCAGGAAGGCTGACGCTGGGGTTTCTGGGGCAGATTGTAGCTGAGGAGTTGTTGGAAGGATTATCTAGGGTTTCAGCCTGGAAATTTGTCTCAAACTGATAGGTATTACTGCCAAGGAAATTCTCTGTTGGGTAGGCTAGTTTTGGCACCCATATTGTACTCTGATATTTCTTAATAAGAAAACCCTCAGATAGCTGCACCGGTTTTCCAACTTTGGATTTTTCCTAGGAAATTGGTCCAAAAATAACAATGTCATTTGGTGTGATTGTTTTTGTTTCCTTTAGTTGTTGATCTGTAATATGTTGAGCATGCACTAGTGTTTATTTTCAGTATTTACATTGTAAATAACTTGTTAAGTAATGAAACAAGTAGGTAGGAATAAATCAGATAAAGTGCATGGAGGGTTTCTAACTAAATTGACTTAGAAACTTCAACAACTTTTAGCTCCAAAGTAAGAGCCTGAGGAAGTTGTGGAGCAACCACAAATTGAGGAGAAAAGAGGGGGCAAAGTGTAGTCATTGACCTAAGCATAACCATCCAGAGAAGGCAGAAAATGAACCAGGGAAGTTGATAGACTTGTGCATGATGCGAGGGAGAATGTGGAAGTTCCTTCAAATTTGCGCAAGAAATGAAGGCCACCTGAGAGGTACACTGGCTACATGGCTCTAATGACTAAGCTTGTAGATACTGATCCATCCACTTTTGAGGAAGCAATGGAGAAATCTATTTTGTTTGATGCAATGGTGGAAGAATACGAATCCATCATCAAGAATAGTGTTTGGGAAGTTGTCCCAAGACTGGCAGATAAATCAGTTGTGGGTTCGAGATGGATCTTCAAAGTTAAGCATGAAATAGACATAAGCATAGAGAATTATAAGACCAAATTTGTGTCCAAATGATTCTCTCAAGTTGAGTGAATTGATTATGAGGAAAACGTTTCTCCTGTACCAGGATATTCATCCATTAGATCAATTATTGCATTGGCTGCGCATATGGGGTGGAAGATCCACCATATGGATGTAAAAAAAATATTTCTCAATGGTTTTATTGAGGAGGAGGTATAAATCAAGCAACCAAAAGGTCTTGAGACATTTTTTTAAGAGCCTCATGTGTGCAGACTCAATTGAGCATTGTACGGTCTCAAACAAGCACCCTATCCTTGGTACATCGAGATCAACAATTATCTCACTAGTTTGGGCTTCACTAAAAGTGAATTAGATGCGAACCTCTATCATATTTTGGTAGAAGGTAAATTTATTATCATTGTTTTATATGTTGATGATTTAATATTAATAGGTGATGAACAACTGATCAACTCTTGCAAGGATGACATTGAAAGGGAATTTGAAATGAAGGACATGGGTCTCATGCACTACTTTCTCGAGTTGGAAGAATGGAAAGACGATGGTGAATTGTTTGTGTCTCAAGGCAAGTATGCCAACGAGATACTGTAGAGATTTCACATGGAGAGGTGTAAACCCATGGAGACACCTCTAGCAACCAACTGAAGGAAGGAGGATTCCACTTTAGGTGAAGAGGTTGATGCTACCATTTATCGATAACTAGTGGGTTCACTAATGTATCTTTAGAACACACGACCAAATATGTGCTATGCACTCAACCAACTGAGCCAAGCTATGGTTAGGTGGTGCAGCGGAAGCTATGGTTTAATAAAACCCAAATGGATCTTTCAACCCACAATCACCCCTCCTCTCTATCGGAACGCAAAGTCTTTGAAACAATGGTTTTTCCCTTTCGGGACCCAAATACCTTTGGAAATACTAAAACTGCACTTTTTCACTTTTTACACAGCCATATGGGCTTGACCGCAGATCTAGATCTGCGCCGATCCAACGGCTCAAATCGAATTGCAAAATCGGCGATCAGTAGGCGAAAGCTTCCAACTATCGGTGATAACCTTTAGCCCGATGTGATATCATTTATTGCTATTGGCGATTTGCAATAGTTGCTTTAATATATATGTACCACACCAATATGCCAATGTGATACCACCCTTGGACCCGACAACACTCAACACTCCCTTTCATAAATCTTCAAGTCTGCCTTCTTTAAATCCGCTAAGTGTTTTAGCGCGATTCCTTTTGGAAATGACTTTCACGATGCGACGAGGACATATACACAGGCCAATGAGATTGGGTTCTACGGACCCGATGGCAATAAAACTTCGGCTTATAACCACTTGAGGTCCAGATTCTTCATTTAGCTGTGTTTGAGCCCGATACTTAGTGTGTTTTGGGCTTTTCTGCCCGCGGAACCAGAATGAAGCTATGCGTCGCTGATTGATCCTTTAATGAAACA
The DNA here is from genome assembly GCA_031772625.1 of Pinus tabuliformis. Taxonomy (NCBI): domain Eukaryota; kingdom Viridiplantae; phylum Streptophyta; class Pinopsida; order Pinales; family Pinaceae; genus Pinus; species Pinus tabuliformis. The sequence continues at coordinate 1,284,101,869 of CM062819.1, forward strand.
ATCTCATTAAAAAATATGAAACACACAGATCAGATTGACACTATATGGATTTTAAGAGGAAAATCAAACATTCGAAGCCTCCACGGGTCGATTAAAGAATGCTGCACAGAATACTAATTTTATTCACAATAATAACACAGGGTCTCGGCCTTGGCCAGATTACACAGGAAAGGACCTCTGTTTATCACAAAATACAATCCACACACTCTCTGGGCACTTGCTCCACTCCAAGCCTCTCTCTCTGGTCTCCCGCTTATTACATTTTCTCTCCCTTTTATCACTCAAATATTTCTCTAACAATATCTAACAACAATCTTCTATTCTTAATAGATCTAACAACAAATCCTCTATTTCTTAGCTCTCCCTCAAACCTATAGAAACAACTCTATCTTTGAATCTAAATTAAGATAGTCTCTAGCTTATTACAATAATGAATTATAACAAATTATTTGAGAGATTCAACCCTCTTAGTAAAAACCGGTTTTGACCCCTCAATCAATGAATTTCAACCTGTTTAGCCACAACATGTGAACAAGTTTTCACATTGCTAGCTAAGTCCCAATGCTCCTGCATCAGACTCCCGGGGAAGAAAAGATTTTTCCTTCAAGCTTTCAGGACTTACTCCATACTTCTGTAGTTCGGCTGCTGTCAACCAACTAGAATCTTCCACTGGCTGTTCTTTCCACTTGACTAGATACTGGAAATAAGTCTGCCCTCTGGTTTTCTTGGATACTCTTTGATCCAAAATAGCTTCCACTTATTTCTTTACTACTTTTGGTACCTGTTCCTCCCAGTTCATGGTTTGAACTTCATCACCTGTATCTTCTTTCTGCAACTCTGTCTCTGCCTCTCTGAATGGATGTAAGTCTGCAACATTAAAAATGGGGGATATTCCAATCCCTTCTGGAAACTCAATCTCATATGCATTAGCTGAAAATTTCCTTATGATTTTACAAGGACCTATCTTTTTCATTTTCAGTTTGTTGTAAGTTTTTGTAGGAAATATCTCTTTCCTCAAATGCACCATCACTAAGTCTCCCACTTGGAACTCTTTCTCTCTTCTTTTCAGGTCTGCTCTCTACTTGTATTTGTTGTTGTTCTCCTGCAATTTACCTTTGACTTCTTCCTGTAATCTCTACATCTGTTCGACAAAATCTTCAGCACTTGCACTCTTGGCTTCCTGTTTTCCCAAATCTCTAAGCTCATACACTCCTCTCGGATGCATTCCAAACACAATCTGAAATGGACTCATTCCAGTGCTTCGGTTTGGTGTATCATTGTAAGCGAACTCAGCTTGAGCTAATGCCAAATCCCACTGTTTGGGATTTTGATATACTAAACTCCTTAATATATTCCCCAAGCTCCTGTTCACTACTTCAGTTTGTCCATCTATCTAAGGATGGTATGCTGAACTAAAACTGAGGTTAGTTCCCAGTTTCTTCCAAAGTGTCCTCCAGAAATGCCCTACAAACTTGGTATCTCGATCTAATACAATACTTACAGGTAAACCATGCAATCTTACAATCTCTAAAAAGAATAAATTAGCTATGTGTGTTGCATCACTAGTTTTCCTACAAGCAATAAAATGTGCCATTTTAGAGAACCTATCTACTACAACATAAATAGAATCATTTCCTCTCTGAGTTTTTGGTAAACCTAGAACAAATTCCATGCTAACTGCATCCCACGGTCGATCTGGTATGGGCAATGGCTGATACAATCCTGTATTCTAACTCCTTCCTTTGGCATGCTGACATATCCTGCATTTCTCAACAAACTTTTTAACATCAGTTTGCATTTTGGGCCAGTAATAAAAAGCATTCACTTGAGCGAAGGTTTTATCTTGTCCAAAATGACCAGATAACCCTCCACTATGTTTCTCCTTGATTATGTTCTCCCTAATGGAACATTTAGGGATACATAACTTGTTGCTTTTAAATAACAGGCCTCCTTGAATGAGGTAGTCCATCCACTGACTTCTGTTATGGCTCATTGGATTCTGAACTGTTGTGTAGATATCTCTAAAATCTTCATCATCCTTGTACATTTCTATCATTTCCTCAAATCCTACAACACCCACTTTAAACTCTTGCAAAAGAAAACTTACCCTGCTCAATGCATCTGCTACTTTATTAGACTTACCACTCTTATGCTTTATTAAAAAAGTAAAACTTTGCAGAAATTCTACCCATTTGGCATGCTTCTGATTTAGCTTCGGCTGGTTATTAATAAACTGTAAAGCGTGATTATCTGAATATAAGATGAATTCCTTAGGCAGTAAGTAATGCCTCCACTTTTTCAATGCCTACACAATAGCATAAAACTCCTTGTCATAAGAAGAATATTTCTTCTTTGCATCATTCAGTTTCTCACTGAAATATGCTATTGGCCTTTGCTCCTGGCTTAGAACTGTGCCAATTGCTACCCCACTTGCATCTGTTTCCACTTGAAAGACTTTCTCAAAATTAGGCAATGCTAGAATTGGCTTTTCCATTATCTTCTTCTTCAGCAAATTAAAGTTTCTGTCTGCGGTTTCTGTCCATCGAAATGGCTGATTGACCTCCTTGATTGTTTCAAGGATTGGTGCACAAACTTGACTAAAACCTCTTATAAGTTTTATGTAAAAACTAGCAAGCCCATGGAAGCTTCTTACCTCAAATATGCTTCTGGGAGTAGGCCAGTTCCAGATTGCTTGTACCTTCTCCGGATCCATCTTCAAGCCCTCTTTGGAAACCACAAATCCCAAGTACACCAGCTCCTCCTTCATGAAACTACACTTCTTCAAATTGATTAGTAGTTTCTCCTTCTGTAGAGTTCTCAGGACCAACTTAAGATGTTCTAAATGCTCTTCTTTACTTTTGCTAAAAACTAGAATATCATCAAGGTAAACAATGACAAATTTACCTGCATACTCCTTCAAGACTTCGTTCATTAGTCTCATGAACGTGCTGGGTGCATTAGTGAGCCCAAAAGGCATCACTAACCACTCATACAGTCCACTATTTGTTTTGAAGGCAGTTTTCCATTCATCGCCTTCCCAAATCCTTATCTGATGATACCTACTCTTCAAATATATCTTAGTAAAGTATCTGGATCCACTTAAATAGCCCATTAAATCATCCATTCTGGGTAAAGGAAATCTGTACCTGATTGTTATCTTATTGATAGCTCTGGAATCTGTGCACATGCGCCATTCTCCTCCCTTCTTCGGACTAAGTACTGTTGGCACATCACATGGGCTCAGACTCTCTCTGATTAGTCCCTTGTCCATTAGTTCCTGTACTTGCCTTCCAACTTCAGCATTTTCCTGAGGAGTTAGTCTATATGCAGCTTTATTGGGTAGACTTGCCCCTGGTATTAAGTCGATATGGTGGCTAACACTTCTAACCGGTGGTAATACATTCGGTAATTCATCCACAATGATATCCATAAAATTATCTAACACAACTTTAATTTCTTTAGGCAAATCATTTAAATTCGTAGAGGTTAAGATTACCTTGGGCCTCCCTACGATAGCGAAGTGCAACTCCTCGCTTTTCCCTACTTCTTGTAGCAATTCTTTACCACTTATCAACATGATACTGTTTTCAGGCAACCCTTTATCAACATCATTCTTCATTGGTAATAACGTGTGCTTGTTTCCATCCTTCTCTATGGTATAGGTGTTCCTTCTCTTGTCATGATTCGCTTTCCGATCAAATTTCCATGGTCTCCCCAATAGTATATGACATACATCCATGGGCATTATGTCACATAGGATTACGTCTTTGTATGTACCGATCTGTATTTCAACATTACATTGCTCTGTCACAATGACTTGATGGACCTTTTGTAACCAAGACACTTTGTAGGGTGCAGGATGTGTCGTCCTTGCTAACCTAAGCTTATCCACCATCTCCGTGGACACAATATTGTCAGTACTCCCACTGTCAATTATGATCTTACAACACTTACCCTTTGATTTACATGTGGTTCTGAACAAGTTCTTTCTTTGCACAGGTTCTCCAGCCTCCTTTTTTGCTCTAAGAAAAGTTCTTCTAAATAGCAGTGATTCACCTTCTTCAGGAGCTTCTTCTTTCTCCACAAGTTGAGGTGGTTCTGGCTTCGCCTCAGCCACATTTTCACCCCTCTGGCTTGTTGATTTGTTATGAGGACAGTCCCACGACATGTGTTCCCATTCTCCACAGGTATAACACCTAACATCTCTTCCTCGCCCTCTTCCTCTGGGCGCGAATCTTCCTCTGCTAGATTCACCCCTTTGTGGTGATCTGCCACTTGAGCTTCCTGCTTCATGCTGATGCTGTGTTCCTCTGGATCTGGCAGCTCCTCTTCCTCTCACTGAGCTCTTTCCTCTGTTTCTCTGACTTTGTTTCCTCAAAATTTTCTCCTTTGCCTTCAGACGTGCTTGATAGGCATCCTCAATAGTTTTCAGACTTAACAAGCTAATCTCATCTTGTATCTCATACCTTAACCCATTTATATATCTAGATATCTTTTCCACATCATCTTCTACATGCCCCGCTCTAATACTTAATCTATAGAATTCTTCTGTATACTCCTTAACAAACATTCCTTTCTATTTCAAATTTTTCAATTGCTTAAAAAGATTCAAATGATAGTCTTTAGGCAAAAACTTGGCTTTCAGTTTACTTACCATTTTGTCCCACTGCTTGATCTTAGATTTCCCTTTCCTCGTTCTTGATGTCTGTACCTCGTCCCACCAGATGGCTGCATGACCCTTCAATCTGGTGACTGCAAACTTCACCATCTTATTCTCCTCAACCTCTTCATAGTCAAAGTACTTATCTATGGATTTGATCCAATCCATAAGTTCCTCTGCGTTCAGACTCCCTTCATACATAGGGATCTCCATCTTGGGTTTGCTTCCTACTTTTGCCAACATCTTGAGAACTTTGGCAGTTTCATTGTCTTCCTCTACTTCTCCCACATCTGCAGCAGATTCTTTTGAAGAGCTCTTAGCTCCATCATTCGGCACTCTTCTTTGGGTTGTCTCCATTGTCTCCATTCGTGCACGCAAACTCCACACCTCTTCCAATAGAATTGCATTTGGTTCTGGTCTTCCTCGACCAATTCCTCTCCTCGGTGGCATCTTCGCTGCAAACAACTCTTGCTTTTGCTTTGATACCAAAAATGGTGCAGCAGAAACTATGGTTTAATAAAACCCAAATGGATCTTTCAACCCACAATCACCCCTCCTCTCTATCGGAACCCAAAGTCTTTGAAACAATGGTTTTTCCCTTTCGGGACCCAAATACCTTTGGAAATACTAAAACTGCGCTTTTTCCCTTTTTACACAGTCATATGGGCTTGACTGCAGATCCAGATCTGTGCCGATCCAACGGCTCAGATCGAATCACAAAATCGGCGATCGGCAGGCGAAAGCTTCCAACTATCGGTGCTAACCTTTAGCCCGATGTGACATCACTGATCACTATCGGTGATTCGCAATAGTCGCTTTAATATATATGTACCACTCCAATATGTCGATGCGATACCACCGCCGGACCCGACAGCACTCAACGCTCCCTTTCATAAATCTTCAAGTCCACCTTCTTTGAATCCGCTAAGTGTTTCAGCATGATTCCTTTTGGAAATGAATTTTGCGATGCGATGAGGACATATACACAAGCCGATGTGATTGGGTTCTACAGACCCGATGGCAATAAAACTCCGGCCTATAACCACTTGAGGTCCGGATTCTCCGTTTAGCTGTGTTTGAGCCCGAAACTTAGTGTGTTTTAGGCTTTTCTGCCTACGGGACCAGAATGAAGCAATGCACCGCCGATTGATCCTTTAATGCAACAATCTCATCCAAAAGTATGAAACACACAGATCAGATTGACAGTATATGGATTTTAAGAGGAAAATCAAACATTCGAGGCCTCCACGGGCCGATTAAAGAATGCTGCACATAATACTGATTTTATTCACAATAATAACACAGGGTCTCGGCCTTGGCTAGATTACATAGGAAAGGACCTCTGTTTATCACAAAATACAATCCACACACTCTCTGGGCACTCGCTCCACTCCAAGCCTCTCTCTCTGGTCTCCCGCTTATTACATTTTCTCTCCCTTTTATCACTCAAATATTTCTCTAACAATATCTAACAACAATCTTCTATTCTTAATAGATATAACAACAAATCCTATATTTCTTAGCTCTCCCTCACACCTATGGAAACAACTCTATCTCTGCATCTAAATTAAGATAGTCTCTAACTTATTATAATAATGAATTGTAACAAATTATTTGAGAGATTCAACCCTCTTAGTAAAAACCGGTTTTGACCCCTCAGTCAATGAATTTCAACCTGTTTAGCCACAACATGTGAACAAGTTTTCACATTGCTGGCTAAGTCCCGATGCTCCTACATCATTAGGCTAACCAAATTGTATTAGAAGGCAGTGAAGCATGGTTTACGATACCTTAGAGGCACTACCCAATATAGATTATGGTACAGACAAATAGAGGGAGTGAAGATGTGTGGCTTCACAAATGTAGATTGGGCAGGGAGTCCATCTAACCGAAAGAGTGCATAAGGTGGAATTTTAAGTGTTGGGTCCACAACTATTTCTTGGTACAGTAGCTATTTATACATGGCTACAAGTCAAGTAGCATGTGAGGCGATCTGGATGAGAGAGATACTTGTCGGATTGTTTGGTCAGATGATGGATCCAATTGTGATCTATTGGGATAATTAGAGTTGCATTAAGATCTCTGAGAATATGGCATTTCATGATCGATCCAAGCATATAGATATTTGGTATCATCATTTATGGGATTGTGTGCAGAGGAAGATAATGTTGCTACCCAGTAGAGGAGCGATATGTTGACATCTTGATAAAGGCTTTTTTAAAAGGGAAGTTTGAATTCCACAGGTATAGAATAGGGGTGGTTTATAATACCTTTCTTGCTGATAGGGAGTCTTGAAAAATGCAACAAGAAAGTCTCAATTTGATTTTTCCTTGGTCAAATTGAGAAAAAATCGAATTTCCACATCAACAGACAACTTGGAGGCATTTAACTTGTGTGACATGGCTCTTGTCACTAATTTAGCTCAGTAAATTTGAGTTAGAGGGATTGGAGTTCAACTAAGCATGTTTGATTGCTAATTTGTAGGAATCAAGGTCAACTATTTCTAGTTGTATTCAGTTAAACTAGTTCTAACTATTGATGGAACTAGTGGAAGGTCAATTATGTCGTGGGACAACAATCTAACACAATAATCATCTAGTTAACTGATCAATCAACTCGAAATAGCTACTACATGTAGAGAATTCGAGTTCCCCAGTCATGGAGGATATTCCAAGGTAGTGTAACATCGGTTGTAGACTATTAATTTGTGTACAGGGGTTACATACAGTCAGATGATCAACCTTGGGAATTGTGCAATCAATTGGAGGAAAATTAGTAAATAATAGGGGCCTAATTCCTCAAGATTTGTGCATGGAAATAGGGGTTCAAGCTGAGGAAAAAATTGACTAAATCTAGTTCAAAGCTTCTCATTGAGCAGAGAGATAGGTTATTCACTTACAGGTTGAGCTCAGAGTGAGCTAGAAAATGTAATACATTCTCTATTCATTTGATTAATGTAAGTAGGATTAAGGGGATTTTAGCAGTTGATTTACCCTAGAAAAAATATTGTGCATGTATGTTATTTCTTATTGCATGTCTGAGATTGTTGTTTTAAATTATGAATTAATTTCCATAGAGCAGTAGAGTAGAATTGTGTCTCTTGATTTAGATCAAAATTTCTAGAGAAATTGAAATTCTACACCATATTTCTATAGATGATGTTGGATTTAATGAAACATCAAAGCAACTTGATAGATCAGGAGAAGCAGGTGCACTTGGCTCTCATAGATAAAAAATAAAAATTGAATAGTTTCATAAGAAGGTGGAGAAGATACATGAGACTATGAAGGTGGAGGAAACCGTTTTGAACATCATATCATCCAGACTCGAAGCAAAAATCAATAAGGGTGCTAGGAATAATCAAGAGGACATAGAAAACAAAGAACCTCAACCATGGGAAAAGATTCGTAGAGAAATTGAGCAAGGTCTTCCAGCGTACACTGTTGTTGAAGAACTCGAGAATATAACTTCTGACACTAGGCCATTAGGATCAAAATAATTCCCCAGTTTTTGTAGATGCTTTGCAAGTTTGTCTTGTTTTTAAGTGTTTTTTGGAAAGTGTATGGAAGATTTCAGTTTAGAATAGTGGTTAGAAGATCTCATAGAGGTAGGACAAAAGTTTTTTGGATGTCAATGAACAGTGAAACACCAAAGAAATCAGAAAAATGTAAAGGTTCTAGCCTAGTAACCAAATTATCTTTCTAATATAAAAATCCTACTCATTTCATTAAAAAATAAAAAACCATGGGTTGTCTAAATTCGGAGCAAAAAAACCTCCAATGGTAAATTGACTAATTTACCTCAGCTTTAATTTAATTTAATTTTAATTATTAATTACGCCGTAAGGCGTTCCCTTTGAAATTAACTCCCCTCTTGTCACACCTGTCTTCCTATAATCCGTCTAATTGAAATGTTAGATGATTCAAATAATTTCCATCGTTGGATTAAATGTATAGCTATAACTGAAACCATATAGTTATAACTAAAACCATACAGAGGATGATGCCCCTCCTCAGAAACCCAGCGCAACCGATGCTCGATGCCCCTCTTCGTAACCCAACTCTTTCCCTGTTAAAGGAAACATTCTTGCTCAATGCCCCTCCTCGGAAACCCAAATCAGTGGAGTCCCAGCCCTCGTTTCAAGAGTCCTCGCAACAGGAAGAAAAAGTCTCAGGAAGAGGATATTAACAATTGGCTCAATTCTCCTTCTGCTGCCATTGCTGGAGAGAACTGTGATCGTAATTTTAGTGGGAAAACATCTAATGGGCCTGTGAAAAGCTCTGGTGGGTCTCTGAAATCCAATATTTCATAAACACCTTCGTTGGCTAATGCCTTTGGGATTCATTCATGTAAATCTATGAGATGTGTTGCTAACTACCCAGATTGGGGTTCGATCAATTTCAAGGCTCAACCCCGCAAATTCCTTGTTGCAAAGAGGCATGATCGGCCCGAGAAGGAACCCGCTGAATGAAAATGCAGTGAAAGGAAAGCAGATGGAGATATATCTAGAAAATGTGCTTGTGTTACTTCCAAGGAATTGAGGGCTTCTTAGGAGGGGTTTTGCAAGGAGAATCTGCAGTTAACACCTTCAGATTGTGCAGAAGAACAAGAACATACAGGAAGAGGTAAGGACTGCAAAACCCATGGCTCTAATGTGAATCTTGAGATTCCAAATGATGATAAATGCCATGAATTTGAATGCAATGTAGATGGAAGATATGGGTTTGCTAAGAAATCTTACCCTACTGGAGGAAACTTTCTTGCTCAATGCCCCTCCTTGGACACCCAAATCAACGGAGTCCCAACCCTCGTTTCAAGAGTCCTTGCAATAGGAAGAAAAAGTCAAGAAGAGGATATTAACAATGGGCTCAATTCTCCTTCTGCTGCCATTGCTGGAGAGAACCGTGATCTTTTTAGTGCGAAAACATTTAGTGGGCCTGTGAAATGCCTCTATGATTCATTCATGTAAATATAGGAGATGTGCTGCTAACTACCCAAATTGGGGTTCGGTTAATTAAAGGCTCAACCCTTGCAAATTCCTTGTTGCAAAGAGGCATGATCGGCCTGAGAAGGAACCCGTTGAATGAAAATGCAGTGAAAGGAAAGCAAATGGAGATATATCTAGAAAATGTGCTTGTGTTTCTTCCAAGGAATTGAGGGCTTCTTAGGAGGAGTTTTGCAAAGGAGAATATGCAGTTAACTCCTTCGGATCGTGCGGAAGAAGAAGAACATATGGGAAGAGGTAAGGACTGCAGATCCCAAGGCTGTAATGTGAATCTTGAGATTGCAAACGATGATAAACATCATGAATTTGAATGCAATGTAGATGGAAGATATGGGTTTGCTAGGAAATATAGTATAGTTCCTCTTCCTTGTAATAAGTTTATGGATGACAATGACCAATCAGCGCAATATAAATACGAGTCTACATTGACAAAGGAATACTCTTGCTCCAAGATCTGTGTGGATTTATCAATCTGTGGGTGGCAGATGAATTTGATGTTGTGCAACCTCATTCATCGCCCATTCTTTCTCAGTTCATTCTTTTCTCTGAAATCTTCTCCCTCCCAAATTGTTGCACCTTCACCCATTTTTATCACAACTTATCATCTCATTTTAGGCCAAAAGTTTTGGAGGTTTAATCTGAACTTGTAGGAGACCAGGAGGAGGAAGAGGAGTACCAGGAGGATGAAGAGAAGCATTCAGGGCCATGGTGTCTGATTCATCTGCAACCTTCAAGCCTTTTGTAGTTCTCCTTGTTTTCCTTGGTGAGTACCATCCATCCAATGATTCAACGAGTGAGTTTCGTATCGTTCATTGTTCGCGATTATGCTTCCATAACGTCTACCTTCTTTGTTAGCCATCCAATTGTAGATGATTATAGTATATTGTACACTAAAGATCCAAAGCTTGAATCCAAGCACAATTCTCTGTATCATGCCTGACTTGAGCGAACTAAATTTTGTAGTTCTATTCAATTCAACTAAAGGAACTAGGTTCTCCGTAGCTTCTATATTCTTAAAAACCCTGACCCATTTTCTCATCTATGTTTCTATTAGAACAAATCATAGTAAATTTTCACTGGAGATTTTTACAGTCATACAATCGACCCAATGATTGAAAAGAGAAAATTTTAGTAATGCCTGAATACCAACGAATGTCCCGTTAGGACATAGAAAGTTTTTTCTACCCTTTTGAGAAATTCAAGAAGAAACATGATGTGAGGGGCTGCATTGTTCGACTGAGGTGCCAGGTCTAAGGGATAATTATTCTATTAAAATCCTCTGAGATCTGCACCTGGCCTCATTCCTTGGTGCCATATGGATGGCGTAGCCCACAATGAGAAATCTTGGTGGATAGCTTAACACTTCGCCAACCTCACTAGTGAATAAATATCCCCTTAGGATATTAATTTTATGGGTATGAACTCTCAAGCCAGGGTGGGTGCCTGCTAATCACAGAGTTAAGTTTGAGCTCAAAGCCGTGCAACTCAAACATGAAAAACAATGACTGCAATATATACCTCTAATTTAAGGATTATTAAAACTTAGGATGTACAGTTTCCTGAACATCCGATGAGATTTAGTACACGGTTACTACAGAAATATATGGAATCCACCAATTAGGCTAAACTGGTCTAATGCAGGGTAACAACTAATGTTGTGGAACCACAACAAAATTAAGATAGCTCATTTGGCTACTTTTGTACAAAATGATATTACTATGATAGACTCCAAATTTGTCATCGTTTGTCCATAATTGGACAAGCATCTCTCTGACGAGTTTCAAACTAGCCTAAGGTGCTTGCAAGGGGATTTTTTCATCCTTACCTTGCTATTGTGAAGTTTACAGAATTAGTGGATATCACTGAACAACTTTACAACTCGTTAAGCTAGTTACCGACAGCCAACTGTTAAAAATATACAAAAGGACATAGACACTAAAGGCTGTGCACTATCCTTATGTGCCTTGTTGTCTAAATTCTATTGAAGTTCTTGTGCAACGCAGAGACCTGCATGATTATCGCTTGTTGTATCATTATTAGATCCATGATACATCATCAAAGTGTTTTAGCAGCTGCTGCTTCGTTTTTTCTTTTTATATATATAAAGGAATCAACAACTAATTCAGGTACGGGTTTGTACGTCAATTGTGAATACTACCACTATAACTTTTCGGTGAATCTATGCATGCTCCCACGCACCGTCCACAAAGTTAATTAAGGATTTTGGACCACAAAATTTACATAAGACTTTATATGACATCCACCGCCGATTGAGCTTCCCAGGGACTATTAGTGGTGTTAGCTTTATCAAACAACAATTCTTAGATTTATTTTAGAACTCATAAGTAGAATAGCTTTGATTGTTGCTTATCATGTTCATTGCCATTCCATCTATGACATGTTTTTAGTTTATCTTAGAGCTTTCAGTTTGTGGTTCTCTACATGTTTTCAGATTCTCAAAGTCCCATCAAGGTAAGTAATAATCATACAGATAGTAACTCTACGATAATATATTTTTAACAGCCTTAAATATTTATACCAAACACATAAATACCATTAAACATTTTCATTGTTGTTTAAGGACCAACTGTTAACAAAACCCTGGCAGTTTTTACAATAAAACCAGATCTGAGTAAAATTGCTAGAGAAATTAGTACGGAGTCTAGGGTCTAAACGACAACTCTTGATTGGGTGGAAGCTGCAGGGCAGCTGGGGTTGTTAGTTAGGGTACAACTTTTCCATGATGACACAAGATAATGAAATGGTACATTAACGGGGAACTAGGTCCTCGTGAATAAGGAGGGCCTAATTACTATATACAGGAGATTATTATAGCCATTCTCACACAGTTGTGTATGATTTTTCAATCTTTTGGTTATTAAGAGATATTTTCTCATTTCTAAAGAGCTGTAGACGTGTCTCATCATTATTATACTTTTGAGCCACACTGCCTTTCTATATTTGGTTTATTTAGTATTTCTCTAGTTATTTCTGGTAACTTAGAGCATTACATCAAGGCCCAACCTTCCTTTCCATGATGACACAAGATAATGAAATGGTACATTAACGAGAACTAGGTCCTCGTCAATAAGGAGGGCCTAATTACTATATACAAGAGATTATTATAGCCATTCTCACACAGTTGTGTATGATTTTTCAATCTTTTGGTTATTAAGAGATATTTTCTCATTTCTAACGAGTTGTAGATGTGTCTCATCATTATTATACTTTTGAGCCACACTACCTTTCTATATTTGGTTTATTTAGTATTTCTCTAGTTATTTTTGGTAAATTAGAGCATTACATCAAGGCCTAGCCTTGGATGCGGAAGACAGAGGAAGGGAAATCTCACCTAAAAAAATCCTTGGCTTTGTCTCCACTATTTTCCCCATCATACAACCCCTAAAAGTAGATGCTTTGATGATCAATCTTAGTGGACTAGGACTTATCCTTTAACAAAGAAGCCCCTCTGCTTCTATGGAAGAAATAAAATCAAAGGGTGTGGTGTGTGGAGGGCCATTGAAGCAAGGGTCCGACTCTTGACATGATCACTTTGTTTGCTACTTCCAATTACCTGAACTTTCTAAGTTCAATGGTCAATTTATTGCTTCCATAAGGTCTCTCCATAGTATGTATTTTCTAGATTATTTTTGTGTGTTTCTGGTTGTCAGTTTCATGTCAAAACAGAGTTGGTCACCCAGGAGTGTGGCTCATTATGCTCTCTGCACTCAATATTTGTGTTTCTAGTCATTAAATCTAGATGAAACATTTTAGTGGAATCCAGGGCCAAGGATTGGGTTTCCATAGTTCTATTTTTAGTGTTGAGTGATGCATTTCAGTTTTATTTAAATACGTGAGCCTGCTTCATGTTTACATAAGTTGTTGAGTTTATAATGATACACATTTTTTAATATTTAATCATGAGTTCAAATTGGTAGAAAATGGAACAAAAAGAACAATCACATGAGATAATATCCACTATAAACTTCTTCATAAAAAAATTTGTAGAATCATTACCAATTCATGGTAACTAATCCTTTGTTAATTTTGGAAAATATCCTTGTAACTCACAATGTTGATATTTATGTCTCAAAGCATCCTTACAATACTCATACCATGCAGGAAGCCATTTTTACAGTCAGATGGAGAAAGTGGAGGAAAGAAGCTGTGAGCTCTGAAAATATTCCCTCAAGCAGTGGTATGAGAACTCAACTTTGCTCAATTATGGTGAAGTTTTAGTGTGATAACATCTGAGATTTGTTTTTATGTTGGTTCTCTCTTTAACTGATTTTTTGATTGTGTGTTGTTGTTGGCATTATAGATGTGCCTAATACTTGCGTAATATTGAGAAAGCACACCCTTCCAATGAAGCTATTTTCTTGCCTATTATTCAATGAATTAGTAATCTTCAATCCTCGAGATCAATTGCCATTTGCATATGTAAGAGACACGATGGCCCCCAAAGTGAGGATTCACATGTTTGAATCAACCATTTTTAATACAATAACAAAGTCAATCGAAGCATTTTCAAAGAGCCTCCTTTGGACCTGCACATTTCTTTGGGTTACGAATCTAGAGCCTGCAAATCATATTTGGGCATAATGTGGGCTGCATATTTTGTTTGATTGTATTAATTCATTTCAAATTTGATTGGTTGCTAATATTACAGCTTGCAGAAGCTATCAATTTTTTAAACTGTGAAGAGTACAGAAACAGTAGGAAATAGAAGAATATGGGAGGATCCATACCTGCAAATTTAACCAATCCATGATGTAGATGGATGCCATGAGTGTTAATTTTGTGCTAGATTGGACTAGATGACTTATTAACTTCTCAATAATTAAAATCATTTTTACTGCCTCTGCCAACATGAGATGATAGAGATTGTGGACCTATATCTAATATATGTATTTCATTTAATGGAGTTGATAGAGACTAGATTGTTTTTCCATGTGAATTCTAGTGGTGATTCTGGTTATACCGGAAATGAAGGAAAATACAATGAAACATGCTCTTCTGGACAATGGTATCCAAACTGGGTGTACGCCATGAAAGAATTTTTAAATCAAACAGAAACAAAGAAATTTTCTAGGTGGCTCTTCATTGTCAACGCAATCCTGAACTAAAATTTGGTACAAGTTCTATAGGATTGCATGTGCACGATCGTGACAGAGCTTTTATTAAAGGAGGTGCGACGTGGGGACAGATGTCCCCAAATGTTGATTGTTACATTTCTGTGTCTTATTTAGATTTTCCTCTTCCGATGTCGCGATTTCTCTTCAATTTATGCACATTTCTGCATCTTATTTAGATTTGCCTATTCCTATGTCACCATTGCTCCTCAATTTATGCACATTTCTGCATCTTATTTATATTTTCCTATTCCTATGTCGCCATTGCTCCTCAATTTATGCCTTACGATGTTTCCTTTGCAACATTTGGTGCAAATGCTAGTTTATTTTTATGTAATTTGATCAAGTCAAAATATTCAGATAACATAACATAATAAGATAGGACATTACAACATCTCTTCCATACTAGGTTGGAGAGCATCTCCCGACTCAATAAACCATGTCAAATTTTTTTATATTTTTTTATTATTGGTTTTCGTATACATTTTATCAAGAGTGGTCTAAATTAATATAAACATGGTAAGTTTCATGGGTTATTATTATGAGTTGGGTTATGATGATGATGATGATTAAATTTCACTAATACCAATATGATCTATCAAACCTTAAGAAAGTAAGAGATTAATTTAAATTGTTTAACATTTTATTTTTTAGTAGAAGAAAAAAAAACGAACTTCGCTTTTCATTCAGAAAGTGAGTTTACATAGTCATGGATCTACTCCAGGAATAACTGAAAAACATAGATAATGTCTATCACACTGTCCCTATAATGGAAAAAAATATACACTTCCAAAGCTTCTATTCTCTATTTATCCAAATTAAACATGCTTGGAACAATTTAGAACTAGCATCGTTTACCCTATCTAAACAAAAAAATGGCATTGAGCCACCACAACGACGAACTTGAGAAATTACACGAAAACAACATTTTTCAAACAAAAAAAACAAAAATGTGGTCAGGCTACTTTTATATGTCTATATTTCCTGATCTTTGTAGCACACTGCTATAGAAAAATAAGTATCTAATCTTACCTGACACTTGTTTGCAACATTCTTTTGATAGAGAATCAACATCATTGTTTTTTTCTTGATACATATGAGAGGCTAAAATCCTAAGAAAACACATGATCAATGAGTGGATTATGTCCATCCAACGCGCGAGTTCTTGTGCGTCAATTGTATATCTCTAATTTTCCCATTCAACAATAATCTTTGAGTCACCATAGATGTCAATTTCAGCTATGTCCAGCTACTTGGCACAAAAGAGAATGCTCCACAGAGCCAACATCTCTACTATGGTGTTGGATACATAGCCACTAAACTATCTTAAATTGTAGCAAAAATTTGGGCCTCACCACAATATACATTATGTTTCCACATCTCCCTCATGATGATGACCCATCAAAGAATCCAACTAGTAGCTTGTTCCATATATCCGTTAAAATACATCTTCGGTTTGAAATATTTATTGTAGTAGGACCCTTTTCCATAAAATAGGCAATGATCTTGTGATATTGATACTGTGATGGGGACAGGTTGGGTTGGCTCGGTTGCCCATAACCCAAGATACTCCAACCCACAAGTACAACTCTGTTTTTACCCAATTTTGGAAATTCAAAAAATTAATTTAAAATATGCAGTCAAAATAAGGAATATGGATTTAGATCCACAAGTTCCATGTGAGAGACTCTTCTCTCACCTTCCAATCGATTTCTTCACCTCATTCCACTCCATAGGCTTCAACTTATCAATGACACAATAGGCAGGCCAAAACAGGCTTTCAAAGCTCATACACAACCTTGGAAAATTGCTTGTTGTAGGTGCTGCAAGATGATTTCGCAACACTGCTAACAATCTTTTAGGCACTACAAAATACTTTTGTAGTGCCCCAAAATTTGTCTTTACAAATTCTGGGGAAGCTGAAATGCCTCTCCCTTGTTCCAATAGACTTCCAAATCACATCTTCATGGCCTTAACATGTTCCTTAACTCAACCATCAAATTATTGTGCCCTTCTTCACTAGGATAGCAAAGCTGAAACGTTTTCCAATCAAATTCAGCTACGAAAATGGGTTTGACAACGATTACACAACAGGGTACTCGGGTTTCCGATAACAACACTCTATTTTCTATAAATACTATGCCTTCACACTCCAAACCGCAAAGAGAATTTCACCATGGGCTTGGAAACAATTACAACACAAGGCCATGAACATCCACACAATGGTTGACTCACACTATTCAAACTACTATTGTAAATTGACTCAACAATGTACAACATAAACCATAGGTTATATGATTTCTTTCTCACTCTCAGTAGCACTGTTTCTAACCTTAGGGGAATACATAACAAAACAAACACATCGTATTCCAGTCAACAGGTTGTGACTGCATCCGAACAATGGTGCTCTGTTTTGCTTTAACAACACTCAAATCACCACACACTTGCCTATGAGAACACAATAGGAACTCCTTCATGGGTTTTGAAACATTCCAACACAAAAATTTATGGCTTCAATATGTAGATTCTTAATAGAACTCACACTTTCAAAGATAATTAATAAACAAAAATCAAACCAAAATGGAACACAATCCATAAGAAAACAATGATGGCAATAATGCTTCCTCACATGATCTATGATCCATACGCAAATGTGAATGTATTCCACCCCAAAATAAATTTAAACCAAAGCATCAATTTGACATAAAGGCATACCCTCATGACATTTCTCAACACATCCAGATTCAACATAAAGGCATACAACCAGGACATTTCTCAAACTATCAAGATTCTTACTATAAATTGACTCGACAAGTGCAGTCCTCAATAAATCAAGTTAACATTATACAGACAGAGAAATAAACAAGTACATAGGCATTAAACAAATTGTTCATTAATCAAATCCAGACATACATAAAGTTGGTCAGATTTACAATGTGGGCATGTTCCATCCAGGTCTCTCATCCTCTGCCTCATCGCCTAGCATTGGAGCTTCTCCTCTCTTCTTCTTCACTCTGCCTCTACTGCACACTACTCTTCTTCTCAAACACTCATTTCTTTATAAAGAAATCTAACATGGGCAACCAAGAGTCACAACATGAATCATTTCCCCTTCTCACAAAATAGGGAAACTAAAATTACATTTACATGAGGAAATATTTCCTCCAACTTATTCTAAAAACAAAACTCACATCCTAATGAAAATATCTAAAAAACATTTAAAATCTCTGCCAACATCACCATTTGACTATCCCATCACATTGGCAAGCCTTGGTCTAGTCCTCATCGAACTTTGTGTTCCATCTATGCAGCTGCATCAGACTCCCAAGGTACAAAAACATATATGACCTCCTGGTCATATGCATATGGTCTTCTTGAAAAACTTCAACTTGTGAGATGCAACACACATCTACAATAACAAGTATCCACCTTGCTGCAAGATACCTCACCAAAATTTCTCCCAAGTTTGGGCTTTTGGCATCTTCCTGGTTTTCTTCTCTAGAACCCTTCAAGCACTCCTACCTCTACGTCGCTGTAAATCTCCTCACCTTCCTCTACTATCACATGCATAGTGAAACTTAAAAATCTCTCACTAGATATTTAATCAACTTGTACCTTCTTGTATTGCTTCTACTACAAATTATGACCATTACTTCTTGTCTAAATGTTCAAACTTTCTAATACATCATAGGTTATCTCTTCATCCAACCAACTATACCTTCCGCTTTCCTTTTGTTAATTTCTAATTTTTCATTTTCATGCTGCTCATCAAATATTCGTCTACTTCATCACATGTTTTCATCACCCTTAGGTTGTTCTTCCATAATTGAAACTCAAATCCCTTGATATTTTCCTCCACTAAGCATTTAATTCTTGTCTCATCTGCACCTATAACAAATTCCATTTTACTTTATTACGAAGGGTCCATTTGTAACCCCAATATTTCTCATCTTTCCATAGTAGTCCTCTCATCATCTCTAGCTATAATATAACTTCAACTACTTCTCTATCAAGTTTGTCTTGACTTGATCTACTATGGCTTCTCTCTGAACCTTTACTATGACTCTTAGCAGTCACAAATTCCTTCTTCTATGAGCTTCTCCTTTCTCACTGTGAAATGCATGCAATCCACTGCAACAAGGTGACTCAATCAACCTGTTTGTAAATACCATACTAATCTCATCCATGCCTAGTCTTCTCCTGGTATTTTTGTTGACTCCTTCCTCTGGAATCTTCATCTGAGCATCTCTGCTCTTCTTTCTTCTACATGCAATTTACTCACCTTATTCCAATAAGAACTTTGTTTTTCTTCCTAACTTTATGCTACAAGTTTCCTTGCCATCATCCTCGACTGCAAACATTCATCTATTGTACTTATAATCAACAATTAATAAAAGACCCTTTCCTCCCCATTCAATCTTCACTTGAACACACAACTGCTGCTACATATTTCTTCTCACTGTTGTCATCCTTTTGTTGTTGCATACCTTCTTGTTCAACACCATTCTTTCTGCTCATAACTACAGTAATCTTGAATTTCTTGTAGCAACTGTTCCACATAATTGAGTTTTTCTCTAACTCAAACATCTCCTTCTCAAATCCTTCATCGCTCATTCCTTTGAGTTTAACTGCTTGACACTTTTATTCTTCTACTTGTGACTTTCTTTGAATCCATGCTATGGCTAATAACAATCACCGTCATCTCTTCCTCTTGTGAACTCTCCTTGTCTACTAGTGAGCTACAACAAGCCCTTCTTTTCCTTGTAACAAGTCTGCTACTTTTCACCCATACTAAGTCATCCTCCTAGTATCTTCTCTTCTCTAGTTTCTCTATAGTATAACCTCTTCTTGAGCACTCTTTCTCCTCCTCCAAAGATTTTGGTTGTTGCATCTTCAACCGCTCACTCTTCCTAGTTTTTCTGTCGGTCGATTTTGTCACCATTTCTTAATCTAGGATCCTTTCCTGCTCCATCTCCTTTAACATAGATTACTTGCTATTGCAGTTGCTACCAATTCAGTCCTGCAAACACAATTCTTTTAATGACCCAAATTAGCATAAACATCATATTCAATTCTATAACAAGATCTCATCTTCCACTACTTGTTGAACCAATTCCTCTCCAAACAATGCACTTGTTCTTTCACAAGAGCATATCAACTCTTCACTCCTCTACAATCAACTCACTTACTGTTGTAAGGTTCCTTTTCTTTTTAGCCTCTTTTCACTGTCAAGTTGTCTTCAAACTTAGAAATTCCATTTGTACATGGATCAACTCTTCCTTGACCTCTATGCCATATCCATCACATGGATCTTCTGCCAACCTCTTCATTTTTCTTCCAAATCTATTTCCACTTTCCACATAAAAATGGTTAAAATTCCATTTCCTCTTGAACAAAACACTATGTTCTATTTTGTCCAAGTCTGCTCCTAATAACCTGCATAACCTTACCCCAAGATACATCAGAGTATCCTATCAAAATTTTCAATCTAAATTACGTTCAAGGGATTTTCTTGCTCATAATTTCATTCAAATACGTTCACAACATCCCATTGAAAAGGACTTCATACACAATCAACATCTGAACTTTAATTCCAACCTCTGCTATTTTGACAGCACCACCGAAGATCGAACATGCTCTTTCTTTTTTCTAGGCTTTGGCATTATCCAAAGAGCATAGCCGAGATATGATACCACTTGATGGGGATAGGTCAGGTTGCCCCATCTACCCATAACCCAAGATACTCCAACCTACAAGAACAACTATATTTTTACCAAATTGTGAATTCAGAAACTAATTTAAAATATGCAGTCAAAATAAGGAATATGGATTTAGCTCCACAAGTTCCATGTGAGAGAGTATTCTCTCACCTTCCAATCAATTTATTCATCTCATTCCACTCCACAGGCTTCAACCTATCAATGGCATAACAGGCAGGACAAAACAGGCTGCCAAATCTTGACATACGCAACCCTGAAAATTTGCTTGTTGTAGGCGCTGCAAAATGATTTCACAACGTTGTTAAAACTTTTGTAGGTGCTGCAAAATATTTTCATAGCGCCCCAAAATTTGTCTTTATGAATTACAGGGAAGTTGGAATTCCTCTCCCTTATTCTGATCGACTTCCCAATCTCATCTTCATGGCCTTAACTTGTTCCTTAACTCAACCATCGAATTATTATGTCCTTCTTCACTGGGATTGCAAAGTTGAAATGTTTGCCAATCAAAATCAGTCACAAAAAAGGGGTTTGGCAACGATCACATAATAGGGTGCTCGAGTGTGCTATAACAACACTCTATTCACTATAAATACTATGACTTCACAACTCCAAGCCATAGAAAACATTTCGCCATGGGTGTGGGAACAATTACAACACAAGGCCATGAACATCCACAAAATGGTTGGGCATGTTAGGGTCCTATATTTCATAGGATGACTTGATTGCAACTGTAATTTTGTTTATTAGATGATTGTAAATAATCTTCCATCCTGCAAATTTATTTCCAAAGAAAAAAAAAAAAACAAAAGTGGGTATCATATATATATATATGTGTGTGTGTGTGTGAAAACAATAAAATTTAAAAATATAAAAAAAAAAAGAGAGAAAAAGAATGAAGAAACACCACAAAAAAATATGTATGAAAGTGAGAAAGTCTAAATGCCACTCCAAGCAAAACAAAAAATGCATCAATAATATTTTAGAGATTTTCAATGAAGTGTGCAGCTTGTTTAAATGCCACATCAAAGTTAGAAGTAGATTACTTAGTTTGATCATACTGTTTAAACATGATTAAACTGAATCAAATAAAAAATTAGTTTAGGATAGTAAATAAATCAACCACACAGTGTAATCGTGGTTGAATTTGATTAGGTAGAATAAATGGATTAACCAAATTGTTTAAGCTTGTTTAATTGATAAAACAAATGAGAAAAAAGGATTAAAAACCTTTAAAAAAATGAAAAAGGGGCTTGCAAGTCAAAATACGCCCTTAAAATTAATAAAGCATAGTTAGATTAATTAATCAAATTAATTAATCATGTTTATCATAAGTTGCAATAGAGTTATTGTTAGATGCGACACTTTTTGTCGTTTGTAATAAGCTAGGCGCATTTTTCAATGGACACGATCTACTGCGCCCGGATCAACGGTGGGGGATTGCTTTAGCCCCCCCCCGGCGCTTTCGAAGGTTATCCAACAGGGGGGTCCATGTAAGCGGTCTCCTCTAACCTGCTTTTGCTACGTGGCATTCCATAAATTACTCCGCTCCCCCCCTCCAAAACTAGTTACTGCCACTACTGCCCTTTGGGCTCCCCCCTAATCCGCCTTCTGCTACGGTTGACTGCCCACATGACCATTTCCTGCCACTCCACCATATCCCGCCACCTAATCACCTCCCATCTAATCCATATCCCACCACCTAATCACCTCCTATATAATCCTACCTTGCCACATCATTGCCTCCCATCATCCTATCTCACCACGAACCACTCCCATTCTGCCACCTGCCCTCCTCACTCCCGTCCATTACCACTTCCTATTAAAATCTAACCGTTCCTAATCGAAACATTCCTGTATGCAACGGACCCGCTCCATAATGGGCCGAATGCAATGGAAAAATACAATTTCTCTATAAAAACAAGAAACTGCTAAGGTGCCCCGCCTTTTTCTTTTTCTATTCACAATAGAGCACCGCTATGTGACTCGACTACCACCTCCTTCTATCTAACTGCCCTCAGTTGTTGTAGAATCCATACATCATTCCTCCGGTCAAGTACCTGTCACGACAGAAAAATACGCAGTGATCAATTGTTTTTCTCGGGTAACCATTATCTTTTCCTGTCTCATTTTTTTCTGTTTCAGTATGGCACCTAAGGGAAAATCCAAAGCATCCCATGAGAATCCAATGTTACCTCCATCTATTGATTTGGACCATCAACCCTTAATCTACCATTTATACCAAGTTGCAGAGACCAATTGTGAGTTCGATCTTTACGAACTTCATAGTTGGCTCAAATAGAATCACCTTGACCTTAATGATGATTTGGGACTGTGGGACTCCCTCCTTCCCAAATTTATTTTTCTCCGGGCCTATTATTTCCCAGAATTTGTAACTTGGTGTCAATTTCGATACATTCCCAGTCAAAGAACAGTAGTGGCCGAAAATGGTGAAATCCTTTTTGCCATTAATGGTCATTCGATCTCAAATATGATCCAAATCCAAAACCTTGATCATATGCAACCTTTTCACCCAGGTTTCCTCATGGAAATTTACAATAAGCTAGATTTCCCCCAGAGAGCCAAGATATTTGAGACTTTCCTACCAGAAAATGCCCAATTGCCCAAAACAAACCCTCCTTATCCTGCTTTTATGTTCCTTGAGATGACCAAACAAATAATTTCAATAGTTTCATGCCTATTAGGATACCATTATAACCAATGGGTCGATGAAATCATCCTAGCCTTTCTTTCTGTGTTTTCCAAAGGTGAAAAACCTCCTACCATTTTCTATTCTAGTGAGTTTTTAGCCGAGAGCATTCATGAACATTTCATAAATTTTTTAACTAAAGGAGTCTTCAAGTATGCATCTGTCTTAGTGTATTTGTTTCTTTATTATCAATCATACATGTTTTATTTTCATCTACAAAAGTTAGACAGTCAAGGGAACCCCCAATCAGTCATTCATTGGACCTCCCTGGTCAAAAAGAACAACACTGAATTCACATTCAATGATTTTGTGGATCAATTTTTGCATATGGAAGCTAGTTTGTTAAACAGTGATGCAGAACCAAGAATACATCCAGAGATCAACATAATTTTGCACCTAAGTGACCAGACCAAGAAAGGAGACTAGTATTTATACCAGAGTTATACAGAGATCAGGATATATGGGTGTGAATTGCCCCCTTATAAACTCCCCAAGTTTGTGCCAATTCACATTTTTGCCTTAGAATTTATCAGGAAAATGATCAACATGGACCAACTACACTTCCTGGTAGCCAAGAAGAAAGCACAATTCAAAATAAAAACACAAATTGGTCCCTTCACATGCAATGCAAGATCAGCAGGACAAGAAGCAAATGCCATTTTGAAACAGATGAACTTCAAGCACAATTTTACATGGTCCTATGACCCTTTTGGTATAATTTCTAAATTGAGGGTAGAACAAAGGTATGCTCCTTATGCCCATACTTCCAGACCAGAGATAGAGCAATTCATGAACCAAGAAGAATGGCAGGAGAATACATTATAGGAGGCCGAAGAACAGGTGTTGTCAACTTCACAGACACCAGTACCACAAGAAAAGGTTGAAAAAAGACCAAGGGAAACCATTTCCCCTTCAGTGACAGAGATTTCAGCAAAGGATTTCATAGTGTACAATAAGAGGTAGAAGACCATGGATGTAGGAGAGACACAACAACAGAGTGTAGAACAAGAACAACCTATTATCTTAACAGGCTCATGTATACCTTCAGTGTCAAGTAGAGAGGAGACCATTCCTATATCTTTGATGACCTCAATAACAATAGATACACCTATTTCATCACCAACATGAGAGATGGAACAGAGCAAGAAAGATCAAAGTATTTTTTCCATCTACAAAGAAATTAAAGCAAAGAATCAAGCACTCAAGGCTACTACATTTTCACATTTTTGGAAGCAAACAACCACCACCCGACATAGGCTTCTTTCGGCCTTATACACCGAGAAGAGAAAAATGCAAGTTTCTTTCCTGGAGCCCAAAGTTGCTCAGCCTCGATCAACAGATGACTACAAGTAGTCCATTTTCTCTTTCGATATAGATATGATCCATCCTATAGACCAAATGGACTTCCATAAACAGTCTAGTGAGATGCTTTACAACACTATCACCAATTCAGCTATGGCTGCAGCTAAGCTCCAAGTCTTTGTAAACAACATTCAAGCACGTTTAAAAATGGAAGGATTTCTTCTCTGACCAAAGACAGAAAGATAAAGTCTTTGGAAGATCTGATCATTAAATTGGGATATGATCCCAATAATATAAGAGGAGTCGAGGATATTATAAAGAATAAAAATGCAGACATAGCAGCATTAAGAAAACAACTTAAGCTCCCCTCCACTGAAGATCCACAGACTAAGGAGTATGGAGAACAGGAAAAGAAAAAAGAGAATATGTTCAAAATTATTATTGAACACAATCAAATTGCTAAGATGGAGAAAGAAATGGAAATACTCCTAAAAGAAAAAGAACAGGTAACAGTTTCAGTGCAGGCCATCCACTCGGCTGTCATTCCAGGTATAGGTACATCAACAACATAGGAATCAACATCAGTAATAACTTCAGTCACAGTTACAATAGTAGAAGGACAGTCCAACAACATACCATTAGACTTAGCCAAAGCAATGGAAAACATGTCCATTAAATACCAAGAGATTGAGAAGTTGACTGCAAAACTGAACAATTTGCAAGAACAAAAAATTAAAGTGGATAATGTCTATCTGGCAGAGTTACAGAAAACACACAAGCTCACACAAATGATAGAATATCTAGAAAACCAATCCATTATGGTTGACACCATGGCACAAGCTAAAGAGAACATCTGGCTGGAGATAAATGAGGCCATCACAAATATATGGCCATCCATTGAGATCATCTTTGAACAAGATGAATTGGTGCAGAAATCAAAGAGACTCTTAACAGATGTGAAAAGGGACCTTGGCACCAGACCCAGTGATGCCACTGCTCTGATAAGGTTTTTAAATTCAAAATCCAGAGAAGAATTGGAAGAGCTAGACATAGAGGACAAAATAGACACCATCGTGGAAGTGAGAAAGGTTCTCACTAAGAGAAACTTGATGTAGAAATTAGAGAGAAAATGCAATGACCTAGAGACTATTATATAGAGTTTTCATAAGAAATTTAATATATTGCATCAGAAAGGTCTCCCTCGTCTAGAAGGGATGGGAGATACATTGGTCAAGCTTGAAGATTATCAGCATAAACTGTACTCAATTGCCAGAGACAAGTCAAAATTTGCTAAGGTTAAGGGTACAATTACAGGAAAAGCATTCATGGAAGGCCTCAGTTACGACCTGCTAATTAAACATGAAATCTGTCATTTGTTTCTTGGTAAGCCTACCTTTGAGAAATAGATAAAGGTAGATGAGACTTATCTAAAGTCAATTAATTTTAAACTTCTAGGTGAGGAGAAATGGAAAAAATGGTGTGAGTTACTAGAGTAAATAGTCATCGAGCCTCCAAAATAAAATCAACAACAAATCCTCTATTTTTCAGATCCAGTCATCGCTAGCAACCCAGGAAAATAGTGCCAATAGCTCCAGCTGTTTCAGATTTCCTAGATTTAAGTTCTATTTTTGTAATAAGTTTGAGATATTTTTGTAAGAAATTTGTTGGGTCCCTATAATACTAGTGATTGCGCCACTACTATTGTAGTTGCATCCCTTATTAATATTGTTGTGCCCTTATTATCCCCATATTGTTATTACTGTGCCCCATAGAATCCCTCTATTGTTATTTTTGTGGCTTTATATTATTATTGTTAGGTCGGCTGGGTTATATTGTGACTCTTTAGACTCCTATATATAGAAAGGAGGTTTTGTCATTTGAATCATCCAAGAATTGTTCATTTATGTAATGTAAAGGAGGTTTCTCCCTTGAAGAGGCTGAATTCTAAGGCGTTGATCTATCTTTTCTATCTTTTCTTGAGTTGGTTTCATAACATTTGGTATCAGAGCTTTGGATTCTAGGGTTTCGCTGCTCCAAATAGGTCATCGTGGCATTTTCACTATAACATTTTTCTGCGACGTTTCAGAAGCTTAAAAAAAACCCATTTGAGAAGACATCGTGCTAAACCTCAGGTCCAAATTTCATATATTTTTGCGCTATATTTGCGGAGATATGATCTGAGGAAGTTGGTCTTTTTGTAGACTCCTGAATTACATTCCAAACAGGTGACCTAGGGAAAATCGTCATAACTTTCTCTCTGAGCATCGGATTGAAATTTCGTAAGAAGTTACAGAAAGAGGACGGACTGTAGTTTCTTGTAGATATTTTTTAGAGCCAAAGGTCGAAACAATGACTCATGGCACGTTGTACAAGTTTGCTCTACTGAACTAGTCTATAATCAAGTCACTGTGGGAGATTTCGCATAACTCTTCCTTGGAGAATCCAATTTGGGTCAGACTGGTGGCATTGGAAAGAGGACACAGAGGGCTACTGCAGGTTGCAATTTTAGAATTGGATGATCAGAAAGTACAAAGATACATCAGAGGCAATATCGAGCTCTTACAAAGTGAAAAAAGGTGTGTAGATTTTTTTAAATTTTTGCTTAAGCTTGGTTTGAAAATTTATTTTGAAGGAATTAAAAGGGAATAGTAGAGCATTATTGTCGGTAACTGATGCCCCGAGGAAAGAAAATGCAAACACCTAGTAAGAAACCTGAAAGCTCAAGCATGACTCATGAAGAAGAGGAAGAAATATTACATGATATATCAAAATTACAAGAACAAGTGCAACAAATGTCACTCTCACAAAAGCTAACAGAAGCTAAGATAAATGGCATGGAATCTAAGATAAAGGGCGTGGAAGCTAAGATGGACGATTTGAAGATAGATTTGAAGACAGATTTGAAGAGAGACGTGGCATATTTGACAAATTTTCTACAAGAAATACTTACTAATGGTGAAAAGGTAGTAAAGGAAACTCATGATGCGAAAAAAAAAATGTTAATCATGATTTCTTAGACTCTAATGTGGGATCGAAGACCCACCATATTCCAAAAATCGATATGAGGAAGTTTGATGGCAAGGATCCCGCAACATGGATATTACAGATGGAGCAATTTTTCGATCTCAATAATGTGCAAAACACACAAAAGGTACGTATTGCAACTTTATATTTGGAACCAAATCAGTTTGTATGGTATCAATGGCTTTGCTCTCGTAAACAAATTATCACTTGGGCAATTTTTACGGAAGAACTGACAACACATTATGAGGATACAAAAAGCAACACTTTTTTTAGCCAATTGATAAGTCTCAAACAAAAGGGTTCAATAATGGAGCACATTGAGGAGTTCCAAAAATTGAACATAAGGGTAAAAAATATCACAGAGGAGCATAGGATTGATGTGTTCATAGGGACTTTAAAGGATAATATCGAACATGATGTTCACCTTAGGGAACTTGATTCATTAGAGAAGGCATTCAGGTTAGCAAGAAAAATGGAAAGCAAAATTATGGCAACCAGGAAGCATACCACTCACAACTATAAAGATGGAAGTGTTGTTGCCCCTAATCTTCCACAACCTATAAGGTTGACACCACAACAATTGGAAGAAAAAAGAGCAAAAGGGCTTTCTTACAGTTGTGATAGCAAATACACTAAAGGTCATAAGTGTGCTAAGAAGAAATTATTCTACATAGATTGCGAAGAGGAAGAAGAAAAGGAGCAAGAAAGGTCAAAAGAAGAGGATATACTCCAGGAACAAAGCCTAGATAAAGAAGAAATGAATCCAAACATATCTTGTAATGCATTGGCGGGAATTACCACTCCTCAAACCATCAAGATAGAAGGACAAATCAAGAAGAAAAAGGTAATAGTGTTGATTGATTCAGGAAGTACCCACAATTTTATTCATTGTAAGGTAGCAAAAGAATTGAATTGCTTCTTATATCCAGCACCAGAGTGTCAAGTGATGGTTGCAAATGGAGGAACAATAAATTGCTTTGGAAAGTGCCATAATATCAAGCTATCGATGGGAGAATATGTATTGACTAGCCCAATGCTTTCCATTCCAATGGGAGGTGCTGATGTTGTACTAGGAGTCCAATGGCTACAATCCTTGGGTACAATAGCTTTTAATTTTCAAGAACTTTTCATGAAATTTTCAGTGGAAGGAAAGGAAGTTGAATTAAGGGGTATTGCAGGGAAACTGGGAAAGATAATCAGCTCTAATGGTATGACAAAGCTTCTAAAAAAGGAACAAAGGGTGTAATTGCACAATTATGTTCGCTAGATGTTTCCACATTGCAATCATCTATTTCTCCAGATCTCCAAAAAGTCTTGGACAATCATTCCAAGGTATTTGAGACTCCCAAAGGTCTCCCACCTATTCGTGATCATGATCATGCTATTCATCTGATTCCAGGAAGTGTTCCTCCAAACATCAGGCCGTACAAATATCCCTATGCACAAAAGAGTGAAATTGAACGTATGGTTGCAAAAATGCTAGAGGCTGGTATAATTCAACCGAGTCAAAGTTCTTTCTCTGCTCCAGTAGTATTGGTGCACAAGAAGGATGGATCATGGCGCATGTGTCCGGATTATAGGGAGCTCAACAAGCTCACTATTAGAGATAAGTTTCCCATTCCCGTCATTGATGAATTACTAGATGAATTGCATGGATCAATTTACTTCACCAAGTTGGATCTTCGATCAGGATATCATCAAATCAGAATGAAGATTGAAGACATTCCGAAAACAACATTTAGAACTCATGAGGGTCATTATGAATTTTTGGTCATGCCTTTTGGCCTTACTAATGCACCTTCAACATTTCAAGGTTTGATGAATTCCATTTTCAAACCATTCCTTAGAAAATTTGTGTTAGTATTTTTTGATGATATACTAATCTACAACAAGTCTTGGAAGGATCATGTTGAACATGTTGACAGGGTGCTACAACTATTAGAGGAGAAACAATTATATGCAAAAAAATCCAAATGTTTCTTTGGAGTACAAGAGGTGGAATATCTGGGTCATATTGTATCTCATGAAGGAGTTAAGGTAGACCCTAGCAAAATTAAAGCCATTAAGGAATGGAAAATCCCCACATCCATAAAGCATCTGCGAGGATTTCTTGGGTTGACAGGGTATTATCGCAAGTTTGTTAAGAATTATGGGAGAATAGCAGCACCTCTAACAACATTATTGAAGAAAGATTCATTTTCATGGACTCTAGAAGCAACAAAGGCCTTCGAACATCTTAAAGAGGAAATGTGCCAAGCATCGGTCTTAGCTACACTGGACTTCACAAAAACCTTTATTGTGGAATGTGATGCTTCAGGAAATGGAATTGGTGCTGTTTTAATGCAAGATGAAAGACCCATTGCTTTTGAAATTCGTCCAATCAAGGGAAAGTTTTTACACAAAGCTATTTATGAGAAGGAAATGTTGGCAATACTCCATGCACTTAAGAAATGGCGACCCTACCTAATGGGAAGACACTTCAAGGTAAAAACGGATCATGATAGCCTTAAATACTTTTTAGAACAAAGATTATCCTCTGAAGAGCAACAAAAGTGGGTCACAAAGATGTTGGGTTATGACTTTGAAATCATCTACAAAAAAGAGAAGCAAAATGTGGTGGCAGATGCACTCTCAAGAAAGGATGAGGATGTGGAAGCATTGTTGTGCGCCATTTCTATTATCCAACCAGATTGGATAAACGAAGCAAGGGAGGAATGGAAGAATGATGAAGAAGTGTGGGCACTTATTCGAAACTTACAACAAGATTTCAGTACGTCTGATACATTTAGCTGGAAAAATGATTCTTTATGGTACAAAGATCACTTATACCTCTGTAAGAATTCCCAACTAAAATAAAAGATTCTTATGGAATTGCACACTTCTCCCTTAGGAGGGCACTCAGGATTTTTAAAAACTTACCACAGGGATAAGAAGGAATTTTTTTGGGATGGCCTTAAATCATATATTCAAAAATTTGTGGCGGAATGTTTGGTTTGCCAACAAAATAAAGTTGAAACAATTAAGACACTGGGTCTATTACAACCTTTATCCATTCCAAGCCAACGTTGGGAGGAGGTTTCAATGGATTTTATCACAGGTTTACCCAAGTCTGAGGGAAAGAGTGTCATCATGGTGGTAATTGACAGACTTACCAAGTATGCACACTTTTGTGCATTATCACATCCATTTAAAGCCAGTACAGTTTCTACTGCATTTATGGAAACAATTCAAAAGCTACATGGAAACCCAAAGATTATTGTAAGTGACAGAGATCCCATTTTCACTAGAAATTTTTGGACAGAATTATTTTCTTGTCTTGGTACTTAGTTAGCTCATAGTTCATCTTATCATCCTCAATCTGATGGGCAAACTGAGATAGTAAACAAATGTTTGGAAGGATATCTTCGTTGCTTTGTATATGATAAACAGACACAATGGGTCAAATGGTTGCCTCTGGCTGAATGGTGGTATAACACTTCCTTCCATACAACAACAAAAATGACCCCATTTATGGCACTTTATGGATATCAGCCACCATCCATCACATCATATTTAAGAGAAAATTCTAAGGTTCAAGCAATGGAACATCACATCGAACATCAACAACAAGTCCTCCAACTCTTAAAGGATAACCTCGTGTTGGCACAAAATAGAATGAAACAACAGGCAGATCAACATTGCAGCGAAAGAAGTTTTGATGTAGGTGATTGGGTATTCCTACAGCTACAACCATATAAGCAAATGTCCCTCAAGCAAGCTAAGAAGGATAATAAATTATCACCAAAGTATTATGGTCCGTACAAGGTGTTGCAAAAGATTGGTACTATGGCATACAAATTGGAGCTTCCTACAGCTTCTCGATTGCACCCAGTTTTCCATGTTTCATGTTTAAAGAAGGTTATAGGCGACAAGCTCCCAGTTCAAACAATATTGCCAGAACTTAATGAGGAAGGAAAAATTATATTGGAACCAGAAGCAGTCACAGAAACAAGAACTCGACAGCTATGAAATTGATCAATTTCGGAGTATCTTATCAAGTGGAAGAACTTATTCGTTGTAGATTCCACATGGGAGGATGAGAATTTTATACAGAAGCATCCAGAACTACTCAAGCGTTGAGGACAACACTTTTTTGAAGGAGAGGGGCATGTTGGGTCCCTATAATACTAGTGATTACCCCATTACTATTGTAGTTGCATCCCTTATTAATATTGATGTGCCCCTATTATCCCCATATTGTTATTACTGTGCCCCATAGAATCCCTCTATTGTTATTTTTGTGGATTTATATTATTATTGTTAGGTCGGCTGGGTTATATTGTGACTCCTTAGACTCCTATATATAGAAAGGAGGTTTTGTCATTTGAATCATCCAAGAATTGTTCATTTATGTAGTGTAAAGGAGGTTTCCCCCTCGAAGAGGCTGAATTCTAAGGCGTTGATCTATCTTTTCTATCTTTTCTTGAGTTGGTTTCATAACACAATTCTAAATATTTTCCATAGAAGATATTTTGTATTAATTTTTATAAAAACTTCAGAGTTTGAAGTATTAGTGTTGGGACTTGTACTGAGAAAGACTATTGTTTATTGTAAAGTTGATCACTGAGATTAATTGACCATTTGCATGAATACAACCAAGTTGTTCTAGGATTCATGTGTGAGATCTATTGGTAAAGTGTTTCTTACTGCTATTTTGTTACTTCTCTGTTTTCATATGTGTTTCTTTCCTCTATTGTTTTAAATAAAATTAAGTTCAAAAATTGTTTTATAACAATTTATCCTAGCTTAAAACAATATCAATGTTTTCCACTGAAGTTCAAATATAGAATTCAGGTAACAATGCTCTATATTTAAAGTGAATCTTCTTCTGTTCCTCCTTCTCCATTTCACAAACTACAAGGATCCAGTAGTATGCATACCTTGCCCTGTTTCACTTAAGCTTGATTATTTCTGTAGGCGATCATTTTAAACCCTTTTGACTCCATTTCCCAATAGCCTTCATTTCTTGTTCCAATCGAACCAATTAAAAAAAAACTCTAAACTTTCACATCTAGCCTAAAATCCCGAAGCAAACAAAGCTAAATCTGACATAGAGATCCCTCTCTTAGTTTAGAAGGGCTAGATTCCAAACTTGAAAGTGGTTCCCTGGTTACCTTTGCAATTTATTTCACAACATTAAGAAATTACAGAGTGCAACATCCTAGCGACCATATTGGGGAAAAACTAATCTGATTTGTATTTCCCTGGTAAATTTTTGTTTCAGTACTTAAAGCTATTTCTAGGTTTTGTGGCTTAGAAATTGATTTTGATTTAAGGTTGTGTTCCACTTCACAAGCTGTATATATCTTATCTATGAATACTTAATAGTAGATCTGGCTCCTAAAAGAATTTATACTAGAGCTAATCCAAATCCAAATCCACCAAAAATTGTAGATAATCCAGAAAAAATCTTTAGAAAGAAAGGTTTAACTGAGAGTTAGGCAAGTGATAATCCTCTCCCTAGGGTTAATTCTCTTCCTGAAGGTTTTGAAACAGTATAAGACATAGAATTTGATTTACCATTTGAACATAGTCTCTTCTGAACTAAATTTGACAGTTTTGTAGCTAAAACTATTTTTGACGAAAACATTTTAAAACCTTACACTTCAAAACATAAAACTATGAAATCAGACTCTGAAGATGATGTCATTAAACAATTTAAAAAACTTGAAGTGTTGGTGTTTGAACTAGATCAAGCTATACAAAAATCTATTGAATCACCTAAATCCTCACATTCTTCTTCCACTACTTCATCCCCAACTCCTCCAGTAATTCCACCTAGTTTTTCTGTTCCATTGGAAATACTAGTTGTTCATACAATTCCTTTTATTCCTACTATTTCTGTCCCTTTAGAATTTCCTGTTGTTTCTATTCCTGTACAAATTCCTTCTATTCCTACTGCCCCTCTAATAACCACCCCCATTTTCACTACATCCATTTCATCTTCAACCACTACCACTTCTACATCAACAAAACAGTGTAATTACACCCCCTTTCATACCTTCTATACCCACACCTATTGTAATCCCATCTTCATCTCAAACACCTATTGTAATCCCATCTGCATCTCAAACACCAATCATGGTAGGTCGATATGCCCCCTTGGTCCTTCCTCCACAACTCAATGCAATGCCTCAAGATTACTAGAGTAGGATTCCTCAATTTGATAGCACTGGGCCCATAACTGCTCAACAACATATTGATAAAATGAATGACTACTTAGACCTCCAAGAGATAGATGATGTTGATGTAAAAATGAGATTGTTTGCTCAAAGTCTCACTGGTGAGGTTAAAAAATGGTTTAAAGGGTTACCAACTAACTCTATCCCAGACCTTACTCAATTTCATGACACTTTCCTAAGAAGATGGGAAGTGAAAAAGAACCCTCTACAAATTTTGGCAGAATATGAAAGTATCAAAAGAGCCCCAGGTGAGTCAGTCCAAGACTATTGTACCAGATTTAACAATATCTATAACTCTATCCCTACAACAATACAACCTCCTTTGGGGCTAGCCCTAATTAAATTCCCATATGGTTTTGACCCTGATATGTCTTACCAATTAAGAGAAAGAAACCCTGTAACTCTGGAGGAAATGCAGAGAAATGTTGTTAGTGTTGAAGCCAATCTATTAGCAAAGAGAGCTAGAATGAAAGCTAAAAGGAGAGTTACCATAAAATAGGAACAAGCTTCTTATTCCTCTGATGTTAAGTTGGAAAATTTAGTAAGAACAATGATGGGTAGAATTTCTATAGCTAATGGGACCCCTCCAAGGGAAAACCAAGGTGGTTCCCAAATTAGAAATCCAAATTTTAGGAAAAACCAGCCTCAGATTAAACAAAGAGAGCAGAGAGGCCAAAATGATCAAGAATAGATTAGACCTCCATTTCAAGAAAACTATGCAGATGAGGAAGTTGACATACTTGAAGATCCTGAGGAAAATGAAATAAATTTGTTTGAGGAAACTGAAGTTGACCACATTTTCCTGACTAAGGAAAAGAAAGACATTTTCCTACTCTCACAACCAGAAAACATTTCATTAGACTCCGAAGACTACAAACTACGATATCAAAACATAATTATGGAAGTACATAGACAATATAACTTGAGGAGTAAAAATACTGTTGAAACTCCTCCCAAAAAGACCCAAAATGATACCCCTTCTACTAGTCAACCTAAAGATGATTCTCAGAAGGAGACTTCTAAGAAACATGATGCAACCACTAAAGAAATAGAAAAACCCCCTACATCTTTTAGCATTGAAAATGAACTAGCTAAAGTAAAAATTTCCATTCCTCTCACTAAATTAATCAATAAAAATGCATACAGATCATAAGTTATAAAAGCCTTGAATATAGGGGAAGGTACTATCATAGTCAATTTGGATGATGACCGAACTAAGTAATTGTTTGGGCCCGAGGTCAAAGGAAAATCTTAGGATGGTAGTGTATCCCATTTCTACATTATCCTAAACATTCATGATAAAATTATACACAATGCTATGCTTGATTCTAGAGCCTCACATAATCTAATTCCTAGAGCTATTATGGAGAAACTAGGCTTAGACATAACCAAGCCTTACAAATAATTATATTCATTTGATTCAAGTAAAGTCAGATGCTTAGGATTAATTAAAGATTTATTTGTTACTCTAGTTGTCCAAATACCAATAGAAAGCTTAGTAATGGAAATTGTGGTAGCAAACATACCTCCTAAGTATGGAATGCTACTCTCTAGATCCTCGGGAGAAAAATTACAAAGGACTTTGCAAATGGATATGACTTATGCTACAATTCCAGTGTTTGGTCAACCAAGAAGAATATACATGGAAACCCTAATGAAGTACATAGTTAGTAGTCAAGACAAACCCAACAATTACCCCCTGTATTCAGTACACTCAAACATGGATTAATTTATTTTGTACAATAATGAAGGTGTAGAAAATGAAGTTCTAACCTTAAAAGTTGAAAACAATGATACAAAGGAAATAAAATTGGATTATGAGGAAAAAGATGTAGAGGGAGAGGCTCTTTGGAATATGAGTTTTGATGGGGCTGTAAGTAAGGATGGAGTAGGAGCATGTGTTTTTATTTTAAACTCATCCATAAATATGGCTAAGGGCCATGGTTACAAATTAATTTTTCAGTGCACAAAGAACATAGCTTAATATGAAGCGTTGATCCTAGGGATACGAATTTTAAAGAGATTAGAGGCAAAATGAATTTCTGTGCATAGGGATTTTGAGGTAATAATCAATCAAATTAAGGGTGAATACGCTGCTAAACACCCTAGACTAAGAGCCTATAGAAATGCAATTTTGGATTTTTTGCAATGCTTTTCTAAACATGATTTGTCTGCCATTCCTAGAGGCCAAAATATTTTAGCTGATGCCTTGGTTGTTTCAGCCAACACTTGCAAAATTCCTTTTCATTCCAATAGGAAATATGTGGTGGAAGTGAAACACAGGCCAATTGTTCCTGATAATGTAAGATATTGGCAGGTTTTCAGTAATGGGAAACACATAGAATTTTTTTTACAAATCAAAAATGAATTTGTGTCTGTAAATATTGATATATAAAATGATATAAATGAAAATGAAAATGAAAAAGAAATAGTGGTTATTGAAATTGATGATAACCAAGAAGAAATTGAGGTTCAACAATTAAAGGACAATGTGTTACCAAGAGGATTGGTACCATTGGAAGAGATTTTTGACTTTGATGATGTAGCCAAGAAGCCAAAAATAGAACCTGTAGGAGTTGATGTAGAGGACTGTAACATAGGAACTGCAGAGGACCCCAAAATTGTCAAACTGTCCAAGTCCCTACCTCCTAAAGAAAAACAAAAATACATTGAGCTTTTTAAAGAATTCACTGATGTGTTTGCCTGGAGCTATGAAGACTTAAAATCTTATGATACAAGTATCATTTAGCACACCATTCCCATCAGGGAAGATCAAAAGCCTTTTAAACAAAAATTGAGAAGAATAAACCTAGTTTTACTGCCTTTGATAGAAAAGGAAGTCAAGAAACTTTTCGATGCAAAGATCATTGTACCTCTTAGATTTTTGAAATGGGTCTCAAATATTGTACCTACTAGGAAGAAAACAAGTGAAATTAGGCTTTGTGTAGATTTTAGAAATCTTAATAAGGTTTCTCTGAAAGATAACTATCCCCTTCCTAAAATGGACCATATCCTACAAAGGGTAGTTGGCTCCAACATAATCTCATTGCTGGATGGTTTCTCAGGATACAACCAGGTTCTGGTTCATCCTAATGACCAACACAAAACAACATTCACTACACCCTGGGGCACTTTTATGTATGTAAAAATGCCTTTTGGCCTTATGAATGTTGGGGCCACCTTCCAGAGAGCAATGGACATAGCCTTTGCTGATGAAATTGACAGATTTATTGTGATTTACCTAGATGATATAACTGTGTTTTCAAAGATAGATGAAGAACACTTGC
The DNA here is from genome assembly GCA_031772625.1 of Pinus tabuliformis. Taxonomy (NCBI): domain Eukaryota; kingdom Viridiplantae; phylum Streptophyta; class Pinopsida; order Pinales; family Pinaceae; genus Pinus; species Pinus tabuliformis. The sequence goes on from CM062819.1 coordinate 1,284,138,927, forward strand.
TGCATTTAAGGAGAGTCTTTGAAAAATGCAGGAAATATGGCATCTCTTTGAACCCTAAGAAAACACTGTTTGGTTTAGAGGAGGGAAAACTTCTAGGTCATATCATTTCTAAAGAAGGTATTAGAATAGATCCTAGCAGAGTCGAAGCTATTCTCAAAATTGACCCACCTAGAAATAAGAAAGAAGTTCAATCCTTCATTGGGAGAATAAATTTCCTCAGGAGATTTATTCCTAACTTGGCTGAAATTTTAAGATCAATTACAAATATGTTAAAGAAAGACATGGAAATAAAATGGAATACTGAAGCCAAGAAATCCTTTAGTGATGTAAAGTTAGCTTTAACTACTGCTCCTGTTTTGATAAGCCCTGACTTTACTAAGGATTTTATGATTTTTTCTTTTGCATCTGAGCATACTATTGCAGTTGTTTTATTGCAGAAAAATAGTGAAGGCCATGAACAACCCATAGCTTTTTTCAGCAGAGCTCTGAGGGATGCATCTCTAAAGTACAACATCATGGAGAAACAAGCCTTTGCTTTGGTGAAGGCATTAAAATATTTTAGAGTATACATCCTACATTCACATATCATTGCATTTGTCCCAAGTGTTGTGGTAAAAGATATTCTAACACAGACTGACCTAGATGGCAGAAGAGGGAAATGGATTGCTGTGATACTAGAGTATGACATTGAAATAAAATTGACCAAGCTCATCAAAGGTCAGGGACTAGCAAAAATAATGGTTGAATCCAATTTTCATGCACTGGATATCAATCATATTGCTGCATTGGATGAACAACAAGAGATGATGACTCCACATGTATCAGAATCCTTTGCCATTTCACCATGGTATGTAGACATTATCTTTGTACTGCAAAACTTATAGGATCCTCCTGGTTTAACCAAAAAAAAGCTCGGTTTGTTAATTTGAAAGCTATGAAATTTTGTATTTTAGATCAGAATTTGTATTGGAAAGATTCTAGAGGTATTTTACTAAACTATTTATTGCAAGATGAAGCTGACAGTGTTATGGAAGAGTTTCATCAAGGAGATTGTGGAGGCCATTTGTATTGGAAAACTACTGCCAACAAAATCTTAAGGGTTGGTTTTTATTGGCCAACCCTGTTCTTGGATGTGCATAAAAAAGTCACCACTTGCCACCAATGTCAAATATTTGAAGGTAAAAGAAAGTTGTTTCCTTTACCCTTGAAACCCATCTCAGTCGAAACTCCTTTTCAACAGTGGGGTTTGGATTTCATTGGTGAAATTCATCCCAGCTCCTCAGGCCAACATAGATGGATATTAACAGCCACTGATTATTTTACCAAGTGGATTGAAGCTATCCCAACTAGGCAAGCCACAGACACTGTCATTATCCAATTTTTAGAAAACCACATTCTGTCTAGGTTTGGATGTCCCCATAAAATTATCACTGACAATGTTGCTGCCTTTAAGTCCAAGAAAATGGTTGACTTTTGCAATAAATACCATATCAGATTAGGTCACTCAACTGCCTATTACCCACAAGGAAATGGGCTAGCTGAGTCCTCCAACAAGAGTTTAGTCAACATCATTAAAAAGCTACTGCAGGAGAATAAAAAATCTTGGCATAAAAAGTTGATTAATGCTCTGTGGGCTGATAGAATCAACACTAAAAAGTCTATTGGAATGTCTCTGTTCCAAATATTATATGGAGTTGATGTTGTTTTTCCTGCCTCTCTAGGAGTATATGTGTTGAAATTGTTACAAGAGTCACACGTGGAAACCAATGATCTACAAAGAATAATCAACCAGACTATACAATTACAACAGTCCAGGGAAGAAGTTTATAGAAAAACTCATCTTTTTCAAGACAAGATAAAAAATATCTATGACAGAAGAACAAAAGCAGATGACTTCTAGTTAGCTGACCTGATGTTAAAGTGGGATTCAAGGAATGAAGACAAGGGAAAACATGGTAAGTTTGACAGCTTGTGGAAAGGGCCATATAAAATTGAAGCTTTCAAAGGTAATAATGCATTTTTCTTGAAGGAATTGAATGAAGAGGCACTGTTTAGTGGACCTGTCAATGGAAGACTTCTCAAACACTATTTTCTTCAAAGTTAAATCAGTTTCATTTTGGATACAATGTATATATGTCATTTTACTATTCTATTAGGTGAGGGTGGCTCACATCAAAAGTTGAAGACCGGAGAGAAGAACCTAAGATTCTGGTCATTTGTTGCCCATATTGGTAAATAACATTAGATGGATCAATTTCATTTGCAGAATAAAGGTAGTATGCCCAATTGATCAAGGCTACTGATCTACAACGTTCTTGACACCTCACAAGGAGGTGCCATCCCCATTGGAGCCATTGTTAGGGTCCTATATTTCATAGGATGACTTGATTGCAGCTGTAATTTTGTATATTAGATGATTGTAAATAATCTTCCATCTTGTAAATTTATTTCCAAAGAAAAAATAGAAAAACAAAAAAAAACAAAACAAAAGAGGGTATAAATAAATAAATATATATTTATTTATACCCTCTTTTGTTTTTTTGTTTTTTGTTTTTATATATGTGTGTGTGTGTGAAAACAATAAAAATTAAAAATATTAGAGAAAAAAAAAAAGAATGAAGAAACCCCACAAAAAAATATGTATGAAAGTGAGCAAGTCTAAATGCCACTCCAAGCAAAATAAAAAATGCATCAATAATACTTTAGAGATTTTCAATGAAGTGTGTAGTTTGTTTAAATGCCACATCAAAGTTAGAAGTAGATTACTTAGTTTGATCATATTGTTTAAACATGATTAAACTGAATCAAATAAAAAATTAGTTTAGGATAGTAAATAAATCAACCACACAGTGTAATCGTGGTTGAATTTGATTAGGTAGAATAAATGGATTAACCAAATTGTTTAAGCTTGGTTAGTTGATAAACAAATGAGAAAAAAAGGATTAAAAACCTTAGAAAAAATGAAAAAGGGGCTTGCAAGTCAAAACACGCCCTTAAAATTAATAAAGCATAGTTAGATTAATTAATCACATTATTTAATCGCGATTATCATAAGTTGTAATAGAGTTATGGTTGGATGCGACACTTTTTGTCGTTTGTAATAAGCTGGGTGCATTTTTCAATGGCCACGATCTACCGCGCCCAGATCAATGGCGGGGGATTGTTTCCACCCCCCCCCCCCCAACCCCCCTGACGCTTCTGAAGGTTATCCAACGGGGGGGTCTAGGTAAGCAATCTCCTCTATCCCGCTTTTTCTACGTTGCGTTCCCTCAATTACTCTGCTTCCCGCCCCTCCAAAACAAGTTACTGCCACTATCCCCCTCCTGGCTCCCCCCTAACCCACCTTCCGCTACCATTGATTTCCCACATGGCCATTTCCCGCCACTCCACCATAACCCGCCACCTAATCACCTCCCGTCTAATCCATACCCCACCACCTAATCACCTCCCGTCTAATCCTACCCCGCCACATCATTGCCTCTTGTCATCCTATCTCGCCATGAACCACTCCCATTCTTCCACCTTCCCTCCTTACTCCCGTCTGTTGCCACTTCCCATTAAAATATAATTGTTCCTAATCAGAACATTCCTGTATGCAACAAATCCACTCCATAACGGGCCGAATGAAATGGAAAAATACAGTTGCTCTATAAAAACAAGAAATTGCTCAGATGATCCCCCTTTTTCTTTTTATATTCATAATAGAGGACTGCTACGTGACTTGATTTCCACCTCCTTCTACCTAGCTACCCAGGCAGCTGCTACAAAATCCATACAACATTCCTCTGGCCAAGTACCTGTCATGACAACAAAATAAAATGTGATCAATTTGTTTTTCCTGGGTAACCATTATCTTTTCTGTCTCATTTTTTCTGTTTCAGTATGGCACCTAAGGGAAAATCCAAAGCATCCCATGAGAATCCAATGTTACCTCCACCTATTAATTTGGACCATCATCCCTTAATCGACAATTTATACCAAGTTGCAAAGACCAATTGTGAGTTCTATCTTTACGAACTTCATAATTGGCTCAAACAGAATCACCTTAACCTCAGCGATGATTTGGGACCGTGGGACTCCCTCTTGCCCAAATTTATTTTTCTCCAGACCTATTATTTCCCATAATTTGTAACTTGGTGTCAATTTCGATATATTCCCAGTCAAAGAATAGTAGTGGCCCAAAATGGTGAAATCCTTTTTTCCATTAATGGTCATTCAATCTCAAATATGCTCCAAATCCAAAACCCTGATCATATCCAACCTTTTCACCCAGATTTCCTCATGGAAATGTACAATAAGCTAGATTCCCCCCAGAGAGCCAAGATATTAGAGGTTTTCCTACTATAAAATTCCCAATTGTGCAAAACAAACCCTCCTTATCCTGCTTCTATGTTCCCTTAAATGACCAAACAAATAATTTCAATAGTTTCATGCCTATTAGGATACCATTCTGACCAATGGGTCAATGAAATCATCCTAGCCCTTCTTTCTATGTTTTCCAAAGGTGAAAAGCCTCCTACCATTTTCTGTTATAGTGAGTTTTTAGTCGAGAGCATTCATGAACAATTCATGAAATTTTCAACTGAAGGAGTCTTCAAGTATGCATCTATCTTAGTGTATTTGTTTCTTTATTATCAATTAGGCAAGTTTTCTTTTCATCTACAGAAGTTAGAAAGTCAAGGGATTTGGGACTGTGGGACTCCCTCCTGCCCAAATTTATTTTTCCCCAGACCTATTATTTCCCAGAATTGGTAACCCGGTGTCAATTTTGATACATTCCCAGTCAAAGAACAGTAGTGGCCCAAAATGGTGAATTCCTTTTTTCCATTAATGGTCGTTCAATATCAAAGATGCTCCAAATCCAAAACCCTGATCATATGCAACCTTTTCACCCATATTTCCTCATGGAAATGTACAATAAGCTAGATTTCCCCCAGAGAGCCAAGATATTTGAGACTTTCCTACCAGAAAATGCCCAATTGCCCAAAACAAACCCTCCTTATCCTACTTCTATGTTCCCTGAGATGACCAAACAAATAATTTCAATAGTTTCATGCGTATTAGGATACCATTCTAACCAATGGGTCGATGAAATCATCCTAGCCTTTCTTTCTATGTTTTCCAAAGGTGAAAAGCCTCCTACCATTTTTTGTTATAGTGAGTTTTTAGCCAAGAGCATTCATGAACAATTCATGAAATTTTCAACTGAAGGAGTCTTCAAGTATGCATCTGTCTTAGTGTATTTGTTTCTTTATTATCAATTAGAAATGTTTTCATTTCATCTACAGAAGTTAGACAGTCAAGGGAACCCTCAATCATTGATTTACTGGACCTCCCTGGTTAGAAAGAACAACACTGAATTCACATTCAGTGATTTTATGGATCAATTTTTGCATATGGTAGCTAGTTTGTTAAACATCCATGGAGAACCAAGAATATATCCAGAGATCAACAGAATTTTGCACCTAAGTGACTAGACCAAGAAAGGAGACTGGTATTTATACTAAAGTTATACAGAGATTAGGATATATGGGTGTGAATTCCCCCCTTATAAACTCCCCAAGTTTGTACCATTTCACATTTTTGCCTTAGAATTTATCAGGCAAATGATCAACATGGACCAGCTACAGTTCCTAGCAGCCAAGAAGAAAGCACAATTCAAGATAAAAACACAAATTGGTCCCTTCACACACAATGCAAGATCAGGAGGATAAGAAGCAGATGCCATTTTAAAACAGATGAACTTCAAGCACAATTTTACATGGTCCCATGACCTTTTTGGTATAATTTATAAATTAAGGGTAGAACAGAGGTATGTTCCTTATGCCTATACTTCTAGACTAGAGATAGAGAAATTCATGAACCAAGAAGAATGGAAGGAGAATACATTACAGGAGGCCAAAGAACAGGTGTTGTCAACTTCACAGACACCAGTACCACAAGAAAAGGTTGAAAAAAGACCAAGGGAAACCATTTCCCCTTTAGTGACAGAGATTTCAGCAAAGGATTTCATAGTGTACAATAATATTCATAAGGCCATGGATGTAGGAGAGACACAACAACGGAGTGCAAAACAAGAACAACCTATTATTTTAATAGGCTCAGGTATACCTTTAATGTCAAGTAGAGAGGAGACCATTCCTATATCTCCGATGACCTCAATAAAAATAGATACACCTGTTTCATCACCAACAGGAGAGATGGAACAGAGCAAGAAAGATCAGAGTATTTTTTCCATCTACAAAGAAATTAAAGCAAAGAATCAAGCACTCAAGGCTACTACATTTTCATAGTTTTGGAAGAAAACAACCACCACCTAGCATAGGCTTCTTTCGACCTTTGATACTGAGAAGAGAAAAATGCAAGTTGCTTTCCTGGAGCCCAAAGTTGCTCAACCTCGATCAACAAATGACTACAAGCAGTCCATTTTTTCTTTTGATACATATATGATCCATCCTATAGACCAAATGGACTTCCATAAACAATCTGGTGAGATGCTTTACAACACTATCACCAATTCATCTATGGTTGCAGCTAAGCTCCAAGTCTTTGTAAACAACATTCAAGCACAGTTAAAACTGGAAAGGATTTCTTCTCTGGCCAAAGACACAAAGATAAAGTCTTTGGAAGATCTGATCATTAAATTGGGATATGATCCCAACAATATAACAACAACTAAGGAGATTATAAAGAATAAAAATGCAGACATAACAACATTGAGAAAATAACTTAAGCTCCCCTCCACTGAAGATCCACAGACTAAGGAGTATGGAGAACAGGAAAAGCAAAAAGAGAATCTGTTCAAAATTATTATTGAACAGAACAATCAAATTGCTAAGATGGAGAAATAAATGGAAATACTCCTAAAAGAAAAATAACAACAAAAAGTTTCAGTGCAGGCCATCCCTTTGGCTGTCATTCCAGTGACAGGTACATCAACAACACAGACATCAACATCAACAACAATTACAACAACAGAAGGACGGTCCAACAATGCACCATTAGACTTAGCCAAAGCAATGGAAAACATGTCCATTAAAGACTAAGAGATTGAGAAGTTGACTGCAAAATTGAACAATTTGCAAGAACAAAAAATTAAAGTGGATACTATCTATCTGGCAGAGTTACAGAAAACACACAAGCTCACCATATCCATTATGGCTGACACCATGACACAAGCTAAAGAGAACATCTGGCTGGAGATAAATGAGGTCGTCACAAAGATATGGCCATCTATCAAGATCATCTTTGAACAAGATGAATTGGTTTAGTAATCAAAGAGTCTCTTAACAGATGTGAAAATGGACCTTGGCACCAAACCTAGTGATGCCACTTCTTTGATAAGTTTTTTAAATTCAAAATCCAGAGAAGAATTGGAAGAGGTAGAGATAGAGGATATAACAGACACCATCCTGGAAGTGAGAAAGGTTCTCACTAAGAGAAACTTGATGTTGCAATTAGAGAGAAAATGCAACGGTCTAGAGACTATTATACAGAGGTTTCATAAGAAATTTAATATATTGCATCAAAAAGGTCTCCCTGGTCTAGAAGGGATGGGAGATACATTGGTCAAGCTTGAATATTATCAACAGAAACTGTACTCAATTGCTAGAGACAAGTCAAAATTTTCTAAGATTAAGGGTACAATTACAGGAAAAGAATTCATGGAAGGCCTCAATTACAACCTGCTAATTAAACATGAAATCAGTCATTTGTTTCTTGGTAAGCCTACCTTTGAGAAATACATAGAGGTAGATGAGACTTATCAGAAGTTAATTAAGTTTAAACTTCCAGATGAGGAGAAATGGACAAAATGGTGTGAGTTACTAGAGTAAACAGCCATCGAGCCTCCAGAAGGAAATCAACAACAAAGCCTCTATTTTTCAGATCCAGTCATCACCAACAACCTAGGAAAATAGTGCCAGCAACTCCAACAATTTCAGATTTCCTAGATTTAAGTTCTATTTTTGTAATAAGTTTGAGATATTTTTGCAAGCAATTCTAGATATTTTCCAAAGAAGATATTTTGTAATAATTTTTATAAATACTTCAGATTTCAAAGTATTAGTGTTGGGACTTGTACTGAGAAAGACTACCATTTATTGTAAAGCTGATCACTGAGATTAAGTGACCATTTTCATTAATACAAGCAAGTTGTTCCAGGATTCATGTGTCATATCTATTGGTGAAGTGCTTCTTACTGTTATTTTGTTACTTCTCTGTTTTCATATGTGTTTCTTTCCTCTATTGTTTTAAAGAAAATTAAGTTCAGAATTTGTTTCATAACACTCTATCCTGGCTTAAAACAATATCAATGTTTTCCACTGAAGTTTAAATATAGAATTCAGGTAACAATGCTCTATATTTAAAGTGAATCTTAATCTGTTCCTCCTTCTCCATTTCACAAACTACAAGGATCCAGTAGTATGCCTACCTTGCCTTGTTTCACTTAAGCTTGATTATTTCTGTAGGTGATCATTTTAAACCCTTCTGACTCCATTGCCCAATGGCCTTCCTTTGTTGTTCCAACCAAACCAATTCAAAAACAAAACTCTGAACTTTCACATCTAGCCTAAAATCCCAAAGAAAACAAAGCTAAATCTGACAGAGAGATCCCTCTCTGAGTTTAGAAGGGCTAGCTTCTAAACTTGAAAGTAGTTATGTGGTTACCTTTGCAATTTCTTTCACAACCTTAAGAAATTGCGGAGAGCTAACAGGACCACACTATTCAAACTGCTAATGTAAATTGACTCAACAATGTACAACATAAACCATATGCTATAGGATTCCTTGCCCACTCTCAAAAACACTGTTTCTAACCTTAGGGTAATACAAGCCAAACAAACACATCGTATTCCAATCCATAGGGTGTGACTGCATTTGAACAATGTTGCTATCTTTTGCTTTAACAATGCACAAATCACCACACACTCTCTTACAAGAACAAAATAGGAACTCCTTCACGAGTTTTGAAACATTCCAACACAATGATCTATGGCTTCAATATGCAGATTCTTAATACAACACACACTTTCAAAGATATAAATACACAAAAATCAAACCAAAATGGAACACAATCCATAAGCAGACATTGATGGCAACAATGCTTCCTCACATGACCTCTGACACATACGCATAGGTAAATGTATTCAACCCAAAAATACATTTAAAACCAAAGCATCAATTTGACATAAAGGAATATATCCATGGAATTTGTCAACACATCCAGATTCGACATAAAGGCATACACCATGACATTTCTCAAACTATCCAGATTCTTACCATAAATTGACTCAACAAGTGCATCCCTCAACAAATCAAGTTAACATTATGTAGACAAGGAAATAAACAAGTACAAAGGCATTCAACAAACTATTCATTAATAAAATCCATACATACATTAAACTGACTAAATTTACAATGCGGGCATGTGCAGCCACGACCTCTCATCCTCTGCCTCTTCTCCTAGCGTTGGAGTTTGTCCTATCTTCTTCTTCACTCTGCCTCTTTTGCACACTACTCTTCTTATCAAACACTCATTTCTTTATAAAGAAACCTAACATGGGTAACCAAGAGTCACAAGATGAATCATGTCCTCTTCTCAGAAAATAGGGAAACTAAAATTACATTTACATTAGGAAATATTTCCTCCAACTTATTTTAAAAACAAAACTCACATCCTAATGCAAATATCTACAAAACATTTAAAATCTCTCCCAACATCACCATGTGACCATCCCATCACATTGGCAAGCCTCAATTTAGTCCTCATCGAACTTTGTGTTCCATATATGCACTTGCATCCAACTAGACCCTAACATCTAGATCTTTCTGCTAAAAAACTTCAACATTTATTTTTATAATAGATAAAAAAGATATTTCATTTTTTTAATATATTGGTTCAAAAATTTAAGAAATTAAATGATATAAAATTGGTTTAGGTTAAATTAAGATTAAAGAATAATAAAGAATATGAAGATTGTATGCATTATACAGAGGGAATTTTATAATTATATATAGTTAAAATAATCAATAAAATAATTAATATTTTGGATTTAAAATATTATAATTATATATATATATATATATATATATATATATATAATTTAGAAAAATGATTTATTAATAAAAACATTTATAATTGAAAATTCTAAGAGGCATTTTTACATATCATTTTGATTGGGAATATTATAGGTATAGATATATCTTAAAGACATTTAAATTTTTTTAGAGTGCAAGAGTTTATATATTGAGAGATTTGATTTTTTTTTTTGTATATATATATATATATATTAATTGCATTTTTTGATACAAAAATGGATTCAATGTCTTATAAATTCCCTTGGAAACTTGGATTGTGTAGGCTACACAACTTAAACTTGCTATTTCAACAATTTTTTGTTGGATTTTATATAAAGTTAAAAAATATATCTACCTTAGAAAAGTCCAAAATATAGAATAATGAAAGTACTTAGAAATGTTTTAATGAAAATAATTTACTTTTTTCAATTATTTTATGTAGTATATACATAGTTTATTTCACCATATATAATATATGCATAGTTGATGATCAAACATTTTATTTAACATGGTCATTGAAATATTTTATTTATCACCTTTATTAAAAAAAATATTATTCATTTTTTTAAATATCATATATTAATTTTAAGTGTAGTCTAAACAGGTGGCGATTTTCCCTGGAAAAGAATAATTTTTTTGGCATGAATTTGACGAAATCCAACATAATTTTTTGGAAGTCTAGATTACAACTGTTTCAGAATTTTAGGTGCTTCAGGGGTTCTTGAGGGTGCTAAATATATTTCCATCATTAAAAAAAATGATTCAAACACATAGTTTTGGATTTTTTGAAAAAAAAAAATTACCATATCCTAATGAGAAAATCATCGTCTTGGCAAAATTGCCACCTACTTAGACAAGGCCTTAATTTTATATTAAGAATTAAATGAATTACACATTCTATCCTATTGTTCTTATTAAGAAATAATTGAATTTTTTTACATTCAATTACATCTTTTTTGACATTAAAATATTTTATAATGGTTAACAATAATATATATATATATATATATATATATATATATATATATATATATATATTATCTTTTTGTTTACATATATATATGAAGTTGATTTTTTTTTTTTTTTTTTTTAATAAGTAAAGAAATTTATTACCTCATAATATATTTACAACCAAATTACATAGATCAGCCACGTTGTGTTATTTATTCCTAATATTATTGGGATTACTTCTTGTCACTAGAGGGATCAATAGAATCCTACATCTATCTTTTACAACGAAATTCGAAAAGAAAAATCAAACATTCTAGTTGTAATCAAACAATACAAAGCATAAGATCACATCAAAAATACTATCAAGCTGGTAGACCATAAGGAGTCTGAAGAAGATATAGGGACTAGATCCTTTGCGCTTGAACCGGGAGGAGCATGTGCGTCAGAACCACAATAAATATTCCCTTCCACATGGGCTAGCCTAGCATGAAGCCTATCTATACAAAAACACTGATTTCTCAATAGTCTTTTGATGTCCTCCAATGAAGCAAACACGTTATACCTTTCAACCTGCTTAGCCTTTAGAACCATACTCAACATGGTCTTCATTTTCTAGTGCAAAGTGATTGCATTGAGATATTGTTTCCTCCGCCCCTTGGTATGACCAGGGTTAGGTACCCAGCTAGATACCTTCTCCAAAATCTCAAAATCAGAATAAGATTATTTTTCCTTGCCCACCATAGTTTCCAAGTTGCAAATTTCTCACCAAGTATGAGGAAGATCAACATTATAATAAACCTTCAGTAGATTCATGGGCGAACAAATGAGGCCTACATTGATCCTGGGCGTTGCTTTGGTCATCGCCTCTCTTACTATGCATATGTTTCCTTGGAGACATGAAGCATAAGGGGGTCTATTTCTTCAAGTGTCCACATGATCTACCACCACAGGAAATCTAAAGAAGCGCATATACTTAGAGAATAATCACTTGCAACACATTAGTTACCATTAAGTCTATACCCAACCCCAATCACTTAATACCAACTACAACCAAGGAGCACACCATCCTTGATGTGATCCCTAGAGTATAAGTCCCTCCCACCATATAAGACACACCCACATACAGAACCAGAGAGGGTGATTATCACAATAAACCCCTTTCTTTTTTAGGCAAGAAAATAGAGCTACAAACCCCAATAGGAATAAGACCACATTATTTCTTTGAAAACACACCCAACAAGTCTTGAACCAAGACTCACTATACTAAAAATTTCATAGACACAATAGTTTAGCGTTGCAAACACTTGTAGGGGGAGAGCATGTATATCCCTCCAAGAAAATGAACTAATTTCTACCAACAAACCCATGAAGCATAGAAGGACATGAATTAATTATGACTCTAGCTTACTAGTACCAAAAACCAATAAACCAAAGATAATCAACACACTAACATAAATGATATACTCTCTACCAAGAAAATAACAAATCAGGGAGAGATTACCAGAGAAAAGAGGTGTCGAGCAGCTAGGATAACAATTATTGTGAGAGCCAACACCCACCAGCGATGCTTATCAACCAATCTTGTTTGTAGCTTTGCCTACACCATGTATGCCTCTGACTCCCACCAGACCACACATCTAACTGAAGATTCACCTCCTTCGAGTAATACCTCCTCCCCTCTAGTTGTCCCACACTTCACCTGGTCCTTGAAGGTCATACCGAGTTTGTGCCAAAGAGAAATAAGACTTAACACTCGAATTAGTAGCAAGGGGTTCGTTTCTTCGCCCCTGCTCAGGCGCCGACCTCTACCACCCCTCATTGAACTCATATTTCTCAACATCCCACCAACCATGGTATTAATATACACTTGCATAGCTACATGCAAGCTCATGTTAGGGACAAGTTGTGCTCCCTAGCCATCAATGTCAATCACGTTGGCAAAGTGGCAGGGTCGTCCCACAAGACCCTCCCTCGATCAACAGACTCATCCCCATTCGGGATATTTGAAGTAATATTAAAAAAAATAGCTAACAAATATTTAAATAGATTATTTAAGTTTTGTAGTGAAACATAACAAGTTTGTATTGTCTATAAAATGGTGCTCGTTAATTATTGTAGGTTTTAGAATATTTTTATTAGAATTTGGGTAGATAATTTTCAAGTAAATTATAAACTTGAAAAATATTTAAAAAAATAAAATGAACTTGAAAAATATTTAAAAAAATAAAATGAATTTGAAAAATATTTAAATACTTTAATTGTGTAAAATTTGCAACTCAAACTTATACATTCAATAATTCCCTACTAAATTTCAAGCAAATTTTAATTTAAACAATTCTAATATGCAACATCGCTGCTTGTCTCTTTGATTAGCGATTAAAATTATTAATAGAAGTTATATATATATATATATATTACTTTTTAAAATTTTATTAACAGTGAATAAATTTTATTAAAATTATAAAATATAGAAAATTTAGAGTTATTAAAATTTTACTCACATATATTTGCTAAAGATAAAATAGATTCCTAAAATTAAAAAGATTTCTCTCAACTTCAACTTTCTCCAAATATATAAGAAATAATTCTTTGTTTCCAAAATTCTAAAATTTTCCTTCTCCAAATAAATAGCCGCTTCATTCATTCATTCAGTGAATTGTGATAGGACGTTGTTATTAATGCTCAAGCTGCATGGACGCGTCGCGTGAAGCCTAAGAAAAGTGACGAGATATTGACGTCAGAACTACATGTAGAGACAGAGAAGGCCCGACATGCTAAGTTGAATGAGAACTTCCGTGTATTAATAAGGACGTAGTCTAATCAGGGGAAGAATGGTTTAGAAAGTTACTGAAATTTCAGTCATATTTAAAGGAAATTTGGTATTATTTTTGTAAATCTAAGTTTGGCAATTATTTTTGTAAATCCAAGTTTTAATTGTTAAATTTCAAAATTTTAAGTGTCTTAAATATTTTTGATGGTACTAAATTTATTTCTACCATCAAAAATATTATTCAAATACTACTTCTACAAAACTTTTGAAAAATTTTTACCACTTTTAGCTTTCGGGACAATTCCCCCGCCTCTGTAGACGACTCCATTAGTAAGGTCCGTGAGTTGGAGAAAAGTTAAGGCGTGAATCTCCAGCGTTGAGTCTATGTAGTGGTGCATTAGTGTGCCGTGAGGAAACTGTGAGTTGGAGCATGGAGCGTTGTACTTTGTTGACTGGTACAAGCGGAGATTTCAGAATTGAATGCAATCTACATTAGACATCTGCGTTGAAGTCTGAGCGGTTTATGTTGGCAATTTGTCGAAGTCCCAGTTTAAATCACATTGAGGAGACATATTAAAATTATTGGTTCATGCGCTCTGCTTTAGAGATCTGCTTAATTCACCATATTCGCTATTCACCCATTTAAAATAAAGTTCAGGTTGATAGTTTTAAGAAAGTGGAAAAAAACTTAACTTTATATAAGTGGAGATGGTTAATGTTGGATGTAACTTTATATAAGTGAAGATTGTTAAGTGGAGATAATTATATAAAGTAGGTAATTTTATAATGGAAATTCTTAATGTTGGATGATTTTTGGTGCTCCATAAAGGCACTTTATAATATTTTATTAAAGTCATAAAATAATTTGTTTCCCGATAAAGTATTTACATTAAAAGAAGGTGTTTTAGTCACTTATTAAAAGGGAAGGATTTAAGTAAAGAATAAGTTAAGGATATATTGTTCTTATTTTAATTAGAAGATAAAGATGGTACATAGAGTTAGAGGAGTCAGGGGAGCTGGAATTAGTCGAGGAAGACCAGCTGCTAACCATGTCTTACTCGATGAAGTAAGACATATTCAAACGATATTAGATGCATTGGAGACAACACACAAAAGAGACATTGACACTGGCAATATCAGCGAAGCATAAGAAGAAGTTGAAGTTGAAGAAGAAACTCCAGAAGAGAAAATGGTCAAGATGATCGCGAGATTAAGCAACAAGCCAAGATTGGAAGAGCCTATGTACGAGGGAAACTTAAATCCCGAAGAACTGATCGACTAGATTAGTGCCATGGATACATATTTTGACTATGAAAATGTAGCTGAAGATAAGAAAGTCAAGTTCGTGGTGACAAGATTAAAAAGACATGTTGCACTATGGTGGGAAAGTGTGCAATATGAGCGAAGAAATAAAGGCAAAAGGAAGATCACCAATTGGGATCGGATGGTAGTCAAGCTCAAAGGTAAATTTCTTCCTCAAGACTATAAGTTAATTTTTTTCGACAGAAGCATAACCTTAAGCGGAAATCCATGTTTGTAAAATAATATATAGAAGGATTTTATAGATTAAGTATAAGGTGTGGTCATGTGGAGGCGGATGATGAAAATATAGCTAGATATATTAATGGCCAAATATTTGAAATACAAAATGATTTGAATATTTTTTCTTTGAAAATTGTTAAAGAAGCTTGCCAGATATCCCTTAAGATAGAAGAGAAACTGATAAGGAAGCAGAGACAGAGAGGAAGAGGATGAAGTACAATAACGAACATAGGACAATCAAGCAACGGATATTCAAGTGGAAGATTTCCCATTTAAAAAGAAGAAGGCAACAATTCACATCAGGCAAAATCATCATCAAGAGGAGATTTGAGAGGATGAAGCCCATATCAAAGAGGTAGAGGTAGATATTTTGTGGTAAGATGTTATACATGTAATAAATTTGGCCATAAATATGATGAATTTCCATAAATATCTTTTAGTCAAGGTAGCATATGTATGGCACAAGCTTATGTAGAAAGTGTAAAGTCCTCCACACATGAAAATGCACCTGCAACTGATGAATCCTTAATGATGAAAAGAAATTTATTAAAGTCTCCCAAAGAAGTAAAGGAACCTACACAAAGGAAAATATTGTTCAGAACTATGTGTAAATCAAGAGGAGAATGTTGTAAAGTCATTATTGATAGTGGGAGTATTGATAATCTAGTATCCACAAAAATGGTACAAAAGTTAAATTTAAGAAAAATTGAACATCTACTCCCTACAAAGCCTCGTGGTTGCAAAAGGGACATCAGTTACTAGTTAATGAACAATGTGAGGTGGATTTTTAGATAGGATGCTATAAAGATAAAGTTCTTTGTGATGTTATGCCTAGGGATGTGTGTCATATTCTATTTGGAAGACCTTGGAAATATGACAGGAAAACAATACACGATGGAAGGAGCAACACTTATACTTTTGAAAAGGATGGAGAAAAGCATGTACTCTTGCCTTTGAAGGATGAAAAAGCACCAGAAGAAGACCAATCCAAGGTAATGTTACTTAGTGGAAAAGATTTCCTTCAAGAATCAAATACGAGGAGATAAATTATGCTTTGATCAGTAGGCCAAAGGTAGTCCTCACAAGCACAAATCTGGATGATCTTCCATAAGAAATTAAAAATATGTTGATTGAATTCATTAATATTGTAGTGGATGACTTGCCTGATAAGTTTCCTCCCATTAGAAGTATCAACGATCATATTGATCTCATTCCAAGCACCAACCTTCCAAAAAAAGTAGCCTAAAAATGACTCCAAGGGAGAATGAAGAGATTAAAAATCAAGTGCAGGAATTGTTGGATAAGGGTCTCATATGAGAAAGCTTAAGTCCATGTGTTGTTCCAACAACGTTAACTCCAAAGAAGGATGACGAATGGAGAATGTCTACAGACTCTCGAGTAATCAACAAAATCAAAATCAAGTACAGTTTTCCATTGCCTCATATTGATGATCTCATATATTGTTTAAGTGGTGTTGCATATTTTTCTAAAATATATTTAAAAAGTGGATATCATCAGATCAAAATCAGAGAAGGTGATGAATGGAAAACAAAATTTAAAACTAATAATGGCTTATATGAATGGTTGGTAATGCCCTTCAGACTTACCAATGATCTCAATACCTTTATGAAGTTAATGAATGAGGTATTAAAGAATTCATTAGAAAAATTGTCATAGTTTATCTTGAGGATATCCTAATTTACAATTAGTCAAAAGAAGAGCACTTAAAACATCTTAAGATGGTTTTGAAGAAGTTGCAAAAAGAAAAATTGTTAATCAATTTAAATAAGTGTAGTTTCATGAGAACAAAATTATTGTACTTGGGTTTTTTTATTTCAAAGGAAGGCTTAAAGATGGATCAGGAGAAAGTGAAGGCCATAATCAATTGGCCAACCCCAAGAAGCATTTCATAGGTAAGAAGTTTTCATGGATTGGAAAGTTTTTACAGAAAATTTATCAAGAATTTCAGTGGTATATGTGCTCCAATTGTAGAAACCATTAAAGAAAGAAATAAACCATTCCATTGGATAGAAGAAGCTAATAAAAGTTTCAAATTATTAAAGAAAAAGATTACAGAACAACCTATTTTAGCATTGCCAAATCTCAATAAGTTGTTCAGGTTGAGACCGATGCCAATGGAACTGCAATATGAGTTGTTCTAAGTCAAGAAGGAAGACCAATCGCCTACTATAGCGAAAAACTCAATGAAGCCAAACAAAAATACTCTTCTTATGATAAATAATTTTATGCCATCATACAAACTTTAAAAAAATGGAGACATTATCTTATGCCAAAAGAGTTCATCCTTTACACAGATAATCATGCTTTACAATATATCAACAATCAGACAAAATTGAGTCAATGAAATGTTAAATGGATTGAATTCTTACAAAATTTTACATTTGTTATCAAGCATAAAAGTGGGCAGTCAAATAAAGTAGCAGATGCACTAAGCATAATCAACTTAATTATGCAAGAATTCCATGTGAATGTCTTAGGATTTGATGACTTAAAAGATATGTATAAATATGATATAGATTTCAAAGAAGCTTATGTAGCTTGTGAAAATCCTGTAAGTAGAGATAAAACTCCATGGTTAGATTACATGATGTAGGAAGGAATTTTGTTCAAAGGAAGTGACTCAGTTATGCATTCCAGGATATTCGATGAGAGAAAATCCATTAAAAGAAAAAAATAGTGGAGGCTTATATTAGGGGATTTTTGACGTATAAAATGGGCTTCCTAAGGAAATTATAAAATAATAGTGGAAATAATAAAATAAGATTAGATGACATCATCAAATTTTAGAGGGAAAAAAGAAAAAACTATGTTTCAACTTGTATTTTCAACTTATCTCCCTATGGGTTTACTAAAATTTCAAGTGGAAATACCCATTCGATGCATAATTTGATTCCTCATCCAAGGAGTACCCATGTTGCATACTTTCGATGGACCCTGCTACACAAAAAATGAGAAATAGATGAAAAATGTGATTGCAATCACATGTTTTCATGTATTTCTCATTTTTTGTGTAGCAGGGTCCATCGAAAGTATGTAACATGGGTACTCTTTGGATGATGATTAAATTTTGCATTCAATGAGTAATCTCGCTCAAAATTTGAGTAAAACCTTAGGGAGATAAGTTGAAAATACTAGTTGAAAAAATAGTTTTATTATTTTATTATTTTAATCTTTTTACTTTTTTACTCCAAAAATGGTGAATCATCCCCCATGGTTGACATCATCATTTTGAATCCTATTGGTTCTTATAAAGTTTATTTTGGTTGTACATTTTTCTTGGGAGACCCATTTTATACCTCAAAAGTCCCCTAATGGCATGTCATTTTGGGCAAGATAAAACTCTAACATAGTTATAACTATTAGCCACGCATGCAAGTAAATGTAAGAATGTTTGTTGAAAGATGCAGGATATGTCAATATGCAAAAAGAAGAATTCAGAACACTGGATTGTATCAACCCTTACCAATACGAAATCGACCATGGGACTTTATAAGCATGGATTTTGTACTAGGATTGCCCAAAACACAGAGAAAATGAATCAATATTTGTTGTTGTTGACAGATTCTAAAAAATTGCACACTTTATAGCCTATAAAAAGAAAAATGATGCAACTAACATAGAAAACTTGTTCTTCAAAGAAATAGTTAGATTGCATGGATTACCTACAAGTATTGTTTCTGATAGAGACACCAGGTTTGTGGGCCATTTTTGGAGAACTTTATGGAAAAAGTTAGGAACCAATCTCAGTTTTAGTTCAACGTATCATCCCTAGACTGATGGTCAGACAAAGGTGATAAATAAAAGTCCTGGAAATATATTGAGGAGTTTGGTAATCGAACATCCCAATCAATGGGATCAGGTACTTCCACAAGCATAATTTGCATATAACGACTCACTTAACAAAAGCACAAGATTAAGTCCATTCCAAATTGTTTATGGAATGTATCCAAGAGGAATGTATAAATTAAGGAACCTTAGAAAACAAGAATTCAGAAGTACAAATGTTGAAGATTTTGTAGCCGGTATGCAGGAAATACAAGACTGAGTCAAACAATAATTACAAGAAAGCAACAACAAGTATAAACAAAAAGTAGATTCTAAAAGAAGACAATTGGATTTCGAAGTCGGGGACTAGGTTATGACACATCTTTGAAAATGAAGTTTTCCTAAAGGGGAATATAATAAGTTAAAAATGAAAAAGATCGAACCATGCAAAATTTTGAGGAAATTTTCCTTGAATGCTTATGAAATAGAACTACCCAAAGGCTTTGGCATCTTGCCAATATTTTGTTATAAAATCATATATTACAGAGCAATGGAACACATAAAATATATTGCAGAAATATAAACATAGAAAAAATGCATAAAACAAGAGAGACACAGATATACGTGGTTCACCCAATTTGAGCTACGTCCACGGAGAAACAACCAGTCCTTCCTTTTATATTATCCAACAAAATGAAGAGATACAACCTACAACAAATCCACTGTAATTTCCTCTTCGCTCTCACACAATCTCGATTCTCCTCCCTCTTTGTCGCTCAGAATCCACATCTACATAGACGTAATACAATTCCCTCATATATAGCAAGGGGTTTCCTTCTAGGGAAAAAAACCCTAAATTAAACATAACTTCTACCGTCAGATTTCTGCCTAATGAACGACCTAGATTGACTATGAAATTACAACATTTTAAAAGGAAGTTTTACATCTATTTTTAGCTTTGGGGGTGCTGCCCCCAATCGCCCGCCAGAGGGGGGCTCCAAATAATTGTCACCGGCCCCCCTTGGACCCCCCTAGCGTCACACATAAATGGGTGGCGTTGCTGCCACAATATGAACTAGAGTCCAATGCGACGATACCTATGAATAAAGAAGATAATCAGGCTCCACACCTAACAATCCCCCACTTGGAGACTGATTATAGCAACTCCACCGCTGCTTCATTTGCTGGACAATGACTCCATTTTGGACCTGACTATTTCTCATCTTCATCATCATACTTGAAGACCTATTGAAATTGAGCAGAATCTCAGTTTTTCCCTGGTTACAACTTTTGTTAACATATCTGTAGGACTCTGGCTAGTGTGTATCTTTTCTAGCTTCAACTGTCCATCTTCCAACACTGATCGTATGAAATGGTACTTGAGCTATATATGTTTAGTATTGGAATGAAATGCAGAGTTATTTTCAATATGTATGGCCCTCTGGCTGTCACTGTATAACCTGCCCAACTCTTGCTTACCCAATTCATCCAGAAAGATTTGTAACCAAATCATTTCTTTACTAGCCTCTGTAGCAGCAACATACTCTGCTTCCATCATTGAGAGTGCAACAACACTTTGCAGTTTTGAAACCCAATTGAAAGTTGTTCCACCTACAGTAAACACATACCCTATGGTGCTCCTCCTGTTATCTCTATCACCCGCCATATTTGCATCAACATATCCCTGTAGAGTAATGTTTGAACCACCAAAGCATAATGCTTGATTTGTGGTACCTCTCAAATACTTGAGAATCCACTTCACTTCCATCCAATTTTATTTTCCTGGATTGTTCATGTACCTCCTTACAACTCCCACTTCATGTGCAATATCAGGCCTTGTGCAGACCATTGCATACATTAAGCTTCTAACTATTGATGCATATGGAACTTTAGACATATAAGCCATTTCTTCCTAACTCTTGAGACACACCTCCTTACTTAGTTTAAAATGGCTAGCCAAAGGTATACTAATTGGTTTTTCATTCTGCATATTAAACCTTTTCAACACCTTTTCTATGTACTCACTCTGAGATAATGTCAATTTTCGATTCTTCTTGTCTCTAGTTATTCTCATAACAAGGATTTTTTTTGCAACACCCAAATCCTTCATTGCAAATGAGTTTGCCAATTTTCTTTTGAGCACATTTATTTCCTGCATGTTAGAACCTGCAACAAGCATGTCATCTACATACAATAACAATACAATATAGCTGTCATCATTTTGCCTTTTGAGATAAACACAATGATCAGAGTGACATCTAGTATAACCTTGTTCAGACATAAACATGTCAAATTTTAGATACCACTGTCTTGGAGCCTGTTTTAAGCCATACAAGCTTTTCTCAACCTACACACTAGTTTCTCCTTCCCTTTGACCTCATATCCTTGTGGCTGTTGCATATATATATCTTCCTCAAAATCCAAATGGAGAAAGGATGTCTTTACATCTAACTGCTCAAGATGCAAATCTTCGGCTGCTACTAGACTTAAAATAGTTCTGATTGAAGTCATTTTAACAACAGGAGAAAATATCTCATCAAAGTCTATACCCTTTTTCTGTGCAACCCCTTCACCACAAGTCTAGCTTTATACCTTTTTCTACCTCCATCCTCTTCCTTCAAATTGTAAAGCCATTTATTCTACAATGCTGATTTACCTGCAGGAAACCTGACTAAGTCCCAAGTCGGGTTATGTACTAAGGAGTCCATCTCTTCTTTCATGGCTTGATCCCACTTCTTCCTAGTTTCTACCTGCACTACTTCTTCATAACACTCTGGTTCACCAGAATCAATCAGCAATACATAATATAATGAAGGAGAGTATCATTTAGGGGGTCTATTTATCTTAGTAGATCTTCTAACACCACTTTCAGGTATTTGAGGTGCTTGTTGCTGTTGTGGTTGCTATTTTTTTTTGGCTATTGATCATTATGATTTTCAGGCACCTTCACTTTTTTCGTGATATCATCAAACACTGTGTATTCTCCGTTTTCTTTTTCATGTTTCTTTTCCTGCATCTGATTCTTATACAAAACATTTTAATTGAATATAACATCTCTGTTCCTAATGATTTTGTGTTTTTCATAATCATAAAAGCGATAACCAAAATCATTAACACCATATCCAATAAAGGTAAATTTGTTTGATTTTGCCTCAAGTTTTGTTCTATTTTCTTTATTAATGTGGACAAAGGCTTCACGACCAAAAGTATTTAAAAATGAATAGTTTATCTTTTTACTTGTCCATGTCTCCTATGGAATACCACCATCCAAGGAACTTGAAGGCCCTTTGTTTATTAGATAAACAACAATATCTACAACATCTGCCCAAAATTGTAAAGGCAATCCTGCATGCAATCTCATGCACTTTGCATGCTCCAAGATTGTCCTGTTCATCCTTTCTGAGACACCATTTTCTTGTGGTGTTCCTGGAACTGTTTTCTCTCTGCGAATTCCATTCTCTGAACAATATTTATCAAACTCTTTATTGTAATATTCACCTCCATTGTTTGATCTGAGACACTTCAACCTTTTTCCTGTCTCATTTTCAACCAAAGCTTTCCATTTATTGAAAGTATCAAATATATCAGATTTATTTCTAATACTATAAATCCACGTTTTTCTGGTTGCATCATCAATACAAGCAACATAATAACAAGAGCCATAGAGAGATGATACCTGATCAGGTCCCCATACATCTGTTCGCACAAGCTCTTAATTTTTCGCTCTTCTTTCCTTTCCCAACTCCAAGGAATCTAACTCTCTTCAGTTTTCCATAAACACAATTCTCACAGAATTTTAAATCAACATGCTTCAAACCTGGTAACAAATTTCTTGAGCGAAGAATCTGCATCCCCTTCTCACTCATGTGCCCGAGCCTATGATGCCACAATGTCGTATCTTCTCTTGTAAAGGTTAAAGCATTAACCGAATTAGAAATACCATTGCATAAATATAATGTACCAACATTTTCTCCTTTTTCTATTACCAGGGCTCCTTTAGTGACCTTCTAGGTTTTATCTGTAAAAGTAGTTACACAACCTTCACCTCCCAACTTCCCTGTTGAAATTAGATTTTTCTTCAAATTTGGAACATGCCTTAGCTCCTTCAACAACCATTGATTTCCATTCTGCTGTTTTATGAAAACTGTACCCATTCCAATGATTTTACAGGGTTTATCATCACCCAATCGAACCTGTCCAAAATATCCTTGAACATAATCATGAAAATATTTCGTATCAGGTGTGGCATGGAATGAGGTCCTTGAATCTACCGCCCAGGCATCAATAATATTTTCTAATGAAATAATCAAAGCATCTTGCAACGCATCACCTGTCACATTCGCTTCATGATTGTTTTCTTGTTGCGCGTCTCCTTCTTTTCTGTTCCGAGACTTGCAGTCTTTCTTTAGGTGTCATTTCTTCCCACATTTCCAGCACACTATCCTTGATCTGGACTTGGATCTGCCTTTCCTTGACTTACTATGATATACTGGGCTCTTTCCTCTTTCCATTTTTCTTCCCCTAGTCTCTGCGGTCAAAGCATTACCTGATGTCTCACCGGAGCTTTTCCGTCGCATTACCTCGCTAAGGATTGCACCGACAACATTATCAAACTTTAAAGTACTAGATCTAGAGACAGAGTTACTAATGGCCATAACTAAACCATTCCAACTTTTTGGCAATGAGCATAGAAATAACAGAGCCCTAACTTCATCATCAAAAGTTACTTCTACAGAACTTAATTGATTGGTAACTGTATTAAATTCATTTAAATGATCAGCAACGGATCCACCTTCTGACATCTTCATATTAAATAAACGCTTCATAAGAAATACCTTATTTGAGGCCAAGGGTTTTTCATATAGTTTGGCCAATGTGGTCATTAAACCATCTGTTGTCGTTTCCTTTGAAATATTAAAGGCTACCGACGCCGCTAGGCACAACCGTATTGTTCCAAGTACCTTTCTATCAAGAATATCCCATTCTATGTTTATCATACTCGTCAGTTTCTTTGTCTTTCTGCTCAATGGTAGGTACATATATTTCTGATAGAAGTAATCTTCCATCTGCATCTTTCATAGTTGGTAGTTTTGGCCGTTAAATTTTTTGACCCTAAACCTACCATCTTCCACCATTGCTCCCACTCGAACCAAGAACCCTTCTCTCCTATGAGTTTGTCAGCCAAATAGGCCTTTGACTATGATACCAGTTGTTAGAAAATTATATATTACAGAGCAATGGAACACATAAAATATATTGCAGAAATATAAGCACAGAAAAAACACATAGAACAAGAGAGACAGATATACGTGGTTCACCCAATTTGGGCTACGTCCACGAAGAAACAACCAGTCCTTTCTTTTATATTATCTAACAAAATGAAGAGATACAACCTACAACAAATCCGCTGTAATTCCCTCTTCGCTCTTACGCAATATCCTCTCTCTTTCTCGCTCAGAATCCACATCTACATAAACACAATACAATTCCCTCATATATAGTGAGGGGTTGCCTTCTAGGGCAAAGAACCCTAAATTAAACATAACTTCTACTGTAATATTTCCGCCTAATGAACGACCCAGATTGACTACGAAATTACAACATTTTACAAGGCAATTTACATCTATTTTTAGCTTCAGGGGCACCCCCCGTGGACCCCCCTGGCGGCGCACATAAACGGGCGGCAATACGAAATGGGGTCTAATGCAACGATACATATGAATAAAGAAGATAATCAGGCTCCACACCCAACATATTTAATGTTTCAGATCTTTACCCCTTTAAGGAACCAGTAAATGATCCTACAGATGCACCCGTTAGTAATAAAATTCAGTGGGAGAAGAAACTAACTTCAACACCAACAAAGTAGATTGAATCAATCATCGATTAAAAGAGTGGCTAAAAGGACCAGGAATGAATAGTATTTTCAATACTTGGTTAAATGGAAGAATCAACCAACCAAACATGGTACTTGGATGACAACAAGAAAGATTTCAAAATATGGTACCAGTATTAAAGAATTCCAAAAGCAAAGCATATGAATGTATCTTTTCTTTCCTGGTAGTATGATGTAGGAGAATCTCCTATTTTTTATTTATTTAATTAGGAGAATTTTAGAAAATTCTATATTTTATGGAGACTTCTAGAATTTGCTCGAGATTAAGTAGTTAGGATAGGTTCTCAGAATTGAGAGGATTTCTCTCAACTTCCTCCAAATATCTAGGAAGGAGTTCTCTCTTTAAGGAAGTCTAGAGTTTTTCTCCAGTAATTCATTTGTAAAACCAAGTTTGGAGATAATTAATTATATATATATATATATATATATATATATATATGAACAACTTGTTCCTCTTGGCTCTATATCACATCTTTTGAAATTCCTTTGCAACTAGTACATTTATGGTGGAAATAAATGTAATTAGGAATTTATTTACAACATAATGACATGTAGATAGCTGCCCACCATTTTCTATGCAAATACTTGGTTATATTATGGTGGGCAGCTATCGATATGACATTATTGCATAAAAAATGGCGAACAACTATCCACATGAAATTATGTTGTGCAAAGTTATGGCACTCGGTGAATCCATTTTTTTTTTAATATAATTTTTATATCTCATAATTCAATTTAAAACCACATAAAAATAACCATCAACCAATTATAAACAAACAATTTACATTTAATTCGATTTATTTTATAAAATTTCAAAATATTTAGTTTAATAATTATTTTTTTCAAAATTTTAATAAACCTCAGAAAATCTATTATTAAAAAGTTAAAATTATTTTTAACCAAATAAAATACAATATAACTTTTCTTTTTACATGGTCACATGATGCTTCATTTACCTTTTCCCTATTAAAGTCGATACCTTAACTTCAACTTCAATTCTCACTCATAGATAGAAACATAAAGAAAATAGAACCGACTGCTATAAAAGTTATCACTAAATCCAAATTCCAACAGTTACAAGCATTTTCTCATATAAAGGGACGGACTTGGAAGTGACACTAGGATGGACAGAAAGGTCAATGACAATAAATTGGACATATTAAACAAATTGGTTTTAATTTGGTTTTTTATTAATATTTACATTAAAGCTATTTTACAATTTTAAGTTTGATCTATTTTATGTTAATTAATTAGGCCGATAGGCATTCTTTTGAATTAGTTCACAGTGTACCATTTTATTCTACTCGTGACATCTGGCACCATATATATTCACATTTTAAGCTCTCATTTATCACCATATAACCTCATATGACCTCACACTTTATGCCTTACGGCTGGGCTGGAATCTCTGCCCTATGCGTTGGATGAACAATGCCCTATTTAAATTCAAAAAATTGATTATTAATACCATTTAAAAATGTTGTTATTTCATAAAAAAAAAAATATTTTTCATTAATTTAAAAAACATAAAAATACCATTTAAATTATTATTATTTTGTATAATATAAATTTTGTATAATATAAATTTTAATGGTAGTATTTATAAATAACCATTTTAATTATATTAAATTTTATCACTTATAAATATTATAAAGTCAACATTAAAGTTCGTTTACATCAATTACTATTGCTTATTTTAGAGCGTGTTACTCAACGGTTATATGAATATTCGTTGTGTTATGAAACATGGATTTTGATTTTTTAAACGACATGCATGTTAACATTTTTCTTCTTTTTCAAGAATATTTTTTTGGTGGTTTATATTTTATTTGGGGCTTATTAAAGGTTTAGGTTTTTATTTGCATTTTGGTTTTGGGTTAAGTTTTATTTTTTTGTTTTTTTATTGTGTCGTTGGATTTGTATTTTACTTATGTGGATGTAAAGTTTTTCTCAACAATGTTTTTCTAATAATACAATTTGTATTTCTATTTATTTGTTTTGAACTCAGTGATTGTGGTAAATTTTATATACGTTTTTCAATCTTATCATTTTATTGTGCTAAGATTACAAACATAAAATATTTTTAAAATAATTTGTATGTTTTTTTTATTTTTGAGTAACACTAAAGGGCTACATGATAAATCTTTAGATCAAAGATGTTTCAGAATAGTGTGATGATGATTGTATCATGATGTCACAAAATGATTAATAACCTTCTTTTTACAAATAATCTTGTTAAAATTTCTCCCCGTCTTTCTCTCACATCTCTGTAAGTTTTGTTTTTGCCTTGGTTTTTTTTTCAGATTGCAATAAAAAAAACAGCCTTTTCCACTAAAAGTGGTATAGACAAAACCCCCAGTAATCTCATAATCACTCTCCTCACCAAAATACATTATTTCTTCCTTTGTTGCCAAAACTCGTCTTTGAGCCAGACTCGGGCCGTACAACCCATTTTTGTATTGGAAGAAATTTGCTCATATGTGCGTAGGGATGAAGCAATGAAAAATACTCTAAAAGCCTCATCATTTAATTGCGAGGATTTTCAAGTGCACTAACTTAGAAAATATGAACAACATAAAGATATTGATACTAGGAGCAATCTTCAAGTGAGCATCTAGAGTCTTCAACATCGAACAACTAAATCTTCACTAAATTCTTCAGCACCTTGCAACACTGAACACACCAAACACTTTTGGAATGCTAGATTTATGGTTCTCAAAATATATATCACACAGAGTGCAGGTTCCTTCTTATTAGATCCATAGTGATCTCCACATAACACACATGATATGCGTATGGTTTACAAATTTGGCACCTGGAATTTGTAAGGAGAGGTGTCAAATTTATTGACACATGTACACAAAGTTGGCAACAGAATAATAAGATAAAAAAATAAGATTTCATTTTTGATGAGCTCAGCTCACGTGACCGCTCACTTCGAATACCTACGTGGGAATTACGTGGCAACTTGCAATAATGGACTGCAGATTATTTGGTATACAAGTTGATTCGCCGGCAATTGGATTTATGGTCACTTCAATTATTCCCTGTACTTGCACCGGTGATTGGTACCTCCGTCTCCCGTTAACTGCCAACTGTCCTCCCTCGGACTTCTCGTTCCGCCTAGGTATGAGCGATCAAACCCTCGCTATGGTCATTTGGTCTGTGCCTTCGTTGGGTTCTGTAAGCTCTGCGTATTCGATGTCTTCTGGAGGTTTCGACCTGGGGTTTTTGCTGCTCGTCCTTCGATTCAGAACTAGTCTGTTTACAATGTTGGTTCGGTAAGGCCTGGTCTTCCTCGTTCTGTTTCTTGTCTCCGGCATTTTACTGGTTATCCATGGTCTGCGTTTGTGTTTTTGCACTTCTGTAAATAACTGTGTGAATGTTTATGGTTTCTCTCTATTTGTCACTGCATTCGACTGCCGACTAGACTGCTCCAGATGTTCGTTCTCAGGTTCCTGGTCATCCTTTCTCGTTCGTGGTAGGTTATGATGTCAACTCCCTCCAGCGCCTTCGTCAATCCACCAGGTAAATTCTCTGATTCTATGCTATCAGTATGTGCTTTCTCCTTACTCAGCTAACTAACGTTCTCGGCTCCTTTGTGAGCAGGGTATTCTGGTGTAGTTATTCCGGCCACGGCTCGCCAACGTCAGGTAAGCATTTTGTGGTTTTGTTTTGTTATCTCCTGTTATACATTTGTTTCTCCTTGCGTGCTCTCCCCTGTTTTTATGACACTGTTCTGGTGATTGTAGGGTCCGGTTCCTTGGAAGGATTGGAGTCCGACGACTTGGTTGGCTATTCAAAGAAATTCCACACCCGGCAGCTCGGTTATCTCGGTTTGTCACGGGTAGCAACACTCCTCTGTTCTGGTCGCTGTTGTTTGTTCTTTTCTCAAATGGATGTGTCGATGGCTTGTTGTGCCTCTGTCGGTGGCAGTCTCGGCTGTTGGTTTTACAGTTATTATTTCACTGTCTGGCTTCTGTAGTGGTGTCGAGGGTTTCCAAACCCATATGATATCTTGTCCGAATTTTACCAAGGAATTTGTTTTCTTAGCACGACAACTGTAACTATTGAATGATTCTGTTTCGACTGATATGTCTATAGAATGAATGTGCAGTGATTTTCTTTTGTTCCCTTATGTATGAATTTAGATGCAAAAAATTGTGAATACTCATCGGGGATTCATACCTGACAGTGTCTGAGTTTAATTTCCGGTCTGTAAATTAAGTTTTCGACCGATCTTGTTGTTTCTGCTTATGGGTCTTCTCGTGAACTGGAGGTAGTCTTTTCTTTCCTCGTCTTGGGGTTCATTCGTGTGCTGTCCAGAATTAATTCTCTCTCTTGAACCAACATGGTTTTTGTTTGCATGTAACCACACACCTGTCAATTTATCACGCACAAAAACTATGTATTGTTCATAAAAGAAAACTAAATGCTTTACTGTATAATGATTCAACTGTTTAGGGACGCTATAGAGGTTAGAATACACAGAATATTTTTTGTAAAATTCAATTCCTTTATTACCCAGAATATTGAAGAAGAAGAACTATGATGTTTTGTCCCCCTTTTTAACCATTGTTAGATGGTTGGCAGTTTCTTTCCAACTACTGTCAGTTATGTTTTGATTAGTTACATCAGTTTTGTTCCGAACTGTTTCTTTGTCGTTAGTCATTAACACAAGGACAAAATTGACTATCTTAAAATCCTAATCCTAAATAATTAACATTCCTACTGTTCATAATTACTGTTCAGTTACACGACTCTTACAGCGTAATTAAATAAAAGACAAAAAAAAAGAACCACATTATCATTCCAGTGAATTTACTCCTTCATTCCCTTCAGAGACCATTCCGCCTTTATTTTGTCTTTGTCCTGTCAGCCAGATGCTCCTGCATCAGGCTCCCGGGGTAAGAGAAAATCATGGCTCCGTTCCATGAGCTCCTCCACAGAATAGCCAGCCTTCTGTATCTGCGTCGCGTCGAGCCACGAACTGTCCTCAATTGGACGGTTTTTCCACTTGACGAGATATCGCAGATATTCCTTCCTGCGTGTCTTCTTGGCTACCTGGGTATCGAGAATCCCCTCAATCTCATGGGGTTGAACCAAAGGCATATGCCTCATCCAAGAACTGTCCTCAACTTGGGTGTCCCGTTCTGGCCATACCACACTGTCGTCCTCTGCGTGGGCAGTATATGGGAACAGGTCCGCCACATTGAAAATAGGTGATATGCCTATGTCAGGTGGCAGCTGAATTTCATAAGCGTTGGCTGAGAACTTACGCAAAATCTTGCAGGGACCAATCTTTTTAAATTTCAACTTATTATATGTGCCCTTAGGAAATCGTTCTTTGCGCAAGTGTGCAAGGACCTCGTCTCCAACATCAAATTGGACTTCCCTCCGCCTTGAATCTGCTTGCTGCTTATATTTCTGCACGCTGTCCTGCAACTTTAATTTTACCCGTTCGTGTAGTTCACTCATCGCTTCGGCAAAATCTTCTCCATCCGCACTTCTCCGCTCCAATTTCCCTAAATCTCGCAGTTCATGTATCCCCCGAGGATGCATGCCGTACAAGATTTGAAATGGGCTGTGTCCGGTGCTACGATTTGGCGAATCGTTATAAGCGAATTCCGCCTGAGCGAGAGCACGATCCCATAACCGTGAATTTTCCCCAGTCAAACTCCGTAACAAATTTCCCAAACTCCTGTTCACTACTTCCGTTTGTCCATCAGTCTGCGGATGATACGCAGAACTGAAATTCAATTGCGTGCCCAACTTTTTCCACAGGGTACGCCAAAAGTGTCCTGTGAATTTTACGTCCCTGTCAGAAACAATAGATCTGGGTAGGCCGTGTAATCTAACAATCTCTGTGAAAAACAGGTGAGCTACATACGTGGCATCACTAGTTTTTCGACAAGGGATAAAATGCGCCATTTTTGAAAACCTGTCTACCACCACCATCACTGAATCGTACCCTCGCTGCGTTCTAGGTAGTCCTAAGACAAAGTCAATGCTGACTGAGTCCCATGGCCTGCTTGGAACAGGTAGTGGTGTGTAAAGTCCAGTATTTTGGCTATGTCCCTTTGCTAGCTGGCATACTTTACACCGGTTCACATACCGCTGTACATCCCTGCGCATTCTAGGCCAGTAATAAAAGTGTCCGAGCTGCTCCAAAGTTTTGTCTATGCCGAAATGACCGGCTAGACCCCCGCTATGTTTCTCCCGTATGATATTTTCCCTCATCGAACAGTCCGGGATACACAACTGTCCACCTCTGAATAATAGTCCTTCCTGCAAATTGTAGTCCAACCACGGACTTGTATTTCTCAGCACAGAATTTTGGCAGGCTTCAAAGGCTTCCTTGAAGTCCGTGTCGGTCTGATACAAATCTTTTAGATGTTCAAATCCCATCACCTGTATTGTACTTTCCTGTAAGAGCAAAGCTCTTCTGCTCAAGGCATCTGCCACTTTATTGGCTTGCCCACTGATGTGTTTTAGCACGAAAGTGAAACTCTGTAGATATTCTACCCATTTGGCGTGTTTATGGTTTAATTTGTGCTGTTGCATTACATATTGCAGCGCTGAATTATCAGAAAATAATACAAACTCGTTGCCCAGCAGGTAGTGTCTCCAATGCTTTAAAGCTTGGACCACGACATAAAATTCCTTGTCATATGAGGAGTATTTCTGCTTGCTTTCATTCAATTTCTCACTAAAGAATGCCACTGGTCTATCTTCCTAACTGAGCACAACGCCAATAGCTGTCCCACTTGCATCACATCGTACCTGGAAAAGCTTGTTAAAATCTGGCAGCCTTAAAATTGGCCTCTCTGTAATCTTCCGCTTCAAAAGCTGAAAGCTGTCTTCCGCTGCTCTGGTCCAACAAAAAGGTTGACTGGCCTTTTTGATGGTGTCTAGCATTGGTGCACAGATTTCACTGAAATTTCTAATAAACTTTCGATAAAAACTCGCCAATCCGTGAAAGCTACGTACCTCAAACAAGCTCTTTGGTGACGGCCAGTTGATGATTGCTGCGATCTTTTCTGGATCCATCTTCAATTCATTTTCTGCGACTACAAACCCCAAATAAACCAGTTCCTTCTGCAGGAAAGTACATTTTTTAAAGTTTATCAGCAGTTTGTTCTGCTGCAACTTCTCTAGCACTCTTCGAACATGCTGAAGGTGCTCTCCCTTCGTTCTGCTGAAAATCAAAATATCGTCGAGATAGACTATCACAAACTTGCCAATAAATTCTTTTAACATCTCATTCATCAACCTCATAAAAGTACTAGGAGCGTTGCTCAAACCGAACGGCATGACTAGCCACTCGTACAGCCCTTCATTGGTTTTGAAGGTTGTTTTCCACTCATCTCCCTCTCTGATCCTGATCTGATGATATCCACTCTTCAGATCAATCTTCGTGAAATAAGCTGCCCCGCTGAGACAATCCATCATATCGTCCATTCTGGGTAAGGGAAACCTGTACCGAATGGTGATTTTATTAATAGCTCGCGAATCCGTACACATCCGCCATTCTCCACCCTTCTTAGGTGCGAGTACTGTTGGTACCGCACAAGGGCTCAAGCTTTCTCTGATCAGCCCCTTATCCAGCAGCTCTTGTACCTGTTTACGAATCTCTTCATTATCTTTCGGGCTCATTCGATACGCTGCTTTATTTGGTAGGCTTGCTCCGGGTATGAAATCGATATGATGGCTGATGCTCCTTTTGGGAGGCAACTTGTCCGGTAAGTCATCAACTACAATGTCCTTAAATTCTTCTAACATCTTCTGAATCTCTGTAGGCAATTCAGACATTTCTGTGTTCAGCAACACAGTCTTAGTTTTCCTCACGACCGCATAATTCACTTCGTTTTCCTCAATCTGTTTAATAAACTGTTTTCCTCCCACCAATAATGCCTTTGTTCCACTTGCTTCTGCTGTATCCTCTTCTTTGATGGGTACAAGTGTATGCTTGATGCCATCTTTCAAAAATTTATAGCAATTCGTCTTTCCATCGTGCATCACCTTCCGATCATACTGCCACGGTCTTCCCAACAGTATATGGCACACATCCATTGGCATGATATCGCAGACTACCTTATCTTGGTACTTGCCAATGTGAAATTCAACCTCGCACTGTTCATCAACTAATAGTTGGTGGCCTTTCTATAGCCACGACACCTTGTAAGGTGTGGGATGCTTAAGTCGCTTCAATCCCAGCTTCTCCACCATCTCGGTGGCAACCAGATTATCTGTACTCCCACTATCTATGATCAATTTACAACACTTTCCATGTGATTTGCAAACTATTTGAAACAGTGCCTTTCATTGTGTTTGCTCA
Organism: Pinus tabuliformis; assembly: GCA_031772625.1. Lineage (NCBI taxonomy): Eukaryota > Viridiplantae > Streptophyta > Pinopsida > Pinales > Pinaceae > Pinus > Pinus tabuliformis. Next base: position 1,284,172,290 of record CM062819.1, read on the forward strand.
GCCGTCTCCTTGGCTGGCTTCAACAATACTTTATTTAAAACCAACGCCTCTCCTGTTTCCGCCACATTTTCCACCTCCTGAGGTGGTGCTTCAGCTTCCTCAGGCTGTGCAACAAATGCTCCCCTCTGGCCAGCATGCTCAGCTTCCGGGCATTCATAGGATCTGTGCCCCCACTTGTGGCACCTGTAGCACTGGACATTGGCTCCCCTTCCTCGACCATTTCCTCTTCCTCGCTGATATGGTCGTCCTCCTCTCGTGCTATCCCCCTTCTCTGCTGTTCCTGAAGCTCTGGAGCTGCTGCCTTCCTCGCTGTTAGTGGCAGTTCTTCCTCTGCCATAGGACTGTCCTCGTCCTCTGCCATTTCCTCGCCCTCTCCTGTTATTCTGTTTTCTATTAATCTTTTCCTCAGCCTTTACAGCACTCTGAAAGGCTTCTTCTATATTCCGCGGAGAGAGAATACTGATCTCATCCAGTATTTCCATCCTCAAACCATTCACATATCTCGTTGTCTTCTCTGGAGTATCATCAGTATAACCAGCCCTCAGGTTTACTCGATAAAACTCCTCTGTATATTCCTTTACGGTCATACCCTTCTGTCTTAAATTCTGCACCTGTCGGTAAAGCTCGACCTGATAATCTTTAGGCAGAAATCTGCCTTTCAGTTTTGCCACCATCCTTGGCCACTTCCTTATCGGTAGCTTGTTCATTCTTCTCCTGTCCGCTTGGACACTATCCCACCACAAAGCGGCGTGTCCCTTTAACTTAGTTGCAGCAAATCTGACTCTTTTGTCCTCACTGATCTCTTCATTTTCAAAATACTTATCTAACTCACTTACCCAGTCCAGCAAAACATCTGCGGACAGACTGCCATCATAGTTAGGAATCTCAGGTTTGGGTTTGCTGCTGGCTAGCAATACCGACCTCAACAGTCTTAATTCTGGGGTCTCTTCATCTGATCCGTCTGTAGCAGTTACTGCCTCCTCTTCGCTGTCATCTCCAAGTTCTGGGTCTCTTCTCCTACCTGCCTCCACTGCTTCTAAACGAGCAGTAAGGGCCCTTAATTCTCCCCTCAAGCCCTCATCTGCTGCCCTGCGCACACCTCTTCCACGTCCTCGTCTTTGAACCTCCATATCCTGATTTCTTCAACAACCTGCTCTGATACCACTTGATGAGCTCAGCCCACGTGACCGCTCACTCCGAATACCTACGCGGGAATTACGTGGCAACTTGCAATAATGGACTGCAGATTATTTGGAATACAAGTTGATTCGTCGGCAATTGGATTTATGGTCACTTCAATTATTCCCTGTACTTGCGCCGGTGATTGGTACCTCTGTCTCCCATTAACTGCCAACTGTCCTCCCTTGGACTTCTCGTTCCACCTAGGTATGAATGATCAAACCCTCGCTGTGGTCATTTGGTTTGTGCCTTCGTTGGGTTCTGTAAGCTCTACGTATTCGATGTCTTCTGGAGGTTTCGACTTAGAGTTTTTGCTGCTTAGTCCTTCGATTCAGAACTGGTCTGTTTACAATGTTGGTTTGGTAAGGCCTGGTCTTCCTCGTTCTGTTTCTTGTCTCCGGCGTTTTACTGGTTATCCATGGTATGCATTTGCATTTTTGCAGTTCTGTAAATAACTGTGTGAATGTTTATGGTTTCTCTCTATTTGTCACTGCATTCGACTGCCGACTAGACTACTCTAGATGTTCGTTCTAAGGTTCCTGGTCATCCTTTCTCGTTCGTGGTAGGTTATGATGTCAACTCCCTCCAACGCCTTCGTCAGGTCACCAGGTAAATTCTCTGATTCTATGCTATCAGTATGTGCTTTCTCCTTACTCAGCTAACTAACGTTCTCAACTCCTTTGTGAGCAGGGTATTCTGGTGTAGTTATTCCAACCACGACTCGCCAATGCCAGGTAAGCGTTTTGTGGTTTTGTTTTGTTATCTCATGTTATACATTTGTTTCTCCTTGCGTGCTCTCCCTTGTTTTTATGACACTGTTCTGGTGATTGTAGGGTCTGGTTCCTTGGAAGGATTGGAGCCCGGCGACTTAGTTGGCTATTCAAAGAAATTCCACACCCGGTAGCTCGGTTATCTCGGTTTGACATGGGTAGTAACACTCCTCTGTTCTGGTCGCTGTTGTTTGTTCTTTTCTCAAATGGATGTGTCAATGGCTTGTTGTGCCTTCGTCGGTGGCAGTCTCGGCTGTTGGTTTTTTTACAATTATTATTTCACTGTCTGGCTTCTGTAGTGGTGTCGAGGGTTTCCACCCATATGATGTCTTGTCCGAATTTTACCAAGGAATTTGTTTTCTTAGCACGACAACTGTAACTATGGAATGATTATGTTTCGACTGATATGTCTATAGAATTAATGTACAGTGACTTTCTTTTGTTCCCTTATGTATGAATTTAGATGCAAAAAATTGTGAATACTCATCGGGGATTCATACCTGACAGTGTCTGAGTTTAATTTCCCGTCTGTAAATTAAGTTTTCGACTGATCTTGTTGTTTCTGCTTATGGGTCTTCTCGTGAACTGGAGGTAGTCTTTTCTTTCCTCGTCCTGGGGTTCATCCGTGTGCTGTCCAGAATTAATTCTCTCTCCTGGACCAACGTGGTTTTTGTTTGCATGTAACCACACACCTGTAAATTTATCACGCACAGAAACTATATATTGTTCATAAAAGAAAACTGAATGCTTTACTGTATAATGATTCAACTGTTTAGGGACGTTGTAGAGGTTAGAATACACAGAATATTTTTTGTAAAATTCAATTCCTTTATTACCCAGAATATTGAAGAAGAAGAACTATGATGTTTTGTCCCCCTTTTTAACCATTGTTAGATGGTTGGCAGTTTCTTTCCAACTGCTGTCGGTTATGTTTTGATTAGTTACATCAGTTTTGTTCCGAACTGTTTCTTTGTCGTTAGTCATTAACACAAGGACAAAATTGACTGTCTTAAAATCCTAATCCTAAATAATTAACATTCCTACTGTTCCTAATTACTGTTCAGTTACTTGACTCTTACAGCTTAATTAGATAAAAGACAAAAAAAAACAACCACATTATCATTCCAGTGAATTTACTCCTTCGTTCCCTTCAGAGACCATTCCGCCTTTATTTTGTCTTTGTCCTGTCAGCCAGATGCTCCTGCATCAATTTTTGTGATTGAAAATGGCATAATGATCAAAATCAAAACTCAAAAAAAAGTAGGTGTTTGTAAGATTCAATGGTTGGAAATGTCTTAATTGACCTCATTCGAATCAAAATCAACACTTAATCAAAAACTTGGGATTTTTAATAGTTCGTCTCTTATTGAAAATGCAATAATTAAGCTTAATATTTCATGGTTGGAAATGTCGTAATTGACCTCATTTTAATAAAAATCAAAGCTTAATCAGAAACTTATGATTGAAAATGAAATAATTAAGCTTGTTATCATTTTGTTTATGTATTGAAAATGCTTTAATTAAGCTTAGTGAGATAAAATTAAAGCTTAATGAGAAGTAGAGATGTTTTTATGTCAGCAACATAAGCTCGAGCTTATGGCATTGTTGATGCCACAGTGGAAGGTTGATCTCATAGCGGAAGATCCTCTTTTGAATTTATTTTTATAATGAACTGTAAACTGTAATCTCTTTGTTCCTTTTCAAAAAAGGGGGGGGGGAGAGTGATTCATTTCATAATCACCTGATATGGTATGGTTAGGATCAAAAGCCATGGTTTTTAAAATTATGTGATTAGAAATGACATTAAGGTTAAAACCATAATCCATTAAAGATTAAAACCACAGTTTAATTAAACACAAGATTTAGTTTCTATTAATGAAAGTGCCTTATTTATTTTAATTAATATCAAAATCAATAGCATTGGAGATTGGAGATTTTGTTTATATATGTATATATATGGAATATGGTGGAGTTAATTTGTATTATAATCTTGTGATTTTTCTTTTTAAAGTCGATAATTTCCTTGGTTTTATATTTTATGAAAAAATTTCATATTCAATTTTTATGTTGGAAAGCTAATTCATATCATGACCTTCCATTAGAATTGGAAACAATTTTTTTTTTTCTAAATTGGACTAAATCTATATTAAAAGAAAAACAGAGTATTTTACAACAGGCCGCAGCCTGGAAAGTTCAAGTCAATACGCATACGCATATGACAGAGATGCGTTGGATCATCATGACAGAGATGCGTTGGATCAGGATACATTAGATCAGAATGCGTTTGGAAATGACAATCCGGTTTGCGCATGTCGTGGCTAAAACCTGTGTGCTCCTGACGCTTGCACTGTCCATTCAGTGAAAGGAAATGTTTCAGTCTGTCCTCCTTACCAACATTACGCTGCCAGCAGAGGGCGTTCTCCAGCTCAGAGGTGGGCCTGAGTGAGCAGAAGAGGACCGCCTTCGTTGACTTGCGTGGCCCGTTCCTAGCCATTGCCATGGCCCCTGTATGTAACCCATTGCCTGACATTTTCGACCATTTCCTGCAAGCTTTCCAATCAGCGCCTCTGTGCCTGGATTGAAAAGTCCTGTTGCGCCAGAGCGATGCATTCCTTCTGGAGCTGTTCATCATTTATGTCACTGAGTGGGCCTGAGAAGTTGTGAGTCTGCTGACTGACCCCCTGGTTGGCCATTCTGTCTGCCACTTTGTTGGCTGTGCATCTTACGTGCCTGAAAATGATGCTTCGGGGCATCCTCAGTCTTTCCTCCATCTGTTCCAATCTGCTTAGTAATCTCCAACTTGTGGCTGTTTTGGAAGCTGAGGAGCCTGCCTGGATTCTGATGACCGCTTCTATTATTATGAGGGAGTCTCCTTCAACCTCAAGAGGATACATGTTTTCTTGCTCTGCTATGCAGATGCCTTTCCAGATTCCTTCCAGCTTCGCTGCATTGTTGGTGTCGATGCCAATGTTGCCGTGATAAATGTGTCTAATTGTGCCTAATTCATCTCTGAAGACTCCTTCGTAACCAGCGGGTCCTGGGTTTCCCTTAGCCGCGCCATCAAAGTTTAATTTGAACGAATTGGGAGCAGGGGGAAACCAGAATAGAGGAGAGGCAGAGCTGGACGGGGAACAGGGGTTGATTTGGACCGGAGTGGAAAAGTCCATGTTCCAGGCATTTAAGATAAGGCGTTCCTGAGGGAGTTCTGGCAAGTCCGCTGGTTGCCAATGTCTTAATGCCAGAGTCTCTCGGAGATTGTGCTGGAGGAGAAGCCATAGAGTGTCGAAAGGCTTGCTGGAGTTGTTGAAGACCCTATTGTTTCTCTCTTTCCATAATATCCAATAAGCGAAGCCTGGGATGAGGTTCCATAGCGAGTTTAACAAAGAGCTTTGAAAGGGATGCCTTGGCCAGTTTCTGATAGTTTCTGCAATATCTCCTTGTCTTCTGCCAGATCTTCTGTTGCAGTTATCAATTTTCTCCCATAGGAGAGTGGCAAGAGGACAAGTATCCATTAGATGCACAGCTGTTTCTGCGTTGAGATTACAGTTAGGACATCTTGAAGGGCCTATGAAGCCTCGTTTTTGCAGCTTGTCCCATGTGAGAATGCGCTGTTTGCCAAGCAGCCATAAGAAAGTGGAGACCTTGGGCCATAAACCTGGTTGCCATACTTGGTCCCAGAGTTTGTCTTTGTTTGCCTGCGTGGGAGTATAGCGAAGGTGATGTGCTTCCTTCGTTGTGAACATACCTTTAGGCGTGTGACCCCAGCGAAGCTTGTCCTGTTGATCAGATTGCTTAATTTTCCTTTGATTCAGTTCCTGCTCTATCTCTGTATAGGATTCGCCTTGCCAGTTGGCCTGCCAAGTGCTTGCTGGTTTCCAGCAATGAAAATCGTGAGAAGTTTGTTGTTGCCAGAAATGATGAACGTTGATGAGGTCAGCATGCTGCATATGGGCCTGCCACATTGGCTTGTGAAAGAGAGACGCTAGTTTTGGGAGTTGCTGCCATGAATCCTCCCAAAATCGAGCTGAGGTACCCGAATGCACTTCCCAGAAGCTGTGTTCCTGTATGAAGGCACTGTGGAGCTTGGCCGCATTCCAGATCAGGGAACCAGGAGTCGTAGGGCAGATTCTAATAAGATCTTTCCATTGGCATCCAGGTACATATTTTGCTTGCCAAAGACGAGCCCAGGGAGTGTGAGGTTTGGAGAGCCAGTTCCACCAAACTCGGGCTCCCATTGTGTTGTTACTTTGGAGGGGATCTCTCAATCCTAACCCGCCGATTGCTTTTGGTTGACAGACTTCATTCCAATTTACCAGTGCCCATTTCCTGTTGAGACCTGAGGAGCCCCACAGAAAGTTTCTCTGCAGATTGCGGATTCTTTTAAGAACCCATTTTGGAGCAGCTAAGACAGAAAAGAGATATAGGGGCATAGCCTGGAGAACGGATTTTATGAGGATAAGTCTACTGGCCATGTTGAGCGAGCGAAAGGTCCATGAGGAGAGCCTAGATTCCAGCTTGTCTATGAGGGTTCTCCAGGAGGCATTTTTAATAGCTGAGTCCAGGAGAGGAGCTCCCAGATATTTCGAGGGAAGCGTTGCAATGGAGTATCCCAAAATTCTTGCTATGTTTCTTTGAGTGGAGGCTGGAGTATGAAAGAAGAAAAGCTGGGATTTGGTGGCATTGATAGAGGTGCCAGAGGCTTCAGAGAAGAGAGAAAGCAGATCTTTGAAGGCAGAGGCTTCGTGAGATGAAGGGTGTCCAAAGAGCATGGTGTCATCAACAAACTGTTGGTGAGACAATGGGTGAAGACCATGAAGAGAGATGCCTTTCAGGGTTTGAGAAGAGATCGCTGAGTGAAGCAAACGGCTGAGGCCTTCAGCCATTAGAACAAAAAGAAAAGGGGAGAGGGGGTCCCCTTGACGGATTCCACGAGAGGGGCGGAAGGGCTTGGAGGGAGAGCCATTGAGCAGGATTGAGAAGCTGGGTGAAGAGATGAGGTTCATAATCCATCTAGTCCATGTTGCATTAAATCCAAACGCCAGTAGCATCTGTTGTATATAAGACCAGCTGAGTTTATCAAATGCTTTTGAAAGATCAAGCTTCAGAATCATACCTGGCTTTTTTAGAAGCTTCAGTGAATGAATCACCTCGTTTGAGAGGATTATGCCGTCCATTATTTGTCGCCCCTCTACATAGCCAGTCTGCTCCTGCGAGATTAGGAGTGGGAGAAGGGGTTTGAGCCTGTTGGCTAAGACTTTGGAAATAAGTTTGTAGATGACGTTACATAGTGCAATAGGCCTGTATTTGTCAGGCGTGTTTGACTCAGCCCCTTTGGGAATTAATGCTAAGAAGGTGGAGTTAAGCGAAGGGAGAATCCAATGCATTATCCGTGATTCCTCCACTAATTCCCAAACTTCTGTGCTAATCAGCTCCAAAAATTCATGAAAAAAATTTGTTGTGAACCCGTCAGGACCTGGTGCTTTACCATCTTTGATTTGAGCTATAGCCTCTTCCACTTCTTTCATTGAGATAGGTTGAAGCAACTGTTTGTTGTGGTCTTCCGTAATTGTTTTAGGGATGAGCTGTGTGATTTTTTTAATAGCCTGATCTCTGCTTTCTGGTTGTTCCTTAAGGATTTCCTGGAAGTGTTCTTGGAATTCCTTTTCTATTTCTTCATGCTTTTCTAATTTTTCCCCTTGCCTGTTGTTAATGAAAGCTATATTATTGTGCATCCTCCTCTGGATTGCGGATCTGTGAAAAAACTTTGTGTTTTTCTCCCCCTCCTTTAGCCAGCGAATGCGAGATTTCTGCCGCCATAGAGTTTCTTCCTGCTGTCTGCGTGTCTCGATCTCAGTCCAGAGGATCTGCTCCTGGTGCGCTCTGTCTTCTGTTCGCCCCTCCATAATAATCTTCTGTTGTAAAGTGCTCATTTGCTGCTCCAATTTTTTTCGCTGCTCAAATATATTGCCGAATTGGGTATGATTCCAATTTTTAAGAACCTGCTTGAGGCTCTTCAATTTCTGTTGAAATTGGAACATTTTGGTACCTTCAGAGGTTTTGAAGGATTTCCATGCCTCCTTCACCACTGATTTGAAATTGGTGTTGGTGAACCAAAACGCCTCAAATCGAAAGGGTCTGTTGCTTTTTGTGCCTGGGCGTGCCCATTGCAACAGAATGGGCCAGTGGTCGGATCCTCCGTGGGGCACAATAGAGGCCTGAAAATCCCCTCCAAGGTGTATGGCATTGTCCGAAATAAGAAAGCGATCCAGTCTTGAGGCGATGTGCTGAGAACCACTGCGTTTATTGGACCAAGTATAGACTCCATTTGATGTGTGAATATCCATGAGGTGATTATTTTGAATAAAGTTACGAAAGCCAATACTGTCTCCTTCTAGTTTCGTTCTGCCGCCGCTTTTTTCTTCCAGGGCTCTGATGATGTTGAAGTCGCCCCCTCCAATCCATAGTGGAAATTGTCTGTTAGAATTCAGAGTCGTGAGAGAATCCAGAAGCGCCAATTTCTGATTTAATTGTTGCGGGAAGTAGACATTTGAAAGGTGACCATGAATATCTGTTCCTGTGAGATGAAAAGTGGCTTGGATGAAGAAATGAGAAGCGTGGAAATCGTAAAGACTGAGAAGTTGTGGGTTCTAGATGATCGCTAGTCCCCCCGATGCGCCTGAGGCATCCACAGTGACAGAGCTGCAGCCGGCCCAGATCTTCCTCAGAATCTTTTCTAAGGTAGCACTGTTGCTTTTTGTTTCTTGAAGAAAAACTATGGAGGGCTTTTCTTGCTGTATCACATTTTTTAACATTCTATGTTTAGACGCACTGTTCAAACCTCTTACATTCCAGGAGAGGAGCTTCATGAGGAACTGTGGGGTTGAGATTTGTAGTACTTTGTCAGCTTAGGAAATCTCCCCGATTCCATGAGCAGTTCCCCTAGTATGATGGTCCTCTGCAGGTCCGTTTTGCGCCCTCTTTTTTTTGTTTCTTTCAGGATTTTCTTTCCATCCCAAGGGCTTCCTGCTTGTATTCCTAAGCATTTGTTGTGATGCACTTTGCTAAGAACTCCTTCTAGCCTTTCGATTTCCCATGGAGGGATTGAGTTATACTCTTTTTGTTTACAGGCTGTCTCCAACTTGAGAATATCTAAACCTTCTAAGCTAATACTCTCTGGATCTTCATCCATTTTTGAAGGCATGTTTTGTTCTTCCCTGAGATTATTGTCCTGAGTACTAAGGATTAGAGCCGCTTCCAGATCCATGAAAGAAGGTTGCGCTGCATTTTCTGGATCAGATATCTTATGAGCAGGGGAGACGGGAGGGCTTGAAGGAACAGAGTCAGCTGAAGTGGGAGGATGCTTGAGGATCCTGGAGGGAGAAGGTGTTTCAGCGTTATCCAAGGATGAAGCTGGAGGATTTTCAGCAGGTTCACTAGGGGTGAGTATTGCAAATCTGTTCTGGGAATTTAGCTTTTTGGATCTATCAGGAGCAGGGGTAGGTTTCTTTGCATGACGGCGGCGATTAGGGATTTTGATGAAGCCTTCTGAGTCTGTGCTTGGATCATTGACAGAGGGTTTGGGTTGAGGATTGAGGGGACAATCCCTGAAGAGATGGCCATGCTCATGGCACTTCCTGCAGCGAAAAGGAATGTGCTCATAATCTAAAGATTGGATCCACTCAAAGTCGTCGTGAAAAAGACTTACCGTATCTGCAAGATCTTTGGAGATGTGCATTTGGACACAGATCCGGGCATAAGAAGTGTATTTGCGAGTTTTAGTTTCCTCGGAAGCTTTGATGAAGGTCCCCATGCTGTTGCCTATGTCCCTTAGAGTTTCCTCCTTCCAATATTCTACAGGAAGGGAATACATTCGTATCCAGACCGAAGCCCAGCTGAAATCCTCCTTGTCTGGATCAAATCTTTCTTTCCATTCTCTTAAGAACAGTCCAGAAGAATTAAAGAAGTACGAACCTCCTTCAAATATTCGTGATTTGTCCTCTAGACAGTTAAAGATCGCCGTGAAGAAGCCTTTGGGGTCAAGCTGCAAAGTAACTTGTCCCTTAGGCTTCCATTTTGAAGCGATCTAGCCATTCAGGGCCTTTTAAGAAGGCAAAAATCCGAGGAACTTGCCGATGAGTGCATGATCCCTCATAAATTGAATTTCACCATTGATTCGTTCGCTGGGTAGCTCGACTTTGATTCTTTCAGCCTTTTTTGGTATGCATGTGGATGAAGTCGCCTTTGTTGGCGTCTTAGGAGCTTTCTTATTCCCGCCATTGTCTTTGCCAATGTCATCGCATGTAGCAACAACTTCTACTTCATTGGTAGCCGGATCTGGTCCTTGCTGCGTTTCAGAGAGGCCTGCTGGTTTGTGCAGAGGATCATTGTGTTTTTCCTTTGAGTGGTTAGAGGTTGAGCCAGAGTATGGAGGGGGGGTGGATCCCGCCCCTCCTGGGAGCGCAATCATTAGAGAACCGTCAGTCAGGGCGCTTCAGATTGCAGGTTGAGCGCTACGTGAGGCGAGGGTTTCAGTATGGAGAGCCGAGGCGATTCCAAATCGCATTTGCAGAGCGCATATGTAGAATTGGAAACAATTAACTTCATATCTTATTAATATTGGAATTGAAAAACATTAAGTTATTAACATTGGAATATATACTTGCTTTCCAATAGATTCAACTCAGGGATGTTTCTCTATAAGTTTTTATAAGAAATTTTTATAAACAGAGCAGTATAATTGTTTTGAATTTTTTTTCTTATTTTTTTTGGGATTCTATAGTATAATTTTTTTCTGAAGATATTGAATTTTTCTTATTTAAAATTCATTTTAAATGTACAAATAGACTTAGTGTCTGAAAATTCTCAATTTTTTTTGTTGTAGATTACATATTCAAAATTAACAATTCAAAAAAATTAACTACTAAATTTTAAAGAAAATAAAAACTTGTAACTATTAAAGTATAAATTATAAATTAATTTTAAATAATAATTATTATTATACATTTACAAAAACATGTAATAATATTCTTAACCATGGAGATCCACCCCCACTTTACCATATTTGCAAATAGGCTTTGTTACAATACCATGGCTTATCAAGATCATATGTCCCAAAAATCATCACTTGTTAATGTGACATTTTCTTTAATTAATCTATTTAATTGAAAGGGAAAAAAGAACATAGTTATTTTATAGGTAAATCTCAACTTTTTATTTGTGCATACTACTAATAATATTCTACATTATTCTATGGAGTTTAAATCCCTACCATCCACTTAATAACTTTTTATAATTCTGAAATTCCTATTAAAAAATATAAAGGTCTATTAACATAATTATTAATATTTTTGAGTTTATTTAACACTCTGTTTTTACATTTAATTTTAATTAGATTGTTAAAATTATTATTATAATATTAATTATTTCTAATGAAGTAAATGTTTTTTAAATCCCAACTATCCCAACTCCACTAAAAAACATTTTTTGATTTGTGGCAAAGATCTTCTAAAAAAAATTAATTTGGATTAAAAAAAATAAGTCATGGACTATTTTTTTGGTTTACTATTAAATAATGACGAAAAGATAAAATCTAAGTAAATGATTTCCAAATGATATCCATACCAGAGAGTATATGTAAATGTAAACATTCTAAATCTAATACAACAATTATTATTTCAAACCAAACTATAATTTTTCTAATTTCACAAATCCAATTTAACAATCTTATCGACCTTTGTTTACACCTTTTGAAGCAATTGCTAATAATAAACATATTAATCACAATGGTTAACAATGCGAAATCTATGAACTTATAAAGTAAAATGAGTGCAATGATAAATCGTAGGTTTTTTTTGGGTGAATATTTTTAAATTTAAAAATATATCGTTGGTTTTAGACCTTTTAATTAAGGAGAAATTGCAGTGGTTAAGATTTGGTATTTTGGTATTGGCATTTTTTTTTTAATATAAAAGTAAATTTATAATAAATTGTTTTTCTCCAGTATGTTGTGAAAATAATTTGGTGATAAAATTGTTTTTGTTTATTATGTTCTTTGAGAAATTTAATAAAAAATATTTTGGGAATATTATTAACTTTGATTAAAATAGAGGACAAACAAAAAAACATATAAATAATTTTAGGATAATATAAAAAAAACTACATTGAAGTTTCATTAATGTATATTACATATTATATTAACATTTAATCTACTTTTCTGGATGCGGGTGATTAAAGGTGCTGGTACAACACAACAAATGTGGGTTGGCAAGTGGTGCGGCCACATGGACACCCACGCTTCCACCCAGAAGCTCACTGCCGACATTAATGGCATTTTAATGCTTTGTGCGGGCCGAGGAAACCTCATTCTGGTTCATAAGATGGAAAATTTGGACCGCCTTTCCCCTGTTCCGCCTCTGAATTGCATTTGTCTCCTTGCTGCTGCAGAGTCGAGCTCGCGCACGTCAACGGGGAGACGATGCCAAATCCTTTGTTGTATTGAGATGGTAGATGATGCCCACTTCTCGCAGAGTCTACTTTGTTGCTTTCGAACTGCTGCTTCGGCCTTGAATCCTGGATCTGAACCACGGATTACCGGTCCTCCTGCTTCCACTGGCCATTCAATCCCTGGCACTGCTCCTCCTTGTTCTCGACCAGGCGAATATGCCTCGTCTGTGTCACAGGATGCGCTGCAGAAGAGGCAACAGCGGAGGAAGAGCAATTCGCCCTCCCTCGCTGTCCCTCTCTAACTCAACCCCTTCGGACTCTTCCGCCCCCTCGATGACGACTCATTTCTCGGGTCGTTATTTTGCCACCCGTAGCAGTAGGAGGCGTGCTTAGCCGGCTGGTTCTCAGAGTATTGAAGAGGCTCTCCAACCTTCTGCTGCTTCTATCCCGACTCTGCAACCCAGTCACTCTGCCCAATTCCAGTTTCGTTGCACGCTGGAGCACCCGTGCATTATTGCAACCATTTCAGTAGCTTTTAGAGAGGAGCCTCAAAGCTCTGAAGTCTCAACTCATAACATTCAGGAGAGGACCAACACCAGCAGAAGAAGAGCCCGTGGCAGCAACTCAGGGACGTGCAGAAGCCATGAAGAAGCTCTGGACCGCTCAGGTGCAACTCAGGGAGGCAATATTCCAGGCAGCTTCAAGAATGTGGATGCAACGACGAGAGATCAATAGGACGAGGAAGATGACATGGAAGCGTATAGGTGTTTGATTGTGGAAGAACCTCCTCCACCTAATGACACCTAGCTGGCCAAAGTTTTCTTCAGGTTTTGAGTTCCTAGCTACCAACCTTAGGGGTCTCTTCTGTTGTTTCTTTTATGAAAATGTTGTCAATTTTGATGTTTTGTTCAACAAACTCTTCCACTCTGGCGTTATAGGCTGTTACCCCTGTGTGGGTAGCAAACACTTCTAGTTTTGGACTGGTTTCCCCGGTGCGGGCAGTCATTTACAGTTATTGGTTGATAAACATGGCATAGTCTGAGATTTGATCTGTAGAGGCTGGTGCCTCCTTGTACCATTTTTTGTTACATTAATAGAATTAGTCATATTTAAAAGAAAAAAAAACATCTAATCTACTTAGAAATTAATAGTTGATTTGTGACATACTTTTGCCTAAATATTCTTAGAGGTGTCACTGATCATGTTCTCAAACTTCAACGCTTTTTGCTCTTTGTTTCATTCCCCTTTGTTCCATTCCCCTTGGCCCTTGGCTTCTAGTTGGATGCATTGGATACCTAAAAAGACAACATTGAAATTTATCAATTTGAATAACCTTCAACTTGCCAGTGTTAAGATGTTGTTAAAAAATGATCAAATAAAAATTAAATTAAAAAAAATCAAAATTATTTCCAAAATATTTTGTAAAATAATTTCAAAGGAATATTGCGAGAGCCATGAATGTTTTATTAACAACGACAAAAATGATTTATAAAGTAGTAGTGCTCAGGAGCATGATGTTGTGATGTTAATATTTATAATGTGTTCTTTGTTAATATTGACTTAAAAGAAAATATTTCCCATATTATTTAAATATAATAAATTTAGGTCTATAATAAATTTAGGTCTATAAACCATTCAAAATGAGAAATTTTATTAAGATAACCTTTCAAACATTGTACCTTATTTACACACCTTTATAATATATATATATATATATATATATATATATATATATATAAAATGATTAGTAAAAATTGACCTTACACACCCCTTTGTTGGGAATATCTCATCAAAAGAAGATAAAGAGTGGGGCTGAATCATTGAGTAATGAAAATGGAGGTGAGCATCATCCATTTTTTTATTAGTTCAATGTTTTACATTTCTTGTAAAACTATACAACCATGTAGTGGTGCGAATGTAGGTGAACATAATCCACCTTTTAGAAATCCGATGTTTTACATTCCCTAAAAAGCTATAAAACCAACCCTAGGATAGTAGGTAAAAATGGTCTAGAACCATAATGGATAAGCATTCTATAACTTTTTATGGAATTTGTACCACCCATTATAACATTTATAAGAGGATCATAATAATGTGCTTTTATGATTTTGATAGACAATGAAATATTTAATCCATATACAATGGGAAAATTGCTTTTATGAAATTTGTACCACCCATTATAGCATTTATAAGAGGATCATAATAATGTGCTTTTATGATTTTGATAGACAATGAAATATTTAATCCATATACAATGAGAAAATTGCTTTTATGAAATTTGTACCACCCATTATAACATTTATAAGAGGATCATAATAATGTGCTTTTATGATTTTGATAGACAATGAAAGATTTAATCCATATACAATGGGAAAATTGCTTTTATGATTTTTGCAATACTAGATTTTATCTTTAGATTTTTAATTTTCAATTTTGATATTTTTAAATTTAATTAATTATATTAAATAATTTAAAATATAATGTTTTTAATTTTTAACTCTATTATTTATATTAAATAATTTTATAAAATTTATAATATAATGTGATTATAAAATTGTAGTGATTATAATTTATATATTAATATTTATTTCTCTGATCTTTATAATAATATTATGTTTTCATAATTTTAATAAATAAAATTTTATATTTTAGGTTTATAATAATATGGAATTTAAATTTTATACATTTAACATTATTAAATTAATATAAATTATAAATATTTTATTTAAATAAAAAATTATTTAATATTTTTATAATTTATTAATTAATAATAATATAATTTATTTTATTATAATGTAAAAAAAAATATATTTTATGATTTACAAAAGGTGAAAATATGATGTTGTATATAGTTTTATTTTAAAACAAAATGTAAGTATATTTGTTGAATTGAGGTTTCTGTGATCCATAATAATTATTAAGAAGATTTTCAGCGTAAATCACATGTAGAAAACCTTTGTCGACGCGTTTCAAACCAACTAGTGTGGTTCATCGTCAGGACAAGTTGAGGAGTCAGATCATGGCTACCAATTATATAGGGAGAGCAGATCATCCAAACGGCTAGGTTGACTGGGTTGACCATCAACGACTATCTAAAACGGCTAGATTAAAAATAATATTAAAATATTAATAAGTCAAAAGTAATAGAATAAATAACTACTTGTAATATATCAGTTATTCAATTTTATCATATTAATATATTTTCTTAGGTTAATAAATTATTTAATCATATACGTAAAAAGGGGGTTTTATATAATAGAATGTTATATTATTTTATTTTAATTGTTATACTAAGTTACCTAATTCTAATTTATTTAATCAATTGAATTGCTAGAGAGGAGAAAAGGGGTTTATATATTAGAAATATTTATTTATTTATTAATTTATTTTAATTATGATTTAATGGAATAAATTATGGGTATGGATTAAAATTAATATATATTTCTATTTTTATTTTTATTTTTATGTTATTTATATGGTAAAGGTAGAAACTTAGTAACAAATAGGAATAATAATATTCATAAAATTTTTGATAAGGAAATAGTAATAAAAATTAAAACGAGTGTCAAAATTTTATTTTTTATTTTATTTTATTGTTTAAACAAGGAGGACAAGAACAGGACAAAAATAAATAAATAAATAAAAATAAAATAAAATAAAATAAAAAAATAAAAAATAAAATTTTGACACTCATTTAAATGTTTATTACTATTTCCTTATTAAAAATTTTATGAATATTATTATTCCTATTTGTTACTAAGTTTCTACCTTTACCATATAAATAACATAAAAATAAAAATAAAAATATATATTAATTTTAACCAATATTCATAATTTATTCCATTAAATCATAATTAAAATAAATAAATAAATGAATAATTAATTAAATAAATAAATATTTCTCATATATAAACCCCTTTTCTCATCCCTAGCAATTCAATTGATTAAATAAATTAGAATTAGGTAACTTAGTATAATAATTAAAATAAAATAATATAACATTCTATTATATAAAACCCCCCTTTTTACGTAAAAGATTAAATAGATTTCAAATGAGTTAAATTAAGTAATTTATTAACCTAAGAAAAATATATTAATATGATAAAATTGAATAACTGATATATTACAAGTAGCTATTTATTCTATTACCTTTGACTTATTAATATTTTAATATTATTTTTAATCTAGCCGTTTTAGATAGCCATTGATGGTCAACCTAGTCAACCCAGCCGTTTGGATGATATGCTCTCCCTATATAATTGGCAGCCATGATCCGACTCCTCAACTTGTTTGGATGATCTGCTCTCCCTATATAATTGGCAACCATGATCTAACTCCTCAACTTGTCCTGACAATGAACCACACTAGTTGGTTCGAAACACGTCGACAAAGGTTTTATACATGTGATTTATGCCGAAAATCTTCTTAATAATTGTAAGTATATTTGTCAAATAAAAGTAAAGAAACATATTTTGGATACTAAGATAATGTCTGTTAAGAAATCAAGTGCGATGTTATGCATCTAAATAATTGTATTTTTTTATTTTTATTATGGAAATATGAAGTATGTTTTTATTTTGAAAAAATTAGTAAAGAACCATATGGATGTCTATATGCATACCTCGTGGACTATGCTTTCTTTCATGGGTATAAAGAGGGAGATTCCCTGATTTTTATGGTTCAAAGAATTTTATTTATCAAGAAAAGGCAAAGTGATTCTAGATCTATGCGTGTTGGAATTGTTGTCATTGATGGGAAAGGGTATTGACATGCTTGATTGGTGCTCGTATATTGTTGAGTAGGTGTTGTTGATCAAGAAGTGAAGTAGTTGAGTATGTGTTATTTGTTAGAGGTATGTTGTGATGTGAATGCTCGTTTAGATGTTGTGATGTGAATTCAACCCAGTTGTTTGTGAGCCTTAAAGATGCTTGGTGATTAGAGTATTTGGTTGATGTGTTACCAGTTAGACATGGACAAAGTATTAGTTGATGGTGTTTGTCAATATAGAAAAAAGGTGTTGTAGAGGTGCACAGAGATGTTGTGATATAAAATGCTCGTGTATGTTGAGATGTGTAAGGCTTTGATTGATGGTTTTAATATTTAAAAGTTGAAATAATTTGGAAATGAAAGCTTTTCACTTCATATTCGTGCATGGAATACTAATAGTTAACAAATTGTGTCTACAAAAGATGTACTTTTGGAAGGTAGAGTTAGAGGGTTAGAGAGTTGATTGAGTTGTCGTGAGACCTAGTTCGTGAGTTACTTGACACAAAGAGAAAGAGGAAGAGGAGAAAATATGATGTAGAAATAAGGAGAAGGAGCAAGAGATAAGCAACTATAAAGAAGACAAAAACATTGTTCAAAACATAGACAAAGACCAGGTAAATCAACACATTAAATCTTGTATGTATCAGGGGATTGTTTTCTCCTTTCAGGTAGTAGCCTGATAAAGAGAAGGTTGGAGCTTGTTGAAGAGGGAGTAGGAGCTTCCTATAAATTAGTAGCTTGTAAAAATAAATCGAGGTAGAAACCTCTTATAGGTTGAAGCCTAATATAGAAAAATATTGTAAAAGAGGGAGGAGAAGCTTCCCAACAACTTGTAGCTTTCAAAATAACAGAGAAGTTGGAGCCTCCAAAAGTTGATGTAATAGAGGAAGTAGGAGCTTGCCTTTGCATCACAACAAGAACAAAGTTGTGGTTTTTCCCTTTATGGGTTTCCACTTATATATGGTGTCCACATGTGTTTCTTTTATGTGTGTCTCTTATGTTGTGATTTAAATGTTGTTTACATATTAAATATGCTATTCATATGATGTTATGTTGTTCATTTAATAGTTAAGATAAATATTAATAGGAAAAGTAAAAACATAATATGATGTCCATGAATGCACTATACTGACTCACCCCCCTCTTATTATAGTCAAGTTTCCAACAATTGGTATCAGAGACGGTTCCTTCTGTATTAGCTTAATAGCTGGAAAGTAGACCTAGTTGAACCATGAATTATCAAGGTGTACGTGCCTAGTACATCAAACTTTTAGGAATGGAGAGAGAAGGTGAAATATGAACTAATAGGTTATGGACCTAATGTCCAGAATATAATATGCGATGGATATAGTAAATATCCCCCCTCTATGCAAGAATAATAGTGGAATGCTTAGGCTAAATGTTCAATTTACAACAATCTTCACGATTTGGATCTCAAGGCGATAATATATCTCAAATCTGCAAAAGAAACATGGGATAGGTTGTAGGTCATTCATGAAGGAGAAACCAATAGCAACAAAGTAGAAAGAGAAAAGAAGAAGAAGAAGAAGAAAAAAAATTCCTCTTAGAAAGAAAGTGTTTAGTTGAATGAGACTTGTTCTCCTAGTGTTAATGTACCTGATTATCATGAGGAAAAGACAGATGAAAGCCAAGCTAAGCTTGAATCAACCTTGGTTGAAATAGAAAGACTTACAATAAAAAACAAAGATCAAAATAAATTATTGCAGATATATGATGAGAAAGAGCATGAGTACAAGGAAGAAATCATTAGCTTGAGGACATAGTTGGAAGAACGAGGAGAACTGAAGAGGTGATTAGCAATAGAATAAAGGAAGGAGAAGAACAGTGTGAAAGATTAGAAGTTGAGGTTTTTTTAGTAAGAACCGAGCTAGATAAAAAGAGAAACAATATAAAAATATAGGAGAGGAGGTTGTCTCCATGAAAATTAAGTCAAAAAAGAGTATTAGCTCAAAGGCAACCACTGAAGTTAATAAAGCACCACCAAATTGGCTTGTAGGAGAAGGTATCAACAACATGATTAGTAAGGGAACAAAAAGAACAAGTAGTAGAATCAAAAGCAAAAAATTGAGTCAAATAAAGTGTCCTTTGAAAGAAAGTAATTTTCTCCCTTGAAAGATGTCAAATGCTTCTCTTGCCGTAACCTCGAGCATGTAGAAATTGACTATAGAAACAATCAAAGCAATGATTATGAACATAAGATGTAGTTGGTAAGGAAATTCCCTCAAGCAAGCAATCAAAGGAAATCATTCCCTATAAGAAGACCATCAACCATTAGGTACACAAATTCTTTCTATGGCTACTATGATACGTGCAATTATTTTGGACATAAAGTTGTTGATTGCAAACACTAAGTGACACAAGAATCTACACAAACACCTTCCTACATTTCTTGGTCACATAATATGCTATGCATGTGACAACTTTGGCCACATGGCCAAATATTGCAAGCTATCTTGCACCTTAAAGAAATATAGACAAAAGAAAGTCAGGTCACTCAAGGCAGAACGAATAATAAGCCAGAAGGAAGTGCACACTGCAGAAGGTAGCCCACCAAAGTCTAGAAAAGGAAGAGAGAGCAGTATGTGACTTCAATAAAAAAATTCAAATCAACATGGCCTCAAGGGGAGTTGTTCAAGGAAACAAATAAGAATTTGGTTAGTGTTAGAGTAGCAACCATGAAGTTTAAAGCCTCTCAAGCGGAGAGCAACCCCAAACAATGTTCCTTGAAAATATGACAACCAAGAATATGAGTCTATGGTTCATGTATTTTGCACTAAGTAGCATGGACGTGTTTTTGGAAATGTTGGATATGAGGCAAGGGATTTTGTAGGTTCAAGAGATTTAATAGGAAGAGTGATTCACAAGCAAGCATACTTGCCTTCCATCACATCCTTAAAATCAAAGAATTAAACAAGTCTCTTTTTATTATTATCCAACTTGAGAATCATAAAGACAATGTGCAATTGATTCACAAAAATGAGGCCAAATCGAGTCAAGCAAACACTATACCCGAGCAATTCAAATAAAACTTAACTATAAAAACATGAGAGGGAGAACACTATTGGCAATCAAAAGTTTTAAAAAATTATGCTCCTTATATTATGGATCGATACTTATGTTACCAATAATGCCACTAATGGTAAGCATGGAAACGAGAAACATGATTTTATTGCTAGAAAAAATAAGACATATTTGGTTGTGATACATAAGCTAGTGTCAAAGAAATCTCAAGTAGAAACCGTTGGTTCCATCCATAGTGGTGAAAAGTCGAATTGCATTGTGTGGATCTGAGCCAATGTACTTGTTGAATATTACGCCAGATAAATAAGATCAACAATGAAGTAGCAGTCAAGGAAAAAATATCAGAGTCGAAGGGCGTTTAGTGGTCGAAAATAAATGGTCGACATATATATCACATGACAATAGTGAATTGGGTACTTTCAACTCCACTGTGTGACGAAGATAACACCATTGGAGACTATATTGTCTTTGAACAAGGAGAATTTGAAAATCCATTCACTCCATCTCAAGCAACTTCAACTATGAATCCATAATATATCCATCACATACTTGTTTGGTTGTGTTATATTCTTTCCACGACTAGCCTCAGTAGTTAAATTGGGGGGTTAGAGGGGGGGCGGAGCCCCCTCTTCATTGCGCCAGGCACAATTTAAAGAAAATATAAATTGATTAATATAGTTAAAATAATAAATAAAGAAAATTATTAGAAATAAACTAACATATGTTACAAGTTAAAATTTTGAAAGCAACTGCAAAGAAGATAGAAAAATATTATGGAAGAGATGGAAATTTAATAATATATATTTTGATTATAATATATTTAATTATAAGTTATGAGATACAACATAATAGAAAAAGAAACATGACACAAAATCAAATTTTCATATTTTAGACAAACAATAGGAAATGAAATCAATGGGATTGTTGTTGGAGTTCCATAAAACAAGGGAGAACCTAGCTTGTAGAAGTGCACTCTTGAAATTAAAGAAGTGTATTCAAGAAAAGGAGGAAAAGCAAAGGAGGATACTCTTCAAGGTTAAGTTGAAGCTCAATGTTTAGTGTTATAATTTAGGATATTAATATATCTTTTTGGATTATAGTAATTTGTATGTTTTTACAAAGGAAATTTTGGTAGAATATGCATGATTTCGTTTTGTGAATGGTAGAGTGAACCATTCAAGTTATATTGTTATAATTTTATTGTTGGATTTGTTATTTGAGGGTAACTAAAGTTTTTTTCTAGGAAGCTTCCTAATGAATTCTTGGGAAAAGTTGTACAAGTTAATCTCTTGTCTCTGCAATTTTTTTTTTTTTTTGTAAATGTGTTTGTACTTACGAAAAATTGGTTCCTTTGGTATAAGCTGATTTCGCTCAGTGATAAAAATTAACTTTCCTTGACTATTTCATCTACATGCAGCTGTGGCAAGGTCTTTTGCAAACAACACAATGCGAATAGATAATGTGACCTTAGAGACAATTTTATTCTTACATAACTTTCTAACTAATTTTGCAGCTTATTTTTAAAGGGGGTTTGAAAGGTCTGTTTAAAGGGGTGATGAGTTGCTTTGATGTTTTTATTTGAAATAGTTGGCTTGCATATGAAGAATTCCATGGTTAGGATAAAACGATGAGAAATTATTGTCAATTGTAACATGCAACTTTAAGATGCAATGAGGAGATATTCTTGAAATGAAAGAAACTAGGTTATGAAGCATACGTTGGTGTAAAACATTATCCAAGGATGAGAGATATACATTGGTGTAAAACATTATCTAATTCATCCTCAGTGAAAAGTGAAGAGGGGATTTTAATGGAAGAAAAGGAATGGGATGATGAAGTACTAAAATACAGCTTAGAAGAGATACGATTACAAATTCTCTTACACATGGATCCTTGTCAATATAAAATGTCATATTTGGAGTACATTATTTGATTTTATGCTTTTGTATGAGTTGTAAGGTTAGTAAACTGTTTGAATATACAATTGCATTTTGAAGTTGGGTATAATTTTGGCACTTGATGGGAACAGAGTGATGCACTCGATGTCCAATGCTCAACATATGCAGGTTGGTATGAATCAAAATTGAATAGTACATAAAACACATAGATGTTTTTATCGACCTCAACAAATCTTATGGAGACATTTGTATTTGCAAAGTCAGAGTTAAGAAAGGGATTAAGAATACAAGCTTATTTTAGCGCATTCCAATGTTGGCCACATCAAAATTTTAGTCCAAATTGGATTCTCATGTACTCAATTCATTCACAATCTATTTGGAGAAATCTTGACAATTAATAAGAACAAAATATGAGGAGAACACTGTCATTTCCTCCACCAATTTCAAACCGAAGTGATATGATCAAATTGTATTCATTTTTATTTTCAACCTAGTGAGCTTATGGATTGTGTTTACATGTTGGTTTCATCTTCAGTGCTACTCTTTCCTACGCCTCTGCCTTATGTTGTTTCGTTGCAACATGTGGTGCAATTGCTAGTAAATATTTTATTACGTATGAATTCTTTGCCATGTCATTAAGACAACACATGATACTTCATATCAATTTGATTTTTTAGACATAGAAATTCTACCATAGATTATTTATTTTCCATTGAATTAGGATGAGTATAAATTTAAAGTTAAATAAATAGTTTGTTACAATAATTATCTTAAGGAATTTAGACTTCTGTGATCCATAACATTGTCTAGATAATCTTCGGCAAAATCACATGATCAATCTTTTGTCGACGCGTTTCGAACCAACCAGTGTGGTTCATCGTCAGGACAAGTTGAAGAACTGATCTGGCTTAGCTGATTAAATAGAGTGTGCAGAGACTCCAACGGTTATATTACAATGGCTAAATTTGACCTGAGGATCAAAGTCAAACCACTGACTTTATTATTAATAGAAGTTAATTTAATAATATAATAAATTTATTGTTTTAAATATAATGGTCATTATATCTTCGAATTTATTAAATAACTTATATTTATTATTAACCCTAAATTATTTAAATATAAATCAATAGTATTAAATTACTTATTATACTTAGAATTTAGTTACAATAGGTAACTTGGTATTTATTTAATAATAAATGTTTAAATTAAAGGGTCCAATGGTAACCAAATAATGGTAAACTAAACAAAATGGTCATTAATAAAATTATAACTACATATAACCTATATTTATTATTATTCCCAAATAATTTAAATACAATAAATAGTATTAAATTACTATTATTATAAAGTTACAATAGGTAACTATGTATTTATTTAATAATAATTATTAAAATTAAGGGTCAAATAAATCATTTTTATTAATTATCTAAATGGCCTATTTGAAACTAAAATACTAAGTTCATACAATAGTTTAGTTTATTAATAATCTATATTTACTTAATAATTTATAATTCTAATATTATAAATCATTATTATGTAAATCAAAGTACAAAAAATAGATTAGTAAATATTAGTACTTTGATTTTGTACTTTGATTTACATAATAATGATTTATAATATTAGAATTATAAATTATTAAGTAAATATAGATTATTAATAAACTAAACTATTGTATGAACTTAGTATTTTAGTTTCAAATAGGCCATTTAGATAATTAATAAAAATGATTTATTTGACCCTTAATTTTAATAATTATTATTAAATAAATACATAGTTACCTATTGTAACTTTATAATAATAGTAATTTAATACTATTTATTGTATTTAAATTATTTGGGAATAATAATAAATATAGGTTATATGTAGTTATAATTTTATTAATGACCATTTTGTTTAGTTTACCATTATTTGGTTACCATTGGACCCTTTAATTTAAACATTTATTATTAAATAAATACCAAGTTACCTATTGTAACTAAATTCTAAGTATAATAAGTAATTTAATACTATTGATTTATATTTAAATAATTTAGGGTTATTAATAAATATAAGTTATTTAATAAATTCGAAGATATAATGACCATTATATTTAAAACAATAAATTTATTATATTATTAAATTAACTTCTATTAATAATAAAGTCAGTGGTTTGACTTTGATCCTCAAGTCAAATTTAGCCGTTGTAATATAACCGTTGGAGTCTCTGCACACTCTATTTAATCAGCTAAGCCAGATCAGTTCTTCAACTTGTCCTGACGATGAACCACACTGGTTGGTTCGAAACGCGTCGACAAAAGATTGATCATGTGATTTTGCCGAAGATTATCTAGACAATAATTATCTTTATAAAAAAATATTTATTTTATTTATATCATATATATACACATGATTTGATATAAAGGTCATAGACATTGTAATTTCTTCTCCTTATTTGGTGGAATAAGCTAAAGATGGAATAAAATGTGCACAAACACATTTCAATAACAAACTTTTGTAACAAACTATGAGGTTGGGGCTAATGTTTCATCCAAAATTATCTATGCATCTATCTCTATTTTGTTTCAAGGTTATTGAGGCGAGAGGCTCATTATACAGCCCAGTATGATATGTAACGATGTTCTTGGTCATCAAAATTGAAATTTTGCTCATGTCAGCCAAAATAAAATTTTTAAATAATCTAAAAGTAAAAAAGAAAACTCTACAAAACATTTAAATAATGTGAGGTCATAAAAAAATTTGCACGTGAAAAAAATTGGATCCCTCTCGACTCATCATAGATCCTTATTTAAGATAGATCTATGTTGGTGTAGTCCATTAATTACTTTTGTTACTTCCCTTCATTGTATTCAAATCTGTTTCATTATTAACTTTAAGAATTTATTCATGTATTTAATAATAAGTATTGATTACTTTTTACATAAAAGATAAATACTAAGCAACAACACTATATTACACTTATTTTAAACATGTAAAAAAATTAAAACAATAATTATTTCACCATACCATTTTCCCAGGTTAAAGTATATATTTTTGTTAATATTATTAATCCAAAATTTTATAATTTAAAATAATTAAAATATATTTTTTAATATTAAATTCCTTTTTTATTAAAACTATGTCTAAATAATTAAAGTTATGATTTTATAAAATAAAATTATATCATCCGACCTTTTTAAAATTTTCAAGAAATCAACTCAAAAAAATCAATGTTAATAAAACAATATAGAATACAAATAAAAATTCACATCCAAACAACAAATAAGAAAATAAAAAGTGTATGACCACTAAAACGAGTTTGAAGTTGAAATCTTACCCCAACCCCAAAAAAACGGTAAAAATCAAAAGTTTGGTATGGCATGGACATCAATTACAATTGAAATGGAACAAAACCATTCTTTTGTCTTTTGTATTTTATTCGGTCTTTATTCCAAATAAATGTTTGTGTTCATTTATTCGTTATAAAATCTTATATAATTAGATTTTTATTAAATTTATTTTTTATTATTTAAATTTACTTTACACAATTAACTACATACTTTCCACGCTGGGATTCCAGCGTTGTTTTGCATGGTTATGCTTAGGCTGGTGCCCGGCCGGCGAATCGGGACACGTGGCAAATAATTTTTAGTGACGTCATGAGTTTCACTGTAATGTCTTTGTGAGAACACTACAGGTTTCTTTTATTGGACACTGGATTTTTAATTTTTTTTTAATGAATATGAAATGAAATGATATTTTAAAGTTTATAAGATTAAAAATAATTGATGAAATTATTAGTTTTTTATTTTTTGTTTTTTGCAATTCAATTATTTTCCAATTCAAATTGATGGAGCTGGCCTAACCTTTTAACAATCCCCTCACTAAAAAGGCAATGCCAAGAAACTGATGTTAACATGTTCTCATAACTTTCTCTGATGTCTTTGAATGCATCACATTTCAAAATGAAATGCTTTTCCGATTCCACAGCCCAGTGGTTCATACCCGTTCTTCCCAAGTTTCTTTAGGTCTTTTCCACCATCCTGTTTCACACGGAAGTTGATGTGAATTGGTCCTTAATTGAGCAATAAGAACCTTTGCCCTCCACAGAATGCTAGCTCCAATGAACTCTTTTTGTTGTAGATCACAAGTAGGGTTGAATTCCTCAATGTAATATTTCTTCTTTCTACCCAACTCTTTTCCCCATACCTTTTTACGAAACTGCTTAGTAACAAAATCCTTTAGCTCCTTGCTATTTATGGGTCATGCATTGAGGTAGATATTCCATTTTTGCATCTATGTGTAGTTTTGTTTCATCCATGTTTTTTTTCTTTCATTGATGCCTTCATTGAAGATAACATTAGGCCATCTACCTACTCTCATTTGCTGAATTCCTTTTAGATATCTTATGAGCCGGCACCATCGCAATTGCTTCAACGGGAGTTGCTCCTATTTCACTCAACATTATCTCATAAGGTGCGGGACCTTTTCTTTAACGAAGGTCGAACCTTCTTGATATATGTTCCTCTTTTCAAGACATGATAAATTAGCGTAAATATTCCTTCTCCCATCCTTTTCGATCCAACTTTTAGGATTCGAGGCCTTCCAAGCATTTTAAGTTTCTTGGGCTATTATTTTTATGATTTTTTTTTTTTAAATTAAATTATATTAAAGTTTTTTATTTTTATTATTATGATGTCATATTTTTTTCCAGTTATCTTTAGTGTGATTTTTTTGAAGCTTTTCTGGTGGGTTTTTCTAGTCTAATTTCTCTAAAATCCGGCAGGAAGTTATTGAAATGACAATCTCGATGGGTAAACTTATTGAAATGACAATCTCGATGGGTAAACCCTGCACGATGGAAGTGCACTAGGGGTTTCTCAGGGTTCCAAATCCATATATACAGTAAAAAAACTAGTTTAAATAATACAAATTAAGATTTCACCTCAACATTTTCTGTCGAATTCCGGCACTGGAAAGTCTAAAAAGTTGCACTAAAGACAACTCCTATTTTTTTTTAATTAAATTATGTTAAAGATTTTTCTGTAAATTTTTTGGAGGACAATTTTTTTGAAGTATAAAATTTGACAAAAATATTTGCATTTTAAGAGATTTGACCTCTTTCCAAGCTTGATAAATATGTGAATAAGATAAATTTATATTTAAAATACTATATATATATATATATATTGTGTTTTTGAATACATAAATGGGTTCAACATCTTCAAAATCCTCTTAGCTACTTGAATTGTGTAGACTACACAACTTAAACTTACAATTTCAAGAAATCTTTATTGGATTTTAGACAAAAATGAAAGAAGAATATGCCTTAAAAAAGGTCAATGTGTAGAATAATGATGATGATGATGATGATTAATGTTCACTAAGACCACTAAGACCAATATGATTTATCAGACCTCTAGAAAATGAGAGATTAGTTGAGATTCTTTAATGTTTTATTTCTATGATCGAAAAGAAGGGAGATAAGCATTCCGAGACCACCATAGTTTTGTTGACTTAACAAATCAAGAGGGTTGGTAGCGTAACAAAGATTTTGAAAATGAGAATGAATGTGAGTAAGAGCTCGACAATCCAAGAGAAAGTGCATTCCATCTTCAACCCTCTTGGTATTGCAAAGATGACAAACTCTTTTATCCCAAGGTGTTTTGGGAATTGACCAACACCCTGTTTCACTTTGAAGCTCATGAGAGTTAGTTCTTATATTGGCAATGTTCACTTTTTTCTTAGCACCAATCAAGATGGAAAGATAATTATGGTTATTAAGATTGGGGTTGATTAGCTCCTTCTAATAATTTAGCCTCATTCTCCCCTCTAATTCCTTATCATTTCGCAACTTAGATTTGGAAGTAATAATATTTACAATATTGTCCTTATTTTCCAAGATGATCTCCTCCTTTACCCCCAATGGTCTAGCCAAGACTGGGCATCCTTATGCCGACCTCGCTTAAGCCGATGGTGGGGGTTTTGGATAGAGTTAGAAACAATATTGGGGAACCTCTTGTCTTCCATGTTGTATAATTTCTTCTTCTATATGTGATACCTAATCATAGACATGCTTTCAATGGGGAAAAATACAGCTTAAATTAAGAGGATAGGGTAGGGAGTATTTCCTTTAATCCTAAGGTTGTAGATTATAAATTGCTTTTTGATCAACTCAATCTTCCTCCATGGTTCTCTGATATGTTGCAACCCCAAACCTCACATCCATATAAAATAGTCTCAAAGAGGAACTTTATTTTACTCCATACCCAAAAATATGTTGACTTACAATTGTTTTCAAGCCCATAATAAGCTTTCCAACCTCTAATTATCCTTTTCTCAATGCTATAATTCCAGTTGAGCTGATGATGAATGTTGATTCCTAGATATTTGTATGAAGAAACTTTCTCTAACTAGTTATTATCATAAATGAAATTATCATAATTGGTCTTTTGTATTTGATTAGCATGACTATAGTGTTTTTAGTATTAAAAATCATACCCATTTTGAAGCAGTAATCTTGGAGTATTCTAAGTTGCTTGTTGATATCATGAGGGCTCATGGCTAGAAGAATGATACCCTCAACATAAAGGAGAAGAGTAATGACCATCTTGATCTAGGGGATAAAAAATATGTTCAAAAATCAAAGTGCTCAAGTTCTCTCGAAATTTGCAATAAATCATAGACCTTGTTGTTTTAATTCCAACGACACTTGAATCTCCTCAATCTGACACCGTATGAGGAAGTTATCGTGTTTTACAGTTTTTGGCAAATAATAAAAAAGTCAACTTGTAGGGTTCACTAGGCAATGTACAGATGCCACATGGAAGTACGTACGTTGACGTGGCACTGACATCAATAGGGTGACTATGTAGTATGGAGCCAATCAGGACAGGACACATGGCATGGTCGTATGCTAGTAATTGGCACAATATAACTAGTTGGTGGAGATTTGGTTTGGGCCAATCAGAGGGTGCCACGTGGCCCTCTAAATTTGTGCATAATTTGGTTAAGGAATGGATTCATAGGAACACATGGCCCTCAAAATTTATGTAAAATTTGGTTAAGGACTGGATTAGCCTCTGCAGGGTTCAACCCCACAACCTATCACCAACTAACCATTTTCTCTACCACTGCGTTATGTTGTTTCCTGTTAAAACATAGTGGGATACATTTATTTAAAGTTTACCAGTTAGCAGTGTGGGGGGAGGGTCGGGTTGACGGGCTCACCCGATCGGCCCAACCCCATTTCCTATGTAATGGATCATGGCCAAACGCCAAGGTGGGAGGGGTGGGGTGCAAGGCCCTAACCTCGGGTTCCATCGTTACCATGTAACCGACAACGACATGTGCAGAGAGGTGCAGGCGCCTGTCATCTTGCCCACACCCATCATGTGGTTATATAACCTTAATGCGACTAGGAACGGGGACCAAAAGGCACATGGCCTCTAGCTCGTGCCCCACGATCACATTATTTGTCATATGACTGACCAAAGGTGGAAGAATAGGGGCACAAAGTCCATTTAACTATCTGATAAATTGTGCTTGACATGGTGGGTTTCGTGGTTAATATTTCCACCTGTTTTTATGAAATTATCACTATGCAAGGCTGCCAAAGCCGAATTTCGTTGCTAGTTTGGACAAAGGGACGAATTTGTAGAACAATTAGTAGATAAATGAAGAAGGAGGCCTAACTTAGCCATTTTCAGCCTTTTTGATCTCAAGAAGAGCCTACACAGGTGTTTTTGGGTGTTATGGACACAACAACAATGTTATTTTTGTAATTTGAGCATTGTATGTTAATGTAATTACATATTTGAGCATATAATTTAAAGGGCCAACATTGGAAGTTGGACCCAGAGATGTAGCCCATGAGGGGTGAACTCTATCATCAAATTGTTGATTTGTGATAATGCTTGTGGTTATTTTTCATTGTTAAAATCTACAAAATTTAACTTAGTTTGTGTGCTTTTGCAATATCGATCCATTGCCCATAAGATATAAAATAGCTTGCAAACTTTACATGAAACCTTCAAATTTTAATTTCAAATCAATTTGGTATCATAGCACGGTTTTTGTGCATGTTTGATAGTTTTTGCAAGTGTTTTTCTTGAATGATTACAAGTTTTAAATTGAAAATAGGAGAATGAGTGCTTGAAGAACCAAACCCTCAAATTAGTTCAAGGAGGCCATAAACTCCACCAATCATGACACATGAAGAAGGAAAGAAGATGATGTCTAAGGATGAGAAATATTTTAGAAAGGCTTTCTATGATATGTCTGAGATGGTGAAAGTGTTGTACAATGAGAGGACAACAAGGTTGCATGGAGAAAGTTCTAATCAACAAAAAGGTAATGGTGGTGATGGGAGCAAGCCTCCACCTCCACCTCCTCCTTCACCTCCATCTTCATCTCCATCCTCACCTCCTTCTTTACCTCCTTCATCTCGTAGACCTACTCCTCCTCCATCTCCAAAAGGACATGCTAAGTCTCCTTTGATTAAGCTTGATGTCAAGTTTGAATTTCCTATGTACAATGGGGAAGTGAATGCTGAAAAGTTGGATAATTGGGTTCACCAAATTAAAGTCTATTGCAGGATTCAAAACATTGATAATGATGTTACAAAGATCCAACTTTCTTCTCTTCGTTTAGAAGGTGCAACCCTCATCTGGTGGGAGGCCAAAACTCAAAAAGATTTGAAGAAAAGTGGTAAAATTATCTCTTCTTGGAATGATTTTATAACTGCATTAAGAAGGCAATTTTATCCATTAGCTTATATGAAAAAAATATTGATGGATTGGAAAATTTTTAGACAAGCTAAAGGTCAGAGTGTCCAAAGTTACAAACAAGAATTTAGAAGAAGAGCTTTACTTTGGGTGTTTATTTGTCTTCACAAGATACTCTCCTTAAATACATAGGTGGATTGCATAGTTATTTGAGACATACTACACTTATGTTTAATCCCACCAATCTAGATGAAATATGTGTTTAGGAAACTCATTTAAAATCAAGAGGAAACAATGTTCCTTGAGAGACTAGAAAGAAACCTTCCAAATCTAGAGATAATGGAAAGAGAAAGTTTAAAGGCAAAGTAAAAAAGAATGCTACAGTCAAGAAAGAGGGAGAGAAACTTACTTGTAAATACTATTCAAAATAAGGCCATTGATAAGACCACTATTGGAAATTACATCCAAAAAGAAGGCCATGATGAAGACCATTGTTGGGGTAGGGAGGTGTGTGTTCGGGCGTGTAGAGACTCTGTTCTTGGTGCCTTCACTGGTTCTTCAGCTAGGATAATTTATTCCTGATGGTGTAGTGCGTCATAGGTGGAAGACTGGGTGGCGGGAAACATTTTCCCCTCACACATCGATGGTTCTGTGTTGCTCGTGGTGAGACCGAGTGCCCAACAACTCGACTCAGATAGTAGGCAAATGGTCCTGGTGCTGGAAGGAGGGAAGCCCTCCATTGCTCTTTTGGTCAATGTTTTCTGCACGTGGGCTTCATTGGGGGAGAAATACCATACC
Organism: Pinus tabuliformis; assembly: GCA_031772625.1. NCBI lineage: Eukaryota > Viridiplantae > Streptophyta > Pinopsida > Pinales > Pinaceae > Pinus > Pinus tabuliformis. Next base: position 1,284,203,889 of record CM062819.1, read on the forward strand.
ACGTGGGTTCATATTGGGGGATATATATTAAAGATAAAATGACATAATATATTGGGGGATATATAGGGGGTAAAGGGTTTTTATATTGGTAGGTATAAAAAATGATCTCAAAGTTAATGAAAAAATATAAAGGGGTATAAAAAATCTTAACGAAAATGGATACATACAATATCTAGTAAAAGTAGGGGTTTTAAAATTGGCAAGGTTTATTGGGTTCATATTTGTAGGGGGTTAAATAATGTGTTTTTTAGAGGTATTTTCCAATATGTATTCAAATTAAGGGTATTGTTTAGTATGTCACGAACACATGTGATATGTTAGTGGTACATTGAGTGAAGCTCCCATGGTTTTCGGGTGGATTGGAATGAGGCCGACACCTTGCATTTCTCACAGGTCGTCCCATCTGAAGCCTAATTTGGTAGACCATGTCGCTGGTGGGATCCTATCCCTGATGGCGCTAACATCTAGTGGAAAACATACAAGACGCGATGGTTCTAGGAGTGGTCGTTTTCATTCGTCGGGTTCAACAAGACGTGGGGGAGGAAGATTTGGCGAAAATTGCAAGGATGGTTTGGAGGTTCGGGGAGGTAGAGGCCCAAGAGTTTCAATTGGTGTCCGAGGTGGCCACACCATGAGAGGCCGACACCGAGGAGGGTATGGTTGTCGCAGAGGAGGACAAAGTTGGGGGTTGGCACACCGTGGAGGAAGGGGGAAACAATAGACATGCTGCATGGATCGTTGATGAGACCTCATTTAGACAATTATGGATAGATTGGCTAAAAGAGAGCGTGTGCAGCAGGAGGAACATACAGAGCTTATCGCAAAACTGAACAAGATGCACTATTTTCAGTGCCATACCTGGGAACGTGTGGCGCTGGTCTGGCGTGACTAGAATATACTCTTCGAGAAAGTTGAAAATATGGAGGCCTGGATGGTCCATTTCGAAGAGCATGTGCAATGCACCTTCCACCCTCCTCTATCTCCCGGAACATCCCTGGACAACCCAACCTCCATCACTTCTGGCAATTGATATGATATCAAGTGTTTTATGTATCTTGCTTATCTTCTAGTGCTTCTGACCCTTTCAAATGTGGTTTTTGTTACTTTATGTTCTTTTGTTTTATTGTCACTTGCTACTAGCAGTAATCAACAAACCTATCCAGGGTGAGACTACCTGCGTTTTTGTTAATGATGTACACTTTTTTGAAGAATGAATAGAAGACTGATTTACAAAAAAAAACAATCAGTTATAGTACTTATCAATTAAAAACAAAATATCATGAATATATCGTTAATATTAAAACAAATTGTATCCAAAATAATAATGATAGAATGAAATGGAAAAGTTATAATTATTATTCAATACACATTATTAACAGACTAATAACAACTAAGCAATTCCATTAATAATATTCTAAATCCAAAATTATTTATATAACAACCATTTAATATTAACGAGAGGAAAATAAATATAATATTAATTAAAATAAATAAATAAATAAAATTAGTTTGTAAAACTTCACTCAAGTATGGTAACAAGAAGTTAATAAGTGGCTAAATGCCTAAATATGAACCACAGTTAGTTGAATGATAGCATTTATGGAAACAACACGAAAATCATTAACAATCTGTGGAATTTCCTCAATTTTAAGAGCTCGAGGAGTAGGATAATCTACAATAATCTACAAAATCCATGTCATTGCTCAACATAATCTTTCCCTATATTTTTTCGATCTAATGATGAAATGGGAGATTGCTCGTTGGGTTGATAATCTGCATTCCATAAACCTGGTTAGTCATCTCTATTCAAAGAAACTAAATGCAAATGTTTTTCGATTAGTAAAAAAAACATATAATAATATAAAAAAACATATAATAATATTATCTTTAAGTTCAAACTTCTATGATTCATATTGTTTTGAGATAGTTCTTCTGGAATAATCACACCATCAATTTTTTATGGTGTGATTATTCCCGAAGAACTATCTCAAAATAATAATATTAGTTTAATCTAATTAATAGATAAAATGGTTTCCTTAGAAAAAAATAAATAGTTTCCATACTAACAAATAAAATATTTTTTTTAATATAAAAATAGTTGTATTCCAATATGAATTATTAGTGCAGAAGGAATTTGCAAATACACAATCTGAACCTGATACACACAATTTGCATGGAAGGAATTTACAGATAGCAATTCATATGGAAAGTTCTTCCCATATGCCAAATTTGACAGAAGGAAACACCTCCTTTCTCTTGTATGCCATGGACAATGGGCTTCCAGGATTTTACCTACTACTCCTTCCATATTCCAGGTGTATTTGGATATCTCTCAATGCAGTTACATTTCATCATCAAATAACTTGGAGGTTGAGGCATATTTAAGATAAAAACACTGTGAATGTAAACTATATATTTGTAATTATTCATATAATCTTGCAAAAAAATCTAATGTTCCACTCTCTATATCAAGATTGTGAATGTAAAGTATATATTTGTAATTCTTCATATAATATCTGCAAAAAAAAAATCTAATATTCCACTCTCTATATGTTGTATATGTTAGTATATGATATGCCAACAACTTGTGCAATGTGAAAGCTTCTGATTCAACAACAGGGAAAATTTTAAGGATGGAAGTTTATCCTAGATTTTAGAAACTTTGGTGAATCTTATTAGTCCCTAATATAAGGACCAACCTTATTTACCGGCAACAATATTTTATTTTTTTTAATTTACCACCAAAAATTACATGTGGCTCCATGACTATTACATGGGATTCCTCCACAATGGTTTCCTTAAACTAAGTGAATAATTTGGTTTACACGCTTAGCTACAAAGAGGTTTATCATGGTAAGGCTTGCTGCACACCTAACTCCAATATCTTTTGGGCAAACAAGATGAGACAGACCTCTCCAATAATCCCTTCAATGGGATGTGAGAAGGGCTGCTAAAATTAGTAGCTCTGGTTGTCCATTAGCACTAGAATCAAAACATCACAACTTTTCTAATCTTAAATCAATCTCCTCCAATAGCTCTCTATTTATGCTGGTATACAGCATCCAAATTACAAACAACCCAAAAAAAATTATATCCAATCCTGAAAAGCCACATGTTGAGAATTAACCAATCTATTTTTCCCCAAATATTAAACAACATTTCTGTCCAGAAATAACAAATTCAAAATAAGATGAAATTAAATTTTTATCTTGGACTATAGGTGCACACGTTGTCTCTCATGTAATCTCTGAAATCTTTAAAATCTCAACAACAAAAAACTCAAACATTTTGACAAACCAAAAAAAAAGATTATAGAAAGCCAAACACCAAATAACAAAGAAAAAGGCGTTTGACTGTTTGATTTAGGGAAAAGAGTATTCATTGCCTTGACTAACTCGTCGTTTAAAAGGGTTTTAATGAGAAAACTCCTCATATTTCTTCACGCAACAAATTGTTGCTTTATTTAACTACGGAAATGTAAGTTCTATGTTTGTATGTTTAATGGAGAAATAGACGAATAACCAAAATAATAAATATATAAAATGAAAAATGAAAAACCAAATTTTTGTCACATTCACAGAGTAATTCAATCCAACTCCAGGCAAACCCAAATAGGTTATTTCTATGTTGTTTTCCTGGAAATAAAAATCATTTCTCTATTGCTCATTTTACTCTAAACTTATCTAGCCTATAAAACGGTCTATATATTCTCCAAAATATAATGGAAAAACTCATGTATCGAGTCTCTACATAGAGATTAAATATTAAAAAGAATTCGCAGTTGGAGAAATTTATTTTTTCGACAATTCTCCTGCTCGACACACTTCTCTATTTCACAATTTCAAAGTGTATGCAAAGATATCCTGCAAGAAAATTCTACTTGGTCTTCTCTGTTAGGATTTAACAAGGAAGATACCCACAATTAACCTACAGAGGCTTCTCTGCAAGGAATTCGTAAGACAATCAATTTCAAACTACCCACATAGTAGATCTATAAGAAGGTTGTAGAGATATCTTAAAATCTAAGAGTTGGATGGTAATCCGACCTTCACTGATTGCTACAACTCGTTTCTTGGGCACTGTAATGTACCAGAGGAAAAAAAAAAATAGAATTTATGGTTTTTCTTTGACACTTTCTTACTAGTTTGTGTGTACAGGATTTTTCCCGAGCCAACTATGCAATATTTCCAAGTTTTCCTTTGGCAATCTTGAGTTGATATGTAAACTTTACTAGAAAAGCCTTGCATGGAACCTGGAACTCACTCTTATTTGCAAAGGAAACAGTTTAACTTTTTGCTGGAACAACTCTTTCTCATGACCAATAGGGGATTTCATATTTCCAAGAATTAGTGGTGCAATATCATCTAAAGAAGCATGAGATATCTTAAAAAATACACATATGAAGGTGTTGTTGTAGCTAAACTACAAACATTAAGGAGGAATTTTGAAAATTCTCGTATGAAAAGTAATGAATCCATTCATGATTACATCACAAAAATGAAAGATCTTTTTAATCAGATGAGGTCATTAGGTGAAGATGTTCCAGAAAGAAGGCTAATTGAGAAGATTTTAAGAAGTGTTCTACATAAGTTTCAGATGGTCACTACCAATATTATGGTCTCCAAAGATTTAAATACCATGAAAATTGATTAATTAAGTGGATTCTTGTTAACTGTTGAAGGGAATAAACCAATTGATCAAGTAGAACATGCATTTCTGTAAAGCATAGAGGAAGAGGAAGGAGTAGCGGTCCATATCATAATCAGAATCAAAACAGAAATCGGTAAAATTCATAAGGAAATGCATCTCCTTCGAGAGGTAGAGGAAGGAATCCCCGTCAATTCAGAGGAAGAGGCAGAGATGGATCTCGTGGAAGAGGACAAGGAAGAGATGGAGATAGAAATGGAGGAAGAGGTGGAGGACCACAATGTTATTATTGCAAAAATTTGGCCATCTTGAAAGATATTGTTATGCAAAAATGCGAGATATGGAGCGAAAATGTGCTAATATAGTTGCTGAAGAAACTAGGAATGAGAAGTTATTCATCTCAAGTTTGATGGCACATAATGAAGAAAGCGAAGCATGGTATATTGATTTGGGATGTTCATCTCATATGACATCTCAAGAGGAGTTGTGTATCGATGCAAGAAGGAAGAGTAGTAGCTTATGCATCAAGGAAACTTAGAACCAATGAAGAAAACTGCGCAAACCATGATTTAGAAATGGCAGCAATTGTTTATGCACTAAATATTTGGAGACACTACCTTCTAGGAAGGAAGTTTGATATTAGGACTGACCATTGTGGGCTACAACACATATTCACTCAAGACCACTTAAATGTAAGACAAAGATGATGGTCTGAGCTAATTAGAGAATATGATTTTGATATCACTTACATAAAAGGAACAATAAATAGGGTGGCCGATGCTTTAAGTAGGAGGCCTAAGATATTTTTGGTGATTCCCTTAAAGACAAATTTGAGGGAGAAACTGCTTGATTTACAATTTAAAGACACCTAGTACTAGGAGGTTAGAAAAAGTTTGAGGGAGGATGAGATGATAATAAAGGGTTACTATGATTTCAGGGAAGGATATATGTACCACCAAATGCAGATATACGCCAGTTAATCTTGAATGAAGCACATCACGCAGTATACATGGCACACCCTGGTGTTAAGAAGATGAGTGCGGACATGAAACCACTCTTCTTTTGGAAAGGGATGAAGAAGGACATCTTGAACTTGGTAGCAAGATGCTTAGAGTTTCAATGAGTAAAAGTTGAACACAGACATCCAACAGGATTATTGCAGCCCCATGCGATACCAAAATCTAAATGGGAAGTTATATCAATGGAATTCATTGTGGGACTACCAATGACCTCAAGAAGACATGATTCCATATTTGTAGTGATGGACCAAAAAAAGAGATGGGAGGAGTTTTTACCCCTCATGGAATTTGCTTACAATAATAGTTATCAGAGTTCCACCAAGATGGCGCCATTTGAGTTCTTATATGGAAGACCTTGAAGAACACCTCTCAGTTGGGACCGACTAGAGGACTGAGTATTAATGGGATCAGAAGTGGTGCAATAGATGGAAGAACAAATGACTATGATTAGGAGGAGGCTAAACGAAGCACAAGATCGACAAAATATCTATGCGGATACTCATCTGGTAGACCAAAGTTATGAAGTGGGAGATAGTGTATCTTGAGAGTAAGCCCCCCCCCCAAAAATAAAAGAAGCTTTATAAGATTTGGAAAGGGAGAAAAATTGTCTCCACAGTTTATGGGACCTTTTGAAATCTTAGAAAGGAAAGGTCCAGTGGCATATAGGCTTGCCTTAACTCCATCTTTAGGGCGCACACATGATGTGTTTCATATTTCTGTTTTGTGCAATTATATTTTAGATCCTTTGCATGTTATTGACTTTGGTAATTTGCAGGTTCCGAGCGAGGGAACAATAATGGCCAAACTAGTTCACATATTGGACCAGCGAACTTTTCAACTTAGATGATGGTTAGTGGACTAGGTTAAGGTCCAGTGGGACAATTATAGTCTCAGTTCAAATACTTGGGAGGACGCCGAGGAGATGCGTCACCGTTTTCCTTACCTATTCCAAAGACTTCGAGACGAAGTCTATTATTAAGAGGGGGTATATGTAGTGCCCCGTTCTAGTTGACTGACAGTGATATGACATTAACATTTATTTAGCCCTAAGGCCCACACATTATTCTTTGAGGACCTCAGGTTGAGGATCCAGACACATGACTCTATTATTAGTGGTTGTGATGTTTATGTATGTTTATCCATTGATATTATGATGATTGTAGCATTAGTGATTATGCATGTTCCCTATTGATATTATGATGTTTGTATCATAAATGGTTATGTTTGTTTTCTATTGAATTTATGATGATGATGGCAGTAAGGGATATGTATGCTCTCTATTGATATCATGATGATGATAGCTTTTATGGATATGTATGTTTCCATTTATGTTATGATGATGATAGCCATGATGGATGTGTCCCCTATGTTACCTACTTGCATTAGTTGTGGTTCACAATGAGCAATGATGCGAATGACTAGGTGATGTTGACGATGTTATTATGATAATGAATAACACCGAGAAACCTTGTTACTGATGATTATTGAGTATGGTAGGAAACCACCAGAGGCACTCGCATATGACAAGTTGACGACACCTGGTTTGATGAAAAATTATGTTATTTTATCTTTGAAATTCAAAGTCAATTTTGAAACCTACTATATATGTTTATCTGTATTCTGATGATATGTCAATGGTTGCAGGCACAGATTTGTTGCTTGACCGAATGACTCACATATGGGTGATGGGGTTGTACAATTGGATGGAACTACATGGGAAGGGTGGGGCAGTGTCCCTGATCCCACCCACTAGCACTCCCGCCGTGACTTGGGCTGGAAAGCTTGAAACACCTTCGCCTTGAAGATCACGATGCTATGAGGGCAGATCCCAAAGTTGGGTCGCTCATGAGGATTTTACCGGGGGGTGCGCATCAAGGCAGATTCCTTGATCCCCGACATCATTAGTCTCACTATAGCAGGCAACATAAGAGATGATAATCGTCTCTGTCATTTCACCTATACTTTCCCCTCATAGCCACTAAATGCTTGAAGGGAAAGTGGTGTGGCACCCTTGGAAGTTCAAGGGAATTTCTTGAAGGGCACGACCAACTTGTCACCCTTGGCATCACAAATAAACTGTTAGGTGTGGCACCCTTGGAACTTCAAGGGAAGTTCTTGAAGGGCACGACCAAACTTGGCACCCTTGGAATCATTAAAAATAAATAAATTAATAAATATAATCAAGATATGAAAACCAGGTAAATTCACATCAAGGGTAAATGATGTTAGAAACTGAGGTAATTAAATCAAGAATAAAACTTGGGTTAAGAGGATCATAGGAAGAAATAAAATATTTTACCTTAAAAACTCTACCTTTCCCATGTTGGAAAATATTAGGTAGATAATGTAGTTTAATTAGGTGAAAAGGGGAAAAAGGGACATAATTGTAAGGATAAATATTAATCCTAATAGTTAAACCTAATTAAGAGAAGATGATGGTGAATTAAAATAAGATTAATACATTAAATTTTAGAGAAATTTAGAGAACCTCCATGTGACAACAACCAACATAAGAATATCCATCTAAGAGATAACTTGAGTTAAATTAGGGAGTAGATAGGGGATCAAATCTTGACTTATCAATTGAATTTAATAATGAACACAAATTAAGGAGTAAAAAGGGGGATCAAGAGACAACTAGGAGGAGAAATAGGAATCTTGTTGAGGTGAGGAAAAATATTAGTTCTAAATTAAAATTTAAGTAAATAATTTTGGATACCCTTGATGAGAGAGTGATACATGGGTGGTTGAATAATCAAACTATTGAATTATCAAAAATAATTAATTATGCATGCAATTCCAAGTTTCACCTATGAGGACTCCTATAAAAGAAGGGGCAAGCCATAGGAGAAGGGACTTTTCTTTACCCTACTATTAGATGGTTGAGACTATGTCAGAGTAGTGACTACGAGCTATAGTGAGTTTGGTGTGGTAGAGGACTTTAGAGAGGGGACTATTGAACCAAAAAGTGCTCTCCTCTACCAGCTAATGCATTCCGCCATTGTACAACCCCATTGCAGCTCGGGGGTCCGCGAGGAAGGAGAGTACCCAAGGAGTAGGCTGGGAGGTTAACCGGTGGGTCATTGCATTCAGATTAAGGACGTCAACATTCACACTTGGAGGTGACCGGCAACAAAGCAGGGAAAATAGCGGTAAGTCAAGTTGAATCTCGTCTCCTGGTGAACGGTACCTATGTTGTTATAATATTCTTTTGTATGACTTCATTATGGTTTTAGTTAATAATATGTAAATTTGATGATATGTTCAATGAAGTGAAATTCAGAAAAGTTTTATATAATGCTCAATATTTTTGAGTTCCCAATGTTATTTTCTTATGGTTTTACTTTTAGTTTATAAAAAATTAAATAAAAAAATATAGGGTTGGTCCCTACACCTAATATGAAAATTGTAAAATGTTTGGTAATATTTTTATAAAAATATTTAGATATCTAATTATTTTATATTAGTATATATAAAATTTTGGTGATTTTTAAGGTAAAATAGTTTTATAATATAAAATTGGGGCAAATAATTTTTAGGAAAAAATGGAAATTGGCGAATATTTTTTTGGAAAAAGCATGGAAAATTAGCCTATTTGCGAATATTAGCCCCTAAAATTTTCCATGTTCAACAAGCACATAACCTAAAAGCAATGTTCAACATGCATGTTCTAGGCCTAATGGATAAGTCGGTAGAACATGACTAGGAAAAAATAATCAATTTATCTTTTCACGGAGAGAAATGCATTAGATTTCTAGGGTAGCTTAGTCCTTGCCACTTAATTGGAAATTATGTTTTCATAAAAATTACAAATTGACATATGAAATGGAAAACTTGATTGCCAATTAAGGGGAAAGGAGTTGCATAAAGTTTGGTGGGGAGTAAAGTATGCACATTTACATTTTTACTCCTACTTATTAAAGTGCTAAAGAACACATAAATAATGATGTTCAGTAACTCCTGGTAAGTATATTTATTCACATATTGTCATTATCCATATTTTTTTATGTAAATACTTGCTTAAATTTCCAAAGATTTTAATTTTGGTTAGTTTTCCTACGAAACTTAACAATAAAAAATCACTTCACAAATATATAAGATTCGTGGAATAAAAATTGCAATTGCATCCAAAATCTGTGATAGTTATCCACATGGTGCAAAGGCTACAATAAGACCTTCAAGTTCATGGTCCAATCAAAGGTTTGAATTTTTTTTTTGGAATAATATTGAAAAATAAATATTTGTTTTTCAAAGTTAAACATTATAAGTTGTATTGGTCAATGCTGAACTAATAGTGGTTAACAAGCAAATCAATTGCCTTGACAGGGACTAATAATATAAAAACATTTAATATGGATAATGTGTGTCATAAATAAAATATTTCATATATATGAAAATAAAATATTTTAATGCTTGTGTTAAGATAAATATTTCAATATTAACTATGTAAGGTTCAAAATTTAGTGAGCATTTACCAAAAAAAAATAAAATTGTTATGGCTAAAATATAGGGAAAATTTTAAGAACCCCCCCTAAATTTATAAATATAATAAATGGGCGAATCTCCATGGTATATAGGAAAAATGGAAGGCGATTTTGTCAATAATATAATATGTATATATAATTTTTTGGCGAATCTCTCACTAGACATGGCGAATATTTTACTCAATTATAAAATCTTGTAAGATCTTGGCGAGTCTTTCACTAAATAATAAAACTTTGTAAAGTCCTAGTGGATCTTAGCATAGGCTACATGCTGGTTTAATTCCCCCATTTAAATAGGCTACATTCCAGGTGAATACCATGGGTCAATACCATGTGCCATTTTTATTTTTATTAATTCTAATATTAGGGTTAATAATGGTTTTTTGCATGGTATTAATAACAATCTAGTCCATGGTATTTGTCCCATAGTATTTTGGCCATAGTTTTCACCTAAATATAACCCATTTTTTGAGTGTTCGTAAATATAAGGTGACTTATGGAGTAAATATAAAAAAATGTTTTGTTTGTTTACCATACCTCTCGTTTATTTATATTTTTATTAATTTACCATACCTCTTTTACAAATATGGTATTTGGCCCATAGGATTCACTTAAATAAAACCTCTTTCTTGAGCCTTCATAAATAGAACGAGGGTTATGGACTAAATATAAAAAGAGGTTTTATTTATTTACGATAAGTCTAGTTTGTTTATATTTTTATTTATTTACCATACCTTTTGAGTAAGTATAAAAAGACGTTTTATTTATTTACCATTCCTCCACTTTACTTATATTTGTATTTGTTTACACCCTTACATGTATATAAGGTGACTTATGGAGTAAATATAAAAAATGTTTTTATTTATTTACCATACCTCTCATTTATTTATATTTTTATTAATTTACCATACCTCTTTTATAAATATGGTATTTGGCCCATAGAATTCACTTAAATAAAACCTATTCTTGAAAATGGGCGAATGGATTCACTTAAATAAAACCTATTCTTGAAAATGGGCGAATGGAAGGTTGTAAGTCCTAATTTCAAGGGCTAAATTTATCTTTTTTACCCTCTCCCTTAAAATAAGGTGGGCTATTTGAGGTGATTTGTAAAAATGTACTATGATACAAAATATTCGCCCACTAAAAATTTAAAATCCCTTAATTTCGCCAAAGGGCGAACATTCGCCCCTAAAATTATCCTTGCTAAAATATTTCATGTAATATGTGTGTGTGTGTGTGATTTCAATATTAACTATGCAAGGTTCAAACTTTAATGAGTGTTTACCCAAAAAATAAAAACAAAAAAAATGTTATGGCTAAAACATTTCATGTAATCTAATTATTTTAAGTTTTGGCTCTTTTTAAAGATTTATTTTTCATCAATTGTATTTAAAATATAACAAAGATTAGTTGAAATTCCAAATTTAAACTATGTAGTTTACACAATCCGAGTTCTCAACAGGATTTTCAAGGCATTGGATTAAACAATAAAAAAATACAATCTTAGAAAGAATTGTATTACTAAGAGAGATATGCATCTTAGCTCTGAATCAATTAAATACCAACAAGGATTGAATCTTTTGAGTTGCAGGCATTTTTTTAATTACACTTTTAAAGAAATTTGCACCTCAAAAAAATTTAAATCCTTTCCACATTTGATAAATTAGGGATAAAATTAGATTTATGCTAATTTGTTAATATATAAGATATCATTTCTTTATTTATATTAATATAAACATTATTTCAATATATTAAATTTTATATATTATTATAAACCATTTTATTAACTAATAATATTTTTTTTTATATTTATTAGAAATAATTCCATAAACACAACTGATTGTTTTTAACATAGGATAAAACAACAATAAAGTCATTTTATAAACCTTCTTATTATCCATACCAATATGAAATAATATTGGAAGTGGGGTGCATGAATTTTGATTCTTTATAACATAAAGGATTATGGATGACTTAGATTTAGTAGTGTGAAAATGTTTTTTGTCTTATACACAATTTGATAGATGAAATTAAGAGAGTTTTAATCATTTTTCAATTTGAAAACATTTAAATACTAAGTGTCCACATTATTAATAAGTGTCTAATTCCAAAATATCATGAAAAATATTACAAAACACTCTGCTCCCCTGTCAGACAATTTCATCATTTCATTTCTCCATCATTTCATTGCTCAACACCTTTTCATTGCTCAGTTCACTGTTTCAATCCTTCTTGTTGTTCCATTGCTCCATCATTCGTATTCAACACAACTTACTAAGGATAACCTCGCTCCTTCTCTTATGAGGATAACCTGCTGAGGATAACCTTCGCCATCCCCGTCTGGACCATGTACAACAACAAAGGAAGATATGGGTTTGCCATCATATTTAGTTTTTAGGTTTGCCAATTATATAACGTTTAAGTTTGAAAATTATATAATGTTCACAATATTTATATAAGGTTCATTGAATACAAATAAAATATGATTTTAGTGTTCACATTTAATTTCACGGTGTTAATCTTGTATCCCTATGATACCATAGTAATATTTTAATCTTTGATTGTTGTAGATACTAATGCATTATTATTCATCCTCGTGGGTGTAAATTTCTAGACCTATAGTATAGTTGAAATTTCAAACACAACCAACAATAGGAAAGGATGTTGTTTGGTTTTAGGTGTTGAAAATGTGGGTATTTGACAGGGTTGTTTTTTTTGCACACTCATCAACCTTGGGTCACTTCCCCTAAGTGCAAACAATATTAATCATGTCAAAGGATGCTTCAATGCATACTCTTAATGATAACATAGAGATCTAGTTTTATCAGTTAGGAGTCAAAACCAAAAGGAAAAAAGAGGTTTATCATTACCAGAGTACCTTTTATTTCCTTTCATCCTTGAAATTTTCATATAGAAGCAATGGGAATAACCATTGAACATTTATTGTGGTCAAGAATCCTTTTGGATTTAAAGGAAAGGATGTCAATTAATATAGTATGGTTGCAAACATTCCAATTTAATTTTTTGATAATGATGATGATGATGATGGTGATTAATGTCCACTAAGACCAATGTTGTATATCAAAACTCAAGAAAAGAAAAATAATCTAATTGTGATTCATCAAAATCTTGTTTCTATGAAAAAAGAAGGGAAATAAGGGCTCCAAGATCACTATAGTTGGGCTGGCTTAATATGTCAAGAAGATTGGAAGTGTGGAAAATGTTAGGGAATTAAGAGTGGATGTGAGTAAGACCAAGATAGTCTAAAAGGAAGTGTTTTTCATCTTCCACCTTCTTAGTATTGCAAACCTGACATATTATATCATCCCAAGGAATCTTGGGAGTAGACCACTGCCCAGTTTCACTTCGAAGCTCATGAGAATTAGTTCTTATCCTAGCGATGTTCATTTTTTTCTTAGTTTTGGTCAACACAGAGAGATAATTCTAGTTATCGAGGGTGGGGTTGATCACCTCCTTATAGTATCTAAGCTTCATTTTACACTCCAGCTCCTTATCATCCCACAACTTGTCCTTAAATTGGAGGTAATAGTATTATTGACACTATCCTTGCTTCCCATGATGATTTCCTCCTTAAGCTCCCAATGGTTGTGTAGGTTTTAACCCTGTACTTAAATTACCTGCATACGAATTCTAAAACACAGAAAATAAATAATGCGAGAGCAGAACACATAAAACACATATACATAGAGATTTTCCCCTGGATCCCAAAACCGGGACTACCAGCTTGATTTTTCATTATGTTCCTTTCAATGTTATAATACATATTTATACATGTCGAAGCATCCAATACCATGGACCGAAAACCATCGCGTCCAAAAAACATGTGCGAAAATCAGGCACAAAACCATAGGTGGGTCTGCCCAACCTAACAAAGGGTCCAAAACCAAAACTTTTCGGGGTGCTGTCCCGGACCCCATAAAGTGGGGTTACGGGTGCCCCTCAAACCCCCTGTTAACTACGTGGAAAGAATATAACATAACCCAACATTATCCCACTTGTTGTTTTATTTCCACAGGGGGCCACAAGAGAGCTTAGTCATTTTTCCAGCCCTGAAATGCCCATTGTCTCTCTACACCAAGAGAACTTCTCAGAGCTCACAGATTTTTTCAATGCATCTGCAGTATTCTTCAAAGTGTCCACCTTTACCAGCAACACCTTTTTGTCTTCTATCATATCCCTCACAAAATGATATTGAACATCAATGTGCTTTGTCTTTGAATGATATGCAGGGTTCTTTGCCAAGAAAATTGCACTTTGGCTGTCACAGTCTATCCTTATAGCTTCCTATACTAACCCCATACTTGAACACAATCTCTGCAACCAAACTGCTTCCTTGCTTGCATGAGTGGCTGCCATGTATTCTGCATCTATAGTTGACAATGCCACTACAGATTGTTTCTTACTCATCCAACTGACTGCACCTCCAAATAGGTTAAACACATACGCACTTGTAGATCTTCTCTGATCCAAATCTCCAGCCCAATCTGCATCAACAAAGCTATGAATATCCAATACTCTGTCCAATCCTAGTCTTCCTTGGTAGCACAAACCATAATCACTAGTGCCACTCAAATACTTGAAAACCCGCTTCACTGCTGTCCAGTGCTCCTTCCCTGGTTTTGACATAAACCTGCTCAATACTCCCACTGCATGTGCAATGTCTGGTCTAGTACAGACCATTGCATACATCAGGCTACCGACTGCACTTGCATATGGAACATGGGACATGTCCTCTTCCTCTTCTTGTGTCTTGGGACACTGTTCAGCAGATAACCTCACACCTACAGGAATAGGAACCTTCACCGGTTTACTATCCTGCATATTAAACTTCTGCAATATTGTCTCGACATACTTCCTCTGGTTTAACTAGAGCTTCCTCTTTGCCCGATCTCTTTTAATTTCCATGCCCAAAATATAGTTTGCAGCACCAAGATATTTCATGTCAAATTTGGAGGACAATTAGGTCTTCAAATCCTGGATAACTTCTTTGTCATTTCCAACCAACAACATATCATCCACATACAAGACCAGATAAATAGCACGGTCACCAATTAATTTAAAATACACACAGTGATCTGCTTTGCTTCTGGTGAAGCCAAGTCCCCGTATAAACGTATCAAATTTTTGATACCACATCCTTGGTGACTGTTTTAACCCATATAGAGACTTCTTTAACTTACATACCAGTTCTTTCTTACCCTTCACTGCAAAGCCTTCAGGTTGCTTCATGTAGATCTCCTCTTCCAGATCCCCGTGAAGAACTGTTGTCTTCACATCCATCTGTTCTACCTCAAAATCAAAAGCAGCAGCAACAAATAAAAGTAATCTAATAGAAGTTACCTTAGCAATAGGAGAAAAAATATCACCAAAATCAATTCCCGGCACCTAGGAATAACCTTTTGCTACCAACCGAGCTTTGTATTTCTCCACTTTTCCTTCTGCATTTGTCTTCTTTTTAAACACCCATTTGCTGCCAATGGGTTTCCTTCCAGCCGACAACTCCACCAGATCCCAAGCCTCATTTTTGTGCAAAGATGCCATTTCATCAACCATGGCCTCTTTCCAAAGTTTTTCATGCTCTAAATCCACTGCTTCCTTCACAGTTCTGGGATCATCATCAATAACATACAAAGAAAAATTTGAACAGAAAGCAGATGGACTATACCTTTCTGGCTGTCTTCTTTCTCAAACTGATCTTCTCACAGCTGGAGTTTGTGGCTCTTCATCTTCTGATTCCTCCTCTGCTGTAGAGTCTGATTCTTCCTCATTTAGCTCAAACTCTATCTTCTCAGGTTCCTTTGGTTGGACTTCATGTTTAATAATATCTTTCACCTCTTTGAACACGACATCTCGGCTGTACATAACCTTCCTTATTACTGGGTTCCAAAGCTTATAACCCTTTAAACCATCCTTATACCCAATAAAGATGCACTTTTCAGATTTACTATCCAACTTTGTTCTTTTCTCCTTTGGAACATGTACACATGCATCCCATCCAAATACCCTCAGATGTGAAAGAGAGGGTTTCTTACCAGTCCATACCTTTTGTGGAGTCTTATCCTCCAATGCTGATGAAGGTGACCTGTTGACCAGGTAACATGCAGTATCCACTGCCTCTGCCCAGAATTCTTGTCCTAATCCATTTTGCTGAGGTGTATATGGAGTAGTCTTCTGCCATGTTATACTAAAACTCTCCACCATTATCTGCCCTCAACACCTTTATCTTCTTCTATGTCTGGTTTTCCACGAGAGCCTTAAATTATTTAAACCTATCAAAGACTTCAGATTTCATCTTAAGGAAATATATCCATGTATTCCTTGAGAAGTCATCTATAAATGATACATAGTACAGAGACTTACCCAGTGATGGAACCTTCACAGGTCAAAACACATCACTATGCACAAGCTCTAATATCTATTTCGCCCTCTTACCATCAGAGGGGAAACTCACCCGATTTTGCTTCCCATATACACAATTTTCACAGAAATCAAAATCCAGAGAGCTATTACTCATACCTTCTACCATACATTTACCATGAAGTATTCGAAAGCCCTTCTCTCCAATATGTCCAAGCCTTTGATGCCACAACATGGTCTTTTCTCCAGAAACCACTAGATTTTCTGCTCCACTTTCAGGAACCACGAAATTGTTGCACCCATCAACAACAGTGCTACCTTGCAGCTTGTACAGAGTTCCAATCCGAACTCCCCGCATCAATACCAGTGCTCCCCAAACCATCTCGTAGGTATCCTTCTCGAACACTATTTTTACACCTGCATCATCCAGCTTACTAACATAAATCATATTTCTGGCTAATGCAGGAATATGAAAAACACCCGGAAGTGTTCTAACCCTTCCACCTTGCAGTTTCAACTTTACTTTTCCATGACCAATGATTCTAGGCTTCCTGTCATCTGCGAAGAAGACATCAACACCATCATATTTCTCATACTCGCAGAACCACTCACTATGGGGAGTGAAGTGAAAGGATGCACCTGAGTCAATTAACCATGCCTCATGATCTACATGTGTACTTGAAGAAGCCAAGTACACATCCCCACCTTCATCTGAGGTGGTTTTCGCCTCTGCAAAAGGAGAATCATCAGATCCCTTTCCTTTGTTAGGAGCTTTATATTTACAGTCCCTTTTGTAGTGCCCTTCCTTTCCGCATTTCCAGCACACCACCTATACAGGTTTTCCTGGAGATTTAGATCTCCCTCTAGATTTAGATCTCCCACTCAATGACTTATTTTTGTTTCTGTTCTGGGACGGTCCTCGTACAGACAAGGCATCACCATTTTGGCTCTCCATATTTTTCCATCTCATCTCCTCCGTCAGCAAGACTAAGACTATTTCATCAAACTGCAAGGCAGTTGCATTGCTACCTATTGCAATAACCAGACTATCCCACAAATCTGGTAGAGAACACAACAAACTGATGCACTTATCTTCATCATAAATTTTAATATCAACAGACGCTAACTGACTTACCACAATATTAAATGCATTCATATGCTCTGTCACTGAGTCTCCATCTTTCATCCTCAGGTTATACAGCTTTTTCCGCAGGAACAATTTATTCACCAGAGACTTAGATTGGTACAAAGTCCCTAACTTGTCCCACAAAGCCTTCGCTGTAGCTTCCCCTGATACATTCAGCAATACTGAATCTGAGACACACAATCATATTGTGCTCTTTGCCTTCCGATCCAGCTTCTTCCATTCTTCATCGGACACTCCCGTTCGTTTAGTACCCGGATCTACCGTGATCCACTGATCTTTATCCACTAACAGATCCTCCATCTTGAGTTTCCACAACTCAAAACTCTGACCATTAAATTTCTCGATCTCTATCTTTCCACTGCTCGCCATCTTCTTTCACCACCAGAATCGATCTCACAAATCTCCCACTGAACAGGGTCTACCACAGGCCCGAGCGAAACCCCTCAGCAACAAAGGCGTCCCCTTGAAGCCAAAACTGCTCTGATACCAACTGTAGGTTTTAATATCGTACAGAAATTACCTGCATATGAATTCTAAAACACAGAAAATAAATAATGCGAGAGCAGAACACATAAAACACATATAGACAGAGATTTTCCCCTGGATCCCAAAACTGGGACTACCAGATTGATTTTTCAATATGTTCCTTTCAATGTTATAATACATATTTATACATGCCGAAGCATCCAATACCATGGACCGAAACCCATCGCGTCCAATACCATGGACCAAAAACCATCGCATCCAAAAAACATGTGCGAAAATCATGCACAAAACCATAGGTGGGTCCGCCCAACCTAACATAGGGTCCAAAACCAAAATTTTCTGGGGCGTTGCCCCAGACCCCATAAAGTGTGGTTACGGCTGCCCCTCAAACCCCCTGTTAACTACATGGAAAGAATATAACACAACCCAACAGGTTGAGCCAAGACTAGGCATCTTTATGCCACCCGCGGTTAAGGCATAGGTGGAGGTTTTGACTAATGTTAGAAGAACTTTTTGGGAGCCTCTTGGATTCCATGTTGTAAAGATTCTTCTTATACATCAGATATTTAAACATAGTCATACTTTTAATGGGGGGCAGGGCAGCGTCGATCAAGAGGATAGGATAGGGAGTATTTCCCTTGATCTTGAGGTTGTAGGTTACAACTTGCTTTTGAATCATCTCAAACTTTCTCCATGACTCTCTTGATACACTAAAACACCAAAATTCACATCCATATAAGACAGCAAGGGTGAAAAGAGTCTCAAAGAGGAACCTTTTTTACTACAAATGCAAAGATTGACTGACTTACAATTGTTTTCAAGGTCGTAATATTCTTTCCAACCTCCAATAATCCTTTTCTCGATCCACTTGAGCTGATGAGGAAAGTCAATACCCAAATATTTATAAGAAGAAACCTTCTCTAAGTAATGGTTATCATAGACGAAATTACCATGGGTGATATTTTTATATTTGATGATCATGACTTTAGTCTTGTCGGTATTCACTGTCATACCTATCTTTGAGCAATAGACATGAAGAGTCTTACGCTGCTTGTTTAGGTCATCATGGATTTTTGTAAGAAGAATGATATCATTGGGATCAAGGAGAAGAGTAATAATTATACCAACAAGCTCGGTGCCCTTACAACTTGTAGTTTCTAGACACTCCCCTAACTTATCGATGTAAATGCCAAAAAGGGTAAGGGATAGGGGACACCCTTGCTTAACCTTGATATTGCATTTGATATCTTTAGACCACCCTTCGTTGGTACTAATATTGGCAAGGATAGTCTCGTAGAGGCAGATCACAACAATCCTCAGTTTAGGAGGAACCACGATCTCTTCAAGTCTCTCCCAGAGCTTATCTTGAGGAACAATGTCGAAAGTTTTTCTAAAGTCCACAAAACAACATAAGAGATCGGCTTTACTATTGTGACATTCCTCTGCAATGATCATGAGAATGATAAGGTGGTCGATAGTCGAGTGATGTATCCTAAAACCAACTTTCCCTTTAGCTATTTTACCATGGTTTTCAAGCCAAAGGCTAAGCTTCTTTTCCAAAATGAGCCCATATAGCTTGGCTAGGATGTGGCTGATCATAATGGTCCTGTAGTTAGAGGGAACACTTTTTTCCCGATTTTTAAAGATATGCATAATAAGGATTTGCGTCCAAAGCTTAGGGAAGCCATGCTTTGTTTCCAAATTGAGAAGCTTGTGGAGATGAGGAATGAGGATAGATCTTCCCATTTTAAAGATCTCAGCTTGGTATCCTTCAATATCTTTAGCTTTCCCATTAGCAAGCTTATTAATCCCAGACTCAATGTCTTCTAGAGAAAATATATCTTCCTTAATAGGAGTGTTTAAGATGGTGCCCATGGTGTCCAGAGAGTCATACAACTTCTTAAGATAGTTGTCCCAATTTTCTAAGGGGATATAATGATTATCTTTAGTTTTATGAACAAGCACATTCTGCCAAAACTTTCTGGGTGCAACTTTATGTTGATTTTGGGTAGCATCAGATGTGCTCTAGCCATGAAATTTGGTGGAGAGGCTAAGGCACATGAGATATCCAAGACTAAGAAATCATTTGGAGAAATTCCATCCGGATGAAGAGTTATTAAAATAATTAATATTTTTAATGAGTTCCTAAGTCTAAACTTAGGAGAATAAAAATATTAATGTGTATTAATAAAATATGGGTGAGAAAGTTCTAAGTGACGATGATCAAACCAGTTCTAATCTTAGCCATTGATTAGGGACTTAATCTCGATTGTTGATTCGTCAACAAGAAAAGTATAAGAGGAGGCTTGAGGGTTAGTTGTAGATACACCAAGTGATCAAAGAATTCGATTTTTTGGGGTGATGTTTGCTGAGGAAATCGAGTTAGTGATCAGAGTTACAGTGACGGGTAGTTCAACAAGGGATTTTCATTCGAGGTTGAAGAATACATAGGAGAGAGGCATCAGAGTGCCGAGAGAGACAGCGCATGCCCTAGAAGGGCTAACGCAGAGGATGCAGAAGGCTGACGCAGGTGACACAGAAGCCATAGAGGTTGATGTTGGGCCTCAGAGGAAATGCTAGAGAGATTCTTTGGGGCAGACTGGGAGCAGATCAACAGACTCTGAGCCAAGAGAGGGTGATGCAACTCCTGAAGGAATGATGGAGTTCTAGAGCAGTGCTTGGAGCATCTTTTACTGTCCAACATAAGGAAAAATCAGAGTTACTATGGGGTTTGATCATCCGGTTGCTGAATTGATGGAATATCTGTCTCCAGATAGAGGTACTACTATCGAGGAAATTATTTGTTGAGTGAGCCATCTCTAGCACCCTAGTTGTATTCAGGAAATCTGCTTAATAATACAAACCCTCTATATGTTGCACTGGTTTTCCCGATTTGGGTTTTTCTGAGGACGATTGTCCAAAAATAACCTTGTCCCTTGTGTTATTGTCTCTGTTTATTTCAGTGCATGATCTGTATATTTTTGAAGGATGCAGTAATGTTTACTTCGATGTTTATGCAATTAAATAACTTGTTAATGGAAAGAACAAGTAGGAGATTGTAAACCAATAATTGCAGTAGGGGCTTTTGATGTGTTAGATTCAGTAATTTTGACATGGTATCAGAGCGATTGTAGATCATAGGCGACTGAAGACACCAGCCGAGAGATCTGAGAATTTACAGCAGAGAAGCATCTGTCCTGAGAGACAATGTTGTTCCAGAGCTGAAGAGGCAAGAGGAGGAGTGATGCAGTGTAGAGAGTGTGATGCAGAGGCTCGCGCAGTGCCTACGTCAGGATTTTGAGCCAGGAGAGGAAGACGCAGTAGCTGGGAGGATCCCACGTAGTAGCTACATCAGCCATCAAGGCCAGCGCAGAGGCAGAGGATGGCAGATCAAGCTCACGCAGAGCCACGTCATCTTTTTGAGTCAGGAAGGATTGATGCAGTTGGCCGAGAGGAGCAGATTCAACCCACGCAGAGCCTAAAGGGCTCAGATTCTTCGAGTTGTCGAGGCTAAGGGAGTTGTGCATATTTTGATTTATGGAGCTGGTGGGACGATGTTTCTTTCAGTGCAGAACAATGTCTAAAGAGACTTAACCAAAGTAGAGGGAATCACTACCTCGATGAATTTATAACCAAGAAATCTAAATCCGGGTTACAACAACAAAGCAAGATTGGAGAGGAGCGATTCGACAGTTGGTCAGAGGATTTTCGAGAGGGAAATCAGGACATAGAGGGAGTCTAGAGAAGAGGAGCAAAGATCGAAGTGAATGGATTGAGGTATCAGGACAAATTGGACGGGGCTTCCAATTTTGTCATCTAGAAGGCCAGGATCCTGACAATCCTGGATAAACATCACATCAAGGACTATGCCTTGAAAACATTAGCTATCCCAATTGACCTTGATGCAAATGAGAAGTATGAGGAGGCCCAGGCGAAGACGAAATGCATGATCCTAGACAGGGTCAAGGATCATGTCGTACCACATATTGTTGAGTAGAAAAAAACAAAAGGGATGTGGGACACCTTGACCACCTTATACCAAGATGTTATTGGAGAATCAACTGAGGTCATATCAGATGCACAAAGGAGAGGAGATAGATCCATTCATTCTCAGGTTGTAAGGGATTCACGACCAACTTACTTCCATGGGGTCTACACCAAATCCAGAGTTCATGGTCAGGACTGCCCTGAATGCAATCTCCGAGGAGTGGGAGACATTTGTCCAAAGAATTTTGGGCAGAGCGACTCTCCCTAGTTGGGAGGAGATGTGGGAAGCTCTTCGACAGGAAGAGCTCAGGAGATTGACGAAGGTAGGGAGTAGCGGTAAGGGAGTTCGAATCAAGAAGGAGGAGGAGGAAGATGCAACTCTCGCATTAGCGGGACAACAGAGGGTACGGAAGAGGAAGAAGAAAGACATCTCCAAGGTCAAGTGCTTCAAATCTAGGGAGCTGGGACATTATGCATCTCAATGCGCAAGGAATAAAGGAAAGGGAGAAGCTTCCAACTCAAAGGATACTCCAACAAAGGTGGAGAAGGATGTCGAGACTTATGACAATTGTGCCATGTGTGCTCATGCGCCTCTAGAGAAGAGGTGGGGAGACTTGGAGTTGTAGTTGAGAGGACTACAAAAGCAAGGGGCAGGATCCTTGAGGTGCCTAAAATCTTGGATCACATCTAGCTACGGGATCCCTTAAAGAAAAAAGCATGATGACAGGTGTCGGGTGGAGCAAGGTGTGATGGAGCGACAAGGTAGTGCTAGAGTGCATAATTCTATAGCAACGCAATGGGGGTTGCAGTAGTGCAAGAGGCATAAAAGAGGTTGTAGCAGCATAGTGGCAGCAGAGGGAGCACAGGATAGAAACAGAGGTAGCTTCAACATCACATGGCTTCCAGACTAACCAGGATGTCAGTGTTTGGTTGAAATCAGTTACTTACTTCTCGGTAACTGAGTTGTAGTGCAATAGTTAGTAGTGGCAGTGCTATGGGCAACACGAGGCAACATTTTGAGAGAGAGATGCAGTACAGGTGTAGCAGTGTCATGGGTAGTAGTACAGGAAGCAACAATGTAGTGGATATGGGGCAGCAGGCCAAGCATCAGCAAAGAGGACCAATTTAGAAGATATGTGTGATGCTTCTATGGTGAAGCATTGCTAGAGCACATTCCTCGCTAAGAGGGAGTGTTGATTTTGGGTAGCAACGGATGTGATCTAGCCATGAAATTTGGTGGAGAGGTGAAGACACATGAGATTTCCAAGACCCGGAAATCGTTTGGATAAATTCCACCCTGATGAAGAGTTATTAAAATAATTAATATTTTTAATGAGTTCCTAAGTCTAAACTTAGGAAAATAAAAATATTAATGTGTATTAATAAAATATGGGTGAGAAAGTTCTAAGTGACGAGGATCAAGCTAGTTCTAATCTTAGCCACTGATTAGGGACGTACTATTGATTCGTCAACAGGAAAAGCATAAGAGGAGGCTTGAGGGTGAGTTGGAGATACACCAAGTGATCAAAGAATTCGATTTTCTCGGGCGAGCTTTGCTAAGGAAAACGAGTTAGTGATCATAGTTGCAGTGAGGGGCAGTTCAGTAAGGGGTTTTCTTCCAAGGTTGAAGAATACATAGCAGAGAGGCAGCGTAGTTCCAGGAGAGGCAGTGTAGGCCCTAGAAGGGCTAATGCAGAGGCTAAAGAGCTGACGCAGAGGACATAGAAGGATGACGCAGGTGACGCAGAAGCCATAGAGGCTAACGCTGGGCCTCAATGGTAGTGATGGAGAGATTATGTGGGGCAGACTAGGAGCAGATCAACAAACTATTTGCTAAGAGAGGGAGACGCAACTCCTGAAGGATTGATGCAGTTTTAGAGAAGTGCTTGGAGCAGCTTTTGCTGTTCAGCATAAGGAACAGTCAGCGTCGCTATGGGGTTTGATCATTTGGTTATTGATTTGCTGAAATATATGTCTCTGGATAGAGGTACTACTTCCTAGGAAGTTATCTGTTGGGTGAGCCATCTCTAGCAACCTAGTTGTATTCATGAAATCTGCTTAATAATACAAACCCTCTATATGCTGCACTTATTTTCCCGAATTGGATTTTTCCGGGGACGATTGTCCAAAAATAAAGGTGTCCCTTGTGTTATTGTCTCTGTTTACTTCGATGTTTATGTAATTAAATAGCTTGTTAATGTAAAGAACAAGTAGGAGATTGTAAACTAGTAATTGCAGTAGGGGTTTCTGATGTGTTAAATTCAAGAATTTTCACACTTTAGAAAGGTGGGGAAGATGCTCTTATCCCTTATTGATATATAACCTCTTCTTCCTCTTGATGAGAGATTTGTATATACTTATATTCTGGAGCTTAATGATTTCATTAGGAGTGTCTCTGATCGCTTTCCTGGCAATTTTACAATCTTTTTCATACCAAGGATTGGAAGTTCTATTATTCTGCTTATACGAAGCGTCATTACAAAGGGTAGTGGTAAAATGGTAATAAATTTGATCAATGTTGTTATTATAAGTCAGGGAGCCTAAATCCCTTTCTAAATCCCTGAAGAAAAGGTCGAAATTACTCCTATCGAAGTGAATGTGTCTTTTTCTTTCACTGGTCTCCTACATGTGGGTGGTATGCATAATAAGATTGAGGGATAAAGATAAAGGTTTATGGTCATATTTAGGCTCGTACCCATCAAGTAGCTCAATTTTTTTAATACATTTGAGGACATGGGTGTCAGAAATCGCGTAATCCACGACACTGCTACCCAACCCATGGAAACAAATCATTTGATTGGAGAGAGGCCACTTGTTAATACCATTACAAATGATTAGGTCCTGGGAATTACAAAGTTTGAGGAGATGAGTGCCGAATAAGTTCTCGATTATGTCTTTAGAGTTTCTCTTGAATCTATTAGCTAAGTTACCATCTTCGTCAAGCCATAAGGGGTCAAGGTTATAGTTGTTACTTACCATAATAGGTTGGTTAGTAGAAGTTCTAGAGTTAAAGTCCCCAAGAAAAAGGCTATTACTTTCATTCCTTAGATTGTAGATGTATTTTTCTAAGGTATTGAAAGGACAATTCTTATCCAAGTTATTTTTCTTATAGGATGTAGAGTTGATAAGAGTGAAATAGCAGATTGCAAGAAAGATTCTATTGGTGGTAAAATCAGAGATCTCGGTCCAAATGTACTGATTGAAGGGTGTAGATTTTTACTTGTAGATTCAATAGCTTATGTGATATGATAAAATACAAAACAAGAATCTACTCTACTCTTCAGTGGAAACCAAAATTTATGATGAAAATAATAAGCAAAAAGGGAAGAATATCAATCGCACATAACATAATACTTCTCTAGGGAAAGCAACTCCTAGAAATCCTTAATATCTATATTGCATTAATCAGAAGATCTGAGAAGAAAATACAATGCTTGTTCAACCTAAACAATTCCTGCACTAGTACAATCTAACTCTCTACTTCCTATGTTGACTATGGCCAACACTTAGCTAATTTAATAGCCTTCCAAGCCCCTACTTCCTTGCATAATACCTAAGAGAATTAGCCTCTATTTAATGTGGAAATTCCCTCTCCATAACTGCGCAATCCATCCATGGCCTCTCAACTGATTGCATGCACCATCTGTACAACTCAGAAAATTATACAACTGATAATACATTGTCCCTGAACTCTAATCTCAACTGGGTCTTCCTCTGAACTGACATGCATGAGTTATTTATGAGTGAATCTTCAGTTAACTAGTGTGGTACTGGTGATGCACTACTCCACTACTAGACCTCTACTAGTTCCTCCAACAGTTAGAACTGATTTAACTAACTATAACTCAGTTAGGCTGAGTTATCTAATTACAAATCAAAAGAACTCAACCCTGCCCCCTAAAATTTAGCGATCACTCTACATGACTTTAGATTGACTTCCAACTCGAATTTCCTAAGTCAATCAAGTCAATTTAACTTAATTAAATATTACAAGTTGCTATGAGAATAGAATTACAATTTAATTCCCAATTTAATTCAAGAAAAAATTAAATTGGAATTTATATATGCCATTTTTAACATTTCTTGTTGCTATTTTCAACAAAGGGGTCGATTTTACAAAGTTGGATGTGGGAGGAAACAATGTTCCTTATATAACAGGCAATACGACAAAAACCCCTCCACGAGGATTTCTTATTCCAAGTTGACCAAAGAGTAAATCCTTCAAGGTGAGGGACCTTAGATTCATCATGTTCCCAAGTCTCGACTAAAAGAATAAGATCGATATCACTTGGGATCCAACTTAGCATAAGACCTTTACACCATGGAAAGCCACGACTATTCCAGAAGAGGATCCAGAGTGATGCTAGTCCCTATTAATCACTCGTGTTGGGGACTCTATCTCTAATAATAGATTTCCTATTCCTAATGATTAGGTCTTGGGAACTACATAAGTTCTAGATTATGTTTTCAGAGTTTCTCTTGAATCTATTAACTAAGTTACAATCTTCGTCAAGGCACAAGGGGTCAAGGTTAGAGTTGTTACTTAACATAATAGGTTGGTTAGTTGCAGTTCTAGCATTAAAGTCCCCAAGAAAAAGGATATTGCCTTCATTCCGTAGGTTTTAGATGTATTTTTCTAAGGTATTGAAAGGACAATTCTTATCCAAGTTGTTTTTTTTCTAGGATGCAGAGTTAATAGGAGAGAAATAAAAAATTTCAAGAAATACCCTATTGGTGGTAGAGTCAGAAATCTCAATCCAAATGTACTGATTGAAGGGGTCGATTTTACGAAGTTGGATGTGAGAGGAAACATTGTTCCTTATATAAAAAACTATACCACTAAAACCCCTCCGTGAGGATTTCTTATTCCAAACTAACCAAAGAGTAAATCCGTCAAGGTGAGGGACCCTAGATTCATCATGTTCCCAAGTTTCAAGTAAAAGAATAAGATCAATACCACTCGGATCCAACTTAGCATATGACCTTTACACCATGGAAAGCCACGACAATTCCAGAAGAGGATCCAGAGTGATGCTAGTCCCTATTTGTCACTCGTGTTTGGGACTTTATCTCTAATAATATCTTTCCTATTCCTAATGATTAGGTCCTAGGAACTATAAAGTTTAAAGAGCTCGATGCCGAATAAGTTCTCGATTATGTGTTCAGAGTTTCTCTTGAATCTATTAGCTAAGTTACCATCTTCATCAAGCCATAAGGGGTCAAGGTTAGAGTTGTTACTTAACATAATAGCTTGGTTAGTAGCAGTTCTAGCATTAAAGTCCCCAAGCAAAAGGATATTACCTTCATTCCTTAGGTTGTAGATGTCTTTTTCTAAGGTATTGAAAGGAAAATTCTTATCCAATTTGTTTTTCTTATAGGATGTAGAGTTGATTTTGATGGGACATGATCAGGTCTGTTGAAGTGGATCGAAGCTAGGATAATACACGGATCCTGAGCAGTGCAGTTTTTTGTGTAGATTTTAAAGAATTGGTAGTATCTGGACTATAGCCCATTCTCATTCACATATCGAATCCATGACAAGACTTAGAAATTGGGAATATATAAATTATGCACAATGCTTATATACTCCTTTATATTTTATTTTAAATTTGTACGGTAATAAGCTTTTCATGTTAGAGGGGAAGATAAAGTATATCAATAAATTGTGGTATTTTGAGGCTTGTGTAGCAATCATAATCATGTTTGGTTTCACATCCAACTCATTGATGTTACCATAACATCCTTCATGCAAATATTTTGACTCTCTTATAACACATGACTTATTAAAACCAAGTCACAATCTTATATACCTCTGATGTCTTAGTATTCTTTGTTTATCATAGACACTAATCCATTATTCCTCCCTATGGGTGTAAATTTCTAACCCTATACTATAGTCAAAATTTCGAGGACAACCAACTAGAGATGTGCTTACAAGAGAGGATGTCGTTAATCCAAATACATTACATGCTATCTCTTGATCTTGAAAATGAATGCACTTAATATTAGCTCTCGACTATTGGTATCCACTTCGGGTTCGATACCAGTGATCATCTTTAAATTTAAGTTAATCTTGATTTTGATATCAAAGATTGGCCTTGAACATAGAATTGTGACCAATAATTGAGCCATCTCTATATAATAAAGGATGGAAAGGTAAGATCCTTGACGAGGCACTCTGACTCATTACTTTTTTTGACTCCTTTGTATGTTATCACATCTACACGGAACGAAATACAGCTGCCGATATGTTATCCAAAGAAGCTATGTACAGGACTCCCGGCCTCTGGCTGATCCAGGAACAGAGGAACGAGACTCATTACTAGTACTACCATCGACCGTATATAGATACACTAGTCTAAAGGGTTCACAGGGAGCCTGCAGTATGTTTTTTTATCACAAGTTACCATCTGTAAATATTCATATATGCTTTTAAATTATCAGACATACATTTGACTGGTACTCTTTTGACAAGAGTAATTTTGATTAAAATTTTTGCTGAACTAGCTCTTATGTGCCTCCCTGCGTGGATCAAGGCATCTTATTTTGCTATTATGGACCTTTCTCAAGTGTTGACAGACACTCTGTCTCTTCTACGGCATATGCAATCCGCATATACAACATGTAATTTTCCTTTTATAATGAAAATTACGATTTTTTCCAGGGGAAAAAAAATAAAGGATGGAAAGGTTGAGGATTTCACTTTTGTTTGCTGAGTGTTAGGGTTAGACTTCCGATTAGTCAAAGCAAGTGAAACATCAAACTGATATGAGATTCAAATAAAATACAAATAAAATAAAACACCATAATATAAGATTAAAATAAAATACAATTATAACAACTCTAAAGGAACCACATTTTAAACTGTTCATAGATTAAGAAATAAAGCGGAAAAATGTTAGGAAAAAATTCATGACAATGGAATTTTAATAATGTTATTCTGCTCACATATTCAATTAAAGTCTATCCAACACAACATATTAGAATTCTATATTCTTATGTCATTTTATATATATATATATTCAATAAAGGAATTGCAATTATATTTACTTAAATATCTATATCAAAATTATTTTTGAGTAGAAGGTATCACTACTTCAATTCATCTTGATACATCATGATTTACAATATTATCTATGGAAAAATATAATACTTTTGTCAATTTATGCTTGTGCTGAAAACATATTCTATGTCTTAAGTATTTATAATCATTCATTGCATTCAATCTATTATAAGATTGCATTATATTCAATTTCAGATAGTTTGTATATAAATTTTAAATTATCTTCACTTATTATTTAAGAACTAAGAACTTGATATGCTCATATATGGGGGATTCTCGCTAGTTTTTGGCACTTCCCACTTTCCTTGGTTTCAAATCTACAAGAATTGATTTCACAATGGAATGCATACACTACTGAGGATGTGGAAATTTCTCTATTCACAACTTGGGAGATCTGGAAAGCTAGGAACAAACACATTTTTGATGGCATTCCTATTGACAAAACCAAAATCTGCTACAAAGTGAACAATTGGAAGGGAGTCTCTCTTCCAATTAAACAACCAATTAGGAATCTGGGTAAGACTAGAACTGCTCCTTCCATTATTATGCCAGCTGGTTGGTTCGATGGTGCCTCACAAAGAGGAATGTGTGGTTGTGGCGCGGTTCTCATGCCGGAAAACCATACTCGATACACCCTTTACTAGAATGGAGGCCCAGGCACCAATACCAGAGCAGAAACCATGGCTCTCTGGGGATTGCTTTGGTTTGCAAGAGAAAGGAAGATGCACAATATCAATATATATGGGGACTCACAATGCCTCATTGGAGGTATCTTGGAACAATATTCATTCAATCCTCCTCTACTTGCTGGTTGGATCATGAGGATCAAACAGGCACTGGCCTCCCTCTCCTCCTATACTATTCAACATGTCTTCAGAGAGTACAATATGGAGGCGGACCAGCTGTCTAAGATGGGCCTTCAAGGACAATATGGGTGATGCATTACAAACTCATCATTGATCAAAACATTGTCGAGGACATAGTTATCAACTTGCTATATTGATTATTTCTTGTTGCTTGAATTTTTTGTTATCTTATTGTTGTGACAGACAGATTTGCATTTTATGTTCTCTGATTTCTCCTTACTAGCATATATTTTGGTGTAGCGACAATTAGTTTTTCTGTCTGCTTTCTGGTATTGTTGCGTATGTATGGATGTATTTTACTACCTTCTGACACCCTACACATTTAAGACAATTATTGTTGCATGGAAATCTATACTGATACATGTACTGGTCTTTAATCTTAATAAAAAACCAACAATTTTTTCCTCTGCAAAAAATAAAATAAATAATAATAATAATTTAAATTTATTCAAACTATTTAATCTATCTGCTATATATAAAACCTATCATACGCATTATATTAAAACACATATCTACTACATACATACAATAAATAAATAAATAAAACCTATGATACACAGTATATTAAATTCCCTTTTTAAACACGTGAAAAAACAAGCGAGCAGTTTGACGAGGCCATCATATCAGATGATATTTTTATATATAGAAAAAGATACAATAAAAATAATTCTATCGCATTTTTCAAACATGTTATCAATTGTTTTAAATATTTGAAAAAACCAAGTCAGCCGCAGTTTCATGTTGCCATTTTTCGTCCACATGGAGTAGATATTTTTGTTGACCATGTCTGAATTTTGTAAAGATTGGAAAAGTTATAATTTAAAATGGATGAGCTTATATCATTTAATAATTTTTTTAAAGTATTAATTTATTTTTATTTTAAGTTTATTCTGTGATTTAAAAAATCATATATAAAAAATAAAATAAAAAATTCAATTAACAAAAAGAATCCATATTAATAAAACAATACAAAATACGAACAGAAATTCACATCCAAACAAAAAAACAAAATAATGGTGTGAAATCCATAATGAGTCAGAATATTAAAAAAAAGCATGTAACTCAAAATTTGGTATTGCAATTAAAATGGAACAAAACCATCCTAATGTATTTTTATGTTTACATTCATTTATCCTTTATATAAACAACGTGTGACAACTAAAAGGAGTCTGAAGTCCGAATCTTAAACAAAAATCATAACAACCAAAATTTGGTATAACATGGACATCAAGTACAATTAAGATGCCATTTGAGACTTAACTTTTGGTTCACTTTTTATCCCACATACATATTAATATTCATTTATTTTTTATTAAATTAGTATATTTATTTATTTTTTATTAAATTAGTATATATTGTATTTTGGAATATTTTATCATTATTAATATTTTATATTAAAAATTAAATGAGTTACATATTTTTCTGTTATTAAGAAGTAAATATACTATTTTATTTTTAATTATTTTTTCTTTTCGAGAATTGAAATATTTTAATAAGGCAAACATTAATATACACATAATATAGAGAGATCATATATAAATATATTAGTTAATATGGATATTCAAACAATTTATTTAAGTTCTATATTGAGATATTTATAAGAGAAATAGATTTTTTTTAATTACTTAATCTTTATAAAGTTATGTAAAATTGTATTATTTAAGATAGACATGAAAATATTTTATTTATTACTTGAAGAGTGAAAGTGAAATATCAAAGAACCAACTAGAATGAAAGTGAAATATTGGATTTCAGAATAATCCTCTCGTGGATTATAAATTGCTTATTTAATTTTTGTTTTTTTGTTTTGGTTGACATTAGCCAAAATTATGTTTATTATGTTTTGAGGACGTGACATACTTACACATGTCTTTCATACTCGATTGTAGAACCAGTATAGATCCATTTTAACTATGGATCTACAAAGAGTCAAGAAGGATCAAATCTCAAACTTGAAAAAAAAATTACAAGTCAATTAATCCCTTTTAGTGCTTGGTAAATATGTGATTAAGATATATCTATAGTGATAATTTTTCATTGTTTAAATTGTATTTTTGGATATTTTATTATTATTAATATTTTATATTAAAAATTGAAGGAGCTACCCATGTTCTTCTTATTAAGAAGTAACTATGTTATTTTATCTTTAATTATTTTTTCCTTTCGAGCTAAGGTTAACATTAATACACACATATATATAAACAGAGAGAAAGTTCATATTAAAATATATTAATTAATATAGATATTCAAACAATTTATTTAAGTTCTATATTGAGATATTTATAAGATAAATAATAAATAGATTTTTTATTTATTTATTTATTTATCACTATAAAGTTATATAAAATAATATTATTTAAGATAGACATCTAAAATATTTTATTTATTACTTGATAGATCTATAGTGATAATTTTTCATTGTTTAAATTGTATTTTTGGATATTTTATTATTATTAATATTTTATATTAAAAATTGAAGGAGCTACACATGTTCTTCTTATTAAGAAGTAACTGTGTTATTTTACCTTTAATTATTTTTTGCTTTAGAGGTAAGGTTAACATTAATACACACACACACACACACATATATATATAAACACAGAGAGAAAGTTCATACTAAAATATATTAATTAATATAGATATTCAAACAATTTATTTAAGTTCTATATTGAGATATTTATAAGATAAATAGTTTTTTTTTTCTTTCTCACTATAAAGTTATATAAAATAATATTATTTAAGATAGACATCGAAATATTTTATTTAGTTAATTGTTTTGTTTACTAATTTTTAATTGTTTATTTATATGGTTATTTAATTTTTATTTTTTTGTTTGGTCTACTTGAGCTAAAATTATTTTTATTATTTATTGAGGGCGTGACATACTCATGCACATTGATAGTATTATTGATGTATTTCTAAAGCATTCTCATTGTAAACATTTGCATTTTTGACATTTAGGTTTTCAATGTCAACATTTACATTGAAAAAATTGAAAAAAAATGCATTTAGATTTACATTTGGGTTTAGACTACTTATGTTTTTCAATGAAAATTTATAACAATGTTATAATGAAACATTTACATTTAAGTTTACATAGATGGTTTACATAGTTTATATTGAAATATATACATTTAAGTCTACTATTTACATTGAAATATTCATATTTAAGCTTACATTTAAATATGTTTATACAAATTAATATCAATGAGAAATTACATTGAAATATTTGCATTTAGGTTTACATTTAAATGTTCAAATTAAGTTTCACATTTCTTCAACACTCTCACAATTTTTTTATTCCATTTCCTTCATGTTACATTTATATTGTATTTTAATTCCATTTCGTTTTGTTCAATTTCTGCATTCATGTTTTCAATTAAAACATTTACATTATTTAAGTTAGAACATATAGATTTAGATTTGCATTAACATGTTTAAAGTTAGGTTTAAAATATTATATCAATCAATGAAAATCCACATTGTTTCATTACCCTTCACAAGCATGAGTGGATTGGTCAATTGAATTTTCTTTATGAAAGGAGAAAAGAGTTTCATTCTTGTAACCAAAACATTATTGGAATTTTCATTATAACACTTTATTGTCTATCTCAATGAATAAGAGAATATTTATTCATGTTTATTTAAATTAGTTTATACACTTAATATCGTTAATAATTTCATTTAATCACTTGAAACCTTATGACATAATTGCAATTGTATTATTTGAAGTGTTAAAAAAACTTGAATATAACTAAATAGATTATTTATATACATAAAAAAAAAAAGTTGTAGCCTAGTCCCTACCAATATTTTGAATATAAAATGTTCAAATGCATATTAATAATTTGATGGTATTTATGAATTTATTGTAGAATGCAATTGTTAAAAATAAAAAATTTATTATATTAAAAGTATATGTGGTTTTATTTTCAAAATATTATGATGTGTATAGTATTTGTTTTGCATTTTTTTATGAAAGGAGATCATATATTTCCTCTTTAGTATGTGTTAGGTTGGATTGGTTAACTTATGATGTGAAAGTGCCACCTAAATTTTGTTGGTAGAAGTCAAATACGATCTTGATTCCTCTAAATGTTTAAAGGGGTTGTCCATAGGTTCATCAACCCAACTGTAGATACCAAAAACTAAGGTCTAGAAACTCTTTTAATAATTTTTTTTAGAAATAAGTATTTAATTTGCATGTAATGAAAAATAGGGCGATGTAATATCTTGTTTTCTCTTACATATGTAGTTTTAATTAATAAGCTTGCATTAATCGACTCACCATCATTCCTCTGAATGTTTAAAGGGGTTGTCCATAGGTTCATCAACCCAACTGTAGATGCCAAAAAACTAAGGTCTAGAAACTCTTTTAATAATGATTTTTTAGAAATAAGCAT
Organism: Pinus tabuliformis; assembly: GCA_031772625.1. Classification (NCBI taxonomy): domain Eukaryota; kingdom Viridiplantae; phylum Streptophyta; class Pinopsida; order Pinales; family Pinaceae; genus Pinus; species Pinus tabuliformis. The sequence continues at coordinate 1,284,238,372 of CM062819.1, forward strand.
TTAATGTGCATGTAATGAAAAGAAGGGTGCGCCATGTAATCGACTCGTCATCCTTAAACCATTCAGTAATATGTGTTTACTTTATACTAATAAATTTACAAAATTCAAATTAAAGGATCTCAACATTCAATATGAAAAATTGAGTTATAAAATTGTGAGTTTGCACATTTAAAATTATATCATAACTAAAATAAGCATAATATCATCATATGAGAAATTATCGAATAATGAATTATTACATTACTTATAAGATTTCATTCATGCACTATGCATGTATTATCGAAGACATTGAAACACAAACAATTGACTATAATTCTGTTGGGTTGTGTTATATTCTTTCCACGACTAGGCCACGTAGTTAACCAGGGGGTTAGCAGGGGGACAGAGCCCCCCTTCGTTGCGCCAATTGCATATTGGGGGGAGTCACAGGGAGTTTGAGGGTGCATGTGGAAAATTTTGGTTTTGGACCCTATGTTAGGTTGGGCGGACCTACCTATGGTTTTGTGCATGATTTTCGCACATGGTTTTGGACACGATAGTTTTCGGTCCATGGTTTTGGACGCGATGGTTTTCAGTCCATGGTATTGGATGCTTCGACATGTATAAATATTTATTGTTACATTGAAAGGAATATAATGAAAAAATCAAGCTGGTAGTCCCAGTTTTGGGATCCAAGGGAAATCTCTGTGTATATGTGTTTTATGTGTTATGCTCTCGCATTGTTTATTTTCTGTGTTTTAGAATTCGTATGCAGGTAATTTCTGTACGGGGTTAAAACCTACATTTGGTATCAGAGTTGTTTTTGGCTTCAAGGGGATGCCTTTGTTGCTAAGGGGTTTTGCTTGGGCCTGTGGTAGACCCTGTTCAGTGGGAGATCTGCGAGATTGATTCTGGTGGTGAAAGGAGATGGCGAGCAGTGGAAAGATAGAGAACGAGAAATTTAATGGTCAGAGTTTTGAGTTGTGGAAACTCAAGATGGAGGATCTGTTGGTGGCTAGTGGATCGCGGTAGATCCGGGTACTAAACGAACGAGAGTGTCCGATGAAGAATGGAAGAAGTTGTATCGTAAGGAAAAGAGCACAATATGATTGTGTGTCTCAGATTCATTATTGCTGAATGTATCAGGGGAAGCTATGGTGAAGGCTTTGTGGGACAAGTTAGGGACTTTGTACCAATCTAAGTCTCTCGTGAATAAATTGTTCCTGCGGAAAAAGTTGTATAACTTGAGGATGAAAGACAGAGACTCAATGACAGGGCATCTGAATGCGTTTAATACTATGGTAAGTTAGTTATCATCTGTTGATATCAAAATTTCAGATGAAGATAAGTGCATTATTTTTTTGTATTTTCTACTAGATTCATGGGATAGTCTGGTTATTGCAATAGGTAGCAATGCAACTGCCTTGTAGTTTGATGAAATAGTCTCATCCTTGTGGATGGAGGAGATGTGACGGAAAAATATGGAGAGCCAGAATGGTGATGCCTTGTCTATACGAGGACAATCCCAGAACAAACACAAAAATAAGTCATCGAGTGGGAGATCTAAATCTCCAGGAAAACCTGTAAATGTGGTGTGCTGGAAATGCGGAAAGTAAGGGCACTACAAAAGGGACTGTAAATCTAAAGCTCCTGGCAAAGGAAAGGGATCTGATGATGCTCCTTCTGTAGAGGTGAAAAGCACCTCAGATGAAGGTGGGGATGTGTACTTGGCTTATTCAAGTACACATGTAGATCATGAGGCATGGTTGATTGACTCAGGTGCATCCTTTCACTTCACTCCCCATAGAGAGTGGTTCTGCGAGTATGAGAAATACGATGGTGGTGATGTCTTCTTAGGGAACGATAGGAAGGCTAGAATCGTTGGTCGCAGAAAAGTAAAGTTGAAGTTGCAAGGTGGAAGGGTTAGAACACTTCTGGGTGTTTTGCATATTCTTGCATTGGCCAGAAATCTGATTTTTGTAAGCAAGCTAGATGATGCAGGTGTAAAAACAGTGTTTGAGAAGGATACATGCAAGATGGTTTGGGGAACATTGGTATTGATGTGGGGAGTTCGGATTAGAACTCTGTACAAGCTGCAAGGTAGCACTGTTGTTGATGGGTGCAATAGTTCTATGGTTCTTGAAAGTGGAGCAGAAATTCTAGTGGTCTCTGGAGAGAAGACCATGTTGTGGCATCAAAGGCTTGGACATATTGGAGAGAAGGGCATTTGAATACTTCATGGTAAAGGTATGGTAGAAGGTATGAGTAATAGCTCTCTGGATTTTGATTTCTGTGAAAATTGTGTATATGGGAAGCAGAATCGGGTGAGTTTCCCCTCTGGTGGTAAGAGGGAAAAACATATATTAGAGCTTTGTGCACAGTGATGTGTTTGGACCTGTGAAGGTTCCATCACTGGGTAAGTCTGTGTACTATGTATCATTTATAGATGACTTCTCAAGGAACACATGGATTTATTTCCTTAAGAAGAAATCTGAAGTATTTGACAGGTTTAAAGAATTTAAGGCTCTGGTGGAAAACCAAACAGAGAAGAAGATAAAGGTGCTGAGGACATATAACAGTGGAGAGTTTTGCAGTAAGGAATTTGAAGAATTCTGTAAGAAGTGTGGTATAGCATGGCAGGATACTACTCCATATACACCTTAACAAATTGGAGTTGCAGAAAGAATGAACAAGACGTTGATGGAAAGGGCAAGAAGCATGCTCAGTGGTGTCGGGTTAGGACAGGAATTCTGGGCAGAGGCGGTGGAGACAGCATGTTACCTGGTCAACAGATCACCTTCATCAATGTTGGAGGATAAGACTCCACAAGAGGTATGGACTGGTAAGAAACCGTCTCTTTCACATCTGAGGGTATTTGGATGTGATGCATATGCACATGTTCCAAAGGAGAAACAAACCAAGTTAGATAGTAAATATGAAAAGTGCATCTTTATTGGGTATAAGGATGGTTTAAAGGGTTATAAGCTTTGGAACCCAGTAACAAGGAAGGTTGTGTACAACCGAGATGTGGTGTTTAGAGAGGTAAAAGATGTTATTAAACATGAAGTCCAACCAAAGGAACTTGAGAAGATAGAGTTTGAGCTAAAGGAGGAAGAATCAGACTCTATAGCAGAGGAAGAATCAGAAGATGAAGAGCCACAAACTCCAGGTGTGAGAAGATCAGTTCGAGAAAGAAGGCAGCCAGAAAGGTATAGTCCATCTACTTTCTGTTCAAATTTTGCTTTATCTATTACTGATGATGATCCCAGAACCGTGAAGGAAGCAGTAGATTCAGAGGATGGAAAACTCTGGAAAGAGGCCATGGTTGATGAAATGGCATCTTTGCACAAAAATGAGGCTTGGGATCTGGTGGAGTCGCCGGCTAGAAGGAAACCCATTGGCAGCAAATGGGTGTTCAAGAAGAAGACAAATGCAGAGGGAAAGGTGGAGAAATACAAAGCTCGGTTGGTAACAAAAGGTTATTCCCAAGTGCGGGAATTGATTTTGGTGATATTTTTTCTCCTGTTGCCAAGGTAGCTTCTATTAGATTACTTTTATCTGTTGTTGCTGCTTTTGATTTTGAGGTAGAATAGATGGATGTGAAGACAACATTTCTTCATGGGGATTTGGAAGAGGAGATCTACATGAAGCAACCTGAAGGCTTTGCGGTGAAGGGTAAGAAAGAATTGGTATGCAAATTAAAGAAGTCTCTATATGGGTTAAAAGAGTCACCAAGGATGTGGTATCAGAAATTTGATACATTTATACAAGGAGTTGGGTTCCAGAAGCAAAGCAGATCACTGTGTGTATTTTAAATTAATTGGTGACTATGTTATTTATTTGGTCTTGTATGTGGACGATATGTTGCTGGTTGGAAATGACAAATAAATTATCTAGGACTTGAAGACCCAATTGTCCTCCAAATTCGACATGAAAGATCTTGGTGCTGCACACTATATTTTGGGCATGGAAATTAAAAGACATCGAGCAAAGAGGACGCTCTGGTTAAACTAGAGGAAGTATGTCGAGACAATATTACAGAGGTTTAATATGTAGGATAGTAAATTGGTGAAGGTTCCTATTCCTGTAGGTGTAAAGTTATCTGTTGAATAGTGTCCCAAGACACAAGAAGAGGAAGAGGATATGTCCCGTGTTCCATATGCAAGTGTAGTCGGTAGCCTGATGTATGCAATGGTCTGTACTAGACCAGACATTGCACATGCAGTGGGAGTATTAAGCAGGTTTATGTCAAAACCAAGGAAGGAGCATTGGACAATAGTGAAGCGAGTTTCAGGTATTTGCATGGCAGTAGTGATTATGGTTTGTGCTACCAAGGAAGACCAGGATTGGACAGAGTTGTGGATATCCGTGGCTTTGTTGATGTGGACTGGGCTGGAGATCTGGATTAGAGAAGATCTACAAGTGGGTGTGTGTTTAACCTATTTGGAGGTGCAGTCAGTTGGATGAGTAAGAAATAATCTGTAGTGGCACTATCAACTATAGAGACAGAATACATGGTAGCCACTCATGCAAGCAAGGAAGTAGTTTGGTTGTGGGGATTGTGTTCAAGTATGGGGTTAGTACAGGGAGCTATAAGGATAAACTGTGACAGCCAAAGTGCAATTTTCTTGGCAAAGAACCCTGCTTACCATTCAAAGAGAAAGCACATTGATGCTCAGTATCACTTTGTGAGGGATATGATAGAAGACAAAAAGGTGTTGCTGGTAAAGGTGGACACTTTGAAGAATACTGCAGATGCATTGACAAAATCTGTGAGCTCTAAGAAGTTCTCTTAGTGTAGAGAAACAATGGGCATTGCAGGGTTGGATAAATGATTAAGCTCTCTTGTGGCCCCCCTGTGGAAAGAAAACAACAAGTGGGAAAATGTTGGGTTGTGTTATATTCTTTCCACGACTAGCCCACGTAGTTAACCAGGGGGTTAGGAGGGGGGCGGAGCCCCCTTCGTTGCACCGATTGTGTAGCAGGGGGAGTCACAGGGATTTTGAGGGGTGCAGGTGGAAAATTTTGGTTTTGGACCCTATGTTAGGTTGGGCGGACCTACCTATGGTTTTGTGCATGATTTTCGCACATGGTTTTGGACGTGATGGTTTTCAGTCCATGGTATTGGATGCTTCAACATGTATAAGTATGTATTGTAACATTGAAAGGTAATTTATTTTCTGTGTTTTAGAATTTGTATGCAGGTAATTTCTGTACGGGGTTAAAACCTACAGTTGGTAAAACTATGCATGCATTACCGAAGACATTGAAACACAAACAATTGAATATAATTCATGAATGCCACATGATGGAGACAATAAGACACAACAAATAACTGAACCAAAAACTAAATCTTACTTATCATTGAGTTTTTTCCTCCATGTATTCATGAATTCCACATGATGAAGACAATGGGACACAACAAATAACTAAACCAAAAATTAAAGCTCACTTATCATTAAGTTTTTTCCTCCATGTTGGCAATTGCTTGGAAGCTTACCTAAAGTGGTATGTGTGAAGAACTTTACATTGAGATTTAGATATATATTAACCAATCATTTTCATCAAATGGTTTTGTATGCAAAGAGTCCCAGATGATGGATTGTACCCCTAGTTTTTAAACCGAATTCCTTCATTGAGAACTTATGTTCCTTGGGCTTTTATATACTAAAGGAAATTGGTGGGCATAAATGTTCTGATCATGGTGATATTTTAATTTTATTTGATTTTCAATATTTTTGCTTCAATGTGTTTCTTGGGATACCAGTGTATAAACTACTTAGTTGTCTCAATTACTTAATTTAGCTCATGTCTGAAATCCTCTTCAGTTCTTTTAAAGTCAACATATCCCCCCTTCTGTCAGTTTAATGGCATATCGAGACTATACATTCCAACTATGGAATCTGGATATGTACAGCATCACATGAGGATCTGTAATATTGAACAAATCCATAGCATGGTAAATATATGGAAAATTGAAATTGAAATGATGAACATATAAGACTTGAAGCATTTGCAAGGAAATTCTTCTAAAGTGGATTTGGCACAATCTCTCATTATATTTATTTGACTCGCATAGGAGTCAATATAGAGTATAACACATTAACATAACACATTTGCAAGGAAATTCTTGTAAGTGGATTTGGTAACAATCTATTATTATATTTTATTTCACTAGCATAGGGGTCAATATAGAGTCTACCGCATTAACGTAGTGTGTTACTTCATTGGTATTGGATTCAAATGTGTCACTTGTTATAGAAGTTAAATACAAAATATAGGGATGCTACATAACAACAAAACAATTTTCCCTAGATTTCCTTCTAGACTGCCTTGACTTGTCATCTGAACATCACACCCTAGATATTACAAATCAAATTGAAACTATCAAATATTTGTTATTGGAACTTGAAAGACCATCTTTGAAAATTAAGAGGCAATGTATGTTGGAAAGATTATAGAATCTATAAATTTGGCATAATGTAAGTGATTTATCTTTATCTTCTAGCTTTGAATGGCATTTTGTTTACTAATTTTTATCTTCAATCATTTTTTATATGGAAGAATTCTTCTAAAATTTATGCCTTATGGCGTAAATATTATAGAATCTATAAATTTGGCATAATGTAAGTGATTTCTCTTTATCTTCTAGCTTGGAATGACATTTTGTTTACTAATTTTCATCTTCAATCATTTTTTATATGGAATAATTCTTCTAAAATCTATGCCTTATGGCATTTCCATTGCAACATCTGGTGCAATTGCTATTTGCTAACCTTATCAGCTTTAATTGCTAAATACAAGAAATTATTTATAAAAGAATTAAAAATAAATATAATGTGTCATTTTCCACTAATTTATGTTGGTGTTTTTGTTTGTTTGAAAACACTTCCTCGTGGCAACACTGACTCAACATAAAGAAAGGGCCAGGTGTGCAAAGATACTAAGGTGTCTTGGTAGTATCTTTTTTGTCATGAGAAAGATTTGTTAAAACATTTGAAGTTTGTAGCGAAATCATTGTTAAGTGAAAATCATTAAGGAATTGCACCTTTTTCTTGTTTTTGATATAGTTAGGTTTATAAGGTGGAATTAAGGAATGAATTCATCGAACTAGAGAAGAGTGTGCAAATTATTCCAAGACCGAATGATATGCTCTTATATTAAAGAAGGGAAGCAAAAAGATTTGAAAATTTTGGAAGAAACTACAGAGGAAAATCATGAGAGTTCCATAAACATTGAAAATTACAAGACTTGATCAGAGGATTTTTTGAGGGTAGGAAGACTACAGATTTGGGGCTCTGCAATCTAAACTAGGGTTTTCCGTTAGGGTTTTGTCGCTAGTCACCATGGCGGGACGCAGAGGAGGGAGTTTTTCTCCCTCCTGCAGTCAAGTAGTTGTGGATAGAAGCAAGGGAGCTGGATCGCATTGCTTCAAGAAACCAATGGAGGTGGAAATAGAGGATGTTAACACACAAAAAAATACGGAAAATATTAGACCTCATGGATAGGAAGGAAATCATGAGGAAGCTAGTAGGGAGAGGAGGACAGGGGGTAGCAGTCAGAAAGTTGCTCCTATGAGTACAACAGGGGTCTGTAAACCCAAGTCGACCATTATTCCTTGGGTCATTTTAAGTGACCCAACACTACAGGTGCACAGAGATCACATGGCAGAATACGCGGTTATATGCAAATTTATGGGGATTTGGCCGACGGAGAAGGCTTTGCAAGCATGGATAAGGAACCATTGGAAACCAAAGGGGGAAATAAACCTTCACCTTGAGTCCAAGGGATTCTTTACGATGGTGTTCACAAGTTTAGAGGATAAAGATAGAGTTTTCAAGGGAGGACCCTATTTTTACGCTGCTGCAGGCCTTTACATGTGACCATGGATGATGAAATTTGTCCCAAAACGAGAAACTTTCACATCGGTACTGGTATGGATAAGACTTTACTCCATTCCTTTAGATTATTGGCTGTCAGAGTCTCTAAAGGCTATCGACAACAAGCTAGGGCATTTTATAAAGATCTCAGATGTGACTATAAAAGGCAAATACACATCCTTTGCCTGGATATGTGTGGAAATGGACTTATCTGGGGCACTTCCAGACGCGATAATTTTAAAAGTGTGCGACGAAGAATGGGTGCAGGTAGTGGACTATGAACATGTCCCATTTAGGTGTCGCAAGTGCCATGAACACGGACACCTATATAGAGACTGCCCATTAAACAAAATGGAGAGCAACACAGAAAACACCACAAACAAAGATCTCAAGGGTTTTGCTAAGGTTGGGGGCAAAGGGAAAGGAGGAAAGTGGTACCAAAAGAATATTAATGAGGACGGAAAACCGAGCCACAACAATTTCAAGATCTTAGAAGAAGAATTTGGAAACAACGGGACAAACCAGGAATCAGAGAATAATCCCACTGAGAAGGAAAGGGATGCTAGCATGGAGGATATACCAGAGAACAGTCAACAAAAGGATGATCTGGAAAGAAGTAGGGACCATGAGATGACCCCAAGTGAGGCTGGAACGAAGGACCATGAACTGTAGGAGATTCTAGAAAGGGAGAATTTAGATCTAGAAAAGTTTTTGGAGCAAGGAATAGCCAAAGGGGTAGACTCCCTGCCAAAAGAGGAGTTTGAAAGGGTTCAACAGCTCTTCCTCTGGAGATCGCAATCGAAGGGCTCTAGAGTCAAGAGAAACCATGATATCCAGGAGAATAAAGGGGTGAAAATGATGAAGGATACATCGATGCATTCTTCCAAGAACCCAGGCAGGAAAAGAGGAAGAAAAAGACAGAATGAGCTGCTGATCGAATGTGGGAAACTCATGATTAACTTAGGTAAGATGAGAGATCTTACCAGTTACTCCTTTAAAAACCTTTCTTAATGAAGCTTACAACCTGGAACATTAGGGGTCTAGGAAGTAAAAGGAAACAAAGAAATCTTAGCAATAGAATAAAAGAAGAAAACCCAGATATGGTTTTTATTCTGGAAACAAAGTGTTCGATGGACAAGATCAGAGAGATACACAGCAAGTGGATAATCAAGTATGAGTATCTAGAGGTTAAAGTGGACAACTCAGCGGGGGGGATTCTTACACTTTGGGACCCCCAAAAACTAGAAATCCTGGATGCTGAAGCGTCTAGGAACTATCTATCGTTAGTGATTCAACCTTTCGGTGATAAGGAGATATACATGATCACAAATGTCTATGGTCCTCAAAAACATGATGACATACTCAAGCTTCTCACCTCCCTTGAGGGGTTAAGAGAGAGATATACTATTGTTCCCTAGATTCTGGCAGGGGATTTCAATATGATCAGATCTCTTATAGAGAAAAAAGGTGTTACTAGAAAACTAGGTAGAGACTCCATTGCCTTCCAGAACTTCATAAATAACATGGGGCTAGTGGACACTGAAACAATAAATGACACTTTTACTTGGAATAATAAGAGGGGAGGGGATGCTCAAGTCGCCTCTAAACTAGATAGATTCATAATCTTAGAGGACCTCCTTCTCACAGGCCTTGAAATGTCAACTTTAATCCTTCCCTTTGGAGGCTCGAACCACTGGCCTATCCATCTTGAAGCTACTTTTATGGGCACATCGAGGAACAAAACTTTTAGGTTTGAAAATGTCTAGGCTCTCTCACCCTGACTTCACCAGCAATATTGACAAATGGTGGATGGAAGATATGCCCATTCAAGGTACTAAAATGTTCATGCTACAACAGAGACTTAAACACATCAAATCCAGGCTCAAAGATTGGAAAAAAAAGGAGTTTGGTAATATTTTTAAAGCAAAAAGATAAGTTGAGAAGAAACTCCAGGGGATTAATCAGATCATCATCACATATGGTTTTACCGAGGAATGGAAAAATCAAGCTGACTCTCTTCAGAACGAATGAGAAGATCAGAGCATGCAAGAGGAGATTTTCTGGAGACAGAAATCAAGGGTGCAATGTATTAGAGAAGGAGAAAGAAACATGAATTTTTTTCACAAATCAACCTTGAATCACAGGTCACATAATAGAATTACAAAACTCAAATATTCTCAAGGGAAAGAGCTTGTCTCTCACAAATAAATGGAATCTGTCCTAGTTCAACACTTCCTTAGCATCACATAGGAGCCTCTCGTCGATAGATATCGGTTCATCAACAATTTCACAAAGCACATTCTGAAGCTTGTAACCAGGGAAGACAACCACAATCTTAACAGGCCAGTGTCTGAAGAGGAGGTCAGTGAAGTTATCAATGAGATGCAAAATGGGAAAGCTCCAGGCCTGGATGGGTTCAATGTGGACTTCTTCAAAGCTTGCTGGAAAATAGTCAAACTAGATATCCTTGAGGTTGTGGAAGACTAAAGAAGATCCAAAATGGTTTTGAAGGATCTTAATGCCTCTTTCATAGCTTTGATTCCAAAGCAAGAAAAATCTATGACACCAGACCGATTCAGACCCATAGCTTTATGTAATGTGGTGTACAAAATTATTTCCAAAGTGATCGCTAACAGACTCAAGCCCCTGCTTCCAGCTCTTGTCTTAGAGGAGAAAACTGGTTATGTGGAAGGAAGACAGATTCTCAATAACATCATTCAAGCTCACGAGGTGGTACACTCTCTTAAGAGCAATAAGCAAGCTGGTATGATCATACAACTTGACCTAGCGAAAGCTTATGATAAGCTAAGCTGGTCTTACATCAGGGTAGTGCTAAGAGCTTATGGCTTCAACCACAACTGGATAAGATGGGTTATGGCCCTTGTATCCACAACTAGTTTTTCCATCCTGCTTAACGACTCTCCCTCCAGAACCTTTATGCCTTCTAGGGGTCTCAGACAAGGGGATCCGCTCTCCCCCTTCCTCTTTGTTCTCATGATGGAAGGGCTAGGCAGAGCGATCAAAATGGAAAATGCTGAAGGAAGAATCTAGGGTCTGAAACTTACCCTGGATGGTGTTGCTTTTACTCATCAACAATTTGTGGATGACACAATGCTGCAGGGTATTCCCACAGTCAGGGAAGCCAGAGCTTTCAAACAAATCTTGAACGACTTCGCTATGGCCGTTGGTATAAAGGTAAGCCTTGACAAATCAAAAGTTTTCTTTTTTGACACTAACATTGCTATTCAGAGGAACCTCACCAGAATTCTTGGGTTTTAAAGGGATCGGTTACCTTCCAATTACCTTGGAATGACTCTTACGAACAAACCTCTAAGCAAGGGAGTGTGGGAGTCGGTAACGAATAAACTTCAGGACAAGGTCAGGAAATGGACATGCAGGTATTTAAATTTGGTGGGGCGTCTTGTGCTTACAAAGGTGGTCCTGCAGGCTATTCCCATTTTCTTGTTTTCAGCTCTTCCTAAAGGAGTTATTCAATAGATCAAAAGTATTCAACGAGATTTTCTTTGGCCTGGAGGGCAAGAGAAAAAGAAGTGGGCTTTGGTAGCTTGGGACAAGCTCTGCAAACCTAAGGACCATGGTGGTTTGGGGCTTCATGACCTTGAAACCCTTAGTAGAGTTTCGGGAGCAAAACTTTGGTGGAGGTGGCTTAAGGAATTGGCAACCCCTTGGGCCAAGCTTTGGAAACAAAAATATGCAAATGATTGGCAGGAGAGGGATCATATCCGAATGTCAGGGATCATCAAGGGCTCCCATATTTGGAACCTTTCTTGGGAGAATAGAGTCATTGTCCAGCAACATAGTTTCTGGGAGATCCGAGCTGGGAACCTGGCACGATTTTGGGAGGATAACTAGTAGCAGGAACCAAATTTGTTCAAGGAAGAATTAACCGCTCTCAAGAATGAAACTGAAAACAAAGGTAAACTTATGGTAAGTGACTTCTGGGATCAGGTAAGGAACAATGGTAAATGGAGAAAATGGAAGGATCTGGTTATAGTGAAGAGAGCCCTTTAAAGGCCCAAACATTTTCTCTTGCTTTGGACTTTGAACAGAGGAAGATTTTGGTGTCATCCTTGTCTGACCAACTGAGATGGGGAAGAAACACCGAAGGTAAATTTAACCTCAAAGAAGCTAAACGAATTGCCTTAGGGTTTGATTATCAAAACCCTGATCAGGTATGAAAGAACCTTTGGCAAAACCTGCATTGGATGAAAATAAAGTTGTTTATGTGGTTGGTTCAACAAAAGAAAATTCTAACTTGGGAGAATCTGCTGAAAAGGGGTTTTGTTGGCCCATCCAAATGCCATCTATGTGGCTTACAAGAAGAGACAATGGAACACTTACTCAACCTCTACCCATTCACCTCTACCTTGTGGGATTTAGTGGCTTCAGTGTTTAGGCAAATTGATAGGGACATACTCAGCATCACCAACACTTTGAAGAATTGGCAGAAAAACTTCTCAGGCAATGAAATCATCAATAAAGCTCAGAATCTGGTTCCGGGCTTTATTATCTGGGATGTATGAAAAGAACGTAATGGTAGGATTTTCAAGAATGAAACTGTCTTGACCCAGTACATCATTGCACAAATATTACGACAGCTCAAAGACATAGTTGGAGCCCTTTTGTGGAAACTTCCTGAGAACCCTCCTTTGCCCCAGGATGCTCACATACTGCTACAGTTGGGTCTCCATGTGCTAGCTCCCTAGGGCATAAACAAGGGTGTGAGCCAAACAACTACTGGTAAAGACATCTGGCAACCTCCTCCTCATGGTTTTTTGAAAATCAATATAGACGGAGCCTCTAAGGGCAACCCTGGGATGGCTGGATTTGGTGGGGTTATAAGAGATGAGCAGGGGCACATAAAGGACATCTTTCATAGTCATTTGGGGACTGCCACTAATAATATGGTAGAGCTCATGGCCTTAGAGCAGTGCCTGGAAATCCTGATCAAGTCAAATTTATACAACGCCATCATTGAAGCAGACTCTGAATTGGTCATCAATGCAGCCAAGAAGATATGTAATGGAATGGCACCAGGAAAAGTTTCGAAGCATTCGAGGCTATCGCAGGTCTTTGAGTGTATTTATTCCCACTTGCGAACCTTGAGAACTGTCAGTTGCGTTCATGTGCGAAGAAAAGCCAATATGCTAGTTGATCATTTGGCGAATGAAGGAGTGCTTTGCAAGGAAAGTTACAACAGATACACTTGGGATTCAATATCCTTGGGGAAATGTGTGATGATTGTTAAATACAGGTGGAAAAAGACATGGAGCACTTATAGACCATGAGAAATGAGCAAAAGGAAGACCAGTGGAAGCAGGAGAGAGCGGAAGTAGGAGTCAATCCTAACCATTGATGCCACAAAGAATGCTTAAGATAGAGCAAGCTACAAGGGAGGAGTACATGGTAAATAGCAGCCTAGTAGAAAGGCCACCGATCGTAGATTTTGATGGCCTTCATTATCGAATGGCTATCAGGTTGAAAAATGACCGAAGGTTAAGTCTACAAGTGGACCCGAAGATTTATAGATTAGCAGTTTATAATATTTATCGGCTCCATAAAGGGAGTAAAGGTCGTGCTAGTTTCTGATCTGATATCTCTGATGACCGTTAGATTAATAGGGGCTTGATCGTATGGATATTAGGTTTTAAAAGTGATCAGAGGTTAATACTTAGGCCAGACCCGAATTTTCAGCGGGAGAGGAAGGAACGACATAAACCCGAAGTGAAGAGAATGATGCACAAGAATCGTTTGATCATGGCGGATCAACAGACATATTTGGTGGAAAAGTTTAGCAGGAGTAGGAGCGGACGAAAGTTCTTGAGCCGGGCTGAAGTGCCGCAGTATTTCCTTACCATCGATCCTTTTCCACGCGCTGACATCATATTCCATTACGGGGGTTCAGCCACTGGTAACCCACGCGCTAGTTTGAATAGCCGCAGACCGATGGATCTAAGTACCCTGTCATTGAATGGATATCAGGTTTTAAGATGGGGGATAGTTAAGTCGATGAGTGGACCCGATTTTTTATAGATCATAGGTTCCTTTTCTTTATTGGGTCCGGAAAGTGGTTAATGGGCATGCAAGTACCTGAAGTGATGTTGCGTCAACCGTCGGATGAAAAACCAGATCGACGGCAGAGATTCAATTGCATTTTGTCTTTTAGTAAAAGTGTATGGCCATCGATAAACTTAGTTTTGTGACATTGAGATGTGCCAAGGTTTGCGGGGATGCGATGGACTGTGGACCGTCTGATCAATAGTTTGATCGAATGGCAGAGGCTTACTCCTGTATTTCGCAGTTTCAAAGGTTGGCGGCGTGTAGTCACTGCGATGTGCGATAAGCCGAGATGTGCGATAAGCCGAGATGTGCCGAGGTTTGTGAGGTTGCGATGGACTCTCGCATTTCGCAGTTTCAGGTGTTGGTAGCTTACAGTCAATGTGAGGTGCAATAAGTCAGGATTAGAAGGAAGAGTATTCTTTTTTTTTGTTTTATGTGTGATGTTTGGGGTATTGTTGACCCTGTTGCTTGTTTTCATCAATGGGTCTGTCTTTTGTTGGTCTTTACACTTGTGAAGATGTTGTACCATATGTAATCTTATTTTTGAGGTTAATTAAAGGCACCACTCTTACTTGACAAAAAAAATAAAAATTACAAGAATTGTATAAGAAATGCCACCAACAACACAAATAACACCATACGGTTCAATGAAATTTACAAATAATACTATAAAAAAACAGAAACCCTAAATCTGTCAACGCCAATTTAATTGTAATCTGTTAAATCCAATATTATTGTCAAAAATGATGAAATACAATAGCAAGCACTATGAATACATATCTTTATAATGAAGAAACAATGATGAATAAACACGTGCAACTCATGCAAAATACTCTTGTCTCTCATCCACAAAATAATAACCCCTGCCATAATGTCATATACATAAAGGATATGGTACATTATTTATATATATATATATATATATAAAAGAAGATAACATTGGTCGCCCCTCTCTGATAATTTCATAAAAACAAGGACCAAAGACTCGGTAAAATCGAGAGGCCAAGAAGGGAATGAATGAGGCCATGAGGGAAACAAATAAAGAGGGAATGATGGCCATTGATGCAACACTTTCTTCCGTTGGTGGGTTGGGAGATGGTGTAGTCACATTTAATGTTTCTCCCACCAGTGTGATCACAACGACAAAACAAGATGCAGATGCGTAGTTTCCTGCGCCTTCCATTCTCACTCACAGCCAACAATGAATGTTACTAGTAATTGATGCAAAAAGGAAGAAACCTTAAGTGCAATTCCTGTGGAGAAAATCAGAATCTCAAACAGACCAGCCCAAATTCAAAGAGTCAATCTTTCTTGTTTGAGATTCAATACTCAACCAGAAAGAAAAAAGAGATGTGAGATCACAGAAAACGCCCAACAAAACATTAAAGGAATGTCTGGTAGATCACACTCAATCACAGGAAAACGATGTGCCATTTTTCCCCATCACTAGTTGCAAAACTTTTTAACATTAGATTTCTATGTTAATTTAATTTTTATGAGGAAAAGTGTAATAATATCTAAAAAGTCTGAATTATTGAATGCAGTTAGGTATGGTACTGAATGAGTCACTTAGACTGTACACACCAGCATGGCTACACCTTAGGTTGTGCTCTCTCTCTCTACCAGCTTTGCCGGGTCAAAATCAGAGATATTGGGATAAAAGACCTCATCTAGCAATATGTTTTCTCATTTGATATCTTGATGGAGAAACCATTCCAAGTAATCTTTGTGCATGTAGGCTATGGATTTCGCTTGCCCTACTTCTACTCGATATCGTCTATTCCAGTCCAACACAACTCTTTCACCTATGCCCTCATGGTTATCAAACAAATATTTATCTGATGACCCATTAGGTATGTTCTAGTACACAAGCAATCTGTGTTCGCCCTTTATGCAGAATCCCCACATTCTAACAAGGTTGGGATGATGGATTCTTCCTATAACTGTCACCTCTGCCTAGAATTCATCTTTTCCTTGAGAGACCCCCTCAAGCTTCTTCACTACATTCTGTCTCTGTTCAGGCAGAATACCTTTGTACACCATTTAGAATCCTCCTCTTCTCAATTCATCACTAAAATTATTAGTGGTCATTTTGAGCTCAACATATGCGATATCCTTGGTCCCCCACTAGAAATCTTATGTAGGATACGTAAGCTGAATTTTTCGGTTATGTGTTTGAATCTGGAGTACTTTCCTCGAAATGCCTAGAAATCCAAAACTCCGCAGAAAAGTTCCATGCCAAATATAGAAAAAACTATGATAAATTCATGGGTATTTTGTGGAAAGGGCAAAGCCAATGCAGCATCCAAAATATTTTCTGCCACACTGAGCATACCAGTGTATTGATTTGAGACATTTTTCACCTTTGCAGACAACTTCAAGTAGGTGCATGTTTACCAAGATGGAGACCAAAATCCATTCAGTAATCTACAAAATAGGTGGACGGAGTATATACTGCCATCCAACTTGTATGCGAAACCTAGACATTCACAATTGTTCAAACACGCTGACATACAATCCTCCCATTTCAGAATACTTCTATTTGTCTCATTCCATTCCCCAATAAATTTAACATAATCCAATAAGATGAATTGATAGTTGGAACTATGATAATTCGAAATCGACAACATTTGAATATTTCTTTGGTAGCTGTAGGATCAATAACATCTGAACGAAAACCTAGTGGGCATTGGCATTCTAGCGTGTTTTCATTCAATTCAGGGGTCTTGCAGACAGCATTGCCTCCACAAGTTTCGTGAATTATACAACGCTTTTGGACCTTAAGAAGGATTTGGAGCATAGTACAGAGGCCAGCCAGACTTTAAAAAGGATTTGGAGCATAGAGCAGATGACAAAAAGTTTAGTAAAAAAAACCTTTACCCAACCCAATGGAAAGCATAACTGTTGGGTTTCCGTCGCTAGTGGCTGCGCTGCTGAAAATTGAAGAATTAGTATTCTTTGTTACTAATGGCTATGGGCTCATAGAGACAAAAGAATGGAGGCTACCTGCGATTGGAAAAGTGTGTAGAACAATTTTCTTGCAGAGGAGAGGGCTAAACTCAAGTGAGACATGGCATGAGGGCACTTGACTCGGTGGAATGAGATGTAAAAATATAGGTACCATAACATAGATGGATCATGTAGAGCCATGTGGTTAAAAAATATTTGTTAGAATGATGAAAATGGAGAAAAATGATTGGTCTGATGAACAATGTTTGCTTATCCCAATTCAAAAAACAAACAAACAAACAAACAAAACAAAACAAAACAAAAACACCTTTGACGTAATGAATTATTGAATGTAGTTAGGTATGGTACTGAATGAGTCACTTAGACTGTACACACAGGCATGGCTGCACCTCAGGCTATGCTCTCTCTCTCTACCAGCTTTTCTAGGCCAAAATTAGAGATCTTGTGACAAAAGACCTCATCCAACAATATATTTTCTAGTTTGATATCTTGATGGAGAATCCATTCCAAGTACTCTTTCTGCATGTAGGCTATAACTTTTGCTAGCCCTACTGATACTTGATATCTTCTATTCCAGTCCAACACAACTCTTTCACCTATGCCCTCATGGTTATCAAACAAATATTTGTCTGATGACCCATTGGGTATGTTCTAGTACACAAGCAATCTATGTTCGCCCTCTGTGTAGAAGCCCCACATTTTAACAAGGTTGGGATGATGGATTCTTCCTATAATTGTCACCTCTGCCTATAATTCATATTTTCCTTTAGAGACCCCCTCAAGCTTCTTCCCTGCATTCTGTCTCTGATCAGGCAAAATACCTCTGTACACCGTTCCGAATCCTCCTCTTCCCAATTCATCGTTGAAATTATTAGTGGCCGTTTTCATCTTAGCTTATGTGAATATCCTTGTTCCCCCACCAGAAAGCTTATGTAGAATATGTCAGCTGAATTTTACAGCTATGTTTCTGAATTTGGAGTACTTTCGCAGAAATGCCCAAAAATCCAAAACTCCGCAAAAAATTTCCATGCCAAATATAGAACAAACTATGATAAGTTCATGGGTATTTTGCAGAAAGGGAAAATCCAATGCAGCATCCAAAACATTTTCTGCCACATTGAGCATACTAGTGTATGGATTTGAGACATTTTTCACTTTTGCAGACAACTTCAAGTAGGTGCGTGTTTTCCAAGTTGGAGACCAAAATCCATTCAGTAATATGCAAAATAGGTGGACGCAGTATCCACTGCCATCCAACTTGTATGCAAAACCCAGACATTCACAATTGTTCAAACAAGTCGACATACAATCCTCCCATCTTAGAATATTTCTATTTGTCTCATCCATTCCCCAGTAAAATTAACATAATCTAATAGGATGAATTGATAGTTGGAACTATGATAATTAGAATTGCACAATATTTGAATATTTCTGTAGCAGCTGGGAGGATCAGTAACATCTGGATGAAAACCTGGTGGGCATTAGCATTCTGGCATGTCGTCATTCAATTCAAGGGTCTTGAAGATAACATTGCCTCCACAAGTTTTGTGAATTGTAGAATGCTCTTAGAGCTTAAGAAGGATTTGGAGCATAGTACATATGGTAGCCAGACCTTAAAAAGGATTTGGAGCACAGAGCAGATGACAAAAATTTCAATGAAAAAACCCTTTACCCAGTCCAATGGAAAGCATAATTGTTGAGTTTCCTTCGCTAGTGGTTCCTGATATGATTTAGAATATTAGTTTGCAGTGCCAAGATCTTCCTCAGATTATAAACAAAATGATTTCATTGTGCTTAAGGATTCATGAATTTTTGCAAGTGAAAATGAAGAGTTTTTATGTTAATTTTATGAGCAACTTAACATAAACCAGAAACTGAACAACAACATAAACATGTATAAAACATCATCAAAAACACATTACAACAAGCACATGATAAAGGAGTTCACCCCTCCTAGGCTACGTCTCATTGGTCTAACTTCCAATGGCTTGGGTCTCTCTATTATGCTCAAAAGTGTAAAAATATGTGTTTACAATGCTCAAATGCTTTTGAAACTTGCTCCAATGAGTCTAGAATACTAAAAAATGGCTATCTAGCCTCTTTTTGCAACTAATTTGGTGGAAAATTGAAGAAGTTATGACTTCTCCTAGTTCTCCCACTTTTCATTCCACAAATTATTCCACATCCGGTAGAAACCCACAGTTCCGCTCCAAAATCTGCTAACTAAGCGAGAATTTTGTCGAGTGGGGGGCCATAATCCATCGACATCGACCTTCCATCGCAAATTGCAATCGACGAATTTTGGCAGGTCTTATGGTCTTTGAATGTGGTGATATGCGATTTGCGATTCAGCGGACTCGACGAGACGTTAAATGGGAACTGATAATTCTCTTGCATCCAGGAACTTATCATATTTCACCATCAACAAAGAATCAGTGGCAAGCATAAAGCGGGACTCTGCACTGTGTCCCAATTTGTGATTGCGATATCGCATCGCAATCCGGGTATGCTGGGGGCCGAGTATCTTCAATGCTTCCCTTCGCCGATGTGCAATTGTGATCACATCGCAACCCGATACCTGTCGGGGCCAATTCTGTAACACCTTTCCACATGTCTTGTAAAGTTTGATTTACGATATGTGGGAGCCAATGGCGGCCTACCACTTGGCACCTCCTAATTCACTGAAGGAACCTGCCACGTCATCCAATCATGCCATGAAAACAAGTCAAATATTAACTTTGACTTGCTCTAACTTCTGCATACGAGCTCGGATTTGAGTTTCGTTCACACCGTTGGAATCAGAATGACGAGGTCTTCGATCTGAAGCTAAGTTTAAAAAAATTCTAACACTTTTATTTTTGAGCATAATTTTGAGCACCTGATCACTCCTCCCCACAGGGAGCTTTTTGGACCCCAAAAGGATCACCTTCAGTTGTTCAGCAGGTGAGGGTACAATTCCCTGACCTTTCCAACCTCTATCCATTTGACTTTTTAAGGAATTGTACCTTTGATCCCCACTCAAAGATAATTAATACTTCCCCTTTTTGTTTTCCTTGTTCTTCTGTCAAGTATAGTGTCTTGCTGAAGCACATCAAGGAATTCTGGAGAAAAGTCTTCAATATATTGAATTTGATTATTCTCTCCTTGATCTTCAATCAAGGTAGGTTCATACAACCTTAAATTCTCAACATTAACAACAACATAAATTTGCATATATGAAGTTAAATCCAATTTGAAGGCATTATTTCCAATCTTTTCCAAAATTATGAGTGGACCATATCTAATTGGTTTTAGCTTTTTACTTTCTCCTTGGAGCCTCTCTTTGTTAATGTGAAGCCAAACTTCATCTCCAACTTGGAACTTGTGATCTTGACGATGCTTGTCATGCCTTGCTTTGTACTTGCCTTGGCTTTTCTCAAGCTATTTTTGAACCTTTTGGTGTACTAATTATATTTGTTCAATGAACTTTCTTGATTTATCTATGTCGCTATGACCTTTAATAGAAACATCTTTGCCAAAAATAAAATCCAAAGAATATTTAGGCAAGTATCCCATGCATGCCTCAAATGGCAAAGTTTGAGTGGAAGAGTGCTTGGATCTGTTGTAAGCATGTTGAATATAGTGCAACTGTTCATCCCACAACTTAGGATGCTTGCTACAATACCCACGCAGAAGATGTATCATTGTTGTTCACTACCTCTGTTTGACCATATGTTTGTGGATGAAAGGTTGTACTCTCTTCTAGTTTGGTGTCCATGAATCCCCATATGTTTGACCAAAAATTCCCCACAAAGCAAGAATATCGATCACTAACAATGGATGTGGGCAATCCAAACTGCACCCAAACATTTTGAAAAAATAATTGAGCAGTTTGTTCAGTTGTAACTTGCTTTTTACATGGCATCAAAATACACATTTTGCTGAACCTATCCACAACTACATACAAATAATCATGACCTCTTTTCGACAATGGAATACCTCCTAAAAAATACATAGAAACACTCTCCCACGGTTGTGAAGGAACCGAGAGTGGTGTGTACAATCCTAACTTCCTATTGCTAGGCTTACTGATTGCACATAATGAACATCCTTTAATAAAACGAGACACACTTTCAAGTATACGAGGCCAATAACAATACCTCTATAGATGTGCCGTCATCTTACTTACATCGAAATGACCAGAAATAAGAGAAGTATGTGCCTATCTTATGATGTTAACTCTTTCTCCTAGTGGAATACAAAGCTTGCCAAGATGGTACAACAAGTTATCATGCAAATGATAATCCAATTCCTCTACTTTGTTACCTTGACTCAAGCTTGCATAAACATCTTGAAAGTCATTATCCGATGCATATTTCTCAATATGAATTTCATGTAAAACAAAATTATGCTTGAGTAAAGTAGCTATACTAATAATCGACCTAGAAATCATATCAACAACTTTATTGTAGATACCTTTCTTATATCTGATTACCAAGTCGAATTGTTGAAGGAAACCCATCCATCGGAAGTGCCTTGATTGCTACAACTTTGATTGAGATTTCAAGTATTGAAATGGTTGATGATCAGTGTGAATGAATGTTCCCTTAGCCACTAGGCAATGTTTCCATTTTTTCCACACTTTTCACCAACGCATACAATTCCTTGTCATATGTAGGATAGTTAATCACTGCACCATTAAAATTTTCCAAGTGAAAACATATATGCTTACCATGTTGCATGAGGATTGCACCCATAGCGTAGTCACTAACATATGTTTGAATCTCAAATGACTGTCTCAAGTTTGGAAGTGAAAGTACTGGAGCTGTACTGATATTTTCCTTCAATGAATCAAAGGCATTTTGTTGTTTGCCTCCCCATTGAAAAACATTTTTCACACTTGTCAACGCATGCAAAGGATATGCTATAAGAGAAGAACTAGTAATAAATTTCCTCCAATATTGGGCTACTCCCATAAAACTTCTTCCCTCTGTAACTGTCTTGGGCCTTGCTAATTTACAATGACATCAACCTTGGAGGGATCTATTTTCAACTCACGTCCTCCAACAGTACGACCCAAGTAGACTAAAGAAGTCTTTCCAAACTCGCACTTTGACATCTTAAGATACAACTGTTCTTTTTTCAAGACATCATGTACTTTTCTTACATGCATGACATGTTCATCACAAGATTTACTCAAAATTAAGATTTCATCTAAGTAGACTATGAAAAATTCTTCAAGAAATGGCCTCAACACATCATTCATCACACGCATGACTGTAGCAGGAGCATTACATAAACCAAACGTCATAACTAGCCATTCAAAGAAACCCTGTTATGTTTTTGAACGTTGTCTTCCAAATGTCTCCTTCAGTTATTCTAATTTGATGGTAACCACTTCTTAAGTCCAGCTTAGTAAAATACTTTGCATCTTTCAATTGATCTAGTAAATCATCTATTCAAGGTAGTGGGTAACGGTTCTTTACTGTAATTTTGTTTAATGCGCGAAAGTCCACACACATGTGCCATGTTCCATCCTTCTTTGGCACCAAGACAATAGGTGAACCACAAGGCGAGGAAGATGGTCTAATGATCCCTTTATTCAACAACTCTTGGATTTGCGTCTTAATTTCTGCGCTTTCCATCACTGACATCCTATACATGCCAATGTTAGGAAGAGGAAAATCCTGCTGCAATTGTATCTCATGTTGGATTCCTCTCTTGGGAGGTAATCCCTTTGGTTCTTGAAACATTTCATCATATTGGTTAACTACGTCAACCAATTCAGATTTCAAATTCGAATCAAAACCTTTAAAAGCTTCATTATCAACATCATTTTTGGGTTTGATCATGAGAAGCACAAAATTCTTGCTCGAATTCACCAATATTTTCATCTGCCCTGCATTAACAAGTGAAAGATTTGTTTTCTTGTTATGAGCTCTCACAATATATTCTACTCCATTTTTGAATAAATAATATTTATTTTCATGTTGATGGAAGATAGTTTTTTTGTCATAAAGGTACGATCTGCCCAAAACCATGCCACAGATATCTAATGACACAATGCCAAGCTCCACTTCATCTATCAAATTTGCAGTAATAGCGAATCTCAGTTTACACTTTCTAGTAACCTGCAATTGTGCATTATCATGTACCCATCCAAGTGGATGCGATTTATGATGTGGAACAGTTTCCATATTTAAAATCTTAAGAATGTTTTCAGAGATAAGATTGGCTTGAGAGCCACTATAAAAAATCATATCAATCTTGTTATGTTTTGAGATCACCCTTATGTGAAACAACTCTATTCTCCTTTTTTCATTTGGAGTTTCATTTTGTGAGTATGAAGAACTAGTGCTGGCAATGGATTCTTTTTCTTTTAACCCCATGGATGTGATTTCAGTTTCATCACCCAAATTGGATCCCAAATCCTGTTGAGTGGTTGCAGTTGTCTTTGGTTTTCCCTTGTTGTTGTTTCTTTTTTATTTCATTTTAGGATGAAGCTTCCAACAGTGAGCTTCATGGTGGCGCTCTCTGGAACAGTGTTTTCATGTAATTTCCTCTCCTTCCTTTTTAATACATGCATTTTTCTTTTCCTTCCCTTTGAAATCCTTTTCTTTTCCCTTACTCTTGAATGGACTTTTACTACATTCTTCTGGGGTGTTTTTCCCTCTTGCCTCAAGATGGGTGGCTTGCACACACACATCATCTAAATTACTGGGATTAAACATTAAGATAGTATGCCTTGTTGGCATTATGAGACAAGTGTTGTCCTTGATGGCAAATCACACAAATGATAAATTATAGTGCAGCAAATTTATTTGATAAATTATAGTGCAACAAAGTTTCCTTCATGTAGAAAAAAGTTCACGCACTTTTATGCAGAGAAAAGTTTATTCCATGTAGAGAAAAGTTCACGCACTTTTATGCAGAGAAAAGTTTATTCCATGTAGAGAAAAGTTCACGCACTTTTATGCAGAGAAAAGTTTATTCCATGTAGAGAAAAGTTCACGCACTTTTATGAAGAGAAAAGTTTATTTCATGTAGAGAAACGTTCACGCACTTTTATGCAGAGAAGAGTTTATTTCATGTAGAGAAATGTTCACGCACTTTTATGCAGAGAAAAATTTATTTCATGAAGAGAAAAGTTTACGCACTTTCATGCAGAGAAAAGTTCCCTTCATGCAAGAGAAAAGTTCACACACTTTCATGGTTGGTTCATGGTATTAGTCCGACAGTTTTTGATCTTATGGTTTTGGTTCGTGGTATTGCATCCAAAAGTGTTGATCTCACGCACTTTCATGGTTGGTTCATGGTATTAGTCCGACAGTTTTTGATCCTATGGTTTTGGTCCGTGGTATTGCATCCAAAAGTGTTGATCTCACGCACTTTCATGGTTGGTTCGTGGTATTAGTCCAACAGTTTTTTTTTTTGATCCTATGGTTTTGGACCGTGGTATTGAGAAAGGACTAAGGCTATAAAAGAGGAAGGAGATCATTTGGCAAATCATCTTCTGAATTATTGAATATCTGATAAAGTGCTAGATCTGGAATATGGTGATTGGGTTATGGTGCAGATCTGGATCTGAATGAAGAAGGAACCTGAGCGTAAGGAGAAGGATAAGTTCTATTGATGGGTCAAAATCTTAAGGCTGGAATAGTGGTATCTCTATATGATTTTGATCTGTGATATGTGGCACATGCTTGATCTATAAATCTAATGATCTGGGTTAACTAATATCTAAATATTTGAAAGAATGAATTTATAGATCTGAATTATTGATGCATGTTTTATTGTACACATGTTATGATCTGGGTATGTCTGATGTATGGAACAACTGCAAAGTTATAAGGAAATATTTGCAGATCTGTATGCGGGTTGGCTTTGGTGAAAGCATTGATTCAGTATTGGATAAATCAAAGATTGATGATGCAAGTGTAGTTGATGGGTTTTTGATGTTCTTGGATCCAGTCTGAAAATTAATGAAAAGTGGTCCTTGAAATAAAAGAAGTAGGGGGTTGTAGCTCCCTTCCAGGAGAGACTGGAAAACGAGAGAGAGAGTTGTAGCTCTCTGTAGGTTGTAGCCTGCGTACTGGTAAAGGACTGCACCAGTACAAAATCATTGTAAAAGGAGTTTCTTATTAAAAGAAGATAGAGACATATTGCAGCAGGTGGTTTTCACCCACATTGGATTTCCACCTTATATCTGGTGTTCTTTTGTGTGACTATTTGCTTTTCTTGTTCCTGCTCATTATTTTATGATACTGACATACAAAGTAATGATCAATATTTGAAGAATTATTCAAAGTATAAATAAGGAAGATATATTGAAAAGAATTTGATAATACTGATTCACCCCCCCTCTCAGTATTATTTCCAACAATTGGTATCAGAGCAGGTCCTTCTGAAGAAGCTTGATCACTTGAAGGAAGATCTAACATCATGAGCAACTACGAGAGGGAAGCATCAATCAGGCCACCGATTTTTGATGGGACAAACTTCGTATATTGGAAGGTAAGAGTTACTGCCTATCTTCAATCTTTGGGTACAGAAGTATGGGACATTATAGAAACAGGGTATACTTTTCCATCAGCTACTCCTACAGATTCAGCTGAGAAGAAGAAATATGAAACAAATGCAAAGGTGGTTAATACTCTTCTAGGATGTCTATCTCAATCTGAATTCGTGAAGGTCATGCAATATAAATCCGCAAAAGAAATATGGGACAAGATTGTTTTGAGCTACGAAGGAGATGAACAGGTAAAACGTGCAAAACTTCAAACCCTCAGGATTCAGTATGAGAATCTCAGAATGTATAATTATGAAAGTGTGGCTAACTATTTCCTTCGGGTAGATGAGATTGTTAATTGTATGAAAAACATGGGTGAAGAAATAAAAGAGGCTGTTGTGGTTGAAAAAGTCCTAAGATCATTGTCCCCCAAGTTTGAATCTAAAGTATCTGCAATAGAAGAAAAGGAAAATCTACGAACTCTTACTATGTCTCAGCTACACGGAATTCTAACTGCTTATGAAATGAGAAAAAAAGGTCCATCAGACAGGAGAGAAGCTACTTTTAAGACTTTAGGTAAAGGAGACTACTATGAATCAAGTCACGTGCCAGAAGAAGAAGAAGAATCAAATTTTGTCAGAAATCTTCAACGGGGTACTGGAAGGTTCAGAGGTAAGCTACCTTTTAAATGTTTTGCTTGTGGAAGAGTAGGTCATTATGCTGCCAAATGTCCTCATAAGGATAAGATTGACAAAGGAAAGGAACCTGCTATATGGAACAAGAAACAGAATGCAAATAAGAAAAGCTACTACACTCATGAAGACAGTGATGGTCTATCAAATAGTGATGAAGATGAACGAGGTAATGACTATAAACTTTTAATGGCATTTGAAGATGATGATTACATGGATGCTATAGATGTGGATAGTTTTTATGAAGAGATTTCTAGACTTAAGACATGTATAGAAGAAAATAATATGATCATTGATACTCTACAATTTCAAATTGATGAAAAAGAAAAATATCTTGAAAAGTTAGAAGGTGAAATTGTTGACCTTAGAAAAGAAATTGAGAAAACAAAGGCTATTAATCTTAAGTTTGTCAAAGGATCTGAAACTCTGGATGAGATCATCAATGTACAGCGTTCTCCGCTAAACAAGACAGGTCTGGGGTATAATGGAGAAACATCTCAAGCATCCACCTCAAAGAGTTATCTTGATGCAGCAAGAAGGAATGAGCAAAAGCACAATGGAGATCACCAGGTAAAGCAGGGATGAATTACATCAAGAACGAACAAATACTATCAGGTAAACCAGGGGCAATCTGTCTTAAGGATGAACAAAAGCTACAACCAGACACAGGTAAAATCTTCTCAATTTGCTTCAAGAATGGATGACAATAGAAATTACAATCATTTGGCCGGTAGATTTGATAATCACAGGAGTTTCTTCAATGGGCAATGTTTCTCTTGCCATAACTTCGGTCACAAAGCAGCTCAATGTGTTGCATATAAAACAATCATGACTAGAGAAGCTCAAAAACAAAGAAGTATGACCGGGATTACAAAAAGGACCTATAACAACTTTTCGGCTCTTGAAAATGAAGTTGAATGTTCTATTTGCAATAACTTTGGTCATGAAGATTCTGAATGTAGGAGCAGGTTTCAGCAGACAAAGGAACAAGCCTCAAGCACCAGAACATGGAGAATAAAGGAACCACAAACAGAAAGATGTGGGATAGCATTTTATGCAGAAGGACAAGAAAATCTATGGTACATTGACAGTGGATGTTCGAAACATATGACAGGTGATAAAGAAAAACTTGAATCATATTCTGCTTTAGAAAAGGGAAAGAAAGTTTCTTTTGGAAATGATACTCCTGCAGCTATAAAAGGAAAAGGCACTGCTCAGTTAAAAGAAAAGGTCAAAGCTGGAAATGTTTTGTATGTTGATGGATTGAAGCATAATCTTCTAAGTGTCAGCTAGATGTGTGATCAAGGAACCGAGGTGATATTTAGATCAAACGGATGTCGTGTTCGTGATCTTGATACAGGTGAAACAGTGATCAAAGGTAGAAGAACTCCAAATAATCTATACATATTTGAAGAAGGACAACAACAATGCTATCTGAGCAAGGAGGATGAACACTGGTTATGGCATCTAAGCTTTTCACAAATAAGGAAAGCATGCAAATATCAGGCAGTTCGTGGTCTTCCAGATATCAAAATTCCAGACAACACCATATGCAAATCATGTCAGTTTGGAAAGCAAACCAGAACTAACTTTCCAGAGAAGGAAGGATCAGCTAGCATGCCTCTTGATCTAGTCCATATAGATGTATGTGGTCCATTTAGGAAAAGGACACCTCGAGGAGAAGAATACTTGATATTATTCATTGACGACTTCTCCAGGTTTGTTTGGTTAGGACTTATGAAGCACAAAGACGAAGCATTCGAGAAATTCAAATCCTTCAAAGCCTTGGTTGAAAATGAATCAGGTTACAAAATTAAGTGCCTCAGGTCTGACAGAGGTGGGGAGTTTACCTCAAATGAATTTTTCGATTTCTGTGAAGAACATGGGATAAGAAGAGAATTCTCTACAGCTAGAACTCCTCAGCAAAATGGAGTGGTGGAAAGGATGAACAGAACAGTCCAACAAATGGCTCGTGCTATGCTGGATGAGTCTGGAACTCCCGCAACTTTCTGGGGTGAAGCCGCATATGCTACGGTTGTTATTCTCAACAAAACAAATGTCCGAGTGAACAACACTCAAACTCCTCATGAGCTCTGGTATGGTGAGACTCCTTCGGTAAAGCACTTCAAAATCTTTGGGAGCAAATGCTATATTAAGAATACTGATGAGCAACTTGGCGAACTTGAACCTAGAGCAGATGAAGGCATTCTTCTTGGTTATTCTCCACACAGCAAAGCATATAAGTGCTACAATAAAAGACTTGGAAGAATTGTTGACAGCATTGATGTAGTGGTTGATGAAAAGGGATACATTCCTAGGCAAGTAAATCATGAAAGTATCGAAGAAGATGAAGACTACCCTCAAAGACAGAATGATGAAGAATAAGAACCTCAAGGAGCACCAGAAGAACAGATAAGAATAGAAGAGAAGACTCCATCCCGGTACCTTCAGAAGAATCATCCAGAATCTCATATTTTGGGGCAGAAAGAAGCAGGTGTACAAACAAGAAGAAAAATTGCAGAAGCTTCAAGCTATTTGGCATTACTCTCCTCCACTGAACCTCAAAATGTAAAAGAGGCATGCAAAGATGAATGTTGGGTCAAAGCAATGGATGAAGAACTTGAGCATATCGAAAAGAACAACACTTGGGAGTTGGTTCCTAGACCAAAGGATAAGAATGTTATAGGGACAAAATGGGTCTTCAAAAATAAGTTGAATGAAAATGGGGAAGTAATTAGAAACAAAGCAAGACTTGTTTGTAAAGGGTATGCGCAGCAAGAAGGAATAGATTTTGAGGAAACTTTTGCTCCTGTTGCAAGACTTGAGGCCATCTGAATGTTCCTTGCTCTCTCAAGCTTTCAAAAGTTCAAAGTATTTCAAATGGACGTGAAATCAACCTTTCTGAATGGAGACTTAGAAGAAGAAGTATACATTGAGCAGCCAGATGGGTTCATTCTTGGAAATGATCCAAATCTTGTATGCAGACTGAAAAAGGCTCTCTATGGTCTTAAACAAGCTCCAAGGGCTTGGTACTATCGTTTGGACAAATATCTTCATCAACAAGGTTTTTCAAAAGGATCAGCAGATAGCAATCTTTATATAAAAATTTAAAATGACAAATTGCTAATACTTGTTGTGTATGTAGATGACATTATCTTTGGCAGCAATGAAGAATCTATGAGTCAAAGCTTTGCCTTGGTGATGCAGAAAGAATTCGAAATGTCCTTGCTTGGAGAATTGACATATTTTCTTGGCCTGCAAATCCAACAAAAGGAAGGAGGGATCTTCTTGTCTCAAACCAAGTATCTCAAGCAGATTTTGAAGAAATATGGCATGGAAGATGCAAAACCAGTATGTACACCCATGGTCACAGGATGTAGCCTCAGTGCAAATGATGAATCAGCAGCAGTACATCAACCAACCTATAGATCTATGATTGGAAGTCTACTTTATTTGACAGGTATCCGACCAGACATCATGCATGCAGTGGGAATAGTTGGAAGATTTCAGGCAAATCCAAAGGAAACTCATCTTCAGGCAGTAAAGAGAATCTTCAAATATCTTCAAGGGACTCAAAATTATGGCTTATGGTATCCTAGAGATACAGATCTCACACTTCATGCTTATACTGATGTAGATTGGGCCGGAAGCGTGGATGACAGGAAGAGCACAAGTGGTGGTGCATTCTTTATGGGTTCCAGATTAGTATCTTGGTTCAGCAAGAAACAGAGTTCGATTGCCTTGTCTACAGTTGAAGCAGAATATATTGCTGCTGCATCTTGCTGCACTCAACTCCTTTGGATGATGTAGACCCTGCATGATTTTCAAATCACTTGTACACCACCTATCTCCATCTTATGTGATAATACAAGTGCAATCAACATTTCAAAGAACCCAGTCATGCACTCAAAAACCAAGCACATACCAATCAAGTATCACTTTCTCCGAGAACAAGTGCTTGAACAAAAGGTCAAGTTGGAGTATGTTCCTTCTAAGGAACAGGTTGTTGATATACTCACCAAACCATTGCCTAGGGAGACCTTTGAATACCTCAAGCAAAAGCTGGGGGTTGTTGATGTATCATCTTGTTGTTGAATCTCTTCTGATTGTTGGTTGTACGCAAGGTTCATCTGAAGTATATGCGTACATTGGTCGAAGATCGAATGGCACAGGTTCAGGGGGAGCATATCATGCATTGTTGGCATTATGGAGGAAGTACAGAAGGAGATCATGGATGTTGGTCTAAATATTGTTGCAATACGTCTCTATCTCTTTCATGATGTATAAGTCTTGGTTCTTCTTGAAGAACATCTTTTGCAGATCTTTCCTACAGTCAGGGGGAGCATGAACAACACAATTCAGAAAGAGCAGAGCTTTCAGCATGTAGCATGAACAGATTGGTACACCTTGGCATATACAAAGGGGGAGCTCATTCAGAGATTTCAACAGGTACTCAGGGGGAGTATGAACAACGGAATGCCTTTCTAGGAAAGAGAATATCTTGGTTCGCCCTTTGCCCTTGATGTCAAAGGGGGAGAGTGATTTGGTATTGTTGCCATCAAGTCCAAAGGGGGAGATTGTTGGCATTATGATACAAGTGTTGTCCTTGATGGCAAATCACACAAATGATAAATTATAGTGCAGCAAATTTATTTGATAAATTATAGTGCAACAAAGTTTCCTTCATGTAGAAAAAAGTTCACGCACTTTTATGCAGAGAAAAGTTTATTGCATGTAGAGAAAAGTTCACGCACTTTATGCAGAGAAAAGTTTATTCCATGTAGAGAAAATTTCACGCACTTTTATGCAGAGAAAAGTTATTCCATGTAGAGAAAAGTTCACGCACTTTTATGAAGAGAAAAGTTTATTTCATGTAGAGAAAAGTTCACGCACTTTTATGCAGAGAAGAGTTTATTTCATGTAGAGAAATGTTCACGCACTTTTATGCAGAGAAAAATTTATTTCATGAAGAGAAAAGTTTACGCACTTTCATGCAGAGAAAAGTTCCCTTCATGCAAGAGAAAAGTTCACACACTTTCATGGTTGGTTCATGGTATTAGTCCGACAGTTTTTGATCCTATGGTTTTGGTCCGTGGTATTGCATCCAAAAGTGTTGATCTCACGCACTTTCATGGTTGGTTCATGGTATTAGTCTGACAGTTTTTGATCCTATGGTTTTGGTCTGTGGTATTGCATCCAAAAGTGTTGATCTCACGCACTTTCATGGTTGGTTCATGGTATTAGGGAGACCTTTGAATACCTCAAGCAAAAGCTGGGGGTTGTTGATGTATCATCTTGTTGTTGAATCTCTTCTGATTGTTGGTTGTACGCAAGGTTCATCTGAAGTATATGCGTACATTGGTCGAAGATCGAATGGCACAGGTTCAGGGGGAGCATATCATGCATTGTTGGCATTATGGAGGAAGTACAGAAGGAGATCATGGATGTTGGTCTAAATATTGCTGCAATACGTCTCTATCTCTTTCATGATGTATAAGTCTTGGTTCTTCTTGAAGAACATCTTTTGCAGATCTTTCCTACAGTCAGGGGGAGCATGAACAACACAATTCAGAAAGAGCAGAGCTTTCAGCATGTAGCATGAACAGATTGGTACACCTTGGCATATACAAAGGGGGAGCTCATTCAGAGATTTCAACAGGTACTCAGGGGGAGTATGAACAACGGAATGCCTTTCTAGGAAAGAGAATATCTTGGTTCGCCCTTTGCCCTTGATGTCAAAGGGGGAGAGTGATTTGGTATTGTTGCCATCAAGTCCAAAGGGGGAGATTGTTGGCATTATGAGACAAGTGTTGTCCTTGATGGCAAATCACACAAATGATAAATTATAGTGCAGCAAATTTATTTGATAAATTATAGTGCAACAAAGTTTCCTTCATGTAGAGAAAAGTTCACGCACTTTTATGCAGAGAAAAGTTTATTCCATGTAGAGAAAAGTTCACGCACTTTATGCAGAGAAAAGTTTATTCCATGTAGAGAAAATTTCACGCACTTTTATGCAGAGAAAAGTTATTCCATGTAGAGAAAAGTTCACGCACTTTTATGAAGAGAAAAGTTTATTTCATGTAGAGAAAAGTTCACGCACTTTTATGCAGAGAAGAGTTTATTTCATGTAGAGAAATGTTCACGCACTTTTATGCAGAGAAAAATTTATTTCATGAAGAGAAAAGTTTACGCACTTTCATGCAGAGAAAAGTTCCCTTCATGCAAGAGAAAAGTTCACACACTTTCATGGTTGGTTCATGGTATTAGTCCGACAGTTTTTGATCCTATGGTTTTGGTCCGTGGTATTGCATCCAAAAGTGTTGATCTCACGCACTTTCATGGTTGGTTCATGGTATTAGTCTGACAGTTTTTGATCCTATGGTTTTGGTCTGTGGTATTGCATCCAAAAGTGTTGATCTCACGCACTTTCATGGTTGGTTCATGGTATTAGTCCGACAGTTTTTGATCCTATGGTTTTGGTCCGTGGTATTGCATCCAAAAGTGTTGATCTCACACACTTTCATGGTTGGTTCATGGTATTAGTCCAACAATTTTTTTTTTGATCCTATGGTTTTGGACCATGGTATTGAGAAAGGACTAAGGCTATAAAAGAGGAAGGAGATCATTTGGCAAAGCATTTTCTGAATTATTGAATATCTGATAAAGTGCTAGATCTGGAATATGGTGATTGGGTTATGGTGCAGATCTGGATCTGAATGAAGAAGGAACCTGAGCGTAAGGAGAAGGATAAGTTCTATTGATGGGTCAAAATCTTAAGGCTGGAATAGTGGTATCTCTATATGATTTTGATCTGTGATATGTGGCACATGCTTGATCTATAAATCTAATGATCTGGGTTAACTAATATCTAAATATTTGAAAGAATGAATTTATAGATCTAAATTATTGATGCATGTTTTATTGTACACATGTTATGATCTGGGTATGTCTGATGTATGGAACAACTGCAAAGTTATAAGGAAATATTTGCAGATCTGTATGCGGGTTGGCTTTGGTGAAAGCATTGATTCAGTATTGGATAAATCAGAGATTGATGATGCAAGTGTAGTTGATGGGTTTTTGATGTTCTTGGATCCAGTCTGAAAATTAATGAAAAGTGGTCATTGAAAGAAAAGAAGTAGGGGGTTGTAGCTCCCTTCCAGGAGAGACTGGAAAACGAGAGAGAGAGTTGTAGCTCTCTGCAGGTTGTAGCCTGCGTACTGGTAAAGGACTGCACCAGTACAAAACCATTGTAAAAGGAGTTTCTTATTAAAAGAAGATAGAGACATATTGCGGCAGGTGGTTTTCACCCACATTGGGTTTCCACCTTATATCTGGTGTTCTTTTGTGTGACTATTTGCTTTTCTTGTTCCTGCTCATTATTTTATGATACTGACATACAAAGTAATGATCAATATTTGAAGAATTATTCAAAGTATAAATAAGGAAGATATATTGAAAAGAATTTGATAATACTGATTCACCCCCCCTCTCAGTATTATTTCCAACATGCCTAAGGTAACTTTGTAAATCCCCTATGTACTTCAGCAAAGTGTCCTATGTCTGCAAATCTACACCGAACATCAGAGACCTTTTTCTGAATTCCTGGGTGTAATCTTGCACATTTTGACCTTTAAGTTGTCTAAAATTCTGCCAATTCATGATGGCTTTCTGCATATAAGCTAGAGGGTAGAATTGTCTTTTAATTGCAGCAATGAAATCATTCCAAGAAATTGAGATCTTACTGTGTTTTTTAATCTCCTCTTGGGTATTTGATTCCCATACAAGTGTTGCACCCTACATTCTCAAGGAAGCTAACTGAATCTTTATGTCATCCTCTTGAAGGTTTTGAATCTTGCAATAGACCTCCAACTGACGAATCCAATTATCAAGCTTCTCTGCATTCACTTCACCATTATACATGGGCAACTCAAATTTAACATCAAGTTTTAAAAAAGGTGATTTACCAGTTCCTTTTGAAGAATGATGATGAGTATGAGTAAGGGTAGTATTAGTGGAAGAGTGTGAAGATACTTGTGAAGAAGAAGATGAAGAAGATGGTGGAGAGGATGGAGGTTTTTCTCCATTCCCATTACCTCCTTTTCCATTAACTCCTCCTAAAGAGCCTTCTCCTTTGGGAGGTTTGGAACTTTCTCCTTGCAACATGTTATTCCTTTCTTCATAGAAGACCTTCAC
The DNA here is from genome assembly GCA_031772625.1 of Pinus tabuliformis. Taxonomy (NCBI): domain Eukaryota; kingdom Viridiplantae; phylum Streptophyta; class Pinopsida; order Pinales; family Pinaceae; genus Pinus; species Pinus tabuliformis. The sequence goes on from CM062819.1 coordinate 1,284,272,661, forward strand.
CATCTATGTCATATCAAAGAAAGCCTTTCTAACAGTCTTCTCATCTTCTATCATGTTTGTAGGTTCTCCTTCATGAGACATGATCTTTGGAGTCTCAACTACAACTTGAGGCTAAACTGGTGTTGGAGATTGTGGCAACCTTGCTCTTCTTCCCCTTGACCCAACTTCAAGGCTTCCAACCAGCTTTCCTTCACCTCTTTTGAGTTTTAACCTTGTAAGCATGACATAAACTTGCAAACAATTAAATCCTTCTTTCACAAAGAAAACCTAGTGCTCTGATACCAAATTGATCTGATTTAGAATATTAGTTTGCAGTGCTAAGATCTTCCTCAGATTATAAACAAAATGCTTTCATTGTGCTTAAGGATTCATGAATTTTTGCAAGTGAAAATGAAGAGTTTTTATGTTAATTTTATGAGAAATTTAACATAAACCAGAAACTGAACAACAACATATACGTACAGAACATCATCAAAAATACATTACAACAAGCACATGATAAAGGATTTCACCCCTCCTGGGCTACGTCTCCTTGGTCCAGCTTCCAATGGCTTGGGCCTCTCTATTATGCTAAAAAGTGTAAAAATATGTGTTTACAATGCTCAAATGCTTCTGAAACCTGCTCCAATCAGTCCATAATACTAAAAAATGGCTATCTAGCCTCTTTTTGCAACCAATTTGGTGGAAAATTGAAGAAGTTATGACTTCTCCTAGTTCTCCCACTATTCATTCCACAAATTACTCCACATCCGACAGAAACCCACAATTCCGCTCCAAAATCCACTAACTGAGCGAGAATTTTGCTGAGCAGCGGGCCATAATCCATCGGCACTGACTGTTCGTTGCAAATCACAGTCGGTGAAGTCTGGTGGGTCTTATTGTCTGTGAATGCAGCGATATGCGATTTGTGATTTGGTGGACCCGACGGGACATTAAACTAGAATTGATAATCCTCTCGCATCTGGGAACTTATCGCATTTCACCATCGGCGGAGAATCAACGACAATCATAAAGTAGGACTCTTCATTGTGTCCCGATTTTCGATTGCGATATCGCATCGCAACCTGGGTATGCTGGGGGTTGATTATCTTCAATGCTTCCCTTCGCCGATGTGTAGTTGCGATCGCATTGCAACCCGATACCTGTCGGGGCCAATTCTATAATACCTTTCTGCCTATCTTGCGAAGTGATATTTATGATATGCGGGGGCCAATGGTGGCCTGCCACTTGGTGCCTCCTCATTTGCTGAAGGAGCCAACCGCATCATCCAATCCTGCCATGTAAGCAAGTCAAATTTGAGCTTTGACTTGCTCTAACTTCTGCATATGAGCACAGATTTGAGTGTCACTCACATCATTGGAATCAGAATGATGAGCTCTTCGATTTAAAAGCGAAGTTTAAAAAATTCGGACACTTCGATTTTCGAGCATAATTTTGAGCACCTGATTAGTGGTGCTGCTGAAAATTGAAGAATTGGTATTTTGTGTTACTAATGGATACGGGCTCATAGAGATGGAACACTGGCAGTTACCTGTGATTGGAAAAGCATGTAGAACAAGTTTCCTGAGGAGGAAAGGGCTAAACTCAAGTGAGATAAGGCGTCAGGGTACTTGACTTGGTGGAATGAGACCTAAAAATATAGGTACCATAACATAGATGGATCATGTAGAGCCACGTGGTTAAAAGAGATATGTTAGAATGCCGAAAATGGAGAAATATGATTGCTCTGATTAACAGTGTTTTCTGATCCCATTTCAGCAAAAAAAGCATCTTCGGCGTAAATATACTTTAAATAGAAACACTATATATAGTTAGTTTTAATTAAAATCATTATAAAATATCACTAATCTTATTTTTCAAATAATATTTTCCACGAAAAAAATTATAATATGTACACCATATTAAAATAGATTTAGATAATAACAATAATTCATATTTTTAATCATGATATTTCAAAACATAAAATTAATAAACATATAAAAATTTAATTAATAAATCTATAATTAAAAATAAAAATATAAAAAATTTAAATATAAAAGTTTGAAACGTATAAATTAAAGGCATAGTCTAATTTATAGAGGAAATAGACTTTTTCACGGCAAAAGAATTTCCACAAACAATGTGATTTTTTGTTGTTTAAAATGCATTTTTGAATGAATAAATGGATTCAACTCCTTGAAAACCCCCTGGGAAATTAAACAACATAAACTCAAGTTTTTAAAAATCTCGGCTAGATCTTGGTTCAAATTAAAAAGAAAAAACGTCGCGAAAAAGGCCATTTCGTGAAAAAAGTCATTGATAATATATAGATAAAGATGATGTAATATCGCGAAAAAGACTACTTATCATCTATGGCCTTTTTAACATGATTTTGACTTATTATTTTTTCTTAATTTTTACCCAAAATTTAATCAATATTAAAGATTGGAACACATTGCATACAATAATATATTAAAATTATTTATTAAAGGAAAAGATATATTTATAAGCATTCAAAACAAAGCATTTGTAAAACTTTTCATCAAAATGACATTCAACATTCATTTTTAGGATATATAGTAAAATATAATGTGCTAAAATAAAAATATAGATTAATTTGTTTTACAAAAACGACTCCATAAGAAATCCTATCATGAAAATAATTTGCATAAGAAATCCCTACACCAATTATTTATCAAAATTTTATCAAAGCTATCAATAAACGTGTGGTTTTCTTTCTCAAAAATTGTTTGTACTGGTTCCTAACCATTCAAATATATTATAATTAACCCTTCAACAATATTATAATTGTTTGAAGAAGCAGATAAAGAGAATTTGGAAACCTAGCCCCTCATTGAAAAAAATTCAAAAATACATTAGTTCTTTGATTTTGCAAAAACAGCTATTGATAATAAAAAATTCATCAAAATATTCTTTCTTTTTTCACAAAAATGAGTACTTATTTTATTAAATCCACGTCCGTCCGTGCAAATACCTGGGAGAGTTACATTTCATGTTGCTCAAAAACTTCAGGATTAACCATATATCACTACAAGCCTAGAACTCAAATACATCAAAAATACCATGTCCCAATAGAAGTACTAGATGTCGAATAGACAAAATTGAAACAAAAACCAAAAAACATTTGAAGCTTGCCATTCAGAAACACATTCAATCATCAAGTGAGGTCGGACGATTGAGGTTAATGTCTCTAATTTGATCTGATTCTGGATTAACAGGTTTGGCATCTTTCAATTGTAGAACAGAAAGGATGCTCCTCAAAGCATCAACTTCATCCTCAAGATGTGAAATTCTTTGTTGAATGGCCATGATGAACTCCCCCGCATTGGCATCATGAACCCATTGTTGAAGCATCTTGACCTTCATATCATAGATTTCTGCAAATATCATTGAATGAGCTTCTATGCAGTTTTCACAAATTGTCGATGTTGAGGAATCAAATTCTTCAGAGCTATTTTCCATATTAACGACACACTATGAACATAAGCACCAAAGGGACATGAGGCAAGGAGAAACTGAATCTATCCTGTGAAGAGCAGTAGAGAGGACAAACCTTCGTAGGATTTGAGAAAACATTGTAATGAATTCTTGAGCTGGCAGCCCTTCAGAATTAACCTCTATGACTAAGAGAGACAAACAAATTCCCAGAATTCCCACCCAGAGATCCTCCATTGTAATTGCAACACAATTGCATAACCAACTTCTGAAATTTCCATTAAATCTTGATGCATGATTGCCCTATGTCACGTGAGGGAGAGAATATTTGTATGTGCCACATGATGCAAATGATTTTTCGTTGCCACGATAGCCTTATGGGAGTCCGCCAAAGGAAGAATGAAAAATTATGTCCATTCATATCCAAGACCGAAGCTAACCACAAGCGAAATTATTGAGAAACAAGATTGAGGGTGTGTCATATTCAGGACGAAAGGCACCATGGAAATGGGAAGGTGAAACACATCGACAGAGGGGTTATTGATATGGAGAGAAACATGTAGAACTATGGGCACCAAGGGAGTAATATAGGCAAGAGACATAGGGGAGGGCGAGACCCATCATAGCACAAATTGGGGGATTTAACAATAATCAATAATTCCATTTATTTCCGATTGGTCTTCTCCCAATAAGTAGGGTTTGTTGGCTAATATGTCAACATGAGAGTTGAGGGTTCAAAGACTTTGAAATAATGAATACTTAGAAAACAAAATTAGAATTTCTTTTATTTGATTAAATAAAAGTCAAAGCATATTATCCTTTGGAGGGTTATCCAATCTCACAAGGCAAATAACCAAGAAAGAGTCACCTAGAATAGTAATCTCATTGATCCCTCTTTTTCAAGCTAACATTAGGCCCATTTACAACTTGTACATGTATGCTTGATTGTTTGACTTGGAACCCATATCCCATGAGAATTTATCCATGATTATTCTTTCGAGATTGATCAAAATCCTTCCCACTCCTGCCACCCCATCATCAAAATATTATTAAAGGAAATAAATTATTTCAAAAAATTGCCAGGAAACAAATTATTTCACCAATAAATTTATTTGCGTGTTTGTGGTTCACTACACTAGAGATCGATACTAGCTACATCCACCAAAAACCCACCCATGTCTAGGTGTGCTAGTTATCTTTCATGTAGGAATTACTCCCTAGGAGCGAGATGTCAATTTCAATGCAACTGAAACTCGGGTGGGGACGATAAGAGTGACTCATCCCTCACCTGATCTACACCCACTTGACATTTCACTAGTAATATTGTGGAAGTAAACTATTAAAAATACTCTTCAAGATATATTTATAATACTTGGAGGGACACCATTAAGAATTAATTAACTGCCAAAGTTGTCATACTTGGAATTAAATGAAATATATGTGCAAAATCAATCCTCCTGCAAACTACAACTCAATCATTGACAAGATCATCTCTTTTCTCCCTTCATCAACAATTAATTACTAACATACATATACCAAGAGAAATACGACACAAGGATTGTAACATCCACAAAACTTACCACCCAAACATAGAGACACAAACCACTCAAAGCATCAAACACACAAACCATATTAAAGAAGAGAATGATAAGGTTATCTTAGACAAAGAAAACATAATTTAAATCCACCATAGAGTCTTTTAACAATGGCCAAATGCAGAAAAACAAAAACATTATTTAAAGCCACAAGTTCAACATAGAACCTTTTAAAACAATACAATGCAAAAAATGTCCCTACAAGCTTTTTGTATAATGGCTAGATTCAATTTTATGAACTCACCAGTGTCAATCGAAATCAACCAAAGATTGTATTATGTGACACCCCTATTGAAATTAATTCTTGCAAGACTCTATGGTCTTATGTTTACTTGTAAATATTCAAATTAGATATGTTGACCATGATGTCACGACTATAATTAATCATTGTGAATGGCATATGTAAATAATTGTGTACCATTATAAATAAATATTGTCTTATTTCGAAATGTTGAAGGAACTAGCATGAGAGTAATTAGGTTGCCTTGTTGTCAAGTGGTTGGAGTCTTAGGTAGTAGAAAAGTTAAGTGATAGTTGTCACAATTACAACTTCCATGATCCCCAAGATTCCAAGAGGAATAACCACCTCCATGGAGATAACATAATGAGAGATAAGTGCTATTCTAGATGGGGGAAAGAGGATATTATGATGGTTATCATTATTTTCTCTGACACTGTTGGAGAGAAAAACACTACTAGAGAAAAAAAAGAAAAAAAGAAGCTTTTGTTTGGAAAATATCCTAAGAAAAATGTGCAGACATGGAGAGAGAGGGCAGGATGCTGACTGATTCTGTAGGGGAAGGAGGAAGTACCATTGAACAAAGATAATTTATTGACAACAAAGGTTTTGAGGCTCATGGGGAGTAGTTGTGTGCCACTCATTGGTTGGGAGGAACATGCTTGTTCCTACAACATTTCCAAAAGACTAAGTAGTCAATATTATTGAGAGAAGTAAGTTAAAGAGTTTTCCAAAATAAACATTTGTAGGCTAAAAATTCATATATATATATATATATATGAATTTTTGTCCTGCAAATATTTATTTTAAAATGAACAATGGAAAAAAATATATGTAGGGCATGTAAGGAATACATTTAGTATTTAGTAACAAATAATTAGTGTTATTCATAAATGAATGCAATATTCTGATAGTAAATTAGGCATGAAGGCAAGCATTAAATAGTAATTTTTGGTATAAACTTTGTATGCATCATTGTAGGTAATGAATAAAATACAATGCATTTTGAGAGCATAGAAAGAGAAATAATGTTTTGCATGCAACAATAAATGTGCAATAATGTTCTTTAAAGTAAACACGGGTATGGTTATTTTCTAGATAAGAGGTTGGAAATTCCTAATTGGTATTCTACATTAATAGATTCTAAAGGTGTTAATACTTTCTTTGGATAAGAACACTTTTTTTTCTTACTAATGGAAACAATGAATAAATAGAAGAAACTTTGCAAATGATTTATTTATAAATTTCCATATAATTATACATAAAGGTTAAGTAGGTTTAGTATATTTATAGGTTTAGATACTCTCTAATAGCAATAATAAAACCTATTTGTACATGTTATTTATAACTACTTTCTTGTACCAAATCTACTTAGAAGAAATTCTAAGCTTGAATTTGGCTGAGAGTTATTGATTTTTTGAAATTGGTTGCTTCGAACACCAACACCTTTGAACTTCTCGATGACTTGCGAAAAGCGTTGGGAGCACTTGCCCTTGTGTTTATAGTAGCGTGAGTGGGGTTGAGTCCACACCAAGACTAACACAAATTGATCCACTTGTCTTTGTCAAGGAGATCATGGCTCATTAGGAACAATCATGTTTCTAATGATCTCGACGAAAGAAAAAAATGGTACAAGAATGAAACTAATATCTTAATATTTACACTAGAAAACCAAGCAACCCTATTTTAACATGTAAAACATATAATTGTTCAAGGGCCTAAAATGATAGTGTAAATATAGTCATTAGTAATAATTTGTTCTTATAGTACTTAATCCTTTTTTTTTACAAAAACAAGAATAATTTGCTATTAATTTTGTGCCCATTCACAATGAGAAACTTGAGGATTTACATCATGTTCCATTTGGATGAAAATTCTAAGAGAAGAGAAGGAGAATCCTCCAATAGGTCTAATTGATATTTGCTGCATTCCTTCTTTATGCCAAGGCTTAAACATAAACTACTATAAATTATACAAAATTTTCCAACTATTAAAATTCATTTACAAGGGATTCTCAAATATTCCTGAGGAGGGTCAAATCTTTCTAGGTTGTTGGAGTCTTCCTTATTCTATTGATTTTTCAAATATGCTAACTAAAGGCACAATCCTTCCATTTCATCTTTCATTCTTTGAATTTGAGAATGCTCGTTTTTCACAGTTCTAGACAGGTCAAGAATTTTCTACCCAAGCTCCAAGACCTCTGCAAACCAGTCTAGTGGAGGATGAGGGTAGAACTGACAGTTGTGTTTTATTGGATTGTGGGCATAATTTTGTTGAACGAGAGTGGTCTACCGAATGTTGGAGACTGAAATAGAATATCATTGCCTTCTTCAACTAGTTGGTGTTGAGAGAAAGGGGGAGGTGCTTCGAGTTGTCCTCGAGTCAATTTCTAGAAGAGATGCTATCTTTTTGTTAGCTGATTTGAGATGGGCCTTATATGCACATATGAGATGAGAACGAAAAAAGTGCTTGGACTTGCAAGTTGGAGAGACAAAGTTTGAATTTATAAGGGACCAATCTCTGGTTTGGAATACAGTTTGAACCATTAATATAATCACCCCAATTTGGAAGGTACCCTTCAACATGATCTTAGCGTATATAGGATGTTACCAGCAATTCATGATCTTCCATGTTTCCCTGATCTTGATTGGAGCCAATACTTGGAAAAGGAAATGATTTAAATCGATTATACAATGTACTAGGGATGAGGGAATGCAAAATGAGAAGCCATGATTTAACTCCAAGCCACATCAGATGAGAATACGAGTTGTATCTCTGGGAGAAGAGAACGTCCTCGAGGAAATAACTGCATACTAAAATTTCCCACAAAGGAACTTCACATAAGGACTGAGATGATATGAAATTTGTTTGAAGCCTCCCATTTTTACTTCCAATTCCAAGAAGGATATTCCACCTATGTGGGAACGTAAGCCAAGAAATACCCACTGATTGTTCATCATGTTCATGCTATGGGGAGAGTGAATTAGCAAGAATTTAAGTAGATGCATGGGATACTTCTCCAAGAGAGAGTATCATTATTCTTCATTTCCCCTTCTTCCAGATGGTAGGCTATATTGGCTTGCTCATCGGTTGTTTGATTCTAGTTGCAGAGGATATGATGGAAGGTTTTTTTAGCAAAAAAATCCAAGGTGTCAAGAATTCTACGAAGAAGGAGAGAAAGAGAATTATTCGAAGGGAGGGAAGACAAGCATAGATGGTGGATGATCAATAGAGAATCCCCCAACACTGTAATGGAGGGAATACCTAATTCCTTGGCTAATTGAAGCCCAAGGAGGATGCCATACATTTCTGCTGCATTGTTTGATCTCTTCCCCAGGCCCCAGGTGCACTTGATCTTCATTTCTCCAATGGGATTCGTGATAATACCTCCCCCTCCTTCCACCCCTAGTTTTGTTTTAGAGGCATAGTCATACAATATCAACCAGTTCAAGATGCGAGATAATCCTCATTAGATAATATAAGTTTCCATTGTGAAGAGAAGGGGTGTCTTAATCTTATATTTCTTGGGAAAATCACTCTTGGAGTGATGAGGCCCTTCAACCATTATTGCTTCCAAAGATCCAAACTAGAATCAGGGTTACTGGATTTTAGGTGGTTAGACTCCGCACAGAGTGAGAGATCCTTGACCGCTGCTTATTGAGGAGGTGTTTTTGTGTCTTTGAAAATGAGCCCATTTATTGTAAGCTAATTTTCCATCAATTGAAATTAGGAAGATAGGTCCAGATGAATTGGAAGTGTAGTTTACCTGTGAAGGAACCTACATAATGATTTGGATAATTAGTCAATAAATCAACAAATTCATTCGAAAAATTGATCTTGGGGTACAAGGGATCAATGACATATCCTAGACCTAGAGGGTATAAGGGCAATGCATGAACAAATGAGGTAGATATTATTTATCAAGGGAACACAAGGGGAAATGGGATTGCTAGTAATTCATCTTCATTTGAGATTTTTAGAGGTGAGAATATTTCTATGAATAAGCGTCCATCAACAAGAATTAACTTTAGGGATGGCATTGTTTGAACATATCTTCTTCCATAGGGATGATTTGGGGGGGGATATCTTCTTGGAAAAGGAGATCTTCATATCTTGCCTTTACAGTATAAACATGGTCTTCCAACCAAGATTATCATCCAAATCGTGATCGATGGGAGCAAAACCTGACAACTTACTTTTAAGAAAGTGGGCCAGATGTGCAAAGGTGGGGGGAAGATATCCAAACATCTAGTCAGACCAAGAGTGTGAATTAGACCATGCGTTGATCTTGGGCTAGATTGTGAATACCATGAAGAGATAGATAATGCTAAAGAGGGCGAAGATCATCACATTCTTTAAGGGGGGGTGATGGAGGATGGAGTTCGACCAAATGTTGAACTTCAATCCACTTCCTGGGGTCCAACTGATATGATTATTGATAAGAGGGGAGGAGGGTAGGATAAGTTTCCAGATAGGCAAGATGAATCTAGGAGGGGGATTGAGCCTGGAGGAGGAGTTGGATCTTAGATATTTTTTTTTCAGGACTCACACTCACCATGTTGTTGAGTTGTTCTTTAGGTTCCAAGATAATTTTTCTCCCATAGATTGATTCACCAATGCCAAATCTCTTATCCCTAGTCCTCCATGGTCCTTGGGAACTCTTATAGTCTTCCAATTGAAAAGGTGAATTTTTTTAGTGGAATATTTGCTTCCTTCCCAATGGAATGTCCAAATCACCTTACTAATTTCCTGTAGAATGAATATAGGGCTCAGGAGGGCCAAGAACTGGAAGATCGAAATCGCATATAGGACAGATTTGATGAGGGTGATTTGGCCTACCATAGTAAGCCAACGAGCACCCCACACATCAAGTTTTGATTTTATTTTCGAAAGGATCAGGCTCCAAGCCCGGGAGGTGAAGGATTTTTTACAAATAGGTATACCAAGATATTTAAAATCATTCCAGATTTCCATAGAGTTGAAGCCAAAGATGTTGCTGATTTGGTGCCACTTATCTATTGAAATATTCTAGGAGTAGATCTAATATTTGGAGGAATTTGCTAAACCTCCACAGGCCGATAGGAAATGATCAAGTAATTACTTTAATCTTTTTGTAATTGTGGGTGAGGCCCCTCTAAGAAAAATTATGTTGTCCACGAATTGGGAGTGATTGATGCTTTTTACATCTTGGGAAAATCAGATGCCTGGAATTTTTCCATTAGTTTGCTCGTGTTCCAATATTTTTCTAAGGGTGTCAACAACCAAAATATATAGAAAGGGTGAAAGAGACAACCTTGTCTCAGCCCCCTTGAAGCATTGAATATACTTGTTTCATGTCCATTTAATAAAGGGGTTATCTAGGGAGAACTGATGCACATGAATATCCAATGGATAAAGGTATCATTGAAACCCAATATTCTCAATACTTTAAACAAGAAGTTATGTTGAACTATTTCCAAGGAATTAGCGATGTCGAGCTCAATAACCATTCCCTTGTCCTCCCTTTCTCTGCTTGAGAAGATCGCTTCTTGAACCAGAATAATGTTATCGAAGATCTACCTTCCAAGGAAAAATATGCCTTGCTTTTCAGCAATCACATTAGGGAGGTATTTCTTCATCCTTTCAGTTGACAACTTCAAGATGATTTTATAAGAAACGTTACACAGAGAGATTGAGTGAAACCTTTGGAAAGAGGAAGGAATATATTCTTTAGGAATCAAAGCTAGGAAGGATGAATTGATACCTCCTCCCATGTGACCATTCTTCAAGGAACAGGTGATCATATAACAAAGAGCCCTTTTGATGAGGTCCCAAAAGAATTGGTAGAAGTGAGTTGAGAATCCATGAGTTCCAAGAGCCTTGTCAGGGCTGAAGGAGAAGACGATTTTTCTAATTTCTTCTTCAAAAGGAAGCTAAGTGAGGTGTGTATTAATTTCTTCTTATATGATGGGAAGGATATGTTCCAACATGAAATTCTTCGACTCTTCATTCAAAGGATCATCTTGTGAATATAATCTGTTGAAATGTGCTACAACCTCCTCCTTTAATTATTGAGAATCACTCATTGTTCTTCCATTAATGGTAAGTTTGATAATGGTCTTCTTATGATCCCTATTTTTGGCCTAATTGTGAAAATATTTGGTGTTCTTATCGCCCCCTTGCAGCCAAACACTGCAAGACTTTGGTCTCCAGTATTTTTATTCCTCCCTCATTAGAGCATGATATTTATTGAACATGTGTTTATCTTGTTTTATTTGCTCCTTTTTTACCAGCTTAGATTCCATAATGGAGTGGAGCTGGCTGATTGATTCCTTCATTTTTTGAATTTATTTTTGTTTTTCATATTTAATAGAACGAGCCCGATTATTAAGTCAGATTTTTAACCTTTTGGGTTTCTTCTCCTAGATTGTGATGGGGCTTCTTGTTACCCATTGTTCCATGATTGAGCAACGGTTTCATAGAAATCCGATTGCTGAAGCCAAAGAGGACTAAATCGGAAGGTGATGGGTCCAACATTCTAGATGGAAGGTAGATGAAGGTGAATGGGGCGATGGTATGAGCCGTTCCATGGAATGATGGAGGAGGAGATGGTTAAATTTTGACGAAGAAATATATCTAAGATGAGAAATCAGTAAAGCTTGACAACTGTATGATTGTGGCCCACCCTTTTATTTGACCAAGTATATTTGAATTTAGAGGGCTTTATGTCTAAAATATTAGATGAATAGATGAGATCCTCCATATTCTCTTGAAAGGGGTATCTAACAGTAAACCCACCAATTTTCTTTTCCCAATTATACAAATTTGTATTAATGTCTCCCACAAATATGCATGTAGTATTTTTTTTCGAGTTTCCCAAGTTGCATAGAGATACCTTGCATTCTTGCTAATACCTGAAATGAAAAGGCATGTAGATGTTGATTACAAGACATACTTGATTGGATGAGAGATCAATGAATTCTGAGTCCAACCAATGTGTATTTGAGATTGAATCAATCAAGCGAACTTGGAGGGGATCCCATAGAGTGTAGATTCCTCTAGAATCTCCTCTTCCGCTAACTACTACTATACTACTTTTATACCACAAATAATAATGGTAAGATAATGCTCCTTATTCTTCCAGCTTCATCTATTGAATAAAAACTATGGAGGGATTCTCTTTTCTAATTAATGAGAACACTTTTGGTCTTCTTTTCTCAGACCCCATCCCTCGATAGTTCCAGGAGAGAAAAATCATTACTTAGATTTGGAAGGGCCCCTTTATTTGGGGTAGTGCCTATGTTTATTTTGGACCCTTTGCCTCTATTTCCTCCCATCTGGATGTGTTTAAGGGTGGGATGATGATCCAGTTATTTTTCTTTTTTCGGTCTGTTCAATTCTTCTTTCTCTATTAGATTCCCTTCCATACTGCTGGATCTATGTTATTTCCCTGAAGTTTTCTCAGTTTCATATCTTTCTTCTGCTAAGCTCGTGAAGGGAGCACCTGCAAATCCATCTATTGGGGAAATAAAATCCTCCCCATGATGTAAGGAATCCTCCTGACTCATGTCAGATTCGCTCTAAGAATTTGATGTAGAAATGTTTTTTATCGGACCCTGATGAGAAAGTTGGGCAAGAGGGGGATCTTTCAAACGAGGACCAAATGATGGGATCTCACCTTCTTGTGGCTTAGTGGATATCACATCAAATTTGTTCCTGGAGGACAGATGAGAATTGGATATGTTTGAACCCTCCCCAGGTTCACCGGGACGACCCTTGGGGGAGGATGAGCCTACCTCATTCCCTGTGACTTGATTTTGTTGGGGAGTAGAGGGTGGATAGTACTTCATTGCCATGATAGCCTTGTGGGAGTTCGCCAAAGGAAGAATGAAAAATTATGTCCATTCATATCCAAGACCGAAGCTAACCACAGGCGAAATTATTGAGAAACAAGATTGAGGGTGTGTCATATTCAGGATGAAAGGCACCATGGAAATGGGAAGGTGAAACACATCGAGAGAGGGGTTATTGATATGGAGAGAAACATGTAGAACTATGGGCACCAAGGGAGTAATATAGGCCAAGAGACATAGGGGAGGGCGAGACCCATCATAGCACAAATTGGGGGATTTAACAATAATCAATAATTCCATTTATTTCCGATTGGTCTTCTCCCAATAAGTAGGATTTGTTGGCTAATATGTCAACATCAGAGTTGAGGGTTCAAAGATTGTGAAATAATGAATACTTAGAAAACAAAATTAGAATTTCTTTTATTTGATTGAATAAAAGTCAAAGCATATTATCCTTTGGAGGGTTATCCAATCTCACAAGGCAAATAACCAAGAAAGAGTCACCTAGAATAGTAATCTCATTGATCCCTCTTTTTCGAGCTAACATTAGGCCCATTTACAACTTGTACATGTATGCTTGATTGTTTGACTTGAAACCCATATCCCATGAGAATTTATCCATGATTATTCTTTCGAGATTGATCAAAATCCTTCCCACTCCTGCCACCCCATCATCAAAATATTATTAAAGGAAATAAATTATTTCAAAAAATTGCCAGGAAACAAATTATTTTGCCAATAAATTTATTTGTGTGTTTGTGGTTCACTATACCAGAGATCAATACTAGCTACATCCACCAAAAACCCACCCATGTCTAGGTGTGCTAATATCTTTCATGTAGGAATTACTCCCTAGGAGCGAGATGTAAATTTCAATGCGACTAAAACTCGGTTGGGGAGGATAAGAGTGACTCATCCCTCTCCTGATCTACATCCACTCGACATTTCACTAGTAATATTGAGGAAGTAAACTATTAAAAATACTCTTCAAGATATATTTATAATACTTGGAGGGACACCATTAAGAATTAATTAACTGCCAAAGTTGTCATACTTGGAATTAAATGAAATATATGTGCAAAATCAATCTTCCTACAAACTACAACTCAATAATTGACAAGATCATCTCTTTTCTCCCTTCTTCATCAACAACTAATTACTAACATACATATACCAAGAGAAATATGACACAAGGATTGTAACATCCGCAAAACTTACCATCCAAACACAGACACACAAACCACTCAAAGCATCAAACGCGCAGACCATATTAAAGAAGAGAATGATAAGGTTAGCTTAGACAAAGAAAACATAATTTAAATCCACCATAGAGTCTTTTAACAATGGCCAAATGCAAAAAAACAATAACATTATTTAAAGCCACAAGTTCAACACAAAACCTTTTAAAACAACACAATGCAAAAAATGTCCCTACAAGCTTTTTGTATAATGGTTAGATTCAATTTTATGAACTCACCAGTGTCAATCGAAATCAAACAAAGGTTGTATTATGTGACAACCCTATTGAAATTAATTCTTGCAAGACTCTATGGTCTTATGTTTACTTGTAAATATTCAAATTAGATATATTGACCATGATGTCACGACTATAATTAATCATTGTGAATGGCATATGTAAATAATTGTGTCCCATTATAAATAAATATTGTCTTATTTCGAAATGTTGAAGGAACTAGCATGAGAGTAATTAGGCTGCCTTGTTGTCAAGTGGTTGGAGTCTTAGGTAGTAGAAACGTTAAGTGATAGTTGTCACAATTACAACTTCTATTATCCCCAAGATTCCAGGAGGAATAACCACCTCCATGGAGATAACATAATGGGAGATAAGTGCTATTCTAGATGGGGGAAAGAGGATATTACGATGGTTATCATTATTTTCTCGGACACTGTTGGAGAGAAAAACACTACTAGAGAAAAAAGAAAAAAAGAAGCTTTTTTTTGAAAAATATCCTAAGAAAAATGTGTAGACATGGAGAGAAAGGGCAAGACGCTGACTGATTCTATAGGGGAAGTAGGAAGTACCATTGAACAAAGATAATTTATTGACAACAAAGGTTTTGAGGCTCTTGGGGAGTAGTTGTGTGCCACTCATTGGTTGGGAGGAACATGCCTGTTCCTACAACATTTCCAAAAGACTAAGTAGTCAATATTATCAAGATAAGTAAGTTAAAGAGTTTTCCAAAATAAACATTTGTAGGCTAAAAATTCATTATATATATATATATATATATATATATATATATATATATATATATATATATGAATTTTTGTCTTGCAAATGTTTATTTTAAAATGAACAATGGAAAAGCATTGCAAGTTGAAATGGAAACTAGAGATATTACTCCAACTTTTCTTAACAAAGAAGTTAAAATAAAATTCTCATCATTTCGATCTTTCAGAATGGAGGAAGAGTATTGGAGAATCAAATCACGAAGTCTGTGGTTGAAGGCAGGCGACCGGAACACTTCTTTCTTCCACCGACAATATCGAGCAAGAATCTCCATAAACCATATCTCTGAAATTACAACAGTAGAGGGGCAGATCTGCAAAGGGTTCAGCCAGATAAAAGAGGCAGTTGAAAGACATTTCAAACATCTCTACACCGTAGACATCCAATCTAACGAGGAAGAAATTACTAATCTCCTCTCCAACATTCCTCTCCTGGTCAACGCTGAAGACAACTCTGTTCTCACTAAACCCATCACTGAAGAAGAAATCATAAAAGTCATCTGGTCCATGGAATCGGAGAAGGCCCCTGGGCCTGATGGATTCACAATTCACTTTTATAAAACTTACTGGGACATCATCAAAGCAGACCTTCTAAAGATGATAAAAGGATTCATGAAAAAAGCCAAAGTAGGAGGAGGAACTAATTCCACCTACCTCGCCCTTATCCCTAAAGAAACCAATCCCGAAACCTTCGTCAGATTCAGGCCCATATCGCTTTGCAACGCCTCCTATAAAATTCTAGAAAAGCTCCTAGCAAACAGGATCAAGCCTTTGCTCAACAGGCTGATCTCAAGCAATCAAGGTGGCTTCGTAGAAGGCAGGCACATCCTGGATAATGTCATTCAAGTTCAGGAGATAATTCACTCAAGCAAACAGCGAAAAGAAAAAGGCATGCTGATAAAACTCGACATGGCCAATGCGTTTGACCGAGTCAATCGCGCCTTCCTCTACAAAGTCCTCCACTCCTATTGCTTCTCCCCCCATTTCGTCAATCTCATCTCTTCTTGTACTGACAACCCCTAGATAGCCCCTCTAGTAAACGGTCGCCCTACTCCTTTTTTCCAAGCCCAGGGAGGCCTTAGGCAAGGATGCCCGCTCTCTCCCTTCTTGTACATCCTGATGGCGGATTCTCTCAGCAGAAAGCTAACAGCTGAAAAAGTCTCAGGCTCCCTCCCTGGCCTAAAACCGTCCAATACCTCTCCAGCTCAGAACCACGCACTTTTTGCAGATGATCCGCTCCTCGTGGGAGGCGCCTATGTTAGAATAGCTAAAGCTTTTGACTCTGTCCTAAAATGTTATTGCAGGGTCTCTGGAGCCTCAATCAATGAACGAAAAAGTGAAATCTATGGATGGAACACTGGCCAGCAAGAGCTTACACGTATCTCCAATATTCTTGGCTTCAACGGACATGCCCATTGGGAGAAGATTAAATACCTCGGCCTTCCCATCACTAACTGTTTCAACAAGAGGTCACTGTGGACTGAAATTATCAGCAAAATTAAATCAAAAATCTCAGGTTGGGGAGGTTATTGGCTCACAAAAGGAGGCAAGGTCACCCTAATCAAGGTGGTGTTATTTGCGCTCCCAATTTACCAGGCAGCCTTCCTTCTCGCCCCAAAAAGTGTGACAGATCAAATTTCCAAAATTCTTCGTGACTTCCAGTGGCAGGGGGGAAAGGAAACCAACACAAATTTCATCTAGTGAAATGGGATATGGTCAAACGCTCAACTTCTAAGGGAGGCTTGCAAATCCGCGACCCTGCATTAGTCAACCTAGCGATGGGAGGCAAAATCATGTGGAATGTTTTCAAAGACCCCAACCATCCTGTCAGCGAAACGTTGAAGTTGAAGTATGCCCACAAGGTGCCGCTCAGAAATCTGCAAGCAAGCCAAACAAGTCTCAGCACACAGGTATGGCGATTATGCAGTAAAAGTCTGGACTTTTTCAAGGGAAAGGCATACAGGATCCCAGGCAACGGAAAGCAAACAAATATGTGGCACGATCGTATAATGGATCGAGACCCCCTCGCAGAAAATGAAGAAATCGCAGAACTGAAAAATTGGCTTGAATGCACTGGGATAAACAACGTTTATGAATTATCCAAATGGGATAGCCATGACGATTGGCAAGGTTGGGACTTCTTTGGAGTTCCAGATCGTATAAACCAGCAAAAACACGTCCATGAAGAACTGTTGGAAGAAGCGGCCCCAGTGAACAGGAAAATAAATGATAGGTGGGGGTGGGGGAAATCTAGAAGCTACACAACAGCAGAAGCCTACAACGCTTTCCAGCCAATCAGGAACAACAGTAAATCTCCGGAGTTCTGGAGGAAAGTTTGGGATCCGCTAGCTTTACCTAAAGTAAGTTTCTTCTTTTGGACACTGATTCACAACAAGTTGTTAACAGGAGACAATCTGATGAAAAAAAGCATAGCTGGGCCGCATAGATGTGAGTTGTGTAGAAGCAGCTCAGAAACAACGAAGCATCTCTTCATGGAATGTAATTTTGCTAAAGAAGTTTGGAGACTCATTCTCCATGAGCTACAAATTACAGTCCCCCAATATAACTCTGTAGCAGACCTATTCGATGCATGGAATCAATGTTATCCTAACAAAATCCCCAACAAATCATTTTGGAGAAAAGTCTGGAATGCTATCCCCAAATATGTATGCTGGCAGATATGGTTGACCCGGAATGATCTGATTTTCAATGAAAAACAACAAGTTCCTTTCTCGGCAGCGGTAAAGGCCAAAGCCTTCCTCCTGGAAGCAGCTCAGCAACAATATTTTTCAGATGACGCTTTACTTCTCCCTGAAGAAGAGAGGTGGCTGGGCCCCCTTTCCCCCTTCCCTCGAAAGAAATTATCAGCCCCACAAGCAGCGAATCTGGAATGGCGCAAAAGAGACTCCGAAGCTACTATTCAAGAATGGTGGCAAAATCAAAAAATTACCACGATTTTCTTCGACGGAGCCTCCAAAGGTAATCCTGGGACAGCATGAGGAGGAGGGGTCATCTATGCCCCGGACGGATCAAGAAGGGACAGTTTCTGCTGGGGCATCGGGCAGAAAACCAACAATCAAGCAGACATTCAAGGCCTGCTCAAAGCTTGTCAAATAGCCAGAGAGAGAGGAGACAAAGAATTCCAAGCTTTTGGAGACTCAGAGATCCTAATAAAAAATTTAAACATGGGCAAATTGTTCACCAATGCAAGCCTCAACAAAACTCTGAACAGATTAAAGAGAATCCTGCTTGACTTCGATTCCTACAAATTCCTTCATATCCTCAGAAATTTGAACAGCGAAGCAGACCTGTTAGCAAACAAAGGTTGCACTCTTGGGAAAGGGCAGCTCCTCATAAATGACGAAAGTTCATTCCATCCTTGTAATCCATGAGCAATCTGCATTTTGTAATAGTACAAGAAACAGAAACAGAAGCAATGTAATGATGGTTGCCATGGCGTAAGTCCAATCTTTTCCTCAATAAAAAATCATACCCGTTTTAGTTAAAAAAAAAGATGAACAATGGAAAAAATATATGTAGGGCATGTAAGGAATACATTTAGTATCTAGTAATAAATAATCAGTGTTATTCATAAATGAATGCAATATTCTGATAGTAAATTAGGCATGAAGGAAAGCATTAAATAATAATTTTTGGTATAAGCTTTGTATGCATCATTGTAGGTAATGAATAAAATACAATGCATTTTGAGAGCATAGAAAGAGAAATGATGTTTTGCATGCAACAATAAATGTGCAATAATGTTCTTTAAATTAAACACGGGTATGGTTATTTTCTAGATAAGAGGCTGGAAATTCCTAATTCGTATTCTACATTAATAGATTCTAAAGGTGTTAATACTTTCTTTGGATAAGAACACTTTTTTTTTTCTTAGTAATGGAAACAATGAATAAATAGAAGAAACACTGCAAATGATTTATTTACACATTTCCATATAATTATACATAAAGGTTAAGTAGGTTTAGTATATTTATAGGTTTAGATACTCTCTAATAGCAATAATAAAACCTATTTGTACATGTTATTTATAACTACTTTATTGTACCAAATCTACTTAGAAGAAAATCTAAGTTTGAATTTGGCTGAGAGTTATTGATGTTTTGAAATTGGTTGCTTCGAACACCAACACCTTTGAACTTCTCGACGACTTGCAAAAAGTGTTGGGAGCACTTGCCCTTGTGTTTATAGTAGCGTGAGTAGGGTTAAGTCCACACCAAGACTAATGCAAATTGATCGACTTGTCTTTGTCAAGGAGATCATGGCTCATTAGGAACAATCATGTTTCTAATGATCTCGACGAAAGAAAAAAATGGTACAAGAATGAAACTAATATCTTAATATTTACACTAGAAAACCAAGCAACCCTATTTTAACATGTAAAACATATAATTGTTCAAGGGCCTAAAATGATAGTGTAAATATAATCATTAGTAATAATTTGTTCTTATATGACTTAATCCTTTTTTTTTACAAAAAAAGAACAACTTGCTATTAATTTTGTGCCCATTCACAATGAGAAACTTAAGGATTTACATCATGTTCCATTTGGATGAAAATTCTAAGAGAAGAGGAGGAGAATCCTCTAATAGGTCTAATTGATATTTGCTGCATTCCTTCTTTATGCCAAGGCTTAAACATATACTACTATAAATTATACAAAATTGGCCAGCTATTAAAATTCATTTACAAGGGATTCTCAAATATTACTGAGGATGGTCAAAGGTTTCTAGGTTGTTGGAGTCTTCCTTATTCTATTGATTTTGCAAATATGGTAACTAGAGGCACAATCCTTCCATTTCATCTTTCATTCTTTGAATTTGAGAATGCTCGTTTTTCACATTTCTAGACAGGTCAAGAATTTTCTACCCAAGCTCCAAGACCTCTGTAAACCAGTCTAGTGGAGGATGAGGGCAAAACTGACAGTTGTGTTTTATTGGACTGTGGGCATAATTTTGTTTAACGAGAGTGGTCTACCTAATGTTGGAGACTGAAATAGAATATCATTGCCTTCTTCAATTGGTTGGTGTTGAGAGAAAGGGGGAGGTGCTTCGAGTTGTCCTCGAGTCAATTTCTAGAAGAGATGCTATCTTTTTGTTAGCTGATTTGAGATGGGTCTTATATGCACATATGAGATGAGAACCAAAAAAGTGATTGGACTTGCAAGTTGGAGAGACAAAGTTTGAATTTATAAGGGACCAATCTCTGGTTTGGAATATATTTTGAACCATTAATATAATCACCCCAAGTTGGAAGGCACCCTTCAACATGATCTTAGTGTATATAGGATGTTTCCAGTAATTCATGATCTTCCATGTTTCCTTGGTCTCAATTGGAACCAATACTTGGAAAAGGAAACGATTTAAGTTGATTATACAATGTACTAGGGATGAGGGAATGCAAAATGAGAAGCCATGATTTAACTCCAAGCCACATCAAATGAGAATATGAGTTGGATCTTTGGACGAAGAGAACGTCCTCGAGGAAATAACTGCATACTGAAATTTCCCACAAAGGAACTTCACACAAGGATTGAGATGATATGAAATTTGTTTGAACCCTCCCATTTGTACTTCCAATTCCAAGAAGGATATTCCACCTATGTGGGAATGTAAGCCAAGAAATACCCACTGATTGTTCATTATGTTCATGCTATGGGGAGAGTGAATTAGCAAGAATTTAAGTAGATGCATGGGATACTTCTCCAAAAGAGAGTATCATTATTCTTCATTTCCCCTTCTTCCAGATGGTAGGCTATATTGGCTTGCTCATCGGTTGTTTGATTCTAGTTGCAGAGGATATGATGGAAGGTTTTTTTAGCAAAAAAATCCAAGGTGCCAAGAATTCTACAAAGAAGGAGAGAAAGAGAATTATTCGAAGGGAGGGAAGACAAGCATAGATGGTGGATGATCAATAGACAATCCCTCAACACTGTAATGGATGGAATACCTAATTACTTGGCTAATTGAAGCCCAAGGAGTATGCCATTCATTTCTGCGGAATTTTTTGATCTCTTCCCTAGGCCCTAGGTGCACTTGATCTTCATTTCTCCATTGGGATTCGTGATAATACCTCCCCCTCCTTCCAGCCCTAGTTTTGTTTTAGAGGCATAGTCATAAAATATCAACCAATTATTTTGATGCATTTTCCATGTGAGAAAATCCTCATTAGATAATATAAGTTTCCATTGTGAAGAGAAGGGGTGTCTTAATATGATATTTCTTGGGAAAATTACTCTTGAAGTGATGAGGCCCTTCAACCATTATTGCTTCCAAAGATCCAAACTAGAATCAAGGTTACTGGATTTTAGGTGGTTAGACTCCGCACAGAGTGAGAGATCCTTGACAGTTGCTTATTGAGGAGGTGTTTTTGTGTCTTTGAAAATGATCTCGTTTATTGTAAGCTAATTTGCCATCAACTGAAATTAGGAAGATAGGTCTAGATGAATTGGAAGTGTAGTTTACCTGTGAAGGAACCTACATAATGATTTGGATAATTAGTCAATAAATCAACAAATTCATTCGGAAAATTGATCTTGGGGGACAAGGGATCAATGACATATCCTAGACCTAGAGGGTATAAGGGCAATGCATGAACAAATGAGGTAGATATTATTTATCAAGGGAACACAAGGGGCAATGGGATTGTCTAGTAATTCATCTTCATTTGAGATTTTTAGAGGTGAGAATACTTCTATGAATAAGCGTCCATCAACAAGAATTAACTTTAGGGATGGAATTTTTTGAACATAGCTTCTTCCATAGAGATGATTTGGGGGGGATATGTTCTTGGAAAAGGAGATCTTCATATCTTCCTTTACAGTATAAACATGGTCTTCCAACCAAGATTATCATCCAAATCATGATCGATGGGAGCACAACCCGACAACTTAATTTTAAGAAAGTGGGCAAGATGTGCAAAGGTGGAGGGAAGATATCCAAATATCTAGTCAGACCATGAGTGCGAATTAGACCATGCGTTGATCTTGGGCTAGATTGTGAATACCATGAAGAGATAGATAATGCTAAAGTGGGCGAAGATCATCACATTCTTTAAGGGGGGGTGATGGAGGATGGAGTTCGACCAAATGTTGAACTTCAATCCACTTCTTGGGGTCCAACTAATATGATTATTGATAAGAGGGGAGGAGGGTAGGATAAGTTTCTAGATAGGCAAGATGAATCTAGGATGGGGATTGAGCCTGGAGGAGGAGTTGGATCTTAGATATTTTCTTTCAGGACTCACACTCCCCATGTTGTTGAGTTGTTCTTTAGGTTCCAAGATAATTTTTCTCCCATGGATTGATTCACAAATGCCAAATCTCTTATCCCTAGTCCTCCATGGTCCTTGGGAACTCTTATAGTCTTCCAATTGAAAAGGTGAATTTTTTTAGTGGAATATTTGCTTCCTTCCCAATGGAATGTCAAAATCACCTTACTGGTTTCTTGCAGAATGAATATAGGGCTCAGGAGGGCCAAGAACTGGAAGATCGAAATGGCATATAGGACAGATTTGATGAGGGTGATTTGGCCTGCCATAATAAGCCAACGAGCACCCCACACATCAAGCTTGGATTTTATTTTCGAAAGGATCAGGCTCCAAGCCCGGGAGGTGAAGGATTTTTTACAAATAGGTATACCAAGATATTTAAAATCATTCCATCTTTCCACAGAGTTGAAGCCAAAGATGTTGCTGATTTGGTGCCACTTATCTATTGAAATATTCTAGGAGTAGATCTAATATTTGGAGGAATTTGCTAAACCTCCACAGGTCTGTTATGCTCCTCTACCAATAGGTGTCATATATCATGATTGACTTGATGAGCTATGTAATATGTTCATACCTTTACTTGTTGCAAAGGTTTTCCATATTTGTAAAAAATATAAAAAATTAAAAAAATGTAAAGAGGGTATACCCTAAAAGAAAAATCAAAGGGTGAAAAGAATAAAAGATGGTCAAAAAAATCAAAGAAAATGAACCCCAACAAAAAGAAAGACCAAGGAAAGTGTGCAAGTCTAAATGCCACTACTTTTTACTATTGTAGAATAAACAATTGTGTGAAGTTTGTCACCTATGCCACAATTCATGAATAGTCAAATAGTTTAAGCTTAACTAGTTCATAGTTTCAATTTCATGTTTTAGAAGTAGAGAATAAAAATCTGACCAAACAACGTAATATTGGCAGATAAGTAGATAGGTAGAGTGAAAAAGGAGCTCAACAGTGTAATCTGAGCCCTTGGATGTAATAAGTGTAGACTTAGATAGACTGTTATATGTAAAAGAAAAGAAAATGTGATAAGGGTTTGCCAGTCTAAGTGCACCCTAATAAAGAAGTGAAAATGTTAAGATAAAGTAGGTAGGGTAAGTAGATGATGGTTGGAGAATAAATGTGTGGTGAATGGTTAAAGTTAAAAGCTTAAATATTTTTGCTTTCATCACTTGTACAAAGCACAACTCACATTGGAGACAGTACATTAGGAACTCAAAGTCAAAATAATTAACTTCGCTACTCATTTTCCCTAAATTTTCACTAATTTCCCCTAAGTACCAAGGCATCTAACAAATTAGGGGGCTCAGAGCATTTCTCTGACTACTGGAGGGACAAGACCCTCAGCCCAATAATTTATAAAGCCTAAGTACTTAAGACCATTCATTAATCATCATAGCCCTTCATACAAATCATTCATACCTTGAATAAGATTTTCCTAAGTAAAAACCTATTTTACTTAGGAAAATTATAATATTTCCACAAAAACCCTTTTTTTCACCTTAGCCTAAGTTTAAATACACACTTTAATATTTTATGCTTAGCGCTTTTCCACTTCATAAAGTCATATTAACTACTAATTTATGTTATTAAGTAATTCCCATATACACCCGCTCCCGTATTATTTAAACTATTAAAATCACGAATTTCTATATATCCCGTTCCTTTGGTTAGTTATAACCATAATACATCATTAACTGGAATTAATTAGTTAAAAGGTAACTAATTAACAACCCTTAATCCCCTACCGCATTAATAAGGGACTAATTAACCCTCACGGTTAATTAACAGCTTCCTCGTCCAATCCCGTCAACCCCGATATGATTAATTAATTATTAAATGTATCGAGCCAGCCATTATTAAAACCTCGTCACTTCATACTCCTCGAAAACTGTCTGATCACTCCTTCCACATCCGACGACTATTATACATATCACGCGACCCTTTGTGACCGCACGTTAGTGCACGATCACAAAACGATTTTTGTATAGTGCCTCCACCACGCGTCGAGTAATCTATGGAATCGCTGGCTTGAGGCCAAATACCACCCCCATCCATAAGCGGTGCGATGAAACCCGCTTACCACCTCCCATAAACGACAAAATGTCTCGTCATTCAATTGCCACCAATTATCATTTTCATTCACCCGCCAATATCAACCATTTACCCGTTTAAACACAAAAACCCTAGTTTTGCTCGTTTTCACCTGATTGCGTAGTAAAACCCTATGTAACCCAATTGTGCCACCTGAAGCCTCTGTTAACAAATTCAAGCATGGTTTACCTCCTGAAAATCATTCTAGACTCACTCCACAGACCTCTCAAGCTCAAATGAAACCTTTTCGACCTCCCCTACAAACCAATGCTTTCTTAACAGTTCGTTTTGTTTTACAGGTGGTCAAAAGACCACATCCTTGGATAAATAGTCTTAATACTAGTCATAAGCCCTGTTTACTCCAAGAGTGTTATCAAATCTATTCAAATAGAGATGGAAGATAAAACATATAGTTGAAAGACAAGCAGAGGAAACATAAAATTAAATGATTTACTGTTGAAATAGACAGTAAAAACCTAAAATATACAGTGAAGGTAAAAGGACACAGTAAAAAACAGTCAAAGTTTATTAGAGTCAAAGAGTATCAGATTGAAGACCAAGTCAAGTAAATCAGCTATCATGAAGATAAACAGCAGGGAAGACAGTTACAAAATAGAGTATACAAATTCATGTCAAAGTGAAGACAGATAAAAAAAAACAGAGCAATAAAAGTAAAAAGTAAACAGTAAGTAGTAAAAGTAAACATGAAGATATGGAGGGTTAAAAAAAGATGAAAACACTTTCACCAGCTACAATGAAGTTTATCCAAAGTAAAAGTGAAAAACAGTCAAAAGAAGTTTAAGGTTAAAAGATGAAATTAGAGCAAAAATGGTACATTCTTCAGAAATTTCCTGTTTAAGTCATAGTTTTGCAGAAACTATTGTGGCTAATCCAAGAAGTATTTTGAGAAACTGGAGGATGTTTTTTTTCCTAACAGGCCAATCTACAAAAACCTATCTCATGTTTTACACAGGTATTACCAAGAGGGAGATAAGTGCATGTCTTCACAGCCTATTTTTCAGTTTGTGCAAAGTCCTGTTTTTGACATCTTTTTGCAGAGAATATTGTGAACATCTGGAGATGAATTTTTTGACACTGAGATAGATTTATCTCAAAAAGATTCCTATCTACAAAAACCTCTTTCACTTTTTACATATCTATTACGGATTGAGATATACAAGTGTATCATTGGACCCTAATTTTGCAGAATTTATGGGGCAAAATGCACAAAGGAAGGATGTAGTTAGTGACTGGGATGCCTCATCATCAACTAAGAGTTGCTACCAAATTCGAATTTCTCTTCTTTGTCACCATAAATCCGTAAACATAGTGCCAAATAGATTCATTAGTTTTGAATTTCCTTTTAATAAGTTCTATTATTGTAAAGAAGTTTGAGATATTTGTAAACCAATCTTGATATTTTTTTCAAGATATTTCAGTTTACAATTAGTATAAATACTTCTTCATTTGAAGTATTTTGTGGTGGATTCTTAGACATTGTTGTAATATTGATTATTTTGGAATAAAGTGCTATTGGATAAACTTTTGTATGGCTTGCTAGATAAAGAATTGATGCAAAGGACTTTCCACAGATTTCTTGAATCAAACACCGGATCAATAAGTCCTCTATACCTTATGTTTTGAAGTTTTCCTTGTTTCTCATATCATCTATGTTTCATATCTGAATGATAAACGAAAAAGAGTAATTCGGAATATGCTTGATTGCACTCTGTTTTCAATCGTTATTATTCTCTATGTTTTCTTATGAATTAGGATAAACAGTGAAATCTTAATTGCTCCTGTTTTCTAGTTTGTTCATTTTGATTATTTAGTAAAGAATACTCAACTGCTCTTTATTAGTAATCATTCAAGTTCCCTTTTCAAATAGGTTGAAGGATTCTTAACTGCTCTTCACCCAATTTGAGTCCATTCCATCTATCCCAAGTCTTTATTTGTTCCCTGTTTGACCATCTTGCCCTGTGAAACCATCCTTTGTTAAGAAACCAAATCCAGTTAAGCCATGTTCTTTGACTCCATTAGTCCAATGGCCTAAACTACTCAGTTCTACCCTTCTGCTATTGAATCTCACCACCCAAACTCAAACAAAAATCCTAAACTTCACAACTAGCCTAATATCTTTCAAAACCAAGCTAAATCATAAAGAGAGAGCCCTCTCTGAGTACAGATTGGCTAAATTTTGTACTTAAAAGTTGGTTTGTGGTTACCTCGGACCCCTTTCCTCTTCCCAACAACTTCAAGGAAAATATGAGTGATAACATAGTGGCGACTTCACTGGGGAACGAATAGTTTATTTGTTTGTTATTATTGTTTGCTTTATAAACTACAGACGGAGCCTGAAGTTAGCCAGGTAGCCTTTGAACTGCTCTTGCTTTGCAAGTGCATACTAGATGAATGCTGCTTCAGTCTATCTCCGGTTTAGTTTATGAACTGAACATCTAATTTCCAAACATTCGACTAGTTCCTCATGTCAAATAAATCTTTAAGAAAGTTTAAATCTCATATCTAAAACCTCTTAAAGAAATCATAGAAGTTGTTTTGAAAATTCATAAAAAAGAAAAATAAGCATAAAATACTCAAAATTTGGCTTCTTGGAGAACTAACTTTTTCTTCAGAATTGTTTTACAGGTTTAGATCTAATCTATGATGGTGGATAGTGATCAGACACACAAAGGTTAAAATCATCCACCTGGCGACTCCAAATCAATTTCACAATCAAGACTCCACTGGAGAAATGAACCTGAAAGAACTATGAGAAAAGACCAGGCTTTTAACTTGGATTGTTATCCAAACATTATGTTCTTTCTCGTTGATAAAATTTTTCAATGTATATTGTATTTTAGAGATGATTTTAGATTAAATTTTTATTATTTTCCTTTGAAAAATGTAGATATAAAGTA
This sequence comes from Pinus tabuliformis, assembly GCA_031772625.1. Lineage (NCBI taxonomy): Eukaryota > Viridiplantae > Streptophyta > Pinopsida > Pinales > Pinaceae > Pinus > Pinus tabuliformis. Next base: position 1,284,300,308 of record CM062819.1, read on the forward strand.
TCCTTACACATTTGAATAACAGTCTTCTAATTCTTATGAAGATCATTTTCCAATTAAGGAGAATCAAAAAATTAAGACTAAGCATACAATCCCTGTACATATTCCAATACCTCATAAAGTTCCTAATAGATATAAAACACTCATTTTGCCTACTACACTCTATGCTTTCCCTAACGATTATCCCATCTCCCTAGGTTTGATGGAGAGAATGGTATCACTGCCCAAAAACATATTCAAACTTTTGAGGATTATCTTAACTTATTTGAAGTAGATGAAGAGGATGTTAGTATTAGGCTTTTTTCTCTTTCTTTGCAGGACAAAGTCAAGAGTTGGTTCAAAACCCTGCTGAGTCAAGAATCTCAAATCTCGAGTAGTTTCTCAAACTCTTCCTTGATAGATGGATAATCAAAGTCAATTTTCTCATAATCATAGAAGAATATAATCATTTAAAAAGACATCTAGATGAAATAATACAACAATTTTTAGACAGATTTAACCAGGCCTATTATTCAATACCATTAAATATAAGACCTCCCCTTGATTCAACTCTTTTGCATTACCCAAGAGCATTTGATTCAGAGATAGAATTTCACCTAAGAGAAAGAAACCCCTCAACAATGGAACAGATGAAGAACATAGTAGTAGATGTAGAAGTTAATTTGCAAATTAGAAGAGAAAAGTTGAAAGCAAAAAAAGAGGAAAAACTTGACATTTTGGTAACGAAAATAGAGGAAATGATGCATCAGATCACAATGAAAGTTGAATTTTTTGTTCAAAAACACCATGACACATTTGTTTCACAAAATGAAGAGGTTGACAACCATGAACAAATTCCTGTTAATTTCAACTACCATAAATCTGAAGATAGAGTTATAGAACAATATGTGGAGGAGCAATCCCCTGATCTAATGTGTATGTTTGATGACATTACTTCTTTTGATGATTTGCCCAAATATGATCAGTATGATGATGATTATGTTTCTCAAATCCAAACTAACTTTACAGAGCAATCAAAGGCTAATTTGAGGAATAAGGAAGTTCAGGTTCAGCAGTTTGAAAATAGTGATCAACTTGTTCATTTCAGCTATGAGAATAAGGAGGAAAGTGCAGAAAATTTTGAAATCAGTGGAGGAACTTTACCATTTTGTTTTGATTCATTTCAGTTTATCAGAGATAACTATCATGCAATTAGAAATCAAATGTCAACAAGTTTTGATATTAACTATCTAGAAGGCAATAAAATCCTTGTTCAAGACTTCTCATATCTAGATTTGCAGCCCCAAAATGCCATTGAATGTCAGGGTGCAGAAGAGGACTTGGAAGATGGAACATATGATCAAATGATCCAAGATGATTCCCTGCCTCTTTGTTTTGAATCATTTCAATTTTTAAAGGAAATGCGGTATAAAAAATTTAAAGAAAAGGAGGAGCAACTTGTAGAAATCTATGAAGTTCCATTTGAACCTATATGTAATAAGATGTAACAATCCTTTCAAGTTCTTTATGATCCAGTAGCTAATATGTTGGATGATGAATGCAATCATACCTTTTGTCCATTAACAGACTATGAGAGTCAAAATCAAGATGATAATGCTTTCACCGGACAAACATTACAATCAGTGGAGATATCATCACAAAGTGCAGTTGAAAACATGCAGGGTGTTAAAGATAAAGTGATATTTCAGTTCCATGGCATGTAGGCCATACACAACAGATGTGCAGTTGTTTGAATAAGTTCCAGAAAAGTGTATATATTTTACAAGATCCTTTTGTACAGTTTCTATATTCAACAAAGGAGATCGGGAATTTCCTTATCTTCTGAAAGGTTAACAAAGCTATATTTGATTTTAACATCTCAATTTTAACCACAAACAAGCCCAAGCAACAAAATCCATCAACATATACACTGCTTGAGTGGTTGCATTGGTTGTTTCATTTTACCTAACCAGCAGTTAGAAAGCTGATTAGAGTAAGTAGGTAGGATTTCAGTTTGATTTAATTCAGTTTTTAGTAGATTACGAAATAAATCCTTAAATATTTGAATCCAATCAAAAGGACCTAAGATCTTGATGAGTTACTAATTTGGTTTGAAGGTTGCAACACCTTTTAGTTTCAGGTCAGATCTCATGTTGTGCAGGAAAAGGTTAAAAATATTTTTGATAAAAAGACCAAGACTGAAGATTCCTACCTAAGTTACAAGGTGCTCAAGTGGGATTGAAGAAGGAAGAATAAATGTTTAAGTGTTGATTGGACAGTAACTTGTTGGAGTTGAAGCCCGAAGAGAAGGCCCTAAGCTTCAAAAGTGTCACTGTCATACATACAATAAAGGAACAAGCAGAAAAATCATTTCATAGTGCAGTCAAAGTCATTCAAAGGCCATCTGATCTGCTATTCTTGACTTTCCACTAGGAAAAGCCATCCCCAAGTGGAGCCAGTGTTATGTTCTTATACCAATAGGTGTCATATATCATGATTGACTTGATGAGCTATGTAATATGTTCATACCTTTACTTGTTGCAAAGGTTTTCCATATTTGTAAAAAATCAAAAAAATTAAAAAAATGTAAAGAGGGTATACCCTAAAAGAAAAATCAAAGGGTGAAAAGAATAAAAGATGGTCAAAAAAATCAAAGAAAATGAACCGCAACAAAAAGAAAGACCAAGGAAAGTGTACAAGTCTAAATGCCACTACTTTTTACTGTTGTAGAATAAACAATTGTGTGCAGTTTGTCACCTATGCCACAATTCATGAATAGTCAAATAGTTTAAGCTTGACTAGTTCATATTTTCAATTTCATGTTTTAGAAGTAGAGAATAAAGATATGACCAAACAGTGTAATATTGGTAGATAAGTAGATAGGTAGAGTGAAAAAGGAGCTCAACAGTGTAATATGAGCCCTTGGATGTAATAAGTGTAGACTTAGATAAACTGTTATATGTAAAAGAAAAGAAAATGTGATAAGGGTTTTCTAGTCTAAGTGCACCCTAATAAAGAAGTGAAAATGTTAGGATAAAGTAGGTAGGGTAAGTAGATGATGGTTGCAGAATAAATGTGTGGTGAATGGTTAAAGTTAAAAGCTTAAATATTTTTGCTTTCATCACTTGTACAAAGCACAACTCACATTGGAGACAGTACATTAGGAACTCAAAGTCAAAATAATTAACTTCCCTACTCATTTTCCCTAAATTTTCACTAATTTCCCCTAAGTATCAAGGCATCTAACAAATTAGGGGGCTCAGAGCATTTCTCTGACTACTGGAGGGGCCGGACCCTCGGCCCAATAATTCATAAAGCCTAAGTACTTAAGACCATTCATTAATCATCATAGCCCTTCATACAAATCATTCATACCTTAGATAAGTTTTTCCTAAGTAAAACCCTATTTTACTTAGGAAAATTATAATATTTCCACAAAAACCCTTTTTTCACCTTAGCCTAAGTTTAAATACACACTTTCATGTTTTATGCTTAGCACTTTTCCACTTCATAAATTCATATTAACTACTAATTTATGTTATTAAGTAATTCCCATATACGCCCGCTCCCGTATTATTTAAACTATTAAAATCACAAATTTCTATATATCTCGCTCCTTTGGTTAGTTATAACCATAATACATCATTAACCGATAACTAATTAACAACCCTTAATCCCATGCCACATTAATAAGGGATTAATTAACCCTCACAGTTAATTAACAGCCTCCTCGTCCAATCCCGTCAACCCCAATATGATTAATTAATTCTTAAATGTATCGGGCCAACCATTATTAAAACCCCGTCACTTCATACTCCTCGATAACCGTCTAATCACTCCTTCCACATCTGACGGCTATTATGCATATCACGCGACCCTTTGTGACCGCACGTTAGCACGCGATCACAAAGCGGTTTTTGTACAGTGCCTCCGCCACGCGTCGAGTAATCTATGGAATCGCTGGCTCGAGGCCAAATACCACCCCCCCTCCATAAGCGGTGTGATGAAACCCGCTTACCACCTCCCATAGACGACAAAATGTCTCCTCATTCAGTTGCCGCCAATTGTCATTTTCATTCACCCGCCAATATCAACCATTTACCTGTTTAAACACAAAAACCCTAGTTTTGCTCGTTTTCACCTTATTGTGTAGTAAAACCCTATGTAACCTAGCTGTGCCACCTGAAGCCTCTGTTAACTGATTCGAGCATGCCTCTGTTAACTGATTCGAGCATGGTTTACCTCCCGAAAATAATTCTGGACTCACTCCACAGACCTCTCAAACTCAAATGAAACATTTTCGACCTCCCCTACAAACCAATGCTTTCTTAACAGTTCGTTTTGCTTTACAGGTGATTAGAAGACCACATCCTTGGATAAACAGTCTTAATACTAGTCATAAGACCTGTTTACTCCAAGAGTGTTATCAAATCTAATCAAACAGAGATGGAAGATAAACATGCAGTTGAAAGACAAGCAGAGGAAACATAAAATTAAATGGTTTACTGTTGAAATAGACAGTAAAGACCTAAAATATACAGTGAAAGTAAAAGGACACACTAAAAAACAATCAAAGTGTATCAGGGTTAAAGAGTTTCAGATTGAAGACCAAGTCAAGTAAATCAGCTATTATGAAGATAAACAGCAGGGAAGACAGTTACAAAACAGAGTATACAAATTCATGTCAAAGTGAAGACAGATAAAAAAAAACAGAGCAATTAAAGTAAAAAGTAAACAGTAAATAGTAAAAGTAAACATGAAGATATTGAGGGTTAAACAAAGATGAAAACACTTTCACCTGCTACAATGAATTTTATCCAAAGTAAAAGTGAAAAACAGTCAAAAGAAGTTTAAGGTTAAAAGATGAAATTAGAGCAAAAATGGTACATTCTTCATAAATTTCCTATTTAAGTCATAATTTTGCAGAAACTATTGTGGCCAATCCAAGAAGTATTTCGAGAAACAAGAGGAGGTTGTTTTTCCTAACAAGCCAATCTACAAAACCCTATCTCACGTTTTACACAGGTATTACCAAGAGGGAGATAAGTGTATGTCTTCACAGCCTATTTTTCAGTTTGTGCAAAGTCTTGTTTTTGACATCTTTTTGCAGAGAATATTGTGAACATATGGAGATGAATTTTTGGAAACTGAGGGAGATTTATCTCACAAAAATTCCTATCTACAAAAACCTCGTTCACTTTTTACATATCTATTACGGATTGAGATATACAAGTGTATCATTGGACCCTAAGTTTGCAGAATTTCTGGGGCAGAATGCACAAAGGAAGGATGCAGTTAGTGACTGGGATGCCTCATCATCAACTAAGAGTCGCTACCAAATTTGACTTTCTCTTATTTTTCACCATAAATCCATAAATATATTTCCAAATAGATTCATTAGTTTTGAATGTCCTTTTAATAAGTTCTATTATTGTAAAGCAGTTTGAGATATTTGTAAACCAATCTTGATATTTTTTTCAAGATATTTCAGTTTACAATTAGTATAAATACTTATTCATTTGAAGTATTTTGTGGTGGATTCTTAGACATTGTCGTAATATTGATTATTTTGGAATAAAGTGTTGTTGGATCAACTTTTGTATGGCTTTCTAGATAAAGAATTGATGCAAAGGACTTTCCACATATTTCTTGAATCAAACACCGGATCAATAAGTCCTCTATACCTTATGTTTTGAAGCTTTCCTTGTTTCTCATATCATTTATGTTTCATATCTGAATTATAAACAAAAAAGAGTAATTCGAAATATGCTTGATTGCACTCTGTTTTCAATCGTTACTATTCTCTATGTTTTCTTCTGAATTAGGATAAACAGTGAAATCTTAATTGCTCATGTTTTCTAGTTTGTTCATTTTGATTATTTAGTAAATAATACTCGACTGCTCTTTATTAGTAATCATTCAAGTTCCTTTTTCAAATAGGTTGAAGGATTCTTAACTACTCTTCACCCAATTTGAGTCCATTCCATCTATCCCAAGTCTTTATTTGTTCCCTGTTTGACCATCTTGCCCTGTGAAACCATCCTTTGTTAAGAAACCAAATCCAGTTAAGCCATCTTCTTTGACTCCATTAGCCCAATGGCCTAAACTACTCAGTCCTACCCCTCTGCTATTGAATCTCACCACCCAAACTCAAACAAAACTCCTAAACTTCACAACTAGCCTAATATCTTTCAAAACCAAGCTAAATCATAAAGAGAGAGCCCTCTCTGAGTACAGATTGGCTAGATTCTGTACTTAAAAGTTGGTTTGTAGTTACCTCGGACCCCTTCCCTCTTCCCAACAACTTCAAGGAAAATCTGAGTGATAACAAGGTCAATAGGAAATGATCAAGTAATTGCTTTAATTTTTTTGCAATTGTGGGGAGGCCCCTCTAAGAAAAATTGTGTTGTCCACGAATTGGGAGTGATTGATGCCTTTTACATCTTGGGAAAATCAGATGCCTGGATGTTTTCCATTAGTTTGCTCGTGTTCCAATATTTTTCTAAGGGTGTCAACAACCAAAATATATAGAAAGGGTGAAAGAGACAACCTTGTCTCAGCCCCCTTGAAGCATTGAATAAACTTGTTTCATGTCCATTTAATAAAGGGGTTATCTAGGGAGAATTGATGCACATGAATATCCAATGGATAAAGGTATCATTGAAACCCAATATTCTCAATACTTTAAACAAGAAGTTATGTTGAACTCTTTCCAAGGAATTAGCCATGTCGAGCTCAATAACCATTCCCTTGTCCTCCCTTCTCTACTTGAGAAGATCGCTTCTTGAACCAAAATAATGTTATCGAAGATCTACCTCTCAAGGAAAAATATGCCTTGCTTTTCAGCAATCACATTAGGGAGGTATTTCTTCATCCTCTCAGTTGACAAATTCGAGATGATTTTATAAGAAATGTTACATAGAGAGATTGAGTGAAACCTTTGGAAAGAGGAAGGAATATATTCTTTAGGAATCAAAGCTGGGAAGGATGAATTGATACCTCCTCCCATGTGACCATTCTTCAGGGAACAGGTGATCATATAACAAAGAGCCCTTTTGATGAGGTCCCAAAAGAATTGGTAGAAGTGAGTTGAGAACCCATGAGTTCTGAAAGCCTTGTCAGGGCTGAAGGAGAAGAGGATTTTTCTAATTTCTTATTCAGAAGGAAGCTAAGTGAGGTGTGTATTAATTTCTTCTGATATGATGGGAAGGATATGTTCCAGCATGAAATTCTTAGACTCTTCATTCAAAGGATCATCTTGTGAATATAATCTGTTGAAATGTGCTATAACCTCCTCCTTTAATTATTGAGAATCACTAATTGTTCTTCCATTAATGGTAATTTTGATAATGGTCTTATTATGATCCCTATTTTTGGCCTAATTGTGAAAATATTTTGTGTTCTTATCACCCCCTTGCAGCCAAACACTGCAAGACTTTAGTCTCCAGTATTTTTATTCCTCCCTCATTAGAGCATGATATTTATTGAACATGTGTTTATCTTGTTTTATTTGCTCCTTTTTTACCAGCTCAGATTCCATAATGGAGTGGAGCTGGCTGATTGATTCCTTCGTTTTTTGAATTTTTTTTTTTCATATTTAATAGAACGAGCCCGATTCTTAAGTCAGATTTTTAACCTTTTGGGTTTCTTCTCCTAGATTGTGATGGGGCTTCTTGTTACCCCTTGTTAAATGATTGAGCAATGGTTTCATGGAAATCTGATTGCTGAAGCCAAAGAGGACTAAATCGAAAGGTTATGGGTCCAACATTCTAGATGGGGGGTAGATGAAGGTGAATGGAGCGATGGTATGAGCCGTTCCATGGAGTGATGGAGGAGGAGATGGTTAAATTTTGACGAAGAAATATATCTAAGATGAGAAATCAATAAAGCTTGACAACTGTATGATTGTGGCCCACCCTTTTATTTGACCAAGTATATTTGAATTTAGAGGGCTTTATGTCTAAAATATTGGATGAATAGATGAGATCCTCCATATTCTCTTGAAAGGGGTATCTAACAGGAAACTCACCAATTTTCTTTTCCCAGTTATACAAAGTTGTATTAATATCTCCCACAAATATGTATGGAGTATTTTTGTTCGAGTTTCCCAGGTTGCATAGAGATGCCTTGCATTCTTGCTAATATCTGAAATGAAAAGGCATGTAGATGTTGATTACAAGACATACTTGATTGGATGAGAGATCAATGAATTTTGAGGCCAACCAATGTGTATTTGAGATTCAATCAATCAAGCGAACTTGGAGGGGATCCCATAGAGTGTAGATTCCTCTAGAATCTCCTCTTCCACTAACTACTACTATACTACTTTTGTACCACAAATAACAATGGTAAGATAATGCTCCTTATTCTTCCAACTTCATCTCTTGAATAAAAACTATGGAGGGATTCTCTTTTCTGATTAATGAGAACACTTTTGATCTTCTTTTCTCAGACCCCATCCCTCGATAGTTCCAGGAGAGAAAAATCATTACTTAGATTTGGAAGGGCCCCTTTTATTTGGGGCAGTCCCTACGTTTGTTTTAGACCCTTTGCCTCTATTTCCTCCCATATGGATGTGTTTAAGGGTGGGATGATGATCCAGTTATTTTTCTTTTTTCGATCTGCTCAATTCTTCTTTCTCTATTAGATATCCTTCCATACTGCTAGATCTATGGTATTTCCCTGAAGTTTTCTCAGTTTCATATCTTTCTTCTACTAAGCTCGTGAAGGGAGCACCTGCAAAGCCATCTATTGGGGAAATAAAATCCTCCCCATGATCTGAGGAATCCTCCTGACTCATGTCAGATTCACTCTTAGAATTTGATGTAGAAATGTTTTTTATCGGACCCTGATGAGAAAGTTGGGCAAGAGGGGGATCCTTCAAAGGAGGACCAAATTATGGGATCTCACCTTCTTGTGGCTTAGTGGATATCACATCAAATTTGTTCATGGAGGATAGATGAGAATTGGATATGTTTGAACCCTCCCTAGGTTCGCCGGGACGACCCTTGGGGGAGGATGAGCCTACCTCATTCCTTGTGACTTGATTTTGTTGGGGAGTAGAGGGTGGCTACTACTTCTTATAGCCTTTTCTTTTTCTGGCATGTTTCCATTGATCTCTTGCTTCTTCTTGGCGATTTTGTTCCTCGGGTTTCTTGAGGCAGTTTCGAGCAAAATGTCTGTAATCATGGAATATCTTGCACTTGAAAGGTATAAAAACTAATCAAATTCTTAGATGTGTGACCAAATATCAATGTTGACATTGATTGTTGTTGGGAGGACCTTCTCCAAATCAACTTTAACACATATTTTGGCACAGGAAAAAATTCCATCCCGAGGTTCCGCATAGTCCACATATCTACCAAGGGAATTGTTGATATTTTGAAAGGTTGCATCATTCCAGCAGTGAAGAGGAAGGAAATGTGGCTTAACCTAGATTGAAACTTTGCAGGGGACATCAATAGTCTAGATTGAAGTTGGGGCTCCAAAGATCCATATTGAGGCCTTGGGCTCCCATAACGTAAGGGCTGCTACAAAATATCTTGTCTTGATCAAACTGTTTGTCAAAGAAGAAGGTAAAGAAACCCTTGCCGCAAAAGAAGAGGTAACTTCACCATCGATTAGGGGTCTCTATTTATTCAAAATCTATTGGCAAACCATATTCGGAGAGGGTCATAAACCCATGAATTGGCTCACAGAACCTTGATATGCTAACCAGAGTGCACAAGATCTGACTTGAAGAACAAATATCTCGATTTTTGAATTTTTGTCAAGCTTCTTAACAAACTTGGAGGCCGAAGTTTTTGAAATCTTGGCCCGTGTGATACCACAACATTGAAAGTTGTGATCTCTTACTCAAGAGTGGCTGAAAAAACCAGATTAGTCATTTCCACCACCCGACCCAAGGGAGCCTGAAAGGACCTTGCATGGAGGAGGAGGAAGACTTAGAGTTCATGATTGTGTAGAAAATAAACCAAGGGAAGGATGAGGATTCAAAGGAAGTGTAGGAAAACCATTGACCCAGCCTGGCAGGCCACGCCTGCAAAAACCAGCGAGGGGGATGAGGAAAGTGGGGAAGGCTCAGAGCCACAAGGCTATAGAATGCTCAGATAAAATCCTAGGATATTAAGTGTAGCTTTTTTTAATTTTTATATTATAAAATGTTTAGTATTTTTTTACATTTATGCAATAACAAAAATAAAATTAAAAAAAGTTAAACAACTATACATAAAATATAAAATTAAATTATATCCGAAAACAAACATAAAAGAAAAGGATTAAACCTTAACATAAGAAGAGTCATATTTGAAAAGTAAAGTCAGGTTAAGGTAATGTATTATGTACAAGTTATATACATTAAAAAAACATGAATGTAAAATAATAAAAACGTTGAAATGTTAAACACCCTTATCTATCTATATATATATATATATATATATATATTGACATATGTGCAAATCGATTCACCTGTATTCCTTTGAGAGATATATGCTTTTAGTTATAATTTATATATATATTGACATATGTGCAAATCGATTCACCTATATTCCTTTGAGAGATATATGCTTTTAGTTATAATTTATGTTTATATTTTAAAGAAACATAAAGACTATATGAGAAAGCACAGAGTGCTTGTTACGCCGTAAGGTGTTTCCCTTTGAGAAGAACTCCCTTCCCATGCTACCTGTCCTTTTGTGTGCCTTTGATTTACGCATTAGACGATAGAAATAACCTCTGCCATCAGATTAAAAACTGGTAGTCAGTTACAATTCTCTAATGAGATTCCATGTGATAGTGTGATAAATGTAGAGTACCATGATTCATGGACACGAACCAATGTTCGCTGGGCATCCTGGGATAGAGTTGGAACTTCTAGACAGAATCGACAAGATAGATAGCTACAGAGACGAAGACGGGTTTCTTGCAAGGCCCAGCTGAGTGCGAGAATGAGCACTGCAGAGATTTTGACATTGCAAAATTATCAGAAGAAGCCGAAATGGGCTCAAAATCGAAGCATGCAAACCCAACTTCTTCCAATGGGGACGATTCAAATGTTGGGGACTTGCAGGCTTATGTAAATGGGAATGTTCTTGGGGAGTTCAATTTCAATGTATTTCTTGACTTTGCCGAGGAGTTGACCATTGGGCTGAACCAGTTTCCATATTATGACAGTATTGCAATGGCCACCATTTCTTCTTAGGATCTTTTTGAGAATATTTCATATAACGAGGTTGCTGCATAGGTCTTCCATGGGTATTTATTTATGGGAAGATGATATTTGGCAGTTGACAGACATCAATGAAATTCAACAGGGGAGATAGGTATATTGATAGGAGTTTGAAATTTGTGCGAAGCATGGAAATGTAATATATGTGTATGGAAGTTTTGATGAAAGTGCATGTGTACAATGTTAAGGAATATTGTGTATTTTTTTTGGTCTAAATATTATTCGTGTTGTAATAATCGGTTTTGGATATTCTTCCAAATCAAATCGAATAGGCAATGTAACACTCCTCTTCTGTTCCTTTTCTATGAGAACAGGGGATGCCTTTTAATGTAACACTTTTTAAAATCATTTCAAGATTGATTGTTCTACAAATATAATATTTGATTTGAAAAAAATACAATATCTACGTGCAGATGGGTGTGTCACTCATGATGGCATCTGTGAATACCAGTGACGTTGAAATTTCAACAGGGGATAATCATCTTTGTGCACGAAGGCGACGACGTCAAGGTGTGGGTTGCTGGGGTTATTACATGATGACATCATATTTGGAAGGTGCCCGACTTGAAACTATTCTATTGTAGTTGGTGCGATTCTGGTTTAAAAACTCTATTTTAAAATATCTTTAACATTAGTCTAAGTGAATAAAACTATACTTCAAAAAAATGTCTTTTGCTTTGATGTGCACAACTTCTCCAGATTTAAACCTAACTCTCTACACACTTGCTTCCTCACTTCAATTTTATTTTTCCATTTTTGAACAACATTGTTTATTCATCGTTTGCAAGTAAGTTCCTTTCCAGATCCCCACAGTTCTCTGTCTAGGAAATGCTTATTCACCACTTTTGCGTAGCCTTGGCGCCCCTACATAGACGAGAGTAGTAATGCAATATGACACACATATCTGCAATGAACACTTTCATTTTTAATATCTCTGTCTTTGCATTAAGCATGAAGTACATTGTTGCAACACATTTAATATTCTTTATTTTGACCTTCAAATTTATTCAAAGCAAATGATATATAGACAACATGTAGATTATTTAATATTTTGTAGTGGGATGCTTGGGAATGTATTTTATTTTTGCAAAGTATTTGGATAGATGGTGATGTGGTGCTCTGCTAAGGTACTCTCTAATGTGAAATTGGTAGAGTGCTATATTAGACATGATGATGATCTAGTCCCACTCAAACTTAATATATATATATTTGAAAATTATTTAATGTTTTGTACGAATAGAGGTGTTTAATGTTCATGCAGAACTAGATATGAACATTGATCAGTATGAAATTATTCAAAACTTCATAACTTTTAAATAAGATTGAATTTTTTAAGTAGAAGGTTCAGTTTGAAATTTGGAGGTGCTATATTATAATTTAGGAGTAATTTATTATGAGTAGATTATGGAGGTTAAGCCAGATAGGTTATAGTAACTTTTGAAATAAAGCATAAAAATATACTTGTTTGTTGATAGTTACTTGAAACTCCATAAAAAGGCAATTCAGGTCCTATATTATTTCTTATGGAGAAAACTAGCCACTAGAACATATTCATACCCACACATTCACTAACTTCATTTAATATATATATATATATATATATATATATATATATATATATATATATATCACCAAACTATTTTCATAAATGACAAAAATAAATCACTTTCAAAAATATCCCTACATTATCCAATCAAATCCATAAAAGGATTCAATAAAAGTCTGTAGGTTTTCACTTTCATGTCAAGCCACATACAACATGTAACTACCCTTCAATAGTGGTTTATTGTCATAAATTTTCACTGCCCTATTTTATCAATAGTCATTAATTATGACTATTGCATCTTATCAATAGTTATTAACAGTGAATACTATAAAATTTTAATGATGAATGCTATAAAATTTATGTTGTGTGATACATGTTTAGTGAATACTATAAAATTTTAATGATGAATGCTATAAAATTTATGTTGTGTGATACATGTTTATGATGGTATAATCTTGGCTTCGGAATTTTTTTTAGTTGTTACTTAGGTTTTATAAAAGCATATTTAAAACTGACTTTAACAAAGTGAGTATTTTTATTTGAACCAAAAAAAACAAAACTCATAAAGCCATAGCAATTTACAATGTGTATTTAAAAAAAAACTTGGCATGATGAGAAATTGCATTAAAGTTTGTAATTTTGTTTTAATATTATTTTGTAAAAATAATAAGATATATGAAATAATTGTTTTTGAAATATATGAAAAAATAAGAGATGCTATACATTATGGCTTAGTAATTAAAAATTTGGAAATATTAATTCATTAATGAAAGTCAGATTAGTTTGAATTTAGAGTTCCTATGAAATCAGTGTAATGTGGTGAATTGTGTTTTGTTGCATTGACTTGGAATGTGATCTGTATATATTCAAAGTTTATGGCTAAGAGGACTCTCAATTGTTTTGTCACAAATATGACACAATTGTCTCTTGCCTTACATGTTCTTGTGGCTGCCACAACAATCTCACTTCTCTTGGGGGTTGTATTGAGTATGTAAACCCTATTCACTTAGGCAGAGTCCCCTTAATTTTATTTTTTTTAATTGAATCAATTCCCAAGATACAAAGCTCGTGCAATTTCAATTCATTGCAGGAGACATTCCCCACATCTGATTGAGTCTGGGTATACAAACACCCACTAATAGCAATACATCTCCTCTTGTACAATGCACTTCTCACATGTGCCCAATTAGAATACATTGGCATGTCAAGCTCAACTATAAAGAGTATTGGAGAGTGAAAATCCTATCACAAAATTTAATTACATGATGAAGTATAGTGATTGGAATAGTGTTGCTCAACATCCAAAGTTCAACAACTTGACCCAAATTTCCAGCTTCAACTACAAGCCACTTGATCCATATGCATCTCTAAGTAAGTAACTCAATCATTTTCCCCTATCTTTTCACACTTCACTATTTTTTACAACACCTTATCAATTTTCCATTTAAATGATAATAAGTTAAGATATACCTGGTCTTGTGTATGTCTTTGATGGTGCCTTTACATATGACAATGCATTGTTTTGGTGAATCAAATACTCTAATGATATGATTTGGGAAGTTGAACCAATGGGGAATGTCTAGTCTGAATTGCTGCTTCAGAATGATAAGAAAACATTCACTCTAAAATAAAGGTGGGTGTTCCCTCTAATAATCTACTTCTATGGCGAAGGAATCACTCTTCATCTATGCTCTTTTTTAATATGCTATCGACTTACGACATTTTCTTTGCAACATTTGGTGCAATTGCCAGTATACACACTCAGAAATTAAAATTCGTAGAGAGAAACAGAGTGGATTTATAAAGAAGATAATATATAAAACCCATAGATAAAATGAAACTAAGATGCTGCAAAATTTAAGTGAAGTTATGAACCGGTTAGAGAATTTTATTGATGTTTCAAAGAACTAAGTACATAAATCTTGAAAAAGTTGTATGAGAAAATATGGAAAAGGTGAAACATAGTTAGTTTAAACGAGTCGAAAACCTGAAGAAGAATCAAGCCCTTCACCATGATAGGTCCTTTCAGTGACCTTGAATCTTGACTTATACCTTTGCACAACATATGGGCCTCACAGATTTTGCATCCTCCATAGTTAGCCTTGATGTATAAAACCTTTTTTTATATATAAATAGACTCACATATCCCACAAGCACCATGGAGAAATGAAATACTTCGTATATATAATGTTGTTTCTATCCATTTGTTTGACAATGAGAACTTGCTTGCAGTTGTCTTAGGCTCTTGACTTGAGAATGGTAGGGTCACATAGTGTGTACAAGCCTGTGCTTGTGAATGTATATGAAATTTTGATAATGTGATGATGGTAGGCATGCAAATATACCATGATCATGTTACACATTAGGATTTTTGGATGATCTCATGTCCTTGAATCGAACATTTTCATATATGTCTATATGTGTCCCAAGATAAAGCGAATGGGACAATGGTTTTGCAATACTTTGAACTTACCAATTTTTTTTTTTTTTGTTACACTCTCCCTCTAAAATGAAAGAACTTAAAGATATAGACCTTTGATAATAATGAAATTTGTAATTATAACACCACAGACACACTTTTGAACATATTTCTTCTTTAAGCTAGGAGGATATTCATCTTTTTGATAACTTGATGTGATTTTTTATGACAATGAATAAAGGGCACAAAAGTGTTAAAGATCTTAGAGAGGAATGTATAAACAAATATTTATATGCTTATCTTTGCTATCAAATATATTCTCTTATAAAAGAGGGACTAAGATCTCTTTTTTTCTTACTTTAGAGTAAAGGAAGGTGAAAATTTTCTATTCTTCAATCACGCGGAACAAGAAGGCAGTGAAGCAAGAGATATAGTCGAGCTTGCATAGGCGAGTGTTGACGGAAAATGTCATCAACATTTTCCAACCAAAAAAGTGCGTCAGTTCTAGGGGTGCACACGTGAAGATTTCAGGAAAGTAGAGGGGATTCCATGTGAAATCAATAAAGTAAGGGGATGAAGGAAGTGAGATAAAGTATGAAACATCGGGGATGAGAACAAGAGGTTGTTAGTGCAAAAGAAGATGAGGCTTCAAAGGTTCACAAATGGGAAAGCCAATACACTCATATGAGGAATGTGGGGGAGGTAAAGAGATCTAAGAGCGTGACAAGGATTGCCTTAAAGCAAGAGCCTCTACATAGGTGGTCGAGGCCAAATCAAGTAAGCCCTTGTAAGTATGAGAATGTGAAGTAGTTATGGTTTTCTTGCATCTCATGTCCTCATCAAAACCAACAAGTTAGTGATTGGTTATGTAAAAAGATGTTCCTTTCTTCGCTTTTGATCCATCCAAACTGACTACGACACACTCTTCTTCACGATGATAAAAAATAAGCGAAATGAGAAGCAACAAAGCTTATTCAAAACCGGAGGCATAGATTGAAAGATAAAAAATTACGAATATCATAGTGATAATAATAACATAAAATAAAAGAAAAATGGCAAAACGAAAGAAAAGGAAGCTCAAAATATAAAAAGTAAAAGAAAGTTGTTTGTTTTGTGTTTTTGTGATTTTATTTATTTATTTTAGAAGGGTTTATTTATGTACAAAATTAAGAGCGCAAGAATTAGCTTTCATATCAAATGAAACTCAGTGTAAAGGAAAGAGTTATGAGTCTTGCATGCGAGGTTTATGGCTTGTTGGATGACAGTCATGCAAGGATGATTATCCTACCAACCAACAAGTGTACATGGCAGGGACAACAACTTAAAAAGAAGACATAAGCATTGTTGGCCATCTTGCATGACATGCCAACCAACCACATACGATACTAGATAGACAAAAAAATCATGTGCAATATGTCGAAGATTCAAATTCATAAATTTATCAATGTGACCATGAACATCGCTCACATTAAAAAGTTCCCTAGGCATTTCAAATTCAAATCTTTGAAGTTCGACTGAACTAATTGACAAGGAAACCCCAAAGTTGAAAACAATAATCTCCTTGATCCGGATTTAAACAGGAATGCAACAAATTACAGAGATAACCATACACACAAAGATGCAGCGGAAATAATACTTCATTTCATTAATGGAAAATACTGAAATATGCTTACAACCAGAAATGGAAATAAACCAGCTAGGGCGATGGTAGCTTATCTCCGAGAAGAGATGTGGTGGCTACATGCCTCTGAACTGTGTTACAATGAGGCTCGAAGGCCTATTTATTGTTGAGAAACAATGGAAAACCCTTAACATTCGAAAACCTAACCCTAGGAGATGAAACGCCAAACTGTGGGCCCCGATTGGGTAAATTGGTACATCAACTTCCCGGGGTCGTAACTTTGGCATACGATCTCCGTTTGACGCGTACAATAGCTCGTTAGAAAGATCTATCCGAGCACTACCACTTTGGGAAGGGAAACATCGGTCCATGGACCCATGTTGCCCCTAGATTTCCCAAAAAAACGTCGTTTAGGGCCTCAAAACGGCTCCAGAAGTTTAGGACCCGAAAAACTGCTAAAAATAGTAAGTTGTGCTACAATTAAGGAAACTGAAAATGCTGAGAGGAACAATGGTGGGGGTCCAGGTGGACTTGGCAGGTGGCCACCAATATCCACCTGGATCATTCCTCCCCCCTTAGGAAGCAATGGTCCCCATTGCGTTGAGTTCCTCCATGAGATGAGGAAACTTTTGCTGAACTTGTTCCCTGGTGAGCCACTTGCCCTGCTGAAGGAGTTGGCCTGCTTTGACAACTCGATACGTTTGGATATTCTGTTGGCAAGTGTTCTTGATCTGTGTGTCCATGATCCGATCAATTGCAGCTTGTTCCATGCAATCTGGATTTAATTCTGTGGGTTTGAGCTGTTCTGCAATGTCGGATGTGTCTAGCAATGGTGGAAAGTATGGCCGAAGGCGGTCCACATTGAACACTGGGTGTAGGCCAAGGAATGGGGGAATGCTGAGCTCAAATGCATTGTCTCCCATAGCCTTAGTAATGGTGTAAGGACCATATCGAAGTGGTCTCAATTTCCGATAGGCTCCAATAAGGCGTTCCTTTTGCAAATGCAGCCAGACTTTGTCGCCCACCTGAAACTTGTGTGGCACCCGATGTTGATCATGTCGCTGCTTGTACTTGGCATTTGATTTCTCAAGAATGTCATGGACCTGTTGGCGAATATGTTGGATGTGCTCAATGAAGCTAGTGGCCTTATCTGTTTCGGACTGGACATGAGCTGAATTTATGTGAGTAGCTGCAAGTGGCATGGCCACATCAATGGGGAATAGTGGCTGGAATCCCAAACCCACCTGAAAAGGGCTATGGCCAGTGGAGCTATGAAGATCTCGGTTGTAGCTGTGCTGAACATAGGGGAGGCTCTCATCCCATGTGCGTGGATGCTTTGAGTTATACATGCGCAGAATGTGCACAATCATCCTATTGACAACCTCTGTCTGGCCATCAGTTTAAGGATGGAAGGCTGCGGACTTCGTGAGTTTGGTGTCCAGCATTGACCAGAGACTGGACCAAAATGTGCTGAGAAACCGATTGTCCCGATCTGAGATGATAGACTGTGGGATCCCAAAGTGCACCCACACTCGTTCAAAGAAGAGTTTAGCAGTGGCTTCTGCTGTGATATTCTTCTTGCAGGCCGCCATAATGGCCATCTTCGAGAACCTGTCGACGACCACAAAAACACAGTCATTTCCATGCTTAGTGGAAGGAAGGCCTGACATGTAATCCATGGAGATGGATTCCCAAGGTCGACTAGGGGTAGGCAACGGGGTATAGAGGTCGTGCTTCTTAATGGTCGGTTTGGCAATGGCACAGGCAGTACATGATTTGATGTACTTCCCAACATCCTGTCGAAGATTCGGCCAATAGAAATAATTTTGCAGTACTGCCACTATTTTCTCGACCCCGAAATGCCCAGCAGCCCGACTGTAGTGTGCTTCCCAAATCATCTTGGCACGCTCGCTTGAAGGAACACAAAGGTGACCCAGGTGGCATAACAGGGCATCCTGGAGGTGAAAATCTGGAACATGCCGACCCTCCAAGAGTGTCTCGTATGTGTGGCCGAATTCTGGGTCGCTTTTGTAGAGAAGTGGCCAATCAGAAGCCTCGTGCCCATAAGAGTTGAGCACGGTGGTTAACGCCATGATCGGTGGTCGACTGAGGCAATCTGCAACATTATTGGTGCTGCCCTTCTTATACTTGATATTCAAGTGGAACTGTTGCAGGTATGTAAACCACTTCTGATGGCGATCATTCTGCAATTTCCCTTGGGTCTGTATGAACTGCAGGGGTCGGTGGTCTGTGTGGATGACCGTTTCCTTCCCCAAAATGTAATGCTTCCATTGTCGGCAGGCTTGTACAATGGAATACATCTCTTTATCATAAGTGGGGTACTTCTGGACTGTGTCTGAAAGTGTTTCACTGTGATATGCCACTGGATGTCCATGTTGAGTAAGGACTGCCCCAATAGCATAGTCAGAGGCATCTGTCTCGACCTCAAATGGTTGTTGTAAATCTGGTAACGTGAGCACTGGTGCCGTGCAGAGGCGATCCTTCAACTCCATGAATGCCTTCTGTTGAGATTCAGATCAAAAGAATTTTGCTTTCGCCCCTCCCTTGGTGACTTGACTCAAGGGCCAAGTAATATGAGAAAACCCCAACACGAACCTGCGGTAGAAGTTGGCAAGACCTAGAAAGCTGCGGAGCTCTGTTAGAGTGGTTGGAGATGGCCAATCCCGAATGACTTGGATCTTGGCTGGATCAACATGCACCCCCTGTTCATCAATGATGTATCCCAGATACTAAACCTGGGTCATGCCAAAAGTGCATTTCTCCAAATTGGCACATAGCTTGTGTTGCCGCAGTTTTTGGAGAACGTGTCGAATGTGGTGGAGGTGTTCTTCCCAACTCTGGCTGAAGATCAGAATGTCATCCAAGTATACTACTACAAAGGAGTTGGTGAATGGCCGCAAGATGTCATCCATTAGCCTCATGAAGGTTGCAGGAGCATTCGTCAATCCGAAAGGCATAACCAACCATTCGAAAAGGCCCTCCTTGGATTTGAAGGCAGTCTTCCACACATCAGAGGGTTCGATTGATACCTGGTGATATCCTGACTTCATATCGATCTTGCTAAAATATTTCACCCCCTTTAGTTGGTCCAGGAGGTCATCAATCCGCGGGATCAGGTACCTATTACGGACAGTGATCTTGTTCAGCGCCCGATAGTCAATACAGAGTCTCCACGTCCCATCCTTCTTCTGTACCAACACGATCGGGCTCCCACAAGGTGATGAACTCGGACGGATGTGACCTTTCTGCAGGAGCTCCTGAATCTGCCTCTTGATTTCATTGTTCTCCAGAACGGAGCGCCGATAAATTGGTCCATTGGGTAGCGGCGCACCTGGGGTCAGATCGATGGAGTGCTTGACCTGATAATGCAGAGGAACCCCTGCAGGGGAGGTGAAGATGTCCTCGTACTCCTCCACAACCTTGTCCATCTGTAGTTGTCGTGCAGAGGGACCCCGTCTGGAGGCCGCGGCCCGTCTTCTTCTTTCCTTGAGGGCGTATCATTAGGAAAAAAAAATTCCTGGTTTTGGAAATGATCTTACTGCATTGTTTTGCAGTAATCAAAGAGATGGTGGTAGGTGGTGCTACCTCTGGTATCCTGTACAACTTATTTCCCAATGTAATAATAACAGCACGGGGCCTTGATTCATACACAGCATGTCGCTTCCACAAGTATGGTTGTCCTAATAATACATCACAAACTTCAAGGGGAGCAATGTCATACAATACCTCATCCGTGAAGGGCTTGATGTTGTATGGAAGGTGACACTGCTGGCTCACGTGAAGATCTCGTCCTTGGTGAAGCCACCCAATGGTGTATGGTTGTGGATGTGCCGTGGTCGGTAAGCCCAACCGCTTCACGACCTCTGCCGAAATGAGGTTCTTTTGACTCCCGCTATCAACAATGAACTGTATCAGGGAGCCCTTTACCCACATCTGGGAGTGGAAGAGACGCTCCTCCTCCTCTGGATCTTCGGGTTCATTTTTCTGGATCTTGGCGGTAGAAACAATGGCGTTGGGATCCGCATCAATGATCTACTTCCCTTTTTCATTCCCCTTATCGGGTTTTGTCTCAGAGTTGGAACATGCATCTGATTCTGAAACCTTTAGCTCAGCCACCAGTGACTACTTGGCCTGACACTCACTTGTGTTGTGAGTGGAGCTCTTATGGAACTCACACCATTTTCCAGTGTCCTTTTTCGGCTTCGCGGCGCTTTTCTTTGCTTGCAGCTTCGGCGGGTTGACTTGGGTTGTCCCGCCTTGGCTTTGTCCTTTGTTCTGTGGTTTCGGGGCACCTTTCCCCTGCTTTGGATTCGCAGATCCAAAGTCTCACTTCTTTTGTTTAAACTTATGCTCGACCTTGACGGCATATCGGTATGCTGCGCCGAGCGAGGAGATGTTCAGAATTGTATTTCTTCCTGGATGTACTTGTGCAGGCAGCCACGGTATTTGAGTATCAAATGTTGCTCCGAATCCTTGATACCCAACTTTGTGCGAAGGGTATGGAAAAGATTGGTGAACTCCGGCACGTCTTGGTCCCTTCCCTGCCGCAGCGTGGTCCACTTTATGTATTCATCCTCATAGCTTCTGACAGGGTAGTACTGCTCCTTGATGGCATCCCGGAATGAATTCCAGGTGGGTGCGGCTGAAAATAGTGAGCTAGTACTTTCATCCTTCTGCTCGCAGTAGGTTTCCCACCAATCCTTGACGTGGGGGGCTGCTTTGAGAAGAGCGAAAACAATCTTTTCCCGACTCGAAAATTCATGAACAGAAAAATAACCCTCTAGCAGATTTAACCATTTATCTACGGCATCTGCGTCTATTTGACCCTCGAATATGGGGATTTCAAAATTAACTTGTACCTTAAAGGGCGTGGTGTTTGCAGAGTAGCTACTGGAAGCCGATGCGTCGCTTCTGGGTAGCCGCTGAAGGATCTGGGCAAAGTTGTCCATCATCGCGTTCCATTGTCGCTCGAGGGCTTCTTCGAGCAAGATTTTGATGGGATCTCCTGCCCCCTCATCTTTCTTCTCATCCGCCATGGGAGGCCGTCGGGATTTGCGAGGCTGGTCTTGCAAAGGTTCAACCAGTTCAAGTCCTAACTCCTTATATCCGGACCTTGTTGGGGACATGCAAAGAAAAACAGAGAAAAAGCAGACCGCTCTGATACCACTGATCCGGATTTAAACAGGAACGCAACAAATTACAGAGATAACCATACACACAAAGATGCAGCGGAAATAATACTTCATTTCATTAATGGAAAATACTGAAATATGCTTACAACCAGAAATGGAAATAAACCAGCTAGGGCGATGGTAGCTTATCTCTGAGAAGAGATGTGGTGGCTACATGCCTCTGAACTGTGTTACAATGAGGCTCGAAGGCCTATTTATTGTTGAGAAACAATGGAAAACCCTTAACATTCGAAAACCTAACCCTAGGAGATGAAACGCCAAACTGTGGGCCCCGATTGGGTAAATTGGTACATCAACTTCCCAGGGTCGTAACTTTGGCATATGATCTCCGTTTGACGCGTACAATAGCTCGTTAGAAAGATCTATCCGAGCACTACCACTTTGGGAAGGGCAACATCAGTCCATGGACCCATGTTGCCCCCAGATTTCCCAAAAAACGTCGTTTAGGGCCTCAAAACGGCTCCAGAAGTTTAGGACCTGAAAAACTGCTAAAAATAGTAAGTTGTGCTACAATTAAGGAAACTGAAAATGCTGAGAGAAACAATGGTGGGGTTCCAGGTGGACTTGGCAGGTGGCCACCAATATCCACCTGGATCACTCCTTCTCAAGTTCGTCAAAGAAAGTTTGATCATCCATATCAAGAAAGTGTGAGGCCTTTCCAAGAGCAAAGTGGGAGACTTCCTTTTCAAGTTTGTTAAAGAATGACTCATCATTTTCATGTCATGATGTGGGTTTTCACAATTAAGACTTGACTCTTCACAAGTAGGGACTTCGTTTGGGATTTCATTAAAGAGGCTATCATCATTGATATCCAAGATGTGAGAGGCATTTTCAAGGTCAGAAGTGGATACCTCTTTATCAATATCTAAAAAGAAAGATTGGTCCTACAGATTAGGAAGGGTGTCCTCATCAACAAGATTCAACCTTTCTTTATCATAATCACAATGAGTAACATTGTTTAAGGGATAAAGAAGGTCGGGGTTAGCTTGATATCCATGGTTATCATGGTATGCATGAAATTTGGGATCTTCTTGGAAGAACGAGTCATCAAATGAAAAAACATGACATGGGGTTGTTGAGTCAACCATACAGGTATAAGGAGTGGCCTCTTTGCATGGAGTAGGAGATGTAGGTTTAAGATACGCAAACTCCCACCCATAGGAAGTAATACGATTCTCCCTTTCAAGCTTGTACTTCCTTTTAGCATCAGAGAGTATTCAACAAGTCAAAGGGTCATGTGGACTCTCACGGAAGCTACACCAAAACTAGGGTTGGGCTTGTGGAGGCACGGGTAAAGGGGGAAATTCATAGATAAATTTATCGAATAGGTTTAGCCCCACAATATTAGGTTACCAATCTTCTGCCTAACCGGAGAGGGTGAGAAGGAATAAAGAAGAGGCAGTAAGAGTGTCATGAACACCTGCAGACTAGAAAAAAATTATGAACTTATCGACATGAACATGAGAAGACTTTGTAGGATGACAAACAAAGGTGGGGAAAAGATGCCAAGACGTGTGCATGCTATATGAAATGACAAACTAAGGAGAAAAACTAATCTCACTCCCTAGTATGGTCGCGAGAAGAAGTTGATGTTTCGAAATGGGTTGCTCTAGAAACCAACACCTTTGAACTTCTTGGTAACTTGCAAGAAGCATCGGGAGAACTTGCCCTTGTATTTATAGCTGCTTGAGTAGTGTTGAGTCCATGCCAATACTTGTGCAACTCGATTCACTTTTCTTTGTCAAGGAGATCATGACTCATGAGGAATAATCATTTTGCCAAATTCTCAATGAAGTAAAAAATAATAATACAAGAACACAACTAATCTCTTAATATTTACACTAGAAAACCAATAAATCCTCTTTTAACATGTAAAACATATAATTGGTCAAGGCCTAAAAAAATAGTATAAATATGTTCATGCATAATAATTTGTTCTTATATTAACCAAGCTATTTTTATTTTTATGTTATATAATTTTTAGTATTTTTTACTTTTATACAATAATAAAACTAAGATTAAAAAATTTAAACAACTATACATAAAATATAAAACTAAATAATATCCGAAAATAAACCTAAAAGAAAAGGATTAAATCATAACATAAGAAGAGTCATAATTCAGAAATAAAGTTAGGTTAAGGTAATGTATTATGTACAAGTTATATACATTAAAAAAACGTGAATATAAAAGAATAAAAAGTTGAAATATTAAACACCCTTATATATGCCTAAACTAACATATGCACAAATCTATTCACGTGGATTCCTTTGAGAGATGTATGCTTTCATTTATAGTTTATATTTATATTTTAAGGAAACATAAAAACTGCATGAGAAACCAAAGGGAGCTTGTATACACACACACAAATTAAAACTTGTAGAGAGAAACAGGATTGGATTTACAAAGAAGATGAGATATAAAGCTCGACGATAAAATGAAACTAAGATGCAAAATTTAAGTGAAGATTTGATGTTTCAAATAACTGTGTACATAGCTCTGAAAAATGGTATGAGAAAACATGGGAAAAGGTGAAAAACAGTCAGTTTAAACGAGTCAACAAGCTGAAGGAGAATCATGCCCTTCACCGTGTTGTCAATTCGTAGAGTTCCATTTACGTTCCTCGACGCACTAGAAATGAGGCTTAAGATTCAGTGAGCATTTGCATATTGAAGGTGGGGAATCTCTTGAAACTGGATGGTGGCCTCCTTTTAAGCATTTCTTAGATCCATGGATGGTTTAGTTCGCTCTTGAGAAGATCTCTCGGAAAGATGTGAAGACTTTGATGGAAGTTGGAAAAAGATAGAGACTTTTGACAATGGATATCACTGGGAGATGTGTTAATCTGCATGCAGGATGTTGATACTTACAGGAAGATGTCATGGTGAAAGATCATCACAAAAGTAATTTTGATTTGAAGTGTTTATTGATTATTTTTTAACTAATATCTGGTTGGGCTTATGTAGAACTGTCGTAAGGAAGATCTGAGAATGACTTCCTAGCAAACCATATAGAAGGAAAAGTTGATGGATCGCTTTCTGATGAGTTGAGGATATGACTAACTCATGAATAAAATGATGGATGATTTATGCCCTATGTAGAAGTTCCCAAAGATGAAGACTCTTTGACAAAAGAAGAAATTCATGACATTGAAGGAAGGAGCTCTTCAAGCAGCGGGTTGTTTCAGGATCTCCACATGAGGAGCTGCGATAGGTCCTTGGTTAAGAGGGAGCCTGAGAAGAAGTTTCTTACTTGGAAGAAACTTGGAAAATTCCTAAGCAGGAAGCCTGATGAGTTGAGGATATGACTAACTCATGAATAAAGTGATGGATGATTTATGCCCTATGCAGAAGTTCCCAAAGATGAAGACTCCTTGACAAAAGAACAAATTCATGACATTGAAGGAAGGAGCTCTTCAAGCAGCGGGTTGTTTCAGGATCTCCACATGAGGAGCTGCGATAGGTACCTGGTTAAGAGGGAGCCTGAGAAGAAGTTTCTTACTTGGAAGAAACTTGGAAAATTCCTAAGCAGGAAGCTTAGGTACATTCCTCTATGATAGGAATGAGTACATTCTTTTAATGGAATAAAACCTCTTGGTTTAAAAGGAGAGATAAACATGTTGTTCTGATCTTCACCTGGGAAGACAAAATGGAGGATTGTGTAATCATTTGGCATCTGATACTCTTAGGGGATGAGATAGGGAATCCCATGAAAGAGTAGTCGTGGAGGACCAATATTCTTTGTGGGACTGGGGAGTCCAAGAAAAGAATAGTCCTTATGGAGCATATCTCGAGACAACCGGGGTGGGGTATCTTCCGAGAGAGACAATGATGAGTGTGTTTATAAAGCATTGGTCTCGCCAGTATTGTGCTCTGATCTTGTGGAGAGATAGAGTTGTTAGTCAATGCCTTGCTATATAACAATGTTGGTTGATATGATGCTATACAAATGAGTGACAAATCCAAATTCTTCTTATGAGATATTCATTAGATCGAGAAAGTCCAAGTACCATTATGAATACCTCCCTAGTTAAGAGGGAGTGTTGAAAAGTGTAACTAGGTTCGTTCTTCATAATGACATGTAATTATGATTTTATGTAATGAAATGTAAATAAGAAAAATTATTATATTGACTTGCTTCATGGTTTTCATGAGCAAGGGATTTTCTTTTTGAGTCAAGACTCTCATTGAGAGTCTTTAGGATTTATTTGTCATCTACTCAGAAAATATAAGAGTCATTGCCATGTAAATGAAGTCATGTTACACTTTGTAAAAGGTCAATATTATCTATGTAAAGTATCCTCCAAGAACTTGTCACCTAACCTCTTCAAGTCGGCCTACAAACGATGGAGAAACTACTAGAACAAGTCGGCCTAAAGACCCAGTGAGGAGGTGTATATATAGGAGAACTCGACCTCCATTCAAGGCAAGCAATTCGATCTGATTTCGGTCTAAGAGAAGTGTGAAGAAGGGTGCAGAAGAAAGTGCGAAGTAAAGGCAGTGAAAGGGTTTCCTCTAGGGTTACGAAAGTCACTCTTCTGGGGCAGCGAAGAAGGATCTTCTAGATCAGCGAAAGAGGCAGTAGATAGGATTCTTTTGGGCATATGAAGAAGAATTCTTCTAGGATTTGCAAAGTGGAGTTCTTCTGGGATAGCAAAGGAAGGTATCTTTTGGGTGATCGAAGTAGAGACCGAGTTCATCTATAGAAGACCTAGAGACCGAGATTCTCTAGGGAAGTTGTGAAGGTGCAGTAGAAAAGATAGAGATCGAGTTTCTCTAGAAGGAGCAGGGGTGAAGCAGTTCAAGGTCAAGAAGAAAGGTGAGGAAAGGAAGAGGTAAAGCATCAAGGTTAGTGACAAGGTTCTTGGGAGGACACTAGAGTCAAGGGTATGTGTCATGGTCTTGGTACTTATCAATTGAAGATCTAGAAGAAGAATTTTGATTGGGTTTTCCTCTCAAGAGGTGACAGGTTTTGGCTTTGGCTGGAGAAGCTTACATACTGTGTCACTTGTCTTTTATTATGCATTTTGGTAATTGTCTTGATGAAAGAACACATTAATAAGCTAACGAAGAAAATATTATAAGATAACAAGTAAAAGTGCATCACAAACAATTATAAAGAAGAGAAATTGTTAACCTTGAATGCCCTATATTTCTCAATAGATAGATCAATAGGCCTTTGGGCACTTTCTTGTCTAGCACCTACAACTAGGGGATGTGAACCTTCACTTCAAAACTTGCAACTTTGGATTGCATTGATGTGCAACTATCACATTACCTTGATACTCTAATGCCCAAATACTTTTTTGTTGTTATTTGTTGCCAAACATGACCCTAGTGTAAATTCCATGTGGCACTTTTTCCACCTAATCATTGTAATGCCATGGCTGACACATCACACCTAATATCGATTTTAGACTTTTACACAAGGAATTGTACTTTGAGTGCTCAATACCTTAGTATCCCAATATGGGACCCATCATGTCCACATCACTTTCCATTGTGCTTTCCACAACAACTAATACAAAAAATTGGGACTTGTAACATGTCCTTCTGCTATGTATCTTTCCAAGTCACCTAACCCATGTCACCTAACAAAAGTTCACCTAGTCGGCCAATAATGCCTTTTCCACTTGCCAAGTGTCATCTTCACGTGTTTCCACATCATCATTTGATCCATGGAATGCTTCATCTGCTGCATCTTGTTGACACCATGTTGTTGTCATGGCGACATCATCATGCCACATGTCATCCTCTAAGTGGTGCCATGTCTCACACAAATCGACCCACTTGGACACCCAAAAACACCAAATACAAGTGACACATGTCACTCTTCCATAGGGCCACATGTTTGCTTCGATGTCATTTTGTTGAGTCACTTGCCATGTTAGTGTTGACTAGACTGCCACTTGGCACTTCAAAAACTATGCCAATGCTTGTTTCTTATCGCTTGCCACCCATCAATGTTGTGTGAAAACCAATTGGGCTTGGTGGTTTGACAAGCACCTGGGTGCTTTAGCCAACTCCCTAGGTTAAGGATGTATCGATGATTCAATGATGTCCTTTTCAAACCCTACCCGATGAAGCCATAATCAATGTTACATATTTTTTTATGCATTATTATTTGTTTTACAATTGGTAGCTCACTACATTATACCTACACTAAACCTATCAATTATCTATTCCTTTAGCAAGTTAATGAAATGAGTAGGTCACACTTGTGTTCATTCTCTTTTTTATTTAGTGGCCTTAAAAATGACATCAAGGAACATCAAACATGTAATCAAGGGCTATTGGAAAAAGGGACATCAAGAGCTTTCTGAAAGTGACATTAAGGATTTTCCCAAAAACCATCAAATGATAGTAATATACATGTAATGAAACAACTAAGAAAATCTAGAACTTAATA
Source organism: Pinus tabuliformis (assembly GCA_031772625.1). Lineage (NCBI taxonomy): Eukaryota > Viridiplantae > Streptophyta > Pinopsida > Pinales > Pinaceae > Pinus > Pinus tabuliformis. Next base: position 1,284,328,718 of record CM062819.1, read on the forward strand.
ATGTAATAGACATAAACCATCGAGATTGAATTAGATAATATAAAGATCAAATATACATATAATCAATGTAGTTATAGCAAAAATATCACAATCATCAATTAAGCATCAAAAGAACAAAGCCAAGGTACCAAAGACTACTTGGTGAGGCTTCCTCCAAATTTTAAAGGAAGTCCTAAGTTTTTCAAGTTGAGGTTAGTTGAAATCTCAATAAACAATGAGTCACTAGATGAAGCCATGAATATTTTCTAGATATTGCTAACTTATGAGAATGAAGTACACACAATTTTTAGTTTCATTTTTCAAAGACAACCAAAAATCAATTCATAGCAAGTCGCAAATAATCTTCCATGATAATAAATTGAATGGTCACACCTACATCCAACTATTGAAACTCATATACTATGTCAATAGGATAATAGATTGAGGTTCATTTACTTAAAATCTTATATTATTGATCGAGGTTAAAGTCTTAGTCCTAGGGCCTAATAGATGCGGGAAAAAAATATTTTCATCGGGTTTAGATATGTTATACCTTCGGTGTAACTCCATTAACCACAATCATTCATAGCTTTGGTTGAGTCACCATGACATCATAGACCTTGCTCCACTACTAGCAAGTGTTTATATTCCTAGGAAACATATATTCATCTCTCCTTCACTACCTATAATTTCTTTCTAGATCCTTCCTTTTGGATTTTACATATGCTTTATCAATTAGTGGTTGCAGAAAGAAGTGGTATTTACAAGCTTGATATGGTATGTTTGCCCAACCGTTGCAAATTATTTAACTGTTTACATCTCCTAGTTGTTCAAGTGACTCCCTTTTTTATTTTAAGCCATGTATTTACAAATTTTGACCCTTCACATGACTAGTGGATTTAGTGTGCGAATGGATCCCTTAACATATTAAACTTGTTCACCAATGGTGATGTAACAATATTTAGTGATTGGTCACTTTGGAACATCATAAACCAACCACTTACACACCATTTCCTTAAATTATTGCTTTGATTTAAGATCATCTTTCCTTCAAGCTTAATAACTAATTAGGCATAATCACACAATATTTGTTAGACATTTTTCTTGTGCTTGATGTTACCACTATGAGATGAAAGGTAAAATATATGCATACACTGGGCCATAGTTGGTGTACCAAAACTATATTAATATATACCCATATCATCTTTAGGGAAAATAATTTTTTCAAAACAAATCTGAAGCAGATGTTAAATGGAGTATGGGTTGCAAGATCAAATGAAAGTCAAGCATATGAAATAGGATGTAGATATTGAAAATCAAACCATCCATCAAGTGCGAAGCTAAAATATGTTACCAAGATAAAAATATATAAACAACACAAAACATTGCATCACACTTTCCAGCTAGCATACATCATGGGAAAATCAAATGGTAATACAACCCATTAAATGGCTTATTACAAGGAAATATTACAAATGTAAACAAATTTTCTAAAAGGGTTTCAACATTTCGCTAAAATGTCCCTATTTTTAGTGTTCATTGCTTAACTTTTATCAACTGAACTTTATATATACTATTGTGACAAATTGACTAGGGTTGAATACCAAGTTCTTTGATAAAGCTTATATCCCTAGTGTTGTTACACAATCCTTTGTTTCTTGTTCAACAAATTTATCTCTAAATTCACCTCTATGACTTATTAGCTTCGATGACCTAGATGCTCCACAAACAATTGGGATGGATATGACAATGAAAGAAGGTGAGACTAGGCCTCATCTACTTGAGAAGATCCATAATTAATGACAAACTCTATGCCTCTAAACATGTTCACATTATTCGTGAATTGAACTTGCGGATAGAGTATGATGGACTAGAAATATTGGATTGAAAATCACATTCCTTTCCTCTTTAATTGAAATGTGTCCTCAATCATTCCACATTGTCTTCCCATAATATAATATCATTGTAGTTTGAGATTACCTCAATCTCATAGATTTTCCAAAATTTGAAATCCTTCAAGATCAAAAACCCATCTAGTAGAATGTATCCCTCTTTTGATAGGAGAAGTGCATCAATATCATTCCTAGTTGTTAACATAGTTCTCTTGAACTAGATCAGAGTTGTAGACATTTCTTTTTGTTGCTCCATGTAAATGCATGGCTATGGATTCAAAATCTAATTTTTGGTCTCCAAAATTGCTTTTGCAGCAACTATAGTATTTTCAAACCTCAAATATCATGTTTTTGGGTATTATTCCATGAAATAGTAATCATAAGGCAATCTCACGACAGTTACAACATTCAAGAAATTAAAAGGAAAGTCAATAGTAATGCTATAATTCCCAATGGTGCCTAGGAGGCTCTTCATATATACCACACTTCAAATTTTTCTATTAATATGCATGGGACAATATGTGTTTGCAAGATTTGTGAATTGTGTTTTCTCAAGGCTCTTAAGATTGCTAATTAGCCTATGTGTAGGCACAAAGATAAAGTATTCATTGAAATGTTGAAATTGATAAAGAAAAGCATTCAACATCCCTTTTCTTCATTGAAAAATTCACCATCAACAATTCCACAACTTGTTTTGGGCACATGCATAACCGTGGCCTTGGAATCATTTCTAAGTTATAACTTATTGTTTCAAAACAACATTTATTTCTCTTGGATTCTTAGCCTTTTTTGAGTTCTTTCCTTTTGATGTGAGTAATGAAATTTATTAATATCTATGGAAAGTTAATGCTAGTGTAGGTTTATAGTACAATTCTATATGAGCTTTCAAACCCTTATTTTTACTCAATGCCTTATGGTGTAGTGAAGTTGATTAAATATGCTAATGTTAGAGCTCAATCTAAGAATTTTTTGTTTGAGCTATTTAGAAGCTTTGACCTTTGAACTCAAATGCGATACTAAGAGATTTCGAAATTATCCTTCATTTCTACCATTCAAACATATAGTTCAACAATGCTTACCTCATTCAAATTTGGAAAATGCATCTTTCAAAAAATGTGAATGAAATCCAACTCCCTAAGGTCAAGTTAAGCTTGCAAACTAGATATTACAATGAATCATATCTAAATAATGTCAATGACCATTGAAATTGTAAACTCTCATTTAGTCAACTCCAACAAACATTGTAAATCATTCAATAAATAAATCAACAACTTTAAAATAAAAAATAAAAAACTCCTCTTGTATAGGAGCTTTATTTTTATCAAACCTCAAAGTGTAAGGTATTCGATAAAAATGATGATAATATATAATTGATTCCTATTACTTGTTCATAAAGAGATGCATTAAAAATGAAGATCCGGTAAGAATTTAACTCCCTAGGCTAAAAAGCACTTTGGTCTTTTCCACTAATACACAAATAACTTAAAAAAAAAGAAGAAAAAGAAAAAAGCCTCAAATAACAAAATAAAAAATAAGAGAAGTAAGTCAATAACTTTGGATCCATCCTCTTCCTTAACATTAAAAGGTTGTACTAATTTTAAACATGCAATTTCTATTTGGATCCATCCTCTTCCTTAGCATTAAAAGGCTGTACTCATTTTCAGCATGCAATTTCTATCAGCATATATTCAATTTCATGTGTCCTTCCAAAAAATTAAGTGTTTACTCATTGTCCCTTTACTTTATGTTTGGTGACACCTTGAATGTCATACTTTAAGCTTACAAATCAAATCATGTGCTCATTTCTTTCAATGATTCATATGGATTGATGCTATTTTATCTTTATGGAAATGGAAAACTAAAACTCTAATAGCAAATTAAAAAAAAAAATGCAAGGAAAAGTAGATTAACAATGCAATAGCCACAAACCATCCAAATTGAATTAGACAGTAGAAATACCAAGCACATATTTAGTGAATGTAATTCCGGTGAACAACTCACAATCATCCACCAAGCATACAAATGAACAAAACCTAGGCAACGAAATATACTTATGAGGCTTCCTTAAAATTTTAGAGTGGGGTCCTCAAGTTAATGAACTTGGAATATGTTAAGTCCTTAACTAAAGATATATAGCGATTTGCGTTGGAGATAGCAATTTAAGATGTTTATTTGAGAAAGACTTAAAATATTAAGTTGGAGTGAATAATAAATATCCATTTCCTTCTGCGGCTTCTCTCACAAGTTTGTGGCTTCTCTCACAGATCGAAAGCCCATCAGACGCCAACAATACGCGAGTCTTCCAACTTCGTCTCGATCATTCTATCCAGCCAACGCTCTGAATTTTCAATCCACGAAGGTTGGTAAGAAGCCTAAGGTTGCTAAGAACCCTAAATATGTTTTTGATTGTTGCTATGTAATTTTTTGGGAAGTTTGAAATAGATCAGGGTCTGCGGATCGATTGGGCTCTCCAAGGTCTGTGGCTCTCCAAGTTAGATTTGCGGCTCCAAATTAGATCTAACAGGTTTACAGCTCTCCAAGTTAGATCTGCGAGGTATGATTTAATAGGTTTGCCGATTCCTCTGCGGCCCTTAGGTTTTATATTTCTCCAAATCTGCGGCTCTATTGAGGTATAGAGTAGCTCTCGAGATCTACGGCTCTCTAAGTTGTAGATCTATCGATTCTGTAGCTTCTCTTCGACAATCTTCTATACTCAACAGGAGAGCATTCTCCAGATGGCTCCCAGCTTCGCGAAAATAGTTGTTGGCTCAGTTCTGTCCATCTCTGGGGGGCAAGCTCTTGCCCATATTGTCAGTGAAGCCCCAACTCCCACTGTCCAGGTGGTCCAGGCCTCACTCGATGAGGCTTTGAAGTTCTCTGAAAGTGCCCTAATCTGTTGATTCAATGGTTTTTGGCCATGGCTGACAGCTCTCCACAGTTGGATCTCGAAGGTATGGAAGTCTCTAATTCTTGATGCAATTAATATCTACCCTTGTGTTAGGGGTTTCTTTATAGTAGATTTTGAAAACCCTGAAAGCAGACAATGTATTCTAGATTCCAGCCCTTGGTTTTGGGAAAAATCAGGCCTATTTATGAGGCCATGGAACACATCATTCGATCCCTCAACAATAGTGATAACCTCAGCACCAGTTTGGGTGAGATTGCCAAACCTACCCTTGCATCTCTGGAATTTCTCTTCGCTAAAAGCCATTGGAAATGCAATTGGGAAATTTTACTTTAGATGCCTAGAAACAGAGGAATATGCTAGAACCACCTATGCACGCATATGTGTGGAAATGGACTTCGGCGTCGAATTCCCAGCTGAAATACACCTAACAAGTAAAGACTATGTGTGGAACCAGAAACTCTATTATGAAAGTGTCCTCTTCAAATGCCAATCCTGCCTTGAAACAGGGCACCTAGCCAAAAATTGCCCAAAAGCCTCCCAAAAAAATTCTGCTTGAAAAAGTCACCACAGATATACATGGTGGAAGGAGCACAAAAGAAACACTACACTGTCATCAAAGAAGAATACTTTTGAGAAAACTCTGAATCACAAGAAATCGGGTAAGAAAGAAACAACTCTCAAGACAAGCAGGGGGAAAGCCTCGCCCAAGAACAAAAGAGTGCACTCGACAACCCCTCAAGTTATGAGGGTTTGAATACCGCACAAAATAAATCTCTATTTAACAGCAAAGCAGATCTCCTAGACCAAACTTCTTCTTCGACTATCTTCAAAAGGACGAACACAATAGATCGTGAAGCTAAGACACCAATGTCCCAAGAATCAGAAGAGATGAAGGAGCTGCAAGATAAAGAAAGTTGGAAGACCGTAGAGAAAAAAAAGAAAGCTACAACACCAATCTCGCCAAGAAAGACGATGGGCTAGACAATTAGAAACTAAGAAACAAAATTATGGGTCCAATAGACCAATTTGGTCTTAGTGGACGGTAACCATCATCATCATCAATAAATGTATATAAAATAAATGAAAAAAAAATATTTAAAATATTTGAATCACAATGAATCAATTATTATATTAATAATATTTATATCCCGAATAGTTAAGAAGGTTTAATGATAACCTCCTCACCCAAATTTCAGTGTCATAATATAATTATGCTGTAAAATTTTGATATATGTACCACTTCATGAATTAAGCCAAATACAAACTTCTAAAATTTTGCACCCCTCAAAAATATCCAAAATATCCAAACTATTGATAGAGAGATCATCTTGGCACCATTTTGATTTAGGCCCGTTTATTTTAAACCATCCAAACAATTTTAAATTAGCCTATTACGTGATTTGTCCATTCATGTGGAGGGAATAGGTTGGTAGAAATCCATGAATAGAAGCCCAACTACCTTCGTCATTTACTAACACATGATGCCTTAGCATATGTGGTCCTTCCCTTTAGATATGTATCACGAAGGTCGAACTTTCCAGATACGTGGAAGCTAGGCTCCAGTGTCATTATTATTATTTATCATAAATGTAAGGATAAAATATATTTTTGAGTAGTATTTGTTTCAATCGGTTTCAAAATATTAAAAATCATCACATTTTAATTTTAAAAATAATACAATGTATTATTTATAAATAGTTACTAGTAGTATATAGTTTGTTTTTGATGATTTTTGAAATATTAAATGTTATATTTATATTAAGTAAATATACATTGGTAAACATATTTAGTGACGTTAAATATATAAATTAAAAAAAAAAAAATGTTAATTTATTTATTTATTATGGAGATTACAAAATTAGTTTACAAAATTATTAAACATTTTTCATGTTAATTTTAATATTATTTTTTTAATTAATATAAAAATTATTTGGCACATTTAAATAAAGAAATGTATCAATTACTTACTAATGAAATGTCTCACTCAATTATGGAATGCAATAAAAACATAAACAAAATTTGATGTGACCCATGTATTCTTGGATTTTTAATTAATATAAAAAATATTTTGTCACATTTGAATAAAGAAATGTATCAATTACTTAATTATGAAATGTTTCACTCAATTATGGAATGCAATAAAAACAAAACCTGATGTGACCCATGTACTCTTGGATTTTTAATTAATATAAAAATTATTTTGCCACCTTTGAATAAAGAAATGTAACACTTACTTAATTATGAGATATCTCACTCAATTACGGAATGCAATAAAAATAAAAACAAAATATGATATGACCCATGTACTTTTGGCTTGTTATTAGAGGCATTAGGCAATAACATATCCAAATTGATAACCAATCTATGAGAGATAAATGTCAATAAAATAAATTGTAAAAAATAGAAAAATATTTTTAGAAGTTGCACTTTGTTAAATTGAAAAATATTTCTTTTGTTTGAATGAATTAATAGATAGACAACAAATATTGAATCTCTGCCTAGAGTTAGGAATAATAAACCAGATGTAATAATAATAACAACTTATTTATTTATTTATTTTTGTTTTTTTTAAACGGATATCATTTTCTATTAACAATTTTTAGAGTGTAGGCCAAAACCTGATATATATTTAGTCCATGTTTCTTTTACAACATTCAAAAAGCTACTCTGCCATCTATTACTCATTATACATGTTTTAGTCACATCTATTCTAAATAAGTTCTTCTCATACAGTTTCCAGAAAACACCTCAGATCTCTATATACTTCCAATACATATCCTACTATTTTAAACTTTCAAAATAACTACATATTCCCATTTTATAGGGTGACTCGAGATTCTTGTTCATCCTTCTCCAGCTAAGGTGGAGTGGCCTCGTCCAGACTAGTGCTCACACTAATGAAGTCTCCGGTTTACTTTAAAGTTTACTATATTAAGTTTCCCCCACAACATATCCTTTGGTGCATTGTCCCGTTCCTCTGCTTCTGAACCGTTAGCTTCCATAACCATTCCTTCTACTTGGAATGTCAATTTGTCAACTGCCAACTGAAGTTTATCCATTTTAGATTCCAAAAATCTAGTTTTTTGGCATTTCAATTCACTGTGTGTCCCACATTTCCTCCAATATCATTCTCGCCAGACGGATTGAAAGATTTTCTACATAATCCAACACGCCGCCTTATTGGTTTTCCACACCAATTACAAGCTTAGGAGTATCATTGTTCGCCATTGTGGACACCCTGCGCAGTGCACTTCCTATTCTACGAGAGAATATGCCACATCTCTTCGAATTTGATTTCCCCAAACTGTTGTTATGTTCTTTATATTTTCCATTGTTTACATCCCTCCTCTCATGAAATGTGACTTCTCCTTTAATGTTGCGAGGATCTAAACTGAGAGCAGATAGTGAAATCAATTTTTGTCATGCAAAAGACATTTTCTATTATTGTATGAGGCTTCTTTCCAGGGTAACATTTATCTTGCTCGACTTAACTTCATCCATATTTGTTGATGTCTACCTCCACTTGTCTGGCCTCTAGCGTTGCATGATGAATGTGTTTCTCTATAGATGTTGTTTCCTTCTCCAACGTTGATCATTTGCCTCCATACACAGGGTAGTTACGTATTGAAGTAACCAGCGAGATGATTACACCATCTATTCAAATTAAATGCTTATGCCTCCATTTTCTGGGTTGTTCTATGAATGTTGCCTTGTAACCATAATATTTATATTTCCCGATCATGAGATTCGTTTATTTTCAAGAGTCCATCATCTATTTTCTATTGACCTTGTTCTAATAGCACTTATTGGTTATCCGAGGAGTTAGATTTTGTATTGAGGTTTTGCTTTAAGTGAAAAAACACAATCCTCTCAAATTTGGCCAAAAGAAGCTTTATTCTATGCAAAATTGGATTCAGACTTTCCATGGGGATGCCTATGATTTTACTCACCTTATTTATTACTATCATTGAGTCACCAAAGACCTGTAAATGGTGTATACCTATGGTATTCCACGTACAATTCTTGCCATAATGCGGTAGATTTCACCTAATTATTGGTTTCCTACCCGATGCCCCAGGCGAATTTAGTCTCCCTTTCTTCATCGAGGCAAAAAGTAACCCCTCCCGCTCTCTCTTCCCCTATTTAATTTTGAATTTATAATGTGTTGAGAGGAATTAAATTTATTAAGGTGTACTTTTTTCTCAATTTAAAAATTTTTCACCTCAAAAGAATTGGTCCTTTTCTATGCATGATAAATCCACGGTTAAATACATTTACATTTGTTCTTGCATACATATACACACCACATGTCAAATCCATATTGAGCATGAAAGGAATTGTGCATCTACCTCATACTTAGTAACACATGATTGAAATATTTTAATAATTATAATTTTTTTTTTCTACTTTTAATATGTAATGATAAAGTAGATATTGATGTTGAAATATTTCATTTATGGTTGACTTTTGTCTATCAATGGTATTTTAAATCCCATGTGTGGACTCCATGTTAATTGTGGAAGGAGTTACACATCTCCATGGACATTGAAATAATAAATTTATGACCAACATTTTTTTTCTTTTTTAATTTTTAATTTTTAAATGTCACATATTAACTCCATGTTAAACATGGAAGGAATTATATATCTTTCTCATATGAATTTGTAAAAAGTGTGTCAGACCTCTGCCACAAATAGCACAATGTGCATTGCCATGCCAGACATAGGTCTTAATGTAGATGGATGGATTGATTTGACATGTCTTTACAAATAAAATGTATCATTACAGAACTTTTGAGGTCTAAAACGGGCCTCCTAAGAAAAATGTACAACCAAAATAAACTTTATAATAACCAATAGGATTCAAGATGATGATGTCAACCATGGGGTGATTCACCATTTTTGGGGTAAAAAGGTAAAAATATTAAAAAATAATAAAATAATAAAACTATTTTTTGAACTTGTATTTTCAACTTATCTCCCTAAGGTTTTACTCAAAATTTGAACGAGTTACTCATTGGATGAAAAAATTAATTCCTCGTCTAAGGATTACCCATGTTGCATACTTTCGATGGACCCTGCTGCACGAAAAATGAAAAATACATGAAAAAATGTGATTGCAATCACGTTTTTCATGTATTTCTCATTTTTCGTGTAGCAAGGTCCATCGAAAGTATGCAACATCTGTACTACTTGGATGAAGAATCAAATTTTGCATCCAACGAGTGTTCCTAACTTGAAATTTGAGTAAACCCTTAGGGAGATAAGTTGAAAAAATAGTTTTTTTTCCCCCTCTCAAATTTGATGATGTAATCTAATATTATTTTATCATTTCCACTATTATTTTATAATTTCCTTAGTAGCTCCATTTTAAACATCAAAATTCCCCTAATGGGAGTGGTGATCATCTGAGTTTCCTTATACAAGGCTAGTAGGAGCATTGTGGTGCGTAATCTAGAGATGCAAAGTTAATGGGCCTCATTACCATGACTTGAAAACGACAACATTGCATAAAATTGGATGAATTGAGAGCATGGACAAGGCCAACTTGTAGAATGAATGTTTGGGTTGTGGACAACCTATATGTTGAGGCAAGGAGAGTGACCTAGCATAGGCAAGTGGACCAATTGTGCCTGTGAAAATCATGTGGATGGAACACTACATAGGATTGGATCCTTGGATGGAAACAAAAGGAAATGTGACCATCATCTATGTTTTTTCAACTTGATAATTAGTTGAAGGATGTTTTAGGAATTGGTTGACTCTAGTGCCATGCACAACTTCTTGTAAATGAAGTTGGCACATGACCTATAAGGTAGGAAACTCTAAGGTGAATGCAACAATTAGGGTCACATCCTCAGTTCATTTAGTTGGAAAAGTGGAGAGGTCATGCAAACTTCACTATGTTATTTGAAGTCATCCTTTGCCAAGAGTTCCTTAGGAGGACAATCAATTCTCTTACAATTTGTAAATAAGCTAGTTACACTTGGTGAGTAAAAGGCTTGGGATGTGTGCACAACCATAAGGAAGCCAAATGGAACTGTGCAACTAGTCACCACATTGAGCATGCAAAGGGAAACTCGACACGTGGAATCACATATTTATACAACAACCATTGGAGAAGTGGGTATTGTCGAAGCTTGTGGATGCATCAAATGAACTTGAAAATAGGGTTCCCAATGCATTGTCAAAAGTACTTCCCCCTAGGTGCATTATTGATTGTCAAGTAGAGCTTGAGCCAAGAGTACAACCTGCAACCAAGGATCCTTATTGACTATTTCATCCCCAGTTGGAGGAATTGAAGTGATAGTTGATAGGGTTGGTTAACTCCAGGTTCATTCAACCCTCCAAGTCCCCCTATGGTGCACTAGTCCTCTTCCAAAAGAAGGACATGACATAGTTGAGGATGTGCTTGGACAACTATGCCTTAAACAAGCAAACTATTAATAATTGACATTTGTTTCATTTAGTTGTGGATTTATTTGATAAGTTGGCTAAGGCCAAAAAAATTTCAAAGCTAAACTTAAGGCAATGATACTACTAAGTCAGATAATGGAAGGGGATGAGGTAAAGACAACCATGGTGACAAGGTATGGTAGATTTGAGCTTTTGGGTATGCCTTTTGACTTGTGCAACACCTTAACAACCTTTTGCACCTAAATGAATGATGTTTTTTATTCATTCTTGGACTAGATGGTGGTTTTCTACCTATATGAAATTGTTGCATTCGATGATAGCATGGAGCACCAAAATAAGAATTGATGAAGTATTGAAGGCATTGGGGAAGAATCAACTATAGCTGAAGAAAGCTAAGTGTTTCTTCAAGTAGAGGAATATCCCATTATTGGGCCATAGGATTGGGCAAGGATGCATCCACATGGATGATGTAAATATAAGGGTGCTTGAGGATTTGGGGGAGCCATGAATGTTTCATGAGGTGGGGAGTTTCCTTGGAATGAAAAATTACTACTACATATTTATGGAGAGATAATCTAATATATTTGCACTACCGAGTGACTTGTCGAAGAAAGACAAAGCATGGAATTGGAAAAAAAAGTGCAAAGTTACGTTTTGTGAAGTAAAGTGCATACTCTGTTTGTTAGTGGTTTGTAGATTTATGTGGTGTGGTTTTTGTGTTTCCGGATTTGGATATTCCACAGTCTTCATTTTCATGTTGTCTATGTTTCAAGTCTAGAACAAGACTCATCATCAGGACTGATTTACAAAGAAGAGAAACGAGATCTATAAATATGGTCTGGAGTGATGTCAAGTTGGGGAGCTGACTAGCTCAAGGTGAAAGAAAACAAATTTTTGTTATTACAAATCATTATTATCATTTTGTTATTTAATAAATTACTTTGTTTGTTTCCTATGCTAAAACTGTCAGATTTTAAGAAATTCTTTTAGGTTCATATGAATGCCTCAGACTTCACAACTAGTGGAGCATTTTTGTATGATGGTAGTTCAATAGCCTAATATGAGAGTGGGAAGCTAAAAGACCATGAGTGGAGGTGCCCAATTCATGAAAATAAATGATCGCGATCATGCATTTCCTATAGGCAGGGAGGCAATGCTTGTTAGGAAAATCATTCATTGTGAAAATGGAAAATGTGGTGATCAACTGCTTCACCACACAAACCAAGTTGTCATGTAAATAGGTATGATGCTTGTTAGGAAAATTATTCATTGTGAAAATGGACAATGTGGTGATCAACTACTGTTGGAAATAATACTGGGTGGGGGGGGGGGTGAATTAGTATTATTAAGTCAATAAAACTTTTTCATTTCCATACTATGATTCATATATGCTGCTTCAGTTAAGAATACCCGCGTATATTCAGTAAACTTATGATTCAGTTAATTGATCTTCAATGAGTGCATTAGAACATTATTAACCATATTAACAGTAAACAGGTGCAGTAAAATAGAACAGATCATCACACATAAGCCACACACATGAACACCATGATATAAGGTGGAAACCCAATGTGGGAGAAAACCACCTGTTGCAAGTCATCTCAATCTTCTTCTTAATAAGAAAATCCTTTTACAAAAGTTATGTACTAGTGCAGTCCTTTACCAGTACGCAGGCTACTACCTGCAGAGAGCTACAACCCTCTCTCGTTCTCCAGTCTCTCCTGGAAGGGATCTACAACCCCCATAGTTCTTGTACTAGCTGATTCGTTTACTAGTACGCAGGCTGCTACCTGCTACAATGCTCCAAAGTTTTCAACTGCTACTGGAAGGGAGCTACCACCCCCTTAGCTCTTGTACTAGCTAAGATACTAGTACGTAGGCGTTGGCCTACAATCTTCTCTCCTCCAGGTACCACATTTCATCAATTTTCAGACTGGATACACTGAAGCACAACATCATAATCTGAAAGGCCACGTTTCATCCAATTTTCATACTAGACCCATTAATATCATTGAAGCTCATTATCAATCAATACTAGCATCATCAATCTCTGAATTACCCAATATTGAATCAATGCTTTCACCAAAGCCAACCCGCATACAGATCTAGAAATATTTCCTTATAACTTTGCATCTGTTCCATACATCAGACATACCCAGATCATACCATTCATAAAACATACGTCAATAATACAGATCTAGTCTATCAAACCAGATAATGATAAACATTACAATCCTTAAGATCCTGATGCATCAAGTATCAAATAGATCTGCAATCAACCAACTTCCTTGTGCATAAACTGAATTAATACTTTCTCAACACACAGCAACCAGATATCAAATCAGAACCTTGAACACCGTAGTAATAGATAAAAATAGCTAAAACATATTTCAAGTAAAGTCCGCAACTTCACCAACAGAAACCTGCGTACAGATCTATAAATTCATTCTTTCAAACATTCAGATATTAGTTAACCCAGATTATCAGATTTATAGATCAAGCGTGTGCCACATATCACAGATCAAAATCATATAGAGATACCACTTTTCCAGCCTTAATATTTTGACCCATCAATAGAACTTATCCTTCTCCTTGTGCTCAGGTTCCTTCTTTATTCAGATCTAGATCTACACCATAACCCAATCATCGTATTCCAGATCTAGCACTTTATCAGATATTCAATTATTCAGAAGATACTTTGCCAAATGATCTCCTTCCTCTTTTATAGTCTTAAGCCTTTCACAATACCACGGTCCAAAACCATAATAACACAATACCACGGACCCAATACTTGGGATCAACACTTTTGGATGCAATACCACGGACCAAAACCATAGGATCAAAAACTGTCGGACTAATACCATGAACCAACCATGAAAGTGCGTGAGATCAACACTTTTAGATGCAATACCACGGACCAAAACCATAGGATCAAAAACAGTCGGACTAATACCATGAACCAACCATGAAAGTGCGTGAAATTTTCTCTATATGAAAGAAACTTTTCTCTGCATGAAAGTGCGTGAACTTTTCTCTACATGAAAGAAACTTTTCTCTGCATGAAAGTGCGTGAACTTTTCTCTACATGAAAGAAACTTTTATCTTCATGAAAGTGCGTGAACTTTTCTCTACATAAAATAAACTTTTATCTTCATGAAAGTGCATGAACTTTGTTGCATTATAATTTATCATCTGAGATTTGTCATACTGAGAATTGTCATCTGATTCCTTTGAGCTGTCCTGCATCCTATGTGTTCTGTCACATCTGATATCTTTTCCGTAGATTCATCTAGATATATATAAGTGATTTGATCTTCTACGAGTTGGTTGCCATCAAGTACAACACATGCATCATAATGCCAACAATCTCCCCCTTTGGACTTGATGGCAACAATACCAAATGACTCTCCCCCTTTGACATCAAGGGCAAAGGGCGGACCAAGATATTATCTTCCTTTGCTGTCCATACTCCCCCTGAGTGCCTGCTAAAATTTTTGAATGAGCTCCCCCTTTGTATATGCCAAGGTGTACCAATCTGTCCATGCTCCTCTTGAGTACATGCTGAGTCTCTACTCTGCTGAAATATGCTTGTTCATGCTCCCCCTGACTGTAAGAAAGGTCTGCAAAAAGATGTTTTACAAGAAGAACACGACTCTATACATCATAAATGACCTTCCTATCACCAAAGACTCATACATACATCTATCTCCCATCACAATGGTGATATACCAAAAGTTTACATATGATAACATAACATCCTTCATCCCAGGCATAGTGGGGAAACCAACATAGGCCGTTACATGACCTGAAGAGATCTCATCAAATGAATTCAATAGATAGAGACACACTATTACATCATGAGTCTTGATATGACCTTTACATTGAATGATATACATGACATTTATAACAGAGACCAAACACCTAAATAAGATCATGATAAACATCAGCAACGACACTGTATGATCTGCTCCATAGCATCTGTCAACAGAAACTAGACCAGCAACTTGTATTAGTGCATGAATCATCAAGGTATGTCTGTATCAACTCATCCTTTTGAACAGAATTCTGTATATACAGAATCATTCACATTCTATCATATGTGAGAAACATCATAGCCATCCAGATCTGCATGAACCAAGTATCATCAATTGGGAATATCTGCATCAATCAACATATGTACGAAACAACCTATCATCATATAGGTAAGAACTCATCATCATCATGTCTCCAACAATGCAACTTTGAATAATCATCCATGTATCCAACCAACAATCCTCATCCATATATGTGCCAAGAACAATAGGAATCCTGCATCATAACTGTAATATATGATCTTTATGCATATGACGACAACAGCATATGAGTGACTCATCATCAAGTAAAGAATATGTGAGTTCAAGCTATGTACTTCTCCTTATCCTTATGAAGATCACCATGTAAGCACCATTAGAGAATCAACCACAAATTTGATCTAAATATCAACTATGTAACCCCAAGAATCAACTCATAACCGTATCATAGCAAGATGAATCATTTATCCATATAAGCATCATCACCAAGGACTATTAGCCATAATGCCAACAATGTATTAAAAGCATATGCTCCCCCTAAACATGTGCCATCTTGTTTACTGTCAGATCTGATCATGCATATCATCAAGAAGTATCAAGACATCATCATTATCAAGTTAGAAACAAAACACTTCTAACCATCAAGTCATTTCCACACATCATCAGCAAATTGTAACCATTATCAAACAACGCAAATAATAAACTGAATCATAACTGATCCTTTTCCTGAACTTGTCCCTACTGCCTTTCCTCAAACAATCATATACGCGACTATTCCATAACCAACTCGCGTATATACGTGACTTCTCTTTAAGAAACTTGTGTATGAGATTTAAGACACTGAAGTTTTACACTTCCAGCTTCCTCTGATTCTGTTATGTCTGTATGTGGTGCTGTGCCACCTCTTTCTGACTGTACTTCTTTCTTCTTCCACATCTTCAAGTGTGATGATGATGTTTTCTCCTTTTGGTATGGTGCCCATACTTTGTTCCTGCATTCCTTAGCTATATGTCCAAGCTTGTTACATGTGTAACATCTTACATGTCTCATATTTCTTCTATAGCAATCAACAGCTCTGTGACCAAACATATTGCAAGCAAAGCAATATCCATTAAAGTACCTTGAATGTGATGATCTTTCTACAAAATGGTCTTGAACCCTTCTTCTTCTACATCTGGCTGCAACATGTGCAAGATTATGACATACATAACATTCAACATTATTCATAGGAGGAGTAAAAGATTTTCTTTGAAGAATTTCTTTCCTTGGTTGATGATGAGATTGACCTTTCATCTCCTTATTGAGCATTTCAGATTTTGCAATAGAGTCCATTGTCTTATTTCCTGAACTAGATTCACCTTCAATAGATTCATGAAAACCAAGACCAGTTTTGATAGCAGGATACCTTTGACTACTAAGAATATCATCCAAAATCTTAGTACTATCTTGAAATCGTAAGAACTTATCTTTTTCTTCTAATTTATCCTTTAGAATGGTTACCTCAACCTGAAGATGCTCTTCCTTTTCACGATGCTGCTTCTTCATGTTTTCTTCAACTTTTCTTTCTTCTTCCAACTGATGTCTTAGATTGAGGACTTCATTTTCTTGTTTTTCATAAGCTTGGAGAAGTTCATTATTCTGCTTCTTTGATTCTTCAAGATCTTCCTTCAGCAAGAGGATCGTAGCTTCAAGACTTTCATAGTAACTGGATCTATCTCTGAGTTTCTTGATTGTTGTGCTCTTCTCACTGACTTCATCTCTTAGAGATGTTACTTCATCCTGCAACTTTTGATATTTGTCCTGGAATAACTTCCTTACCTTATTTCCTTCCTCTAGTTGAGATTTTAGTTTGGTAGCTTCTTCTTTGAAGGCACATTCCCTTTTGTTCAATAGATCTTGTTGATCTCTAATTTTGTCTGTAAGCCTTTTGAATTCTGCCTCTATTTGATATCTTTCTTGCTCACCCATAAGAGAAAATTCAGTTGTTTCGTTATCACTTTCATCTTTTCCAAATGGATAGATAGCTGGAACATCAGAGGATAATACATTCATACCTGATAGTTCATCTTCATTCTGAAGTGATTCTGAATCTAAATTGCTTCTTCCACATAATCCCCAATCGATTCTCCCACTGTCATAGTTCTTCTGAGATGTCTTCTTCTTCTTAGGCGCTTTCTTCTTAAGCTTCTTTCCCATTGTTCCACGGATCT
Source organism: Pinus tabuliformis (assembly GCA_031772625.1). Classification (NCBI taxonomy): domain Eukaryota; kingdom Viridiplantae; phylum Streptophyta; class Pinopsida; order Pinales; family Pinaceae; genus Pinus; species Pinus tabuliformis. Next base: position 1,284,346,193 of record CM062819.1, read on the forward strand.
CCTTCAAGCGATCAAGCTTCTACAAAAGGACCTGCTCTGATACCAATTGTTGGAAATAGTACTGAGAGGGGGGGGTGAATCAGTATTATTAAGTCAATAAAACTTTTTCATTTCCATACTCTGATTCATATATGCTGCTTCAGTTAAGAATATCCGCGTATATTCAGTAAACTTATGATTCAGTTAATTGATCTTCAATGAGTGCATTAGAACATTATTAACCATATTAACAGTAAACAGGTGCAGTAAAATAGAATAGATCATCACACATAAGCCACACACATGAACACCATGATATAAGGTGGAAACCCAATGTGGGAGAAAACCACATGCTGCAAGTCATCTCAATCTTCTTCTTAATAAGAAAATCCTTTTACAAAAGTTCTGTACTAGTGCAGTCCTTTACCAGTACGCAGGCTACTACCTGCAGAGAGCTACAACCCTCTCTCGTTCTCCAGTCTCTCCTGGAAGGGAGCTACAACCCCCATAGTTCTTGTACTAGCCGATCCGTTTACTAGTACGCAGGCTGCTACATGCTACAATGCTCCAAAGTTTTCAACTGCTACTGGAAGGGAGCTACCACCCCCTTAGCTCTTGTACTAGCTAAGATACTAGTACGTAGGTGTCGGCCTACAATCTTCTCTCCTCCAGGTACCACGTTTCATCAATTTTCAGACTGGATACATTGAAGCACAACATCATAATCTGAAAGGCCACGTTTCATCCAATTTTCATACTAGACCCATTAATATCATTGAAGCTCATAATCAATTAATACTAGCATCATCAATCTCTGAATTACCCAATACTGAATCAATGCTTTCACCAAAGCCAACCCGCATACAGATCTGGAAATATTTCCTTATAACTTTGCAGTTGTTCCATACATCAGACATACCCAGATCATACCATTCATAAAACATACGTCAATAATACAGATCTAGTCTATCAAACCAGATAATGATAAACATTACAATCCTTAAGATCCCGATCCATCAAGTATCAAATAGATCTGCAATCAACCAACTTCCTTGTACATAAACTGAATTAATACTTTCTCAGCACATAGGAACCAGATATCAAATCAGAACCTTGAACACCGTAGTAATAGATAAAAACAGCTAAAACATATTTCAAGTAAAGTCTGCAACTTCACCAACAGAAACCTGCGTACAGATCTATAAATTCATTCTTTCAAACATTCAGATATTAGTTAACCTAGATTATCATATTTATAGATCAAGTGTGCGCCACATATCATCGATCAAAATCATATAGAGATACCATTATTCCAGCCTTAAGATTTTGACCCATCAATAGAACTTATCCTTCTCCTTGCGCTTAGGTTCCTTCTTTATTCAGATCTAGATCTACACCATAACCCAATCACCGTATTCCAGATCTAGCACTTTATCAGATATTCAATTATTCAGAAGATACTTTGCCAGATGATCTCCTTCCTCTTTTATAGTCTTAAGCCTTTCACAATACCACGGTCCAAAACCATAATAACACAATACCACGGACCCAATACTTGGGATCAACACTTTTGGATGCAATACCACGGACCAAAACCATAGGATCAAAAACTGTCGGACTATTACCATGAACCAACCATGAAAGTGCGTGAGATCAACACTTTTGGATGCAATACCACGGACCAAAACCATAGGATCAAAAATTGTCGGACTAATACCATGAACCAACCATGAAAGTGCGTGAACTTTTCTCTTGCATGAAGGGAACTTTTCTCTGCATGAAAGTGCATGAACTTTTCTCTTGCATGAAGGGAATTTTTCTCTGCATGAAAGTGCGTGAACTTTTCTCTACATGAAAGAAATTTTTCTCTGCATGAAAGTGTGTGAACTTTTCTCTACATGAAAGAAGCTTTTATCTTCATGAAAGTGCGTGAACTTTTCTCTACATGAAAGAAACTTTTATCTTCATGAAAGTGCGTGAACTTTGTTGCACTATAATTTATCATCTGAGATTTGTCATACTGAGAATTGTCATCTGATTCCTTTGAGTTGTCCTGCATCCTATGTGTTCTATCACATCTGATATCTTTTCCGTAGATTCATCTAGATATATATAAGTGAGTTGATCTTCTACGAGTTGGTTGCCATCAAGTACAACACATGCATCATAATGCCAACAACTACTTCACCACACAAACCAAGTTGTCACGTAAATAGGTATGATGCCAAGATTTCCTTACGGAGTTTGATATTGCCATTGAGTATTAGTCGAGTAGGCTAAATAAAGCTATGGACACATTAGGAAGTGTAGTGCCCTATTTTATTTTGAATTTTTCGACAAACACTATTACTGACCCATTATTGTTTGGGGACATCTATGTGATGATGACAACTGATATACATATTAATGATGAGCATGATAGATGTTTTTCAGGACGAAAAAGCATGATTGTATTTATATAAGAAATATAAACAAAGCATATATGTACATTCACATGGAATAATATATGTCTCATATAGATCTGGCGAAACATAGTCATGGAGGAAACACCAAAATGGCAAGACATTGCCATGAAACCAAAAACCATACTGTCAACCAGCAACAAAATCTTCAAAAGATATAGGAGAGGCGTAGATGGAGAATCCTGCAGCCACAAAACCGAAGAACAACATCATATGAAAACAAAGCAGACTGATAGAAAAATATGACCAAAATGGAAATCGAGAGACCAGAGGATCTGCAAAGGAGAGTTAGAAATTGGGAGGAGAAAAATCCTGAATGGAAAAGATTTTCCCTTCATAAGCAACCTGCAAATACCAGAAACCTGGAACCGCCTGAAGGCCCTTTTTAGATAAAACATCTGCCTGTTGATTGAGTGCCCTGTTGATATGATGAATAGAGCCTCCCTCCGTTCTATTCCACAAGAACCTGATCTTGTCTAACCATCCTACAAGCTGAGGCTTGAGAATGTTATTTTTTCCAAGGACATAATCCACCATAACTTTTGAGTCTCCAAAAATTGAGACATCCTGTAAATTTAGAAAGAGACAGAAGCTTAGAAGGCCAGCTAGGGCCATCGCCTCAGCTTTACTGTTGGAGCCCCTCCCCCCATTCCAGTGAATGAAAAAATGACTATTTTCATTTGCCAAAATGTGAACTCCACAGCCACATGATCCATTCTGTTCAGCTCCATCGAAGAATGCCCTTGGCAGAGAAGAAAGCTTTTGTGGGAGCTCAATACAATCCTGATTCAACTGCTTGGTAGGTCTCTGCGGGATTGTTTCATAGAGAGAAATAATGTTGGAGAAAATTTCCAGAAAAGGGGATAATTTGCCATTGAAAATAAAATTGTTGCGCCACTTCCAGATGCTCCAAATAGTGATAATGAAAACTGATCTCCATGACTCCTTTTGCTTACTGCACCATAGAAACGCTTCGATAATTGAAGCGTGGGACATATGCTGGATTCCATAGCAGTCCTCCAATGATTTCCAAAGTTGCTGAGATTTATTGCAATTTAGAAAAAGGTGATAGTTGTTTTCCTCTGCTGACCTGCAAATAGGACAAAGACCAGGACCCTGCCATCCTCGCTTCCTTAAGTTCTCCCAAGAAAGATTTCTATTATGGAAAGACAACCATGAGAAAAAGATCATTTTTGAAGGGCATCCAGATTTCCAAAATATGAGTGGGAATGAAGGGCTGAGAGGAGACTGCTTTAGGCCACTCAAATTCTGGTAAACGTCTTTTACACGAATGGAGGTCATCCCTTTCGAATTTCTCCACATGAGACAGTCATATTCTGCCGAGCGAAAGATGCCACAATTTCTGAGTCGAGTCCTGATATGGTCCCATTGAAGAGCAATATCAACCAGCATCCCCAAACTTCCCGCTTCCTTCCAGAGAGGGATCGGACCCTGCCAACCTGCGATTAGGCTGTCCCAATAGAAAATACCTTTCCTGTGAAGGAAAATCAATAAAGGTTCAGGTACATTGATCACCTCAGCGCCACTCATAAATTGGTCTTTCCCAATGAGGATCTTTTTGCCAGATTGAAATCGCCAGATTAAGTTCTTCAGGAAATAACTTTCGATCTTACGGAGGCTTAACCATATTGAAGAGCCGAAAGAGGATCTGATCCTTCCTTTTCTGAACCAGAATGATAGGTCCTTCATGCCCAAGTATTTCTTTCGTATTATGTTGCTCCAAGGCCCTTCTTCATAAATCCCTCTCCACAGGGTTTTACATAACAGAGCCTTTCTGAAATTCCTCAAATCTAAAAGACCCCAGCCTCCCATGCTCTTCGGCAGAGAGATATTGGATAATTTTGAGAGGTGATATTTCCTTTTTCCCGCTTGTCCGCCCCAAATAAAATTTGCAGTAAGCTTATTCATTGACTGTATTATGCTCGCTGGAAGAAAATATAAATGAGCCCAATAAACTGCAAGTTGGTTTAACACAGATTGTGCCAGGATCACTCTTCCTGCCAGAGAAAGGCATCTATACTCCCAAACTGATATCCTCTTGTAGTATCTATCTGGAATCCATTGCCAGTCCGCCTTTGAATATCCATTTGCTTTTAACTGAAAGCCCAAATATTTAATTCCAAGACTGATAGATTGCGCCTCAATTCCAAAGAGAGCCGATAACCAATCAACCTCATCCTGGCAGATATCATTGTGGTAGATGATTGACTTTGCACTGTTTATCTGTAATCCTGTTGCCTTTTGGAAATTGTTAAGGATTTCATAGAAACATAACCATGTGAATCTGCATAGAATTCCAAACATTATAATATCATCAACAAATAGATTATGAGAGATCGAAATGTTCCTGCAAATTTTCAGCGGATGACACCTATTTTCCTTTACGGCCTTGTTGATATGGAGGCTGAGAGAATTCATAGCCAGTATGAATAAAAGCGGAGATAGGGGACAGCCTTGACGGAGTCCTCTGGAAGCAAGGAAAAAGGAAGATGGGATCCCGTTTATGATGATCGCATAATTCACCTTCTCTACGCAGGCCATGATCCAATTTATCATGCTAGCTCTTAAGCCAACCTTTGCAAGTAAGCACCTTATGAATCCCCAGTCGAGGCAGTCATACGCCTTGCGAAGGTCAATCTTGAGTATGATTGCATCCCTTTTTTTGGAATGAATAGCAAAAAGACCTTCCTGTGTACTTGCAACCGCGTCCAGGATGTTTCTCCCTTGTAAAAGTCGTGCTGATCTTTTGTTAAGAATTTAGACAGAGTTGCTTTAATTCTTTCTGCGATGATTTTCGCAATAATTTTGTAAGAAATATTACACAGTGAAATCGGTCGAAAGTCCATGAATGACTCTGCATTTTCTTTCTTTGGAATGAGCGCTATATTAGTGGAGGAGGTCTTCTGGTTGATACTACCTGATATCCTGGATCCTTCTACCATTCTTAACAGATCAGCTTTGATGAGATCGAAAAAGTGAATGAAGAACTCTATTGTCCAGCCGTCCGGCCCTGGACATTTGTCTCTTTTAAAAGATTTCATAGTTCTTAGCAACTCCTCCTCAGATACTGGCTAGAAAATTTGATCGTTTATATCCTCATCGAACATCTGAGGAAACACTTCAATGCCCCACAGAATATCCTGAAACCTGCATTCTTAAGATCTTTTGTATTGTTTTTCAAAAAAATTCACTGCCTCATTTGATATTTCCTGTTGAGAATATAGGAAACCTCCTCTTCCATCACTTATTTTCCATATGGAATTCTTTTCACGCCTGGAATTTGCGAATTTATGGAAAAATTTTGTATTCTTATCCCCTTCTTTTAGCCATATCGCCCTACTTTTCAACCTCCAAAAAGATTCCTCCTGTTCTAAGATTTTTATTTTCTTCTTTTGTAACTCCTTTATGCAACACCTCATTTTGAAAGATAGGTGATGAGCAGCCATGGCTTCCGAAGCTCTGTCCAATGCCTTTTGAATTTTCCTGAGATCATTTTTGTTGGATTTCCTTTTCTTGAATTGCCACTCTTTTACCACCTTTTGCATGTGATCCATTTTGTCTCTGAATGTCATCAAAAGTGGAAAGGGATTAGAGGACGCCATCTCACTCCATGCTTTTTTTATAAGGTCGTTAAAAGCTAGATCTTCCAGGAATGATCTATTGAATTTGAAAGAGTATCCTTTCCTGAAACCCTTTTCCTTCCAGCCTAATAAAATCTGTCTATGATCTGAAATGAAAACATTCTCAATTGATGAGAAAGGCATGCCCAACTTGTCAATCAAACTAGCATGAAGAATAAATCTATCAAGTCTCTTGGCTATATAAGCTTTCTCGATTCTCCCATTTTCCCATGTCGGGAGCATTTGGGGAGGGAGAATATCAACAAAATTCCTCCTTAGCAGTTCATTTTTTATTCTTTCAGCAAGGGGGTCCTTCTTGTTGATGCCCCAGATTTCATCCATATTTAGTGTGACATTAAGGTCTCCTGGAGACGTAGGTGAGCCAAGGGAAGAGTGCAAGTGGAAAAAGAGAAATCGAAGCATGACCAAGAGCACAGAAATGAAAAACCAGAATGGTCCTCCTCTGCAGAAGATAGAGTCCCCGAACAGCACAACCGTAGAAGTTCAGGGGGACAAAATTGCAGAAGGAAAATTCTGCATCCAAAAGAATGAGACCAGGGATAACAGTACTCGTTGTAGAGGCTCCTCTGGGGAGAGAAACCTTGACAGAATGTCAGCCGGAGGATATGAAGTGAGATTAAGCGAAAAACATGCAAGACTATGTTTTGACAGTAGTCATGGCTTACGTTAAGCGGGGGCCGAGCGTCAAGAAAAAGCTGGTGCAACGAGTCGTGGCATGGGATCGGGGAGGCGGCTTGAAAGGTTTACATGGGAGCCGGGCGGTTCAGGGAAAAGCAAGCGTAACAAATTGAGGAATGGGATCAGGGAGACGACATGCATTGGCTGCTGTTACGCACCTGTGCTGAGCTTATAGGCCACACCTCCATCGCGTTCTCGGGTTGGACGCCTTTACCTGCACCCCGCCACTCAGCTGCCGCAGCGCATCGTTTGTTTGTTTGAATGTCAACCCCACTTGCTGACCAAATCCGAATATTTTGTTTATATAAACGAGGAATGGGATCAAGGAGACGACATGCATTGGCTGTTGTTACACACCTGTGCTGAGCTTATAGGCCACACCTCCATCGCGTTCTCTGGTTGGACGCCTTTACCTGCACCCCGTCACTCAGCTACCGCAGCTCATCGTTTGTCTGTTTGAATATCAACCCCACTTGCTGACCAAATCCGAATATTTTGTTTACATGATGATATTTATTTTGATATTTAAATAACTTGTCATTTGTAAATTATTATTTTGATTAGTCATTTTATGATCATATATTGATAATAATTTCATGAATGTGGTGGGAAACTATAGCAACACCCGAATGTGAAATTGATTAAAATATTATAATTTGAATCATGAATCATGTTGATTTTAATATGACTATTATCAATGGCTATGTTTTATAAAGTACTAATGAATTGAATAATAAATGCAGACATAGAGTCTATACCTACCAAATAAATCTCCGTAACACAATTTAAATAAATATTTTGCGATAACATGTGAGTTTTTATTTATAATAAAACTAAAATGTTCCATTATGGATAAGATTTGTATCTTAATAATACATAATCGATTGATTGATTGATTGATTTATTTTATCCATGATTTTGGTGATATAATCCCATGTTCTACAATATACCACTAACAAACGACTCTGTACTTTCCTCAATAAATTATGGGGTCATCCTTATTTTTCATTTTTCTTCTGCCATGCAGAAAGGTTGAACGTTGACCACCACTTGCACACCCACTATTCTTTTATTTGTTTATTCTGTAAATTCCAACGCAGTGAAAGTCTCCTAAATTATTATTATTTTTGGTTTGGCAATTCATAACAAACCATTGAAATTTTGATGCTCTGCCTCTTACAATTAGAAATTCAGAGTTAAATCAACTACTTCCGTGACTGATGGATGAGAATATTATTAGCAAAGTTGAAGATACCGCTTATGCCTCTTAATTTATTGATACCGTCCACTTTTTGAGCAGTTACGAAAGTTTATGAGCTTGAAGTGACTAATTATAGGATAATAAATCAGCAAATTAAATAAAGTATGGCTATGATATGAACATTAACATGTGGAATAGTCCCAGTAGATTTCTGACCTATTTGTAAATTACTTAATTGATTACGTTAGGATTATATTTTTAAATTTCATATGAAATATGAAAATATGTTTGTTTTTGGAATTTTTATTTTTATTGGTTTAACTTAATATTTATATCATAATTTCTAATTATACTTTATAATTTATTTCTTATAAAATATCAATATATATTTTTTTATTTTATGTAATATAATATTTGCATCATATTGTTAGATTTTACCAGAAAGTTATATTATATATGTTTTTAGCTTAAATATTGCTAAGTAATTATAAAGACGGCATTTCAAATTTATTTAATTATTGAGTCGAGAGATTTATTCTACAATTCAGTATGAGTGTCATGTGTAAGTATGTTACATCCTCAAAACATAATAAAAATGATTTTGCCTAATGTCAACCAAAAAAAAAACAAAAATTAAATAACCATATAAATAGACAATTAAAAATTGAGGGGGTCATGTGTAAATATGTGACGTCCTCAAAACATAATAAAAAAGATTTTGGCTAATGTCAACCCAAAAAAAAAAACAAAAACAAAAATTAAATAACCATATAAATAAACAATTAAAAATCGATGAGAGGCTCATTCTACAATCGAGTATTTCACTTTCATTCTACTTGGTTCTTTGATATTTCACTTTCACTATTCAAATAATAAATAAAATGTTTCCATGTCTATCTTAAATAATGCAATTTTATATAACTTTACAGAGATAAAGTAATAAAAAAATTTCTATTTCTCTTATAAATATCTCAATATAGAATTTAAATAAATTGTTTGAATATCCATGTTAACTAACATATTTTTGTATGAGCTCTTTCTCTCTATTATGTGTGTACCACTGTTTACCTTAGTAAAATATTTCAATGCTCCAAAAGAAAAAGTAATTAAAAATAAAATAATGTAGTTACTTCTTAATAAGAGAAAAATGTGTAACTCGTTAAATTTTAATATAAAATATTAATAATGATAAAATATTCAAAAATACAATATAAACAATGAAGAATTACCACTTTAGATCTATCTTAATCACATATTTATCAAGCATAAGAAGAAAAGTTTATGGAGCGATATTCATCAGAAGAGTTCATAGAAAGAAAATTGAATGAGTTCAACACCTTAAGACAAGAAAGTATATTACTACCAAATTACAAGGTGAGATTCATGGAACTACTTAGATATGCCTCACATCTAAAAATAGAGAAATTAAGGATGAACAAGTTTGTGGATGGATAAACTATAATATTTGAGCAAAGATGAGGATCCTAATGCCTTGCATGTTGCAAAGACAGTTCAACGAGCTATTGTTACAAAGGAGGAGATCATCAATAGTGGTTAGAGTGGGCTACCAACATATATAGGTCTAGGTGCATTGAGAGTAGTAGTGACTTTGAAAGCTACTTGTACTAACATAGTTCACAGGTATAGTCAAAGAAGGCTACCTTTTAGAAAGAGTTCATCAGTGGGGAACCAGAGGTTGTTATATCGACCATTAGCACAATAGTCTTGATCAACAACACAATAATGCTGACTGATACAAAAGTTTTTCCTAGGGAAGTAGTTTCACATAACATCTCAGTGTTTTTTGACATAACAAAATGAATCTTTTTAACATAGTGCTGGACCTACTTTTAGTAATTTCACATAACATCTCAATATTGTTTGACACAACAAAATGAATCTTTTTAACATAGTGCTAGACCTACTTTTAGTGCATCTGGTGGTGGGAAAAAACCTCCAAAGAAGGTGTTTTCGACATGTGGAAGTCCACATTATGAGAGGGATTGTCCTCAATTATAGGGAATATCCAACTAGCGCAACATTAGACAGTAGTTGGAGATTTTGGCAAGGTCCATAGGATTCATGTAGTGGCAAACAACCGCTAGGTAGAGCATCAATCCATTTTAACCGTGGATCTACCAAGTGCCGAGAGAGATCGAATTTCAAACTTGAAAAAGATTTACACCTCAAGAGATTTAATCCCTTCTTGTGCTTGGTATATATGTGATTAAGATATATCTAAAGTGGTAATTTTTCATTGTTTATATTGTATTTTTGAATATTTTATCATTATTAATATTTTATATTAAAATTTGAATGAGTTACACATTTTCCTCTTTTTAAGAAGTAACTACATTTTTTTTTCTTTAATTACTTTTTCTTTTGGAGCATTGAAATATTTTACTAAGGTAAACATTAATACACACATAATAGAGAGAGAAAGAGAGAATTCATTCAGAAATATATTAGTTAATATGGATATTCAAACAATTTATTTAAGTTCTATATTAAGATATTTATAGAGAAATATAGATATATATATATATATATATATATATATATATATATATATATATATATATATAGATATATATTACTTTATCTCTATAAAGTTATATAAAATAGTATTATTTAAGATAGACATGTAAATATTCTATTTATTACTTGAAGAGTGAAACTGAAATATCAAAGAACCAAGTAGAATGGAAGTGAAATACTGGATTGTAGAATGAGCCTCTCGACTCAACCAACATAGATTCATTTTAACCATGGATATACCTGTTAGCTCTGCTACATGTTTTAGCGTTTAGATGACCAAATATCAACTCGGTCATGTGTTAATGCAGAAAAGGGAGCTCGCAGTGCTTTTTTAGCTTCTTCTCCTTCATTTTTGCTTATCCTCACATCCTCTGCTATCTCCATTTTTTCCTCCATTAGGCCTTTTCATTCCCCGTTTAAACCTTCCGAAACCCAACAAGGTCCTTGATAGCCCCTTTTCTTTAGTCCCCGAGCATTTAAACTATGAACCCGCACCCATATAACCTTTCGCCTTATCTATAGCCGTTGATTGTCGTGCCTCAATCTAACGGTCTTCATCTTTTCCCCGCACGATAAATCATGATCAGTTTCCCCACCGTCTGACTGTCCGTCGAATGATCCGATGGCATTCGCTGATTCCATACCCGCGAACTTGCCTGCGCGATAACTCGCGATCGCGGCGGTTTTCCGCCTGTCCCATCGGCCATGTGTCGGCTGATGATTCACATCGCACGCCCTCATACAAAACCCACCGCGGCTCTGAAGGCGGTGCGATAAATACCGCCCGCCCAGAAACCGCCTTCCCCCCCCCTCGTTATCGTCCATGTGTCTTTCGCTCCCGATCGCCGTCGGATATGTCTGACCACGATCCGACAGCCCACATTGGTTTGACCCTGTTTATTCCCGCTTCTTTCCCGCCAATAGATCTCTACGTCCGTGCACTGGATCCGATGGCTCACAACTTTCTTTCGCCTCGCCTCGCAGTACTCCTCACCGAGTGTTTTCCGTTGTTGATCTGCGTGATCCTACTGCCTATTTTCTCCCGCAGTTCATTCGCACGGTCCTCTCCCACAGCCTTTCCAAACTCCTGAAGGACGAAGGTGGCCTGTAGTTATGTACCCGAGCAGTTACTCCTCAACAACTGCGATTAACCAAGAGAATGGCTGAGAAGAAAAAGGACAGCCTCGAGCAGATCTCAGCATTTATCAGTTATGGCGCTCCTCTTAGACAACATTCTACCTGCTTAGGAATGATAGCAGAGTATCAGAAAAGATCATATTTGTCCATTAAAGCCAGCAGATTGTAGCAGAGACTCCATCAGAGAGTTAAGGTGATTGGTGGTCCATTATGACCCCTCCACGCATAGCATAGCAGCATATCTTTGTAAACAAACTCTATATATACCCAGCAAACAGATGTAATCAGGCTTGATAGATATTGTATTGATGTAAGGTTCAACTTCTGGAGACTGTAACTACTGTGATACCTACAGCGTCGGGTCTTCATTTTCAGCTAATGCAAGCTTCTTTTGTTGTTAATTTCTCACTTTCCACTTCTTCTTTGTTCCAGGCTGTGCCCGTTATGCAGTTTTCATGTGCTCTTGATGTTTAGCATTAGAGGGGCTGTCATCCCACCTTCGTGTTAGAATCTAGTATGTATCATTGAATTTGTATGCACGTTTCTGTTATTTTAATGCCAGAGAGCTGTCATCTTGTCTGTGCATTAGGAAATAGATTTATAGACCTTTTAACGGGTTGCAGCCGGCCATCACAGGGTCCTATGCATTTGCTGGTGTGGTCAGTATTCTCCATTATTACCTGTTCCTCAAACTGTGAGTAATTGGTGGTCTAAAGCCTTGTAGTCTGGGGTGTTCACCCATGTCTAGGGTTAAGCATAGTAGAAGTGGTTATCTGGCTTGAATATGCATCATTCTTTCCATTCATCCACCATTTTCCAACATTTTTGTTGAGTTTGTAATGTTCCTGAGCATCTCTGATATACAACCTAGGAGAGTTTCTTGGGGTGATAACATTAATTGGCATCGTTGCCGGGGAGAGGAGATTGAAGCTCAGCTTCCCTGGGAGAACGACACAGTTCCAGATTTTGATGATAGACAAGGTTTGGGCACATTTCTAGTTGTAATCATCTATCTGGCGACTCCACTGGAGGAAGACCAACCTTTGGCGACTCCACATTGTAGTCCTAGCTCAGTTTGTGAGGCATGCTTGGAGAAATCTTCAGAAATCACCAGTTGAACTAGTGCCTGATCCTAAGAAGATCATTAAGCAGAAGAAAATCTCATAGAAAGGAGCATCAGGACCAGGTAAGCCTTAGAAATTCCATGTATCTCTGTTAATGAAAGTCACCTTCAGAGATTCATAAAGCTCCTTAGTTATTCATCTCCCTTTCGGATTTCAGTTCAAAGAAAGAAGCTTTCCATGTTGTCCATCATATTCCTCTGTTTCTGTCATCCTTTTCATTGATTCATTCCACTTAGTCTACCAGTATCCTTTCATATACCCTAGTCATGGCAGGTCAGCAAGCCCTTACAAAGATAGAAAGAATCGTAGCTACCCGGTATGGACCCTTGGTCTTGCTTGTCCATTTGAATGCCATGCCTGCAGGGGATTATTAAGAATTTATGCCTAATTTTAGTGGTACAGAAGGAGTAGCAACTGAAGAGCACCTTGAGGCCTTTTATAGCTATGCTGATAACCTGGATATCAATGAAGAGGATGTGTGGATGAGGGTTTTTGTCCAAAGCCTAGATGGGGAAGCTAGAAAATGGTTTAGAGAATTACCCCCTAGGTCTATAGCAAATATTGAGGCCTACGATGATGTGTTCCTAAAACACTGGGGGGATAATAAAGATCTTCTCTTTTATCATACTGAATTTGGGAACTTGCAGAGAGAATATGGTGAGCTGCTGTCTGATTTCAACATCAAATTCAATCATATGTATAGTAGAAGCTAGTTGAAGTAAGACCCACCCCCGCTTCTGCCATGCTCACTTATGCCCATGCCTTTGACTCTCAATTCTGCTTGCTGTTAAGAGAAAGGAGATGTGCTTCTCCGGCTGATATGCAAGATGCAGCTTTTGAAGTAGAATCGAACATTCTGGCTACAGAGAGACTTGAAGGTGATGCTGAAAGGAGAAGATAGGGAGGAGAGTTCTCATCATCCTCAGAGCCTGAGATCAATGAATTAGCTAGGATGATTGAGTTTTTGGCCTCTGAAATTTCCAAATTAAAGGCTGAGCAGTATTCTGAGGAAGCAGGAGTTCCTTGTTCCTTTACTCCTTCAAAGCCAAATCCATATAGAGGAACACAGGAGCAGTTGCAGATTTTGCAGAGAAACAGAGATGCAAATGAAGATCAAAGGGTGAAGACCCTTTGTCAGAATTTAGTCATGGAAGAAGAGTTGTTTGAAGAAGAGGAGGAGGTCCATGGTTTGGAAGATAAGGGTAGTGCCACTTTCCTAACTAGAGTTGCTTTTGAAGAAGCATTATCCAAAGGCACTGCTTGTGAGTTTGTTGTACCTGCAGAACAACAAGCTTATCAGTAGAAGCAAGTAGCAGTAGATCCCTTCATCCTCAAAGAATCTGAGCCTAAAGCTAGCACATCTTCTAATGGCTATGCAGATCTGCAAATTATCCAACCAGCTTTTGTCCCCTGCCCAGTGATCAATAAGGGAGAAGAAAGCTCCCCATCATCTTTTGTTTCTCTGTTTTCTCAAAAGAGAATCCCTCACAACTGCCCACTAGGCACTGAGGTAGGTAATAGATCCATTCTCAAGGATGATACTGATCACCTCAGTCTTGATGTTCTGAAACCTGCTCAGGTAGCCTCCACACAGATTGAAAGGGTAGCTTGCTTGATGACAGAGGAAGAGGATGCACAGTCTTGGAACTCCTCCTTGGATGTGGACTGTTCTAAGAAAAATAAAGGAGCACGTGATGTCTGTGAGTCCTCCACACAAGAATACATTGGTCTGCCATTCATATTAATTGTGTAGGTCACAGATGACACAGACAAGTACACATCAACCATGATTATTCATCAGGTGTATAAAGGCTCCCATGAAAAACATCCAAGGAGGAGAGCACACAGAAGGGAGATGAAATTTGATCCATATCTGCCTATTAAGGTCAAATGCCCCAAACTTTTTGAGGTAGAGGATCAAATCAATGCAGTTTTGCAGCTCTATGATGAACTGGCCAAGAGGAGCAGAAACAATTTTGATGGCCCATCAGTTGGCCAGTTTTTGAATATTTATGTTGTTTAAAGTTTCCGGGCCTTAATGATTGTAAGCATTTTCTTTACAGGTTTTAGCATAGATTTAAATAGACTCCATGCCCAATGGATACTAGGCAATGTTTTTTAAGATGCTTTTGTATGAAGGCATTGGTCTACAGTTCTTGAGACCTCACAGGGAGGATCTCATCCCCAGAAGGATCCAGTGTTAGCTCTGCTACATGTTTTAGCGTTTGGATGACCAAATATCAACTCGTCCATGTGTTAATGCAGAAAAGGGAGCTCGCAACGCTTTTTTAGATTTTTCTCCTTCATTTTTGCTTATCCTCACATGCTCTGCTATCTCTATTTTTTCCTCCATTAGGCCTTTTCATTCCCCGTTTAAACCTTCTGAAACCCAACAAGGTCCTTGATAGCCCCTTTTCTTTAGTCCTCGGGCGTTTAAACTATGAACTCGCGCCCATATAACCTTCCTCCTTATCTATAGTCATTGATTGTCGTGCCTCAATCTAACAGTCTTCGTCTTTTCCCCACATGATAAATCACGATCAGTTTCCCCGTTTTCTGACCGTCCATTGAATGATCCGACGACATTCGCTCAGTCCATACCCGTGAACCTGCACGCGCGATAACTCGCGATCGCGGCGGTTTTCCGCCTGTCCCATCGGCCACGTGTCGGTCGATGATTCGCATCGCACGCACTCATACAAAAACTGCAGCGGCTTCGAAGGCAGTGCGATAAATACCGCTTTCCCCAAAATTGCCTTCCCCCCCACCCCCTCGTTATCGTCCGTGTGTCTTTCGCGCCCAATCGCCGTCATATCTGTCCGACCGCGATCCGACGACCCACATTGGTTTGACCCCGTTTGTTCCCGCTTCTTTCCCGCTGATATATCTCTACCGTCCATGCACTGGATTTGATGGCTCACAGCTTTTTTCCGCCTCACCTCCCGGTACTCCTTGCCGAGTGTTTTCCGCCGTTGATCTGCGTGATCCTACTGCCTATTTTCTTCCGCAGTTCGCCCACACGGTCCTCTCCCACAGCCTTTCCAAACTCTTGAAGGACGAAGGTGGCCCGCAGTTATGTACCCGAGCAGTTACTCCTCAACAACTGTAATTAACCAAGAGGATGGCTGAGAAGAAAAAGGACAGCCTCGAGCAGATCTCAACATTTATCAGTTATGGCGCTCCTCTTAGACAACATTCTACCTGCTCAGGAAGGGAAGTAGAGTATCAGAAAAGATTAGATTTTTCCATTAAAGCCAACAGATCGTAGCAGAAACTCCATCAAAGAGTTAAGGTGGTTGGTGGTCCATTATGACCCCTCCATGCATAGCATAGCAGCATATCTTTGTAAACAAACTCTATATATACCCAACAAACAGATGTAATCAGGGTTGATGGATATTGTATTGATGTAAGGTTCAACTTCTGGAGACTGTAACTACTGTGATACCTGCAGCGTCTGGTCTTCATTTTCAGCTAATGCAAGCTTCTTTTGTTGTTAATTGCTCACTTTCCACTTCTTCTTTGTTCCAGGCTGTGCCTGTTATGCATTTTTCATGTGCTCTTGATTTTTAGCATTAGAGGGGTTGTCATCCCACCTCTGTGTTAGAATCTAGTATGTATCATTGAATTTGTATGCAGGTTTCTGTTATTTTAATGCCAGAGAGTTGTCATCCTGTCTGTGCATTAGGAAATAGATTTACAGACCTTTTAACTGGTTGCAGCCGACCATCACAGGGTCCTGTGCATCTGCTGGTGTGGTCAGTATTCTCCATTTTTACCTGTTCCTCAAACTGTGAGTAATTGGTTGTCTAAAGCCTTGTAGTATAGGGGTGTTCACCCATGTCTGGGGTTAAGCATAGTAGAAGTGGTTATCTGACTTGAATATGCATCATTCCTTCCATTCATCCACCATTTTCCAACATTTTTGTTGAGTTTGTAATTTTCCCGAGCATCTTTGATATACAACCTAGGAGAGTTTCTTGGGGTGATAACAATACCAAGAGCCAAGAGGGATCAAATTTCAAACTTGAAAAAAGATTTACACCTCAAGAAATTTAATAATTTCTTGTGCTTGGTAAATATGTGATTAAGATAGATCTAAAGTGGTAATTTTCATCGTTTATATTGTATTTTTGAATATTTTATCATTACTAATATTTATATTAAAAATTGAATGAGATACTCATTTTCCTCTTATTAACAAGTAACTACATTATTTTATCTTTAATTACTTTTTATTTTTGAGCATTGAAATATTTTACTAAGGTAAACATTAATACACACATAAGAGAGAGAGAGAGTTCATACATAAATATATTAGTAAATATGGATATTCAAACAATTTATTAAGTTCTATATTGAGATATTTATAAGACAAATAGATTTATTTTTTAATTACTTTATCTCTATAAAGTTATATAAAATTGTATTATTTAAGATAGACATGGAAATATTTTATTTATTACTTGAAGCATGAAAGTGAAATATAAAAAAAAAAGTAGAATGAAAGTGAAATACTGGATTGTAGAATGAGTCTTTCGTTGATTTTTAATTGTTTATTTATATGGTTATTTAATTTTTATTTTTTGTTTTGGTTGACATTAGCCAAAATCATTTTTATTATGTCTTGAGAGCATCACATACTTACACATGACCCTCAATTTTTAATTGTTTATTTATTGGGTTATTTAATTTTTTTTTTTTGACGTTAGCCAAAATCATTTTTATTCAGTTTTGAGGACATGACATACTTACACATGACCCTCATATTGGATTGTAGAATGAGCCTCTTGGCTCAATCAGCATAGATCCATTTTAACCGCGGATCTACCAAGAGTTGAGAGGGATCAAATTTCAAACTTGGAAAAAGGTTTACACCTCAAGAGATTTAATCCCTTCTTATGCTTGGTAAATATGTGATTAAGATAGATCTAAAGTGGTATTTTTTCATTGTTTATATTGTATTTTTGAATATTTTATTATTATTAATATTTTATATTAAAAATTGAATGAGTTACACATTTTTCTCTTATTAACAAGTAACTACATTATTTTATCTTTAATTACTTTTTATTTTTGAGCTTTGAAATATTTTACTAAGGTAAACATTAATACACACATAATAGAGAGAGAAAGAGAGAGTTCATAGAGAAATATATTAGTTAATATGGATATTCAAACAATTTATTTAAGTTCTATATTGAGATATTTATAAGATAAATAGACTTTAATTACTTTATCTCTATAAAGTTATATAAAATTGTATTATTTAAAATAGACATGGAAATATTTGATTTATTACTTGAAGAGTGAAAGTAAAATATCAATGAACCAAGTAGAATGAAAGTGAAATACTGGATTGTAGAATGAGCCTCTGGTCGGTTTTTAATTGTTTATTTATATGTTTATTTAATTTTTGTTTTGGTTGAAATTAGCCAAAATCATTTTTAATGTTGATTTCTAATCCTATTTGATATATTTTTATTTATTTACCATGCCTCTTTATACCTATTTTATATTTATTTATTTATTTACCATACCTCTTTTATAAATATGGTATTTGGCCCATGGTATTAATAATAATTTGTCCCATACGCTTGACGTAAATAAAACCCTACTTTGAGTTTTAGTAAATATAAAAGGTTTATGAAGTACATATAAAAAGACGTTTTATTTGTTTACCATACCTCTGGTTTTTTGCACCGAGAGGCGCTCTACAACCCAATATGGGGGTAGATCTCAAGCGTAAATGTTTAACATTTTTAATGTAATGTAGGCATGTTGTAGTTGTTACAACACCCTCTAAAATTTTGTCTTACACTCAATTTCGGAGCCTTCCTTGGTCTTGTACATTGTTGTCGCAAACATAGAAGCTTATTTCATAAACTTTCTTGAGGTATTTTTCTCCCTTTGAAACTTGGGTAAACTGTCATCTTTTGGCATGATTGGTTGTTGCACAATGTGTAGAAGCATGTTATGATGGTTTCAAGGGTCTATATTTATGTATATGAAATTTTGTAACTATGTAAACATTTGTGGCACTCATTCACAAATTTTTGAGCACTGTCGCACAAATGTTGTTGTGGTGGTCCCAAAGTCTATCTTAAGTGTCGCAATTGTTGTAATTGGTCAAAAAGTTGTCACACAGAGGGAAATGCATTATTCATGTGTCCTGGGTGATACATGTTATTGTGTCATCATGTATTAGTGTGAGATCACAGTCGACGTCTTATCATTTTTGACATCATTCTAACTGGTCTTACACTTAGCCATTTCTGAGAAGGCTTCCCGACTAAGAAACTTGGCTTCACTTGGCCTCCTTGAACTACACACTGTGTAGTTCGAGTCCTATAGATGTGACCTTACCCCTTGGTACTGCACAATGTGAATTTCCTGGCTCCTAAGACTATTGCATTGTGCAGTTTCTATGCTCAAGATCTAGCCTTGTCCTCCAGAATTGTGCAATCCTTTCTCTCAACCTGGCCCTAACTATGCACTTTGCAATCACAAGTCTCAATCTCATTCCCTGAGCCTCTAAAATGCACATTTATGTAATTTCCTAGCCTCCCTTATCTCTTGGGAATAAGCAGTGTGTTCACTCAGTGTCCATCAACTCAACCTGCCTCACAAGCTCCCAAAATTGTGCAATTTTCTCCCTCAGTCTAGATTGAACTACGCACCACGTAGTCTTAAGGCTCAAGCCTCAGCGCTGAGCTCTTGAGCTGCGCAATTGCGTAGTTATCTGGTCTCATTTTTCCTTGAGAACTGTGTAAAAGCTTGATCTAGTGCCTGTCCCCTTAGCTTGTCATCCTGAGCTCCTAGACTAAGCAGTTTTCTTCCTCAGCCCAGCCTGAACTGTGCATTGAACAGTCTCAAGGCTCAAGCTTCACCCCTGACTACCTGAGCTACCCAATCGCGTAGTTACTGAGCCTCTTTCCTAGACTGTCACCCTATTCCGACTAAGTCAGTGGATCAATGTGAACCATCTTAGACTAGGGGTTTATGAGACTGATGGATTCTTGTCATGAGTGATTTACAGATACAGGTTCCTTACCATGCTATGGCGAGATGTTGAAGAAAGATATGAAGGAGGGAAACATGTTTAAAGACACTTGTTGGGCCTAAGAATTATCCTTAAAATACATCCACTTTCACTCCATTCAGACATTTTCTCACCTCTATTCCACCACCATGTCACCACATTAGCTTCACTTTCATCATTAAATGGGTTACCATTATGTTTTCCAAAACATTATTAATTCTTAGTATTTTTAAGTGAATTTGTGGTTAAACTTTAGAAAATAATATCCATATACTTATACCTAACAATTAGAATGAGTTTGTTGACATGTGTAGGTACAAAGGAAGCTTCTAAGGAACCCTTATGTGGCACTTTATGTTCAAATTCGAATTTGAGGAGATCATGGACCTCATGGAGAAGATCATGGAGGACAGGGTTATATGTCACCATTGGTTGAGAGATATGTGGATTTGAAGAGGGAATAGTGGATCCACATTTATGAGTTTGTTATCATAACTTTTGTATAAATGGGAGTGTTATCTACTTCATTTGTAACTTTGGAATTTAGAATTTAGAATTGAGAAGTTAGAAATTAGAACCTTGGGATCTTATAAGTTGTAATGAGAAGTTATAATTTAGAATCATTGTAATGGAGATTTTAGAACCTCTTGGAATGTAGAGCGTGTAATTACAATTTGCAATTGATGATAAATAAAATGGAGCTTCTTTGATCTTCCACATTTGACTTCTCTTTTGATGTGCTTGTGAATCCTTGGAAGGGCCCCCATTGTCTAGCAAGTACACTTTTGTTTTGGTAAGCTTTCATTTTATGTTTGTTTGTAAATTTCATTAGGTTCATATGTTTGAAATATTAACAAATGACCTTTCGTAAGAAAGTATTAATGTTTCTTTCAATGAATCGGATTTGTTATTTAATGTTTGATTTCATTAGTTTAAATAGTTTGTTGATTAAGATGATTAGAAATATTAATGAACAATCTCTTGTAATGGAGCTTTAATATTTCTTACACTTGTCACAATGTCTTTAGATTTCATTTTGTTAAATGACTAAATAGGTGTTGGAGATCCCAACGAAAGACCTCCTATAAGGTAGCTTTGGCATTTCTTCACCTAGCTTAGTTTAGTTTGTCTCTAAGTCCATATAAATTGGATGATCCTTGAAGTATACTTACCCGGATTGATAGTAAATGAAACTCTAATTTGCATCTGCATTTTAGACAAAACATTTTGGCACCGTTGCCAGGGAGGATGATTTAGAGATAGACTTAGGAAGTCATTTTTATTGAAATTTCTTTTTATGGCCTAACTTGTGAAACCTGGTGACAGCAGGATCTTCATAAAGGAGTTCAAGTTTGAGCTTTTTGATTTTTTTCGTACTTAGTTAGTTTCAAATTTAGTTTTTAAACCGCCAATTTCTTACTAATCCATCTACGGATGAGAAAATTGAAAATGTTAAACAGGTATTTCTTGGAGAGCAAGAAAAATATTGAAGATTGGTTCCAAATAACCTTGTGTCAACTCCAAGAATAAAACAGGTTAGTCACATCCTTGCAAATAATCAGGTAAAATTTTTAAATCTTGATGTGAGCATTTTCGAATTCTTAGTCCATATGTGGCTTCACTGGAAACATTCTTTTAATTAGGAAATAAAAAATCTTTCAAGTTAAGGTAGAATAGATTAGAAAAAGATGAGATCTCGTAGACTTTTCTTTTAAAAAATAAAAATAATAAAAAAAACATGATCATTTCTAACAAATAGATTTAGGTAAGAGCCACTTCATCCACGCTAACCTGCAAAAATAAAAATAAATCAATAGGTTAGTATGCTCTCTTCCTGCGCTTCGAGCAATCAGGAAGATCAGAAAATCTATTGATTTACTTTCGAAATTAAATAAAAATCTCTTGCTTGGAATTTACACAAATCATAAAAACTACAACATTATAAATCGAAATCATTTAAAAAAAAAACTCGTTTATTTTCGATTTCAAATTTAAAAATTAAATCTGTAGTTTACCTTAAGAAAAGCAATGGTGAATGTTGGGTTAACAAGAAATGGCTATCTGAATACTCTCCAAGATTCGAATCCTTATTTTTCTTAGCCCACTTCAATTGAAATTCTGATAAAAACACAGATGAGCAAAGTGAAAACTTTCATTTGGAGAGCGTTCATGCCTAGAGAGTGTTCAAATGGTTATTGAATAGCATTCAAATTTTATCAATTTATTAAATAGCCTTTAGAGCAGCGTATAATCTTATTAGAGAAACATTCAAAGATATGTTTTTGGAACAATGTATTGTTTGCATATTGGGCAATGCATTGGTTGCACAAAATGGGTAACATATTTTTTTTCACATAACAGGTGAATTTTTGAATTAAAGAATCCATTATGCAATCTCCATCTATCCTTGTCAAAATCGATAAACCTGTAGCATACTCTTTCTTCATATCCCTAGCAAGCCAACAAACTTGATGCACCCATCTTCCACACCTGCCTCACTAAAAACATCCTTCAAATTGGGAAGTCTGATCATCCAAGCCAAAGCCAATCTTAAGGAACAGAAGGAGAATCTCTGAACCATTGTATTAAACCAACATTTTACAACCTTCTTGGTAGAATCTGACGTCTGAAATTCCTTCCACTAGTCCAAACGAGATCTTATCAGTCTTGTGTCTCATTTTGTTGTGACTCTTCTGTATGGGCATTGTTGCTATCTCAATGGGTTTCAAAGTGGCATTTCATGTCACCAAACAGGCCTTTCGATGAACTGAATATTTGATTTTGTTACAACATTGCTAGAAGATGTAGTAATTTTGACATGTCGTTTTGAAACATGTTTTGTAATCAAACCAAAACAAATCTAGAAAAACGAAGACACAGGTTTTCTCCGAAATGGAATGAATTAGATAACCCAGAAATCGTTTCCTTGGATTCCTAATGGTTTGAGAGAAAATCATGGTTCTTTGGGACACTATTTTGGTGACTACGTGAAGAAAAAACGGTTTTTTTAAGACCGAACACATCTTTCAAATAAGCCAAATCTGCATATAAACAATTCAATGTCAATTTTTAAGGAATAAATTTGGTTAAATCCTCTTAATAGTCAATTGAAAAAGAATAGAATAGTTGTAGGCTGTAACATGCTTAATTGTACCACCGACTATGCCATAAATGGATTTAGTTGATCCCCTATAGAGAACAGTTGCATACGCATACGTGAGCCTATTCCATGCCGATGTAATAAGCTGATCAAAGGATTTTGTAAGGTTTTTCTGCACAGATCACAATTATATGAGGATTGGGTTCATCATCAAAGGCTCTTCTATTACTAGCTTTATCAGACGAGAAGGGCCTGCGTGATTGAAGTAGCAAGTGCTCAATGCAGAGAACATGCTGCAGGTCTACCACATTTGGTCTAGATTGGGGATCTTCAAATACATTGAGTTCACATGCAGAACCATTCCTTTTCAGGATTCCAAATGATTCTAGGCCTCTAGAACTACCACGGTCAATTGACGGATGGTACTTATGTCGCTACAAAGAACATGCTAAACAACAGGTAACGCAGGCAATCGATCGAATTTTCAAGCAAAGAGATAACCAATCTGCTAATGGATTGAGAAGGTTCAGTAGTCGCATTTACCATTTCATTTGGTCACCGTCCATGAAATACTTTCATTACGCATACTTTGATCGTTTGATTTGGTCACCATCATACGCATACTTTTAGCTAGTTATACATCATCATCATGCTTGTGGGTAGCATTCTATTCCTGACCAACGTGATCGCTATGCCACTAAATGAAAACCTAAAATCCCGAGAGACAAAAGTTGGCATGCTTTCTTTATTTCGTTTCAATCCTTTATGTTTTTGTTTTTTATTTAGATTTCCTTTTTTTTTAGATTTATAATCCAGGGTAGCTCACCTTCCTCCATGCTATTATAAGACTGAATCTGAATACTTTCACTACGCATGCGCGTTGTATATGCACTAAGAGCGCCGAGGCGATGAAAGAGTGATAATTGGTGCCACAAGCCATTTAAGCGACAGTGTTTCTACACTGCCACAATCCACTGCAAGGGCCTCGGGTTGTAGTATCGTATCACGCCAATCTGCTTCCCTTGGTTTTGATATAGGCTCGTGGGTCAGTTATTTTATGTTTTATATGCTTCTCCATCTAACCTACAACAACAATTTGAGCGATTTGAGTGATTTGATGATTTGATGTAGATTTTGTGAAGCTATTAATTAGGAAAGATATCGATCTTGAATCTTCGACCGTGCCTTAACCTTTGCATCAATCAAATGTATGATTTCAGGGAAAACAATAATGAAGACTTAGTGGAAATGTTTATCTCTATTTCACCAATTCTGCTACGAATCCATAAATATTTATGGTAAAGTTTGAATCCCAGGTTTTTTCTGCACATATGGAGTTAAATATCGTCCAGCTCAGTCACCGGACAGTCGAGTTCTGTGCAGTTTTGTGGTTGATCTGTTTCTACTAGTTTTAAGCCTTGTTGAAAATCCTATGATGCATTGTTCTGGTTTACTTTGATCAGGCTTCATGAACAGAGGCCTCCTCATCTTAATCCATTCTTTTTGGGTTTTGTCAGCAATGAAATAAAATATATAATAAACTTCAAAAAAAAAGGGGAAATGAATGTGAATTTGCTCCACGAGAACAAATGGAACATATTACTTGATTAGTGGAAAAAGAAAAAAACGATTATATTTTATTTTTATTTTTATTTTTATTTTTTTTAGATACAAAATAAATTTTATTTTTAAATTTTAGTTTTAAAAAAACAATAAAATATATATAAAAAAATCAAAGCAATTAAAAAAAATCAAACAATTAAAAAATCAAAACAACTAAAAAAAAAAAATCAAAATAATTAAAAAAACTCAAAACAATAAGAATAAAAAAAAAATAGATAAAATCAAAACAATTAAAAATAAAAATAAAATAAAAATAAATAAATATAAATAAATAAATAAATAAAAATCAAAGCAATTTAAAAACATTTGGAGGATTATGCTTAGAGTTGGCATTAAAATCTATGCTTTAATTATGGTTTTCTGCGTTTATGAGACATACTAATCTGCAACACATGCTCTTTGTCATGCACATTCGAGGAGACATGAGTTAATTTTCATGGTTATTACTTAAAAATGGATTGTTATCAATATTATGAATTGGACTAAAAATTATGCTTTTGATTCTCCTTAATCTGTTTCATTTGGCATTAATTTTTGCGAAGGAATCAGGAAGGGAATGGCCATTTCTTCTTGAACACACTTATGTTCTTTATGTCAAGTTTTTTTTGCAGATTTTGGATGATCAACTGATCATTAAGGAAACTAATTGTGCGCACAATTGGTCTTCAAAAGACTAATTTCATGAGAAATTCTAAAGAACAAGTCCATGAACATAAACGAAATTTACAGAAAATTACAAGTTCTTGCAACTTCCTGTAATAGCTTAATGGTTTGACATGTTGCATGATAGATTAGAAAATTCGAAGAGCTGGGGTTTGTTCCTAAATGTACAAGGATGGTGAAATACCTATCCACACATGAATTCGACATCTACAGGTGATTGGTCAACGCTGGTCAAACTCAACTATTTTAGCAGAAATTCCAGAATTAATGAGTAGATTTGTTATATTTGCAATTTTGCGTGCCAAAATTCACTTTTTCCGAGCAAGAGTCATTAACCATTACTCATTATCCACATAAACTTCATTACATTTTCATCATACCTAACCCACCAATAAAAGCAACGAAGCACATTTACAAGCTTTTTTTTCCACTTTGGCGCAACACATTGTCAGTTTCCTTTTTCCTACCCCTGCAAATAAAACCTTGCTTCCATACACCATTGAGTCTAGTCTAAATATTTTTCTAAAAACACCTTGGAGCTTGCATGCCTTAAGGGCAAGCTATCATGCCGATAAACAAGGGAATACATCAATGTCCCTCATTCGTCAGATCTTCTAAGTATTCGATAACAACAAATTCATTCATACTTAGAAAGATGTGTTCGGGGCATCTTGACTCTCATCCACATCAAAGATGGGAGCTCTCGTGTTGACTAGTGGCATCCATCAATGGCCACTAATTTAACAATTTCTTGTTATGTTCGACACCGAAACATTTATTCACATGACAAGAATTGTGCCAATGAGTGTTGAATACTTGAAGACCAATCATTTTGTAGCAAAGCAGAATTACTTTCATTACTTTTCAGTTTTTAATGTAAATGACTTGAGGACAAGTCATTTAATAAGGTTGGGGGGAGAAGTGCAAATTCTGAATTTTGTATACCTTCGAAGCCTTATACATTTCCATCTGCACTCAACAACAGAATCTGAACATTCAACAGAAGATCTAGCAGCAGATGCAACAACAATAAAAGATTCACTTTTTCGATTTCATCCACCATTTTCACAACCAAGTAAAGAAGACTATGATCATAATTTTGCAGCCACACATGCACAACTCTCATCCATTTTTGAAAGGGTAAGTTGAGGTATGATATTTTCTAACTTTTAACCATTTAATTCCTTGAAAGCTAGATGACAATTGTTTGAAAAACACTTCATTTGCTCATTTCACAAAATTGCTAAAACCATCAGTTTTGGGCGGAATACATTTACATTCATACTTTGTCACCTTCATATTTTTCCATATTCATATATCACATTCTAAAACCCACATACTTTCAAAATATATTTACTGTTACATGATCATGAGCATAAAAATGGCTTTGTAAAAAGTATTTAAAAGTTAATTGGATGCCAACACAATCATGGTTGTTACATAAGAACCAACCATGATGCATTCCAACAAAAATACTTTGCAATAAAAATCACAATATTATTATGCAAAGATCATACATTGAATTGGAATGCAACAAACAAAATACGGTTGAAACACAAGAACCAACCAAGTTGCAATTCATCAAAAACACTTTGCAAAAGTTAAGCAAATGATATCATGCAAAGTTTAAGCCAAAGCTCAAGTATCAAAAAGTAACGTAATAGATTGCATGAGGACATGCAATACCTTCAGTTTGGGGGTATGTTGGGCCTAAGTATTATCCTTAAAATACATCCACTTTCACTCCATTCACACATTCTCTCACCTCTATTCCACCACCATGTCACCACATCAGCTTCACTTTCATCATTAAATGGGTTAGCATTATGTTTTCCAAAACATTATTAATTCTTAGTATTTTTAAGTGAATTTGTGGTTAAACTTTATAAAATAATATCCATACACTTATACCTAACAATTAGAATGAGTTTGTTGACATGTGTAGGTACAAAGGAAGCTTCTAAGGCACCCTTATGTGGCTCTCTATGTTCAAATTCGAATTTGAGGAGAGCATGGACCTCATGGGTAAGATCATGGACCTCATGGAGAAGATCATGGAGGATAGGGTTATGTGTCACCAATGGTTAAGAGATATGTGGATTTGAAGAGGGAATAGTGGATCCACATTTATGAGTTTGTTATCATAACTTTTGTATAAACAAGAGTGTTATCTCCTTCATTTGTAACTTTGGAATTTAGAATTTAGAATTGAGAATTTAGAATTTAGAACCTTAGGATCTTATAAATTGTTGTAATGAGAAGTTAGAATTTGGAATCATTGTAATGGAGATTTTAGAACCTCTTGGAATGTAGAACTTGTAATTGCAATTTGCAATTGATGATAAATAAAATGGAGCTTCTTTGATCTTCTACATTTGACTTCTTTTTTGATGTGCTTTTGAATCCTTGGAAGGGACCCCATTGTCAAGCAAGTACACTTTTGTTTTGGTAAGATTTCATTTTATGTTTGTTTGTAAATTTCATTAGGTTCATATGTTTGAAATATTAACGAATGACCTTTCGTAAGAAAGTATTAATGTTTCTTTCAATGAATCTGATTTGTTATTTAATGTTTTATTTCATTAGTTTAAATAGTTTGTTGATTAAGATGATTATAAATATTAATGAACAATCTCCTATAAGGGAACTTTAATATTTCTTACACTTTTTACAATGTCCTTAGATTTCATTTTGTTAAACGACTAAATAGGTGTTGGAGATCCCAATGAAAAACCTCCTGTAAGGGAGCTTTGGCATTTCTTCACCTAGCTTAGTTTAGTTTGTCTCTAAGTCCATATAAATTGGATGATCCTCGAAGTATACTTACCCGGATTGATAGTAAATGAAACTCTAATTTGCATCCACAATTTAGACCAAACAACACTCTTGTAGTTGAACATGGAAATTGATCAATCACAAGAAAGCAAAAGGGACATCAGTTTGCGATCGTAACTCAAGACTTAATATCATTGAAGGTTCCTTATCGCCAAGTCATACAGAGGTGAAAATAAGAAGTAGACACTCAACAATCAGAAGAAAAAGTGGCTTGACATTGCCACATCATCATGTAGTCCATGTCAACAATGTCATGTCATGTCATGAGTGGTCACATGCCACACCTTGTGGCCAATGATGTAACATATGTTTCAGAAATGTGTTGTAAAGTGAAGTCCAAAGGACGTGTGGAATACGAAGAGTCATGTAAAGTTGAAAAGTCAAAGGAATTCAAACAATCATTAGGGTAGTCAAAGAGTCACAAGGAAGGGGCAACATCACCCCTTGGTTATATATACTCCCTCATTATATGAGCAAAGGACTTTTCACCTTGGCTCCCCCCGCAAGACACTAAAGATCAGTTCTTTTGAGGAGAAAGGAGTGGCTCCAACGCTCCATTATTAGAGCTAGTGATGTTCATTGTATACATGTGTCTTGGAAATTTTACTTAATAACAGAAGCCTTCAAGGCCAGTGTGTTCTTCATGCATGGATTATGGATATTTGTAAGACTATTATGTGAATGTTTGTAATTCATGTTTTCTTTCATTTGTGCTAAAGTAGTTGAACTATTTCGGTTATTTTGGTACTTATCATATTGAGAATGTGTTATAATTTCTATTATCGTTGTCACATCCTCATGGACTATTCCATTGGATATTAGACATATCTTCCTCGTTATATTGGTTTCAATCATCGTCGCATCTCTATGGACTATTCCACTTGATTTTGTGTGAACCTTTCTTGTTCATGTGTGTCTCTACTAGGGTGGTACTACTACCTCTCTTTTAGAGGCTCACATTTCCTCCCCTCCGTAGTGAAAGAACTTTGACACACATATGATCAAACACTCACCAAGCACACCCCCCTTGTTTTTTAAAGGCACCGCATGTTTCGCTCTCTTGCTGACAGTTAGAGCCAAGGAAAATATATAAGAATACATGGCAACTAGGCCGATAATATGGATTGGGATCCTACTCCAAATGGTGTGAGGTCTAATTGGGACTTCACATTGAGGAGACCCCTTGTTTGACGGATTTCTAGCACCATCAACACAACCCTAATTAATTAATTTAATGTCGGCCCTATTTAAAAATAAAACTAATTATTACTATGTATAAACACGATACAAATTTAAAATGTAAATAGGGAGGGGAGAGGAGGAATGAAGAGAGAGAGAGAGGGAGATGGGTGAGAGAGGTAGAGAAGGGTAAGAGAGGGAGAGGGAGACACAAAGATGGAGGGGGGGGGAGAGAGAAGGAGAGAGGGAGGGAGATAGTGAGAGGATTGGAGGGAAGAGAGAGAGAGAGAGATGGGGGAAGAGAGAGGGAGGTAGGAGAGAAATGGATGGAGAGTAAGGATGAGAGAGAGGAGGAGGGATGGATAGAGAGATGGAGTTGGAGGGTGAGAGAGGGAGGGAAGAAGAAATACATAAAGAGTGAGAAGAGGAAAGATAGCATGTATATTTTGGGATGAGATAAAGAGACAAAGAAGGAGATATGGAGAGAAGGGGGAGAGAAGGAGTGAGAAGGAGAAAGGGAGGGATATAGTAACATAGTTGAAGAGAGAGAGAGAGATAGAGAGAGTTATGGGGGAAGAGATAGGATTAGAGGGCAAAGAGAGAGAGAGATGGAGGGAGAGAGGGAGAGGGAGAGAGAGAGAGAGGGAGGTAGGAGAGAAAGGGAGAGAGATAGGACTT
This sequence comes from Pinus tabuliformis, assembly GCA_031772625.1. Classification (NCBI taxonomy): domain Eukaryota; kingdom Viridiplantae; phylum Streptophyta; class Pinopsida; order Pinales; family Pinaceae; genus Pinus; species Pinus tabuliformis. The sequence continues at coordinate 1,284,376,094 of CM062819.1, forward strand.
GAGAGAGAGGAGGAGCATGATGGGGAAAGAGAGAGAGAGAAAGAGAAAGAGAGAGTTGTGCATGAATATGTGTTGAGGTTGATCTTAAAAACAGTATCCCAGTTGCAATAAGCCTCTGCCTGGATAGTTAGACCCACATTTAAGAAGTGTAGGATCTACCATGAATACTGCCATTTTACTAGGAACTACCCCAAAAAAGTTAAGGATCATGTTCAACAAGGAAATTCTTGAGAACAATAGCAACAATATAAATGAAAGAAAGGATCTCAACGACAAAAACCTCATGCACAATAGAAAATCCAACACTCTTAGTAGAATATTCCCTCCTCTTGCTCCCCCAAGACTAAATCCAAGGGAAACGAAGAAGGATCAAGAAAATTGACTACTTTAGGAGATTCGAGTAATAAATACAAGGCTCCCAATACAATAGGAGAGGAAGGATAAATTCCCCTTCAAAGCCCTGAAGAAGAAGTCTCGACCAATATCTCATTGGTACCTCAACATCAAACTATTCTTGCGTCTAATGGGAAATTCAATGTGGAGCTAGAGCTATCTTAGGATGACTCCTTGGATGAGGAAGATAAGCCCCTCTCCTCACAATAAGGAGAAGTTGGCAACACTTTTGCAAGATCAACAGATGAAAATTCAAAAGCAAAAAATTCACATGAAAAGGAAAGTTGTATGCGTTGCTCAGGGAAGAAGACCAACAGGGAAATATGAATTGAGCAAACTAAAAAAGAAAAGGAAAATGGACACCAAGCCACCCTCAAAAGTATCCAAATAGGAGATTTTATAAACAAAGGGAACTAAATAAATGCAGGTCATGGCCCTATCAAAGGGGTGCCATCCTCTAAAACTAAATAATGATAATCCTTTCTTGGAATTGTAGAGGCCTAGGGACTAGGAAAAGGAGATCAGAAGTCAAATCTTTGATTCACAAGGAGAAACCTTTAGTTATCTTGTTGCAAAAAACCAAGATACAAGAGAAAGATATGAAAACTCACCAATATAAAATATGGAATGGAAGCGGGTATGTTGTTGTTAGCATCAGAGGAGCATCGAGAGGCTTACGTATGTTATGGGACCCTTCTCAAGTCTTCCTTCTCAACTCTCTTTAGAATATTCATTGGCTTTCAACCTCGTTTCTTAACTGATCATCAAATGAGGTAAGCTTTGTTATTAATATTTCCATGCATATCCATTATCGTGAAAAACAAGCATGTTTAGCTTCTCTCATGGCATTAAAAGACTCATAATATGGGGACAATAGCATTATTAGGGGGGATTTCCACACTACTCTCCATATTTGGGAAAAAAAAGGATTTCCAATTCGGGATCGTTTTCAAGAGTTTATGGAGGACCTTGTTTCTCACCTAAAACTATTTGACCCTAATCCCTCTTGCCTCAAATACACTTGGAATAAAAAAATAATCGGCCCCTCCCATATTATTTCTAGGATGGACCATTTTCTCATCTCTGATGCCTTTATGCAAAGCAATATCTCCATCAAATCTAATATCCTCCCTTGGAGTGGTTCTACTCATTTCCCCATCTGATTGGCCCTTGTTCCCCCTTATTGATTATGGGCCCATCCCCTTTATATGTAGTCCTCTTTAGTTCCAACTCCCATATTTTCACACTTTGGTATCTCATTCCTGGTACTAATGGGTGGAGGGTAGTCCCATCAGGATATTGGGGGGGGGGGGGGAGAATAAAAAGGCTCAAGGATTGTATTAAGTTATGGGCAAAAGTTGCACATAGCAATACATAAGAAACTATAAAATAAATGGAGTATAAAATGAGCTTGCTTCACTCCTCAGTGGTTGAGGATGTAATGACTCTTGAAATGTTGCATAAGTAAAGATTTGCCTTTGATAAATACCATTCAATGCTAAAGGAGGAGGAGGAACATTGGAGGATTAAGTCAAGAAGTGTTTGGCTTTAGGCAAGCGAACAAAATACCAATTTTTTTCACAAACATACCAAGAATAGAGAGTGGGAGAACTCAATTCACACAATTATAGTCAGTGGATATAGGATCAGTGACTTTCAATAGATAAAGGAAGAATATGCTTCCTACTTCATCAACTTATATTCAAAGAGCACCCCTCCTTTGGTGGAATCTGAATAATATATGTTGGAGCACATTCACCCTATGATCTCAAAGGAATAAAAAGTCAAATAACTCAACTCCCTTAGAAAGAGAAAATTCATAGAGTGGTTTTCTCCTTTCATCCCGATAAGGCTCCAAGGCCAGAGGGTTTCGCAGTGCACTTCTACCCGCAATTTTGAGAAACAATTAAAAAATATCTATGCAAAATGGTTGGATGTTCGTTAAAGAAAGGTTTCATAGGAGGGGGAATTAACTCTTCTTTTTTAGCTTTGATCTTGAAGGAATCCAATCCCTCATCCTTCTCCATATTCCGCCCAATCTCCTTATGTAGTGTATCATATAATATCATCTCTAAAACTATTGTGGGAAAACTTAATAACCTCGTTCCATCCATCATTTTTTAAAATCAAGGGGGTTTTGTTTCAGGAAGGAAATTTTTTTACTACATTATCTTAGTCCAAGAAGCCATTATGTCAAGCAAATTGAGGGAAGACAAAGGAATGGAAATTAAGATAGATTTAGAGATTCATTCTTTTGATAGGGTGAGACATAGTTTCCTCTTAAAAATTATGAATAAATTGGGCTTCAGTAACACTTTCATTCAGTGTATTTCTATTGTACTAAATCCCCCTAGATTTACCCACTTATTAATGGCAGATTCACCAGATTCTATGAAGCCTCTAGAGGCCTCCACCAAGGTTGTCCACTCTCCCCCTTCCTCTACATTATTATTGCTCACTCTTTGAGAAAATTCCTTTAGCATGAGCACTGATCTGGGCAACTTCCAATACATAGATTTACTCCTAAATTTAAAAGTACAAACCATGCCCAATTTTTGGATGACACCATCCTCATGGGAGGAGCTTTGGTTGAAATCACTAAGAGATTTAAGGTGGTCTTAGACAATTTTTTCGAGGCCACAAGAGGATTAGTGAAATCATCTAAATCTCATATTTTCACCTAAAATGTATCGACAGCTAAATGATTATATATTAAGGAGGTGTTGGGTTTCAGCATTGTTGAGCATTAGAGATAATTCAAGTGCTTGGGAATTCTAATATGTCTCCAATCCTATTCTCCACAAGCATGGAACAATGCGATAGAAAATGTTAAGGGAAATTTGGACCCTTGGGGAGCCATATGGCTCACCCTCACGGGCCACATAGTTCTCATCAAAGTTGTTCTATCTGAAATCCATATTTATTATTTCTTTGTAATTCTTTCTCCTTGGTACATCCTAAACTCTTTATGGAAGACTGCCAGGAATGTTTTGTGGGTGGGAAACAAAACTACTACAAATAAATTTCACTTGGTTAAATGGGCTACCATTTGTGCTTCCACTGAGCATGGAGGCATGGGAATTATAGATCCTACTTTGGTGAATCAAGAAATGGGAGCCAAGTTGGCCTGGAAATTAAGAACAAATATGAATGCGAGGTGGGCTCATGTTCTCATTTCCAAGTATAGGAGAGGTGAAGTTCTTAGGCTGAGCCCACAATAGTCTAGGAAAGTTTCTCCAATTCAGAATTTGAGATCATCCTCCTTCTCCTTAATTGAAAATCATATTAGCTAGACCCCTAGGAATGGAACTCGCATTAACTTTTGGATGGAATTAATCCTGAATTCCCCCCCTACACTCTAATCCAGATTTGAGGCTACTCCAACAACACTTTTCAAGTCTCGGGGCTAATATGTTGTGTCAACTTTCAAAATGGGATAGCTACGATTTTGGTCTGGCTGGATGTTGGAGAATATCCCTTCTAATATACACAGGTTCACTAATAAATTGAAATAAATCCTGGTTGGATGCACTCCATGGCTTTGAGAGGCTGAAGATCGATTGGGATGGAAATCTCATAGGTACACGGTGAAGGAAAGGTATGAGGAACTTATTTTCTCTCAACAAATACCCCTTAAGTTTTCAATATGGAAAAGGATATGGCTGAATAATACCATCCCCAAAATAAACTCCTTTTGTTGGTTTCTCTCTTACAAAAAAATCCTCTTTTGAGAATCTCAATAAAAGAGGTGTTTATGGGCCTTCGAGATGCCCCTTATGTAACCGAGATGAAGAATCCTCCCCTTGCATATTCCTCTAGTGCCCTTATGCCTCTCAGGTTTGGTCCATAGCCTTAGGCCCTCTATTCCCTCGCCTCCACCTCCCATCTGAAGTCAATGTGTTTTTCTCCAAATGACATAATCAATATGAAGTTTCCTTTATTGGAAAGTCCTCTCTTAGATGGCTTTGGATCTCTTTGTCAAAACACATATGTTGGAAAATATGGATCTCCCGCAACAACATTATTTTTAAAAACTCTCCCATTACTCCTCGTGTCTCTGCCCTTAAAGCTCTTTTCGTCTGTGTTGAGCATAACAGGTTTCAATCTCATGAGTGTGACCCTTATGTTGATTGTCAAGAGAAATTGTGGGTAGACTCCCTGATTGATCCATTGAGCCTCCTTCCTTTATCCCACCAACCTCATCACCCCATGAGCCCAAGCTGGAAGATTTGCCTCTAGGAAGCTGACTTTGAACAATGGAAGATTTCACAAAATAACTTGATTCTCTTCTTCGATGGAGCATCAAAATGAAATCCAAGGGTGGAGGATGGGGAGGTATCCTTTAGGATCTTGATGAGAAACATGAAATCAAGTTGTCATAGGGTCTTCATAAAGAAAATAATAACATGGCAGAGATGTACATGCTCATGTTAGGCATACACTTAGCTAAGGAAAGAGGAATCTCTGGGATCACAGTTGTTGGGGACTCTCTCATAACAATTCAATTTCTGCAAAATTGATCAACTCCTAAGGCCAATAAATTAAATATCCTCCTCCAAAGAATCAAGGGAATCTTGGAATAATTTTGGCATAAAATTTTCTATCATATCCTAAGGATCCAAAATATTGAAGCATATAAGCAAGCCAATCAAGCTTGTGGTCTGGTGAAGGGGAAAACAGAGATCAATGGGAAAAGGGGTTGGAGAACGATACCCTAATTTCAGCTATGGGGATGACATGCTCCCTTTCAAATTCATTCAAAAGTATAGTTCGATCCAATGTGAGAAGTCTAGAGTTGAATGACTAAATATTTAGATTGAATGCACCCTTCACTCAATTTGTTATGCATATTTCAATCAAGTCGTACGAGCCAAGAATTTCTTGGTAGGTGGTAAGCAGACATCATGCAAGCCAAGTGCCCACCTTTTGCTTGCTTAAGGTGGTTATGGAAGGAAAGATATTCTTTAAATTTTCACTCTATGAACAAGGTGTATCTGAGCAGTTCAACCTGAGTGTTTTATTTCCCATTCTTGAGGATAAGATGGCTTCTGCATGGGATTTAGAGAGATCGATTCTTACATTCGTGGTGGTTTTTAATGAGTTTGGCATGGAATTTGATTATTTAAGGGTGCGTGGAGGCAATTAGACCAGTGCGAGAACTCGTTTTTGTCACCTCCTGACCTTGGTGAACCTCTCAAGCCTAAAAATATTTGGAGTGACGTGGGCACAAATTTTCTACCTATCATGGATTGCAAACCATTCCTTGGGATCACATTCTAAAGCCAAGTTCTACAATTGGTTTCTTGACCGAGAAAGGAAGTTCCATCCAACTAAGTTCATGCTATGGGTTAATTCAAAAGCAATTGATTAGGAATGTGATAGCTTAGGTGGCAGGCCACAATAGAAACCTTTGCTTCATCTGGTTTTGAGTCTTCATGTGTTTCGCAAGCAACAATTGGGTAACAATTTGGCAACTTACCTCTTCATTTTTTTAATGTGACATATTTTAATCTCCTTTAGGCCATTCTTTCTGTCCCTCTTTAGAAATATCTCACTTCATTTGGCAAGTGGTTCTTGGAAATTAGAGATGAGCTTTGTAGGTGATAAAGTTTCAAATTTGTGATTTCTGGGTTTCTAGGCTATAATGGACAATCCCAGTAGAAAAATAGGGTGTGAGGAAGCCTTGGATTCATACCCCCTCTGCCCTCACCCTCTTATCAATGAACGTATTGATTATCATTCTCTTAATCATCTCTTTCTTTAGCTCTCACTAATAGTTTCAGAACAATCTGAAAGAATGCAGAGGTTTCAGGATCATATCAAGATGAAGAACGATGAAATAGACTCCATTCGCATCCAATTGGATAACCTCACCTCATCATGCCATGCTACATGAAAATAGATTTCAGGAAGAAACACAGGTGCGGACTCCACTAAAGAAATACCAATTGATTCCTTGTTTTGTTGAATGACAAAGTATTATAAAATTGTTCTCCTCTATGGCCAATTTTGACAGCTATACAGTTGCAAGCATGCGGCAAGGTGTATGTGTTTGGTAGTCTGTGTGTAGATGTTTTTGAACTTATTAGTATGTCTTCCTCGGATGAAGAATTATATCGCAGAATGCATTGTAAATCTCTTGGTTTTTTGGTTTTGTTTGAGGTGCAAATTTTTAGTAACTCATTGGTTTAAAAAAAACAAAGTATTGCAGTGAAGATTAAGATGTAATATTAGTAACATAATGTTTAAAATATTGAAATAAAATGAGAGTTAAATAAAATAAAATAAAAAGTTAAAACCAATACTACACTATGCACACAATGAATATAATATTGAAATAAGCTACATGATAACTTGGTCCCTGCAAGAGAAGTTAGAAAATACATAGCAAATAGTCAAACTTAATATGACTAAGTATACTCATAAGAAGTGTTTTTCTCAAAAGTTAATTAAAATAAGAAAAACATTATTAACTCTTACCTTTAAAGGATAATTGAACCACCTTAACTAAAAGTAAAAGGAGATTGAAATTTTCTAAAAGGTGAGTTAACAAGAACACTTATCAATTGTTATTAATATATATATATATATATATATATATATATATATATATATATATATATATAATATATATGGGATGGCATGAATATATTTAGATGTTAATGTATAATATTATATCATTGTTGGTACAAGATAATGTTATCCAATTATGACACGTTAATTGTAATGGAAATTTGAAAAAACATAGATCTAATCACTAAAATGAATCATTAGAGGTACTTACACAATGCTTTAGAACATTGTGTAAAAGGATAAAATGTAGACAATTAAATTGTCTTCCTGAATATATAACTTTCATTCATGGAAAATTGGTGTAACTTTTAAAGAATGGTGGTTTTCTAGTTTTCTCATAAACTTAATGCATATCTTCAAGTTGGGCCCATGGTTTGATATGTAAATGATGGAATGTTTTAAAACAAAAGTATATGATTGTAATAACAGATGGATCATGTGCATCATTGTTTTTCCATAATTTTTAATGTTGTTTTTATATTTTATTTTTTAACGAAGAAACATAATGAAACCTTAAAATGACTAGGTCGACCTTTAGGGCCCACTATGAGGGTAACAAATTCCATTTTTTTCTTATTTTTTACTATGAAATATGTTATGTTGTAGCTTTTTCTTGTCAAAAAAGGATACAATTTTTTTTCGAAATTTGCTAATTAATTTCCTAGTCAAATTCTTGGGCATATGCAAATGTCTGTGACGAAATGGTTTTTATACAAGTTTCTGGGTTATTTTTAAATATAATTTTAATTTTTAAATAAATTTCATTTTACAAAAATATAATCTTTATTTTTATAAAAGAATTTATTTAAAATATTAATTTTATGCATTAAAAAGTATTGGGCTTGGGATCCAATCTCCAAGTTAAATAAAAGTCGAATGTCCACCAAGCAATTTACACCAAGTATCAAGCCAAGTCAACCTCAATCTCTAAGTACAAGAACCACATTTGTTACCATGTATTACAAGGGGTCAAAAGTCAAATCAATACAAAGTTTTTTTTTTTACCACTTTTTCCACATGTCTTTATCTCATGTATTGCTTCCCCCCGCAATATCATTGCCATACAATTTACCACCTACTACTCCTCCCCCGCCCCGACAATATGGTTTCCATACCATTTACCATATTGAAATAAATGTGAGGCCAAAAATTTAAAAAATTATAAAGTCTGCATCGAAGGCGATAATGGAGGGAATATTTTTCTAGCTCTATTTTTCTGGAATGAGCTTATGGGTGAAAGCTTGAGGTAAGAGGAGGCTAGGTCACAATTTAAATATATATTTGAGTAGGTAAAATGAGGATACATGTTCCATAAGTATATTATCGATACAGATCATTGAGTTTCAAATGTTATAAAGAAATATTTCCTCCCTGTGGAATAATTTTGTAGAGGTGAAAAAAAAATTTACACAACAGACAAATAAATGTTTTATGCTATAAGGAGGAAGGAATTGTAAAGAGGAAAATGCACGTGATCAAAAAAATTGGATAATTTATTATCCAAAGTTTTTACAGCGTGAAAATGGAGGATTGAAAATATATTTTCATAATTCACCAAACATGGTTGGAGACATGTTTTCAAAACCATGGGAGTAAATGGTTTTCATAGAAAAATGAAAATTATTTATGAAGTTTCATTTATTCATAAGTATACCAAAAGTGGGCAAAACTAAATATGAAAACAATGTAGGAATTTACAGGGTAAGTTCCTCAGATAGAACACCAAAGGACACCGCTCACAAATAGATCACAGATCAATACACCAGTATTCTTGACGTGGTTAAAAGCCTCAAAGAGGGAAACAGTCCACGACCTAAGCCAACGTAGCCACTTCAGGCAATTTATTAATAAAAGAATGAAAATTTACATAAGCTTCTCTCATGAATGGTTACCCTACAAATGACCCTCCATTCTCTTTAAATAGAGATCATGGACCAATCGAGTGTTAAGCCATGGATCAATTATTGGTAATACCAAGGAGAGAATGGACCGTCAGATCACTTCATGTCTAGAACATATTGTGACTGTCAGATTGTACGTTACAAAAGTACATGGTAAAGAAACACACTTTACCTAACTCTACACTAGACCAAGTTATACTTAACTATTTCCTATGTGTCGGAATATCCTAACACACCCCCTTAAGAACAACTTGGGATAGGATTAAAGGATGTAAAAATATGACACAATAGGAGAAGGAAGGAGGCATTAGAGCCTCCCCTCCTTAGTGACAACTACCTGAACTCCAACCATAAATCGAAGTTTAGTAAACTTTGCCTCTGTGAGAGCCTTTGTAAAGATGTCTGCAACTTGATCATCTGTTGAACAATATTGCACTTCAAGAACATGGTCATGAATGAGCTTTCTGATGAAGTGCATGTGCAGTTCAATGTGTTTGTTGCGCTGATGTTGGACTGGAACTTTGCATAGTTGAATGGCATTTTTATTATCACACCAAACTGTAGTCGGATGTTGCTGCTGAAAGCCAAACTCTGACAGGATCGAACGAAGCCACAGGGCTTCCTTACTAGCTTCTATGACACCACGATACTCTGCTTCTGCTGAAGAAAGAGAAATGACACTTTGTTTATTGCAAGCACATTTAATAGGTCTTTAACTAAGAGTGAACACATAACCTGCAGTAGACTTCCGATCATCAGGGTCACCAGCCCAATCGAAATCAGTGAAACCAACCAATAGAGGAGATCATGATTCTGCACTGTAATGAATCCTAAACTGAACTGTACCTCAAACATAATGAAGTATTATTTCAGTTTCTTTCTAATGACTTTCATGTGGGTTTTGCATAAACCTAGTAATAAGGCCAACAACAAAGGAAAGGTTAGGACGAGTATGGGTCAGATACAAAAGTTTTCCTACAAGTTGATGGTATAAGGTAGCATCAACTTCAGGGGAAGTACAAGTGACTGAAAGTTTGGCTCCGAACTAAAAGGGAGAAGGGGTTGGCTTACAGTCTTCCATGTGAAAATGGCATAGAAGATCATAGGAATACTTGGACTAGGAAAGGGAAATACCTTCCTTGGATTGCAAGACTTGAAGACCAAGAAAATAATGCAAATGTCCTAAGTCTATCAATTCTTTTTAAGGATGGACTTCACATGGTTTATAAGGTTGGGATCACTACCAGTAAGGATAAGATCATCAACATAAAGAACAATAATGATAAGAGACTTTCCCACTTTCTTGGTGTAGACAGTATTGTCACAATGACACCTAGAAAAGCCAGTTTCTAAAAGAAAGCTATCCATTTTGGCATACCAAGCCCAAGGGGCTTGCTTGAGACCATAAAGGGATTTCTTAAGCTGACATACAAGGCTGGAGTCTGTTTGTATAAAACCAGTAGGTTGTTCCATATAGATTTCTTCATGCAAGTCCCCATGCAAGAACACAGATTTAACATCCATCTGATGGACTTCCTATTTGAAAGAGGCAGCAAGGGAAAGAACAATGCGGATAGTGTTCATTTTGGAAACAAGGGAGAAGGTTTCAATATAGTCAATTCCTTCAACTTGTGAAGAAACCTTAGCAACAAGATGAGCTTTATGTTTATCAACTTTTCCATCGGGTCCATACTTGGTTCTGTAAACCCATTTGCATCTAACAAGTTTTTGTCCCTTTGGAAGAGGAACAAGATCCCATGTATCATTTACCAATAATGAACGATATTCTTCATTCATAACTGTGTCCCAATCTGGATGGCTTGAAGCTTCTGCAAAGGTCTCAGGATCATAATTCACTGAAGCTTGAGCCAGTAAAGAAGAGGCTCTATCGAACTGAGAATGTGTACGTTGTTGATTTGTAGGATCACCGGCAAGAGAACTTGCTGCATCTCGAGTAGCACGGACACATTCTGGAAGCTGAGGAGCTGAAGGAGGATCCTAAGAAGGTGAGGAAGGATTGTCATCCTCGATGTCATCATTTGAAGAAGAAATATTTTCATAAGTAGAAGCGATAGAGAGAGGTGACACATCTGCCGAACTAGGCTCGTAGGCCGATATATTTTCAGCAAACTTTACATCTCTTCTAATGATAACATTTTTGGACTTAAGTGGAATCAATCTATATCCTTTGACATCTTCAGAATATCCAGCAAAAATACATTTTTCACTCTTAGGTTCTAAAGCTTTATGTTTCTCATCTGGATTATGGGCCCATGCTTCACTTCCAAAAACACGAAAGTGACTTACATTTGGTTTAATTAAACTCCATGCTTCTTTTAGAGTGATATTCTTTAAAATCTTAGTAGGAGTGTGATTTACTATGTAATTTGCACAGTTAATTGCTTCTGCCCAAAAATTAAGACTAAGTCCTTTAGATTGAAGCATACAATTAGCCATTTCCTTTAAGGTGTGATTCTTCCTTTCAGCCACACCATTTTGTTGTGGTGTATATGGAATAGTATGTTGCATTTGAATTCCATTCTCAGTGCAAAAGATGATGAATTTGTTGTTAACATATTCTTCGCCATTATCAGATCTTAGCTTAAGAATTTGATGTCCAGATTATTTTTCAACAAAGGCCTTAAAGGCCAAGAACATGTTAAATACTTCACATGCGTATACCCAAGTACGTCTAGAGAAATCATCAATGAAAGTTAAGAAATACTTGTAGCCAGAGAATGAAACAACTGGAAGTGGACCACATAAATCACTATGCAAAGCTATAAAGGGGTTGAGGCGTGCCAAAAGGGCGTTTTTCAAAACTATCCCGGTGATGTTTTCTGAGTACACATCTGGAACAAACACCATCTCTGTAAGATACCATTGGAAGACATGTCACCATATTTTCTTTACATAGATTCTGAAGGGAGCGATAGTTTAAGTGACCAAATCACTCATGCCAAAGTTTGCTCACTTCATCATTATGAGCAACAAATACTGAGGGGAGATTTGATGACCCAAAGTTGTTAAACTTATACAACCTTGTAGAATCATCAGCAATGACAGTAGCTAAAATCTGTCTAGGATCTCTTAGGTCCTTAATTACAACATCGTGAGGTGAAAATTCAATGATTTTACCTTCACCTGAATGAGTTATCTGATATACAGATAGAAGGTTGCAGGATAAGGTTGGAACACATAATACATCATTAAATTGACCATTGTCTAGATGAACAGTTCCAGTCCCTACAACACTAAGAGATCTATCATCACCAAGATATATATTTTTGGTGTTACAATCATTTAAAGAAGAAAACATGGCTTTGTTTTTGGCCATGTGATAAGAAGCTCTAGAATCAATAAGCCACTCATGAGAGTGAGAAGAAGAAGATACATTTAGTGCATAACCAGACCGAGATGAAAGTGTTATTCCTAAAGATGAAGTTGAAGTTGAAGAGTGCTCCAAATGGATGTTATGCTTCTTCATTACTGCTTCCAAGGCTTCCATCTTCTTAAAGCATTTGGATTCTAAGTGGCCATCTCAATTACAAAAGTGGCAATGTCTTTCAGTCTTCTTCTCTTTGTTTTTATTTGCCCTATCATTTTGTTGAAATGATTTTTCATTTTGAGATTGAAATTGCTTAGGACCCTTGTTTGGTTTAGGACCATTCTTTTTAGGATACTTCTTCTTAGGATTCTTTGAATTTGGTTGTTGTTGGGTGGCTAAGGCTTTCTTAGAAGAGTTTCCAAGATTAAGAAGACCAAGATATAAGAGCTTTTATTGTTCCGTTATTAAAGAATCACAAAAGGCATCAAAAGAGGGGGACTTGTAGTCTTGTCCTTGAGAAATAAAGGCTTCTCTAGTAGAATGGAAGGTGGAAACAAACACAGAGTAGGTTGGTCTCAAATTAGTAAGAATGGAATAGATAAGGCTACCATCTTCTTTCTTAACCTTAACACCTTCCAAGAGAAGTCTAAGGGTCTTGAACTTGGACAAAAAATATTCAATGGAAGAAAAATTATTGGGGTCCAATGTAAGCAACTCATTTTTGAGTTGATGGGCTCTAATTTCATTTTTAATTTCAAAAACTTTAGTGAGTTGTTCCATTGCTTCATTAGGAGTATCAAGTTCTGCGATATGGAATCTAAGGTCTAGAGAGATAGACATCCCTATCAACTCACGTGCTTGATCTTGCCTATTTTCCCATTTGGATGCCTTATCTTCATCTTGAGGTTTGATTTCTTGGCCTGAGGCTATTCTGTAAAGACCTCTACTTCTAAGTAAATCCACAATGTAGGACCACCATTGGAAGTCGTTGGTGCTATCAAGAATAAATTGGCATGGAATTTACATTTTAACACAAACTGAAGCTATAGATACTGAAACTAAGTGTTCCAAGGGAAAGATCTTGAAAAATTAGGCTGATTAAAAAAAAATAGCTCTGAAAATGGCTTCCGGATGAAGAAGTTATGGCTTTTTGAAGAAAAGTTATTGAAGATGCTGACGAAGTGCATGAATGTGCGGAAATAAATGATAATGTTATATTTAAAAAAAATCCCCCACCCCCCTCGCCCCTTTCCAAACTTAATCTAATTAGTTCACTTAAAAAAAATATGTGACTCACTTTTATAAATAAGTGAAAGTCATTTTTACAATGGTACTTTATAAGCTACCCACTAAATTGTAACTTAAATAAAAGAACATATCATGATCGTCATTGTAAGTTACAGAAGTAAATAGTAAAGAAACACACTTTACCTAACTCTACACTAGACCAAGTTATACTTAACTATTTCCTATGTGTCGGAATATCCTAACAAACAATGGATGGTTTGGGTAAATTTTTGTAAATTTCATTTATGAAATTCATAAAAAAAATAAATGCTACAATGGAGAATTATTACAAGACATGGTTTTCAAAACCGTTGATGGTTTTACAAAGCAAATATTATTGAAGGAAATATTAAGGGATTTGATTTATGAAATTCATGAAGAAAAAAACAGTTTTACAAGTCAAAATAAGACATGTTTTTCTATTGAAGAAATGGTTTTTCAAGACCACAAGCATGAATTATTTTTATGGAAATATGGAAATATGATTTTATAGATTTTCGGGAAATATTTTATTCCAAATATCTTATTCCCAAAAATTTAAAATTGATGTTTTTGAAAATTAAAGAGTGGATAAGACTTTGACCCTTTGACTAAAAAACCTAGAAGCATCGTAGAAACTGCGCTGCTCTGTACCCTAGCCACGCCGTCTGAAGCGACTCCCCCTCACACGATCTCCCCCATGGAGCCTGGAGGTGGCCCTACGGCCCCTCCTCCCTTTCCTCTGGAGCTCGAAGCTTTCAAAGCTCTAGTAGCTGCTGCAGAGAAACGCCATGCCTTAGGCCCGCAACAAAAGTTTGTAAAAAAACTGGACAGTATCCCCACGGTGACCTTTCCAGTGGAAGAAACCTGTAGATCAACGTTGAATCTCGCAGAAAGAGGCCTCATTGGCCAGTTTACCGGATTGTGGCCATCCTCGAGAGTAGTCGAAGAATGGGTCAAAAGAAATTGGCTACCACTGGTTAACGAAGGAATAAAGAGTCATTTCGTAGGCAAAGGGTTCTTCGTCTTCTTGTTTGAAAATACAGAGGACATAAGCCTGATCTTTAGAAATGGGCCATACTTCATGGGCCCTCAAGACCTCTACCTGAACAAATGGTCTCCAGATTTCGACCCAGCACAAGATGTGCCCAAGGCTGTTCCTGTCTAGGTGCGCCTCCCGCATCTTCCTCTTCGTTGCTGGAGCCAAAACTCACTTCAATCCATCGGTAATGCTCTAGGGAGATACATAGATCAGGCCCCAAGGAAGGATCAATTCTCCTGCGCTCGGATCTGCATGGAGGTTGACCTGGAAATAGGATTACCAGAAGAAATACAGCTATCGGTGGCAAACTGGACACACATCCAAGAGCTTGACTACGAACAGCTTCCTTTCAAGTGCCGACACTGCCATGAGTACGGGCACTTCGCAAGATACTGCAAAAAGAGAAATGAGGAGACAACAGAGAAGGAAAAGGGAGAGCAATGGAAACAGGCAAAGAAATCTACAAACAGCAGACAGAGCAACAAAAATAAGGCCAAAGAGACAGAGAATAAAGCAGGTAATGGAAGTACAAGCAATCAAAACACCAGAAGCAGAGACACAAACAGCAATGAGGGGGACAAAAACCCCTTTGAAATTCTCACGCCGCCTTCAGATCCTCCAGAGGCAGAGAAAGAAGATCCACCTCAGCTGGAGAATAACGACACCATAGATCCAGGTAATAACTCAATCCCTACCCCAAGCAATATTTCCTCCCCTTCCTACGCAGATATTATCAAACAAAAGAAGAAAACCCCAGAGAACATGGGCTCATCAGATGATGAAACATTTGAAAGGCTAGCAAAAAAGGTTGGACGAGGAACAAACAGGGAAACTAGAGAAGAGGAGTCAGAAAGACAAAAAACCCTCGGCAATCAAGCCACCATAGAAATGACATTTGGGAGAAATACCAGGCCTAGGGCCTCCAAAGGAGGAGGGCCTACCCCTATAAGTGGTAAATGATGCAGCTGATCTCTTGGAACTGCAGGGGTTTGGGGAATCCCATAAAAGCAGAAGCCATAAAAGATCTTTTGAAAATGGAACCCACAGACATCCTCATGCTCCAAGAAACAAAAGTAGAAGGGGAGATCCTTCTAAGCACCTGTAACACCAAATGGAAATTTGACTCTGGAAAGGTTGTGAGTGCAAGAGGCACGGCAGGAGGAATAGGAACATTCTGGGCAAAAAACTCCTTCTCTCTAGAAAGATCATTCGAGACCCAGCATTGGATATTTACAGAACTACGGCATATAGCAAGCAATCTCAGCATAGCCTTGTTTAATATGTATGTTCCTGTGCACTACGAGGAAAAGAGAGAGTGCTGGAAGACACTATCAGAGTTTCTAGACCACAACAATCCCAGGAACATAATAATAGGAGGTGACCTGAATATAATTCTTGACCCTAAAGAGAAGAGAGGAGGGACTTACTCAAGAGACCCTTTTCTTACCACAGTGGAGAACATAATATTACAGAGGGATTTAGTAGATTTCAAGCCGGTTAAAGGAAAATACACATGGACCAATAATAGAACAGGAGAAAATCATATTTCAACAAGGTTGGATAGATTCCTTGTCAGCAGCTCTATAATGATGGGAAAAAGAATAGTCATTAATAAGATCCTTCAGGGAAAATTTTAAGAACCCCCCTAAATTTATAAATATAATAAATGGGCGAATCTCCATGGCATATAGGAAAAATGGAAGGCGATTTTATCAATAATATAATATGTATATATAATTTTTTGGGGAATCTCTCACTAGGCATGGCAAATATTTTACTCAATTATAAAATCTTGTAAGATCTTGGTGAGTCTTTCACTAAATAATAAAACTTTGTGAAGTCCTAGTGAATCTTAACATAGGCTACATGCTGGTTTAATTCCCCCATTTAAATAGGCTAATACCATGGGTCAATACCATGTGCCATTTTGGTGAATACCATGGGTCAATACCATGTGCCATTTTGGTGAATACCATGGGTCAATACCATGTGCCATTTTGGTGAATACCATGGGTCAATACCATGTGCCATTTTTATTTTTATTAATTCTAATATTAGGGTTAATAATGGTTTTTTGCATGGTATTAATAACAATCTAGTCCATGGTATTTGTCCCATAGTATTTTGGCCATAGGTTTCACCTAAATATAACCCATTTTTTGAGTGTTCGTAAATATAAGGTGACTTATGGAGTAAATATAAAAAAATGTTCTATTTGTTTACCATACCTCTCGTTTATTTATATTTTTATTAATTTACCATACCTCTTTTACAAATATGGTATTTGGCCCATAGGATTCACTTAAATAAAACCTCTTTCTTGAGTCTTCATAAATAGAACAAGGGTGATGGACTAAATATAAAAAGAGGTTTTATTTATTTACGATACGTCTAGTTTATTTATATTTATTTATTTACCATACCTTTTGAGTAAGTATAAAAAGATGTTTTATTTATTTACCATACCTCCACTTTACTTATATTTTTATTTGTTTACACCCTTACATGTATATAAGGTGACTTATGGAGTAAATATAAAAAATGTTATATTTATTTACCATACCTCTCATTTATTTATATTTTTATTAATTTACCATACCTCTTTTATAAATATGGTATTTGGCCCATAGGATTCACTTAAATAAAACCTATTCTTGAAAATGGGCGAATGGATTCACTTAAATAAAACCTATTCTTGAAAATGGGCGAATGGAAGGTTGTAAGTCCTAATTTCAAGGGCTAAATTTACCTTTTTTACCCTCTCCCTTAAAATAAAGTGGGCTATTTGAGGTGATTTGTAAAAATGTACTATGATACAAAATATTCGCCCACTAAAAAATTAAAACCCCTTAATTTCGCCAAAGGGCGAACATTCGCCCCTAAAATTATCCTTGAGATCCTTCCAAAGCTCAGCTCGGATCACAAACCTGTCCTCCTCTGCCTGAAAGATGAAGAGGATTTAGGACCCCTCCCCTTTCACTTCAGTCCTCTCTAGGCGGAAAGAGAAGGATTAATGGAAATAGTCCAAGCAGCATGGAGTACAGAAGTCTCAGGTTCCCCAAGCTATGTCTGGGAGCAAAAAATTAAAAATACAAAAAAGGCTCTTAAAGAGTGGATAAAGAAACCTTTGAAGACTCCCATCAGTCAGAGGAAAGAGGTTGTCACACAGCTGGAAGAAATTCAATTTGATATGGAAGAGAAAGACATCCATTCCACGGACTTAGATCAAGAAAAAATTGCACAAAGGAAAACATATTGTTCTTTTAGAAATGAGGAAGAGTACTGGCGCCTAAAGTCTTGAAGTCTGTGGCTTAAAGCTGGGGACAAAAATACCACATATTTCCATAAACAGTTCAGGGCTCGACTCAGCCGAAACCACATAGCAGAAATCACCTTATCTAACGGACAGGTTTGCAAAGGATTCGCCCAAATTAAGGAAGTTGTTGTAAACCATTTCCAAACTCTACTTACAGCAGAAAAAGAGGGGAGTGAGGAAGATACACAAGAGTTCCTTGCTAACATTCCAAAGCTAATTAGTACGGAGGATAATGAAAACCTCATGAGCTCAGTAACGGAAGAAGAAGTATCCAACATTGTGTGGTCTATGGAGCCTGACAAAGCGCCAGGACCCGATGGTTTTACAATTCATTTCTATAGAATCTGCTGGGCATTAATCAAAACTGACCTCCTTAGAATGATACATGGATTCATGAGAAAGGCAAGGATCGGGGGCAGAATTAACTCAACCTTTCTTGCCTTAATTCCTAAGGAGACAAATCCAAGATCTTTTGATAGGTACAGGCCGATATCTCTATGCAATGTGTCCTACAAGATAGTGTCCAAACTTCTGGCGAATAGAATCAAGCCTCTCTTGCAAAAGCTCATTTCTCCAGCTCAGGGGGGATTTGTGAAAGGAAGACACATTCTGGATAATGTTATTCAAGTCCAAGAAGCTTTGCACTCGAGCCACTCACGCAAAGAACAAGGTATGCTTATAAAACTGGACATGTGTAATGCTTTTGATAGAGTTAATCGCTCTTTTTTGTACAGGGTCCTTACAGCCTTTGGTTTCAATCAAGAGTTTATAAATCTAATCAAAGCATGCCTAGAAAAGATCTGGATAGCCCCAATGATAAACGGTAGACCAGCAGATTTCTTCTTAGCCACCAGGGGACTGAGGCAGGGCTGCTCTTTGTCACCATTTCTTTACATACTGATGGCAGACTCTCTGAGCAGAAAACTAACTTTGGAAAAACAAAATGGTAACCTCCCTGGAATCAGGATCGTGAAGGAATTCGATCCAATGAACCATGCGTTGTTTGCTGATGACTCACTGTTGCTTGGGGGCGCATCACCACGAATTGCGAACTCCTTCAAAAACATTCTCAAAAAGTTCTGCAGCATCTCTGGAGCGTTAATCAGCGAAAGGAAAAGTGTTGTCTATGGGTGGAACACAGATCAGCAGACTATCAACAGAATTGCCAGCGACCTGGGCTTCAATGGATACGCAGATTGGGACAAATTTAAATATCTGGGTCTCCCAATAACAACGGGATCCAACAAGAATCAACTGTGGGAAGAGGTGATTTCCAAATTTAAGAAAAAGATTGCAAGTTGGGGGGGTTATTGGCTCACCACAGGAGGCAAACTCACACTCATTAGAGCTGTACTCTCGGCACTACCAACGTTCCAGGCCTCCTTAATGTTAGCTCCAAAGCAAATCCCAGACCAGATCTCCAGTCTTATGCGAAATTTCCTGTGGAATGGAGGGCGAGGAAATGACAATGGATTTCATTTAATAAATTGGGAAACAGTGAAAAGACCTATGGAGGAAGGAGGCCTCCAAATACGAGACCATCTCCTTGCAAACATAGTACTGGGATGCAAATTACTGTGGCAAATGCTTGAAGAGCCCAGTCACCCTATCAGTGTGATATTAAAACACAAATATTTCAAACAATAGCCAATCAGAACCTTCATTCCGGAGAAAGCCCCTAAAGGAACGCAAGCCTGGAAGTTATGCAGCAAAGGTATCGAATTCTTCAAAGCTCACCTGTACAAAATTCCTGGGAACGGCAAAAACACTATGTTATGGAAAGACAGAGTCATGGGACACCCTCCCCTCAAAGAAAACAGTGAAATCGCAGCGTTAAGATTATGGCTACAGTCAAAAGGAATCCATAAGATCGAAGACATAGCTGGTTGGGATAACAGAGGAGAGTGGCAACGCTAGAATTTCCGCAAGGCTCCAACGCAACTCGCCACTCAGCTTCAAGTTCTTAAAAAGGCGATTACAGACTTCGCTCCAGTACATAGAGACGAAGAAGACACCTGGGGATGGGGGAAGACGGGTGTGTACACAGCAAGGCAAGGATATCTACAAATGCAAAGCAAAAAGAACTCGCCTCATCCGAAAGAAGTATGGAAGCAGGTATGGGACAGTTTTAGCATTCCTAAGATCATTTTTTTCTTTTGGACTCTGTTCCATAACAAAATCTTGACTGGAGAAAACCTGAGCAAGAGAAACATAGCAGGCCCCCATCGATGTGTTCTATGCAAAAATGCTATGGAAATCACAGATCATTTGTTTATTAATTGTGAGTATGCCAAGAAGGTCTGGATTAATTTTCTGACTGGACTAAATGTGAGACTCCCAGCTCACTGTACGATTGCAGAAATGTTTACCACTTGGAAAGCCAGTTACCCACACAACATTGCTGGCAAATCTCTATGGTACAAGATATGGGTTGCTGCTCCAAAATATGTATGCTGGAAGCTCTGGCTTGCCCGGAACGAAACTATCTTCAACCAAAATGAAATATCAGCAGAAAAAGTGGCAGAACAGGCAAAGAAACTCCTTCTTGAAACCCTGAATTATGATTCAGTCAAAGATGACAATTCCCTTCGAACAGAGGAAAAGGCCTAGCTGGACGGTTTCTCATTCATTATCATACATTCAGCAATCACTTAGCCAACCCACAAGGAAAGATGGCAGATCCGAGAACCCGAGGATAGATTTCAGCAGTGGTGGAAATCCCAGGGCGAGTGCACTATCTTCTTTGACGGCGCTTCAAAAGGTAATCCAAGCAAATCAGGAGCAGGAGGGGTAATTTACTATCCGAATGGAGAAAAAGAAGATTTCAGTTGGGGCCTAGGAACGAAAACCAACAACCAGGCAGAAGCTCTTGGTCTCTTAAAAGCTTGTCAATTAGCCAGAAAAGAAAGCCAAAGAGAAATCATCATTTTTGGAGACTCAGAATTTCTTATAAAGGCATTAATAAGTAAGGAATGGTTGAAGGATCCCCTATTAAATAAACAGCTCTCAAGAGTGAACAGAATTTTGAAGGACTTCTCCTCGGTGCAAACATTTCATATTCTCAGAGATTTAAACAAGGAGGCGGACAGATTGGCAAATACAGGCTGCACTCAGCAAAGTGGAATGATCAGCATAAACGCAGGCGCTTTGAAAATGGCAATCATCCCTTAACTGGGAGAGGTGCCCATGTAAACCCATGAATTGTAATTTGGTTGATTAGGCTCTGCCCAACCTGGAATTCTCAATAAAGCACAACCGTTTCAGTTAAAAAAAATAAAAAATTAAAGAGTGGATATTTTTGCAAGTATTAGAGAGGTCCATAAAGTACATTGGTTTATTAAACTTAAATATATTTACTAGAAATATGGTACCTCCTAATCAAGTTGAGTTTATGCTTGGGAACTTTTACAGAATTATTTCTAGAACATGATAAATTTTCTTTTAAATTTATCCCAAAAAATGACAACATGAAAGGTGAAGGTTTTGAAAATTACATTTCAAACAGCTAGAAAATAAAGTTAAAGACAATTGGAGAACAGGTGGTAGAATTGACCAGGATTAAAAGGAAGATAACAAAGTTTTAGGGAGAAGCTCCAACAACCTCCAGATTCCAAGGAAAAAGATCAACAGGAAGAATATGAAGGCATATTTGTGACAAAAAATGAGCAACCAATTTCAAGAATAAAGGCAATCAATCAGCAATTAGTAAGCTGATTCCCATATTTGGAGGCAAAATACTTTCAATCAGCTCTAGATTACCTGCAATTATTTAGAGATTATTGTTATTTATAGTGAATTGTTCATATTTTTATTCCAGAAATCTATTCACACTTAGCTTGATGTAATGCTTTGTATATTATTTGATTTTCATTGTAAAATAGTTGCCTTTTGATGCCAAAACCTTGCCTTTTTGTAAGACTTCTATTGCGGAATTTTTAATTAAAGTATTTTGGCTTTAGTTTCTTAACAGAATTTGTTTCTCATGTATGTCTTTCCCTATGATTTCATAATATGTTTCTGCATATGTTCAAGGTAACATAGGAGCTAGGGCAAGGCTAGGTTTGGGTACCAACCTCCGTGACATTCCACTGCAAAGTTATCATCGTTATGGAGACTAGCTAATTGAACAGTCTGTTTAAAATAGTTCCTCTGCATCATTTAATTGTTGCCTTCTGTCATCTCTTGAATGTATATGTATTTGGTTGTAGAAGTCTTTTATACACATCTATTAAATCTGATTGATTGAGTATTCATTATGGATACTTAATTCTCTAATTTCTCTTATAATCCTCTACCAAACTCTTGAAACTTATGTTATTTTGTCATAACTAGAAATTGGAACTTTGATAAAACCTTAGCACGAGAGGACTTTATTTTTGGGCAGAGATTGGATACTCATCAGCAACCACTTATACAAATCATAGATCTGGATGTTCTGCTTCATAGGTTGTTGTCCAGTGACAATGAACAATGTTAAAAAGAAGCCTTGTAACACTTGAGGGAGCCCCCATGGTTCGAGGGCCGGCTTAAACCTAAAGTTTGGTCGAGTTGGTTTCTTGGCACAGTTTCGCAGCCAAGAATTGCCTTCGCAAAACATATATACCATGTTCTAATGTAGATTATTTTTCAATTTCAAAATAAGTTAACAAATCAAAAGTTACATCTAAAATAAAAGACCTATATGTTTTTGTATAAATTTGATATATGTCCAAAAAAAAATTAAAATAACAATTAATTTATGAAAAAAAAAAAAAAAAAAAAAAAAAAATATATATATATATATATATATATATATATATTTAAAATTTCCACATAGATCTATATAAATATGTTCAATGTCATTAGAAATGAATGCGTAGAGCATATACAAAATCATTTTTGAAACCAATGAACACTTATGCAGAATCGTGGTTGAAAATTAGGAAGTTGTAAAAATGGACTTTTAAAATTTTTTCAATTATATAAACCAAATTAAGAGGTTCGTTAATTTGAACTTAAAACCGAAGCAGCCACCACATCCACCATGTTATTGAAAAAAGTGTTCATGGCAGTTATTTTTTGAAATTAATAACGTGGAACATGAACACATTCTATAACATGAATAATCTCTTTCACACACATTGTAGAACACACACACACATTCTATAGCATGAACACACTCTTTTTCCATCTTCCTTCTCTCTCTCTATCTCTCTTCTTATCCCCTCTCACTTTGCCTGCCTCCCTCTTCATCCTTTCCTCTCTTCTTCTCTGTTTGTCTCTCTATGCTTATGTCCCCCTCCTGTATCATTCTCTCTCTCTTCCATTTGCTAATCCTCCCTATCTCCCTATCCCCACACTCCTCTCTCTCTCTCTCCCTTTCTTCTCTTTCTCTCTCCCTGTATCTCCCTCTTTATATTCCCCTTTCCCTATTTCCTCCCCCTCCTCTCTCTCTCTCTCTCTCTCTCTCTCTCTCTCTCTCTCTCTCCCTTTCTTCCCCCATCTCTCTTCCTTTCTCCCCTCTCTACCTCCATCCATCCCCCATCTTCATCAGTTTCTGTCTATGTGCTTATGTCTCCATCCTATATCCCTCTCTCTTCCTTTTTCTAAGCACCCTGGTCTCTCTCCCTAGCTCCCCCACTCCCTCTCTCTATCCCTATATCCCTTTCTCTCTCTCTCTCTCTCCCCCTTTCTCTCTCTCTCTCTCTCTCTCTCTCTCTCTCGCTTCCTTCCCCCATCTCTTTTTCTCTCTTTGTCTTCCTTCCCCCACCTCTCTCTCTCTCTCTCTTAGTGTCTATGTCTCTCTTCCCCATTCCCCACATATGTCTCCCTCCTATATCCCTCTTTTATCTCTCTCCTTGTCTCTCCCCCTATGTATGGTTCCCTTCTATATCCATCTCTTTAATTCTCTCTTTCTCTCCCTATATGTTTTTTCCTACATACATCTCTCTCTCTCCTCCCCCCTCTCTTTTTCCATCTCCCTTTCTCTCTACTTATCTCTTTCTCCCTCCCTTTCCCATCTCCTTTGTCTCTCTCCCTCCTTTCCCCCTCTCCATACCTTCCTATCTATCCCTCTCCCTTTTTCTCTCTCTCCCCCTATGTATCCCCCTACATCCCATTCTCTATCTAGTTCCCTAAGCATCCCTTCTATGTGTCTCTTGTTCTCTCTCTCTCATTAACTCTCTCCAATCCCTCTCCCCCACCCTTCTCTCTCCATGTGTCAGTATCTTATATCCCTCTATCCCTCTTTCTCACTCTCTCCATATATATGTCTCTTATATCCCTCTCCCATATCTCCATCTCTCCGTCCCTCCCTTCCCTCATCTCTCTCTTTTTATCTATCTTCCTTCCCCCATTTATATCTCTCACACACATGTCTTCCACCTATATCCCTCTCTTTCTCTCCGCCACCCCCCTCATATGCCTCTCTTTCCCTATTCTCTCATCTCTCTCTTCCGTTCCCCAATTATCGGCCATTAATTAATGTTGTTAACCAACACGAGACTACTTAGTATTAATTTCAATGAGAGTCAAGATTCCCAAGAACATCTTACTAGGTATCAATAAATGAGGTGCATTCGAGTCACCTAGAATATCTAACAAATAGTGGAAATTAATGTATTCCCACTATTCATTGGTGAGAGAACTTCCATTAAGGCATGAAAGCCTGAAGGTACTAAAAACGCCTCTATTCTCAATCTCAAATGATGTGTTGAAGTTGATGGGTCAATAATTTTTAGAAGTTGGGCCTTAAGGAATCCCACGTTAGTCAATTCAAGCATAAAACCAAAAATATTTTGAAGAGCCATAATAAGATATTGGAACCCATTAGAGAAATTTTGAGGTCTAAAATATGCCTCAAAACAAAAAAATACAACCAAAATCAACTTTATAAGAACCAATAGGATTCAATATGATGATGTCAAATATGGGGGATGATTCACCATTTTTTGAGTAAAAAAGTGAAAAGATTAAAAAACAAAAAAGATAAGAAAAAAATATTTTTTCAACTCGTATTTTCAACTTATATCCCTACAATTTTACTCAACTTTTGAGCAGGAGCACTTGCTCGATGCAAAATGTAATTCTACATCGAAGAAGTATCCATGTTGCATACTTTTGATAGACCCTACCACACGAAAAATGAGAAATACATGAAAAACGTGATTGCAATCATATTTTTCATGTATTTCTCATTTTTCATGTGGAAGGGTCCATCAAAAGTATGCAACATGGGTACTCCTTAGATGAGGAATTAAATTCTGCATCCAACGAGTGCTCTTGCTTGAAATTTGAGTAAAACTGTAGGGAGACAAATTGAATATATGAAGTTGAAAAAGTAGTTTTTTTCCTTTTTCCTTGTAAAATTTGATGGTGTAATCTATTCTTATTTTATTATTTGCACTATTATTCTATAATATTCCTTAGGAGGCCCGTTTTAGACCTCAAAATTTCTCTAATGAATATGAACTTAGAAAACTTATTGTGAGTCATGCTCACCAAGAAGCCTAGTTTTTAAGCAAGACTTATGTCTAGTTGTGTTAGTTACTTGGTTTTCACAACTAGAATTTATTTTTATCTTTTATTATTTTATTTATTTCTTTATTCTACCCTACTCTACTTGAAAAAGAGGATTCATTTCAAGTATAAGAGTATTTCCAGTGAAGCCATGTGTGTAATAGGAGTACAAATATGTTCATATTCATATTTGAAATATATATTTTGATAGATACTAGAATATGAGGAACTAACTGCTTTGATTTCTATGGTGCCAAGAAATTTTGAAGAATTGAGTGTTGGAGCCTAATGTTTGTCTTCAACCAAGATTTAATGCAATCTTTTTTTCCTTGATTCCTTGTTCAATGTCTTATGTTACCATGCCATGCAGGTCTTCTGAGATACGGTACTTGTGCATAAAATCTGGTGGTAAGCATGCAAACTTAGGTTCCACCATTTTCTCTCCATCAATTAGTATTCATGATTCTTGAACCTCTTTTACAAATTTGCTTGGAAGGCCTTTTAGATCTTCTTTATGTATTTGTTCATGGTTTTTTTGTTCTTCTCAAAAAGCATATATGTCTCTATCTTTGACATTGGAACAAAGGTTTAAGAAAATTCTTGTAGTGATGATCCCTTCTTTGCTCAAAAAATTCATGAACATATTCTTCTAGTTGTTGGTGGATAGTTCCTATGTTGCACATGGATTAGTGGTTGGAGGGGTTTTTTTTAGTAGTTTGGGTTTTTTTTTGTGTCTCTCTAATCATAAAAACGCATATATAAACATTTCTAAAACTAAATATAATTATAAAATACCAATATAAACATGATTTGGGCTTGCGAGGAATCACTAAAGTGAATGTGCAGGTTCTTACCTCTCGTCTTACTGCCTCCACTCCTCCAAATCCCAAATGTTTCAATTGTGAAAAACTAAAATGAAAATATTTAAGAAAATTCTAAATATAACTCAACTCAAAATTTCCTTCCTCGACAACGATGCCAAAAATGCCAGGCTAATTTAAACACCTAAACTAGGACATGATATTTATATCAATCTAGTGTTCATAAACTTGGAAACGCACTACAGTATGTTGAGAGTTGGGCTAGACTCAATCGTCATGACTGAGTTCCTAACCTAATGAAGGGAGCACAAAAAGAAACTTCTTACTATATCACACAAGCTTATATTCATGGAAATCACACTAACTTGACTTAAGAACACTTTGGATTTGGCATTTACTAAGATTTCTCACACAAATCAAAGTTCTATATGAAATCATTTTCATCATATCAAACTTTCACTCAAATGTTGAGAAATGAAAATGGTCAAAAGGGGTTTTCAATCCAAATGATTTATTAATGCACTAGGACCTTTCTTGTCGTTAAAGGCAAGCAAACACTCTAGTAATATTTTAGTAAACTCAATAAATTTCGACCTAATACTAGTTAAAAGGTTGAGAATGCACTATGGCCTTCCTCATTTATGAGAGTGAAGATGAGAAGTCACTCATATTCTTCTACTCATCCCTTTAGCTAGCATGTTCTCCAACCATTAGTCTATTCTAAGAAAATAATAAATAAAAGCAAGGAACTATGGTGTTTGATAGATTCAGGATAAAAAGGAAATTTTCTCAACAGGTTGGGGCCCTCCTAGCAAGTTAGTGAATGGCACTTCTGATGCCTTGGTTACTTTGGCCAATCAGGTTGATCCTTCATGTAACACTAATTTGTGATAAATAAGACCTATAAACACACCTTAAGCCTACAACAAGAAACACATTTTACTAATGCGATAATGAATGAGTATGGATGTTATGCAATGTAGGGGAATGTGGCATATAATGACTAGATTTAACTTATGTTAATGAACAAATGATATAAATACACTAAAACAACATTCAAAACTTTAGAGAATAGGTAATATGAACACAAAATTATCAATGATGAATACTTATAAACATGGGTTCCAAAACTAGCTTTTAGAGCTTATCTACGTTATGTCTAAGAAGCTAGTTGCATAAATAGTTTTGAATTTGAATGTACAAGATCCAATAAGTGAATATAAACTTGGAAAGCATAATGAAAAACAACATGAAACAATAAGTATTTACTAGGATGATGCACAACAAGGATAGAGTGTACTAGCATGAGTAATGGGGGCCTCCATAGCTCAAGCAAGCACACTTAACTTATACCAGAGGTTGAAACTTCAAAAGCACTCCAAAAACTGATCAAAGTGACTAATAACGGGTTTGAAATCCAAATCCAAGCTCTCAAGTTGAAACATGAGTTTTCAAACTAATAACATATATTAAGAAGCCAAGTTTTCTTGCCTTTATATGTAAATTTTTTAATAAATCCAAAAATCTTGTTCCATATTAACTACAACCAATTATAAGAGTATTATCAGATCCATTTGACCTTGTTGGCCACTTAGATCATGGATCCATTCTCCAAAACTCGGATTTGGATTTTTTTGGAAAATCTTGTTATGTTTTTGTTGCCAAAGTGCATGTGTTGGTTGGGAATCTCGAGGCAGCTTCAGCCCAAACAAATAGGTATTTCACCATTAGGATGCCTAAGAGAAAAAACCATGTCTTCATTTTTACCCAACTCACCTGCAAATATGAGAATGAACAATCATTTACGAATTTCGTAAAAAATTGCAAATTTCTTTTACAATGAATTTAATTACATTAAATTTTAAAAATTAAAAATTCGATAAAAATACCTTGGGAAAGTGTTGATTAGCAAAATATGGGAAAATATTGTCATAAATGAAAGAAATAAGTATTTTAAAGGCTAATGGAGTAAAAAATCTTAACAAAAATTATGTCATAAAAGAGGACTGACACGTAGTTTTTCGAGAAAAAACCCGAGAATCCAAAAAAAATGAAAAAGTGGATTTAATGAAAAACATAGATATGCATGCTAGTGCAA
This sequence comes from Pinus tabuliformis, assembly GCA_031772625.1. Taxonomy (NCBI): domain Eukaryota; kingdom Viridiplantae; phylum Streptophyta; class Pinopsida; order Pinales; family Pinaceae; genus Pinus; species Pinus tabuliformis. Next base: position 1,284,404,329 of record CM062819.1, read on the forward strand.
CAAAAGTTATGGAAGTCATGTAGAGTCCACATGAGTAATATCGAAACCTGAGGGTAGACAAGTGTTGACATGGTATGATGATGTGGCACATAAAGGCAGGTTTTAGGTTATGTGGCATGTTGATGTGTTTCCAACATGGCATGTCGACGTGATGAGATGACATGGTGTGGTGTATGAAGAAATTCACATTGTGGTGGGTTGGTACTATGTGGCAAGGGTGATGTGGAATCTAGAAATCTGAAGTTTTGAGAAATTATACATTTTGGGTTTTTCTAAATCCAAATGGATTGAGATAAATCTAAAAAAGGTTAAAAAACAAATATCTAAATGAACGAGAGTTTGAACCATGTTAACTAATTATGATAGAGCATGGTGACCTAGATTAAAGTGAAATAATGGTGTTGAGGTGGAGGCCATATGGGATTAAATGTTGCAAAGTCATGAATGGAAAAAGTTCTAAACAATAGAGATATGAAAAATATAGATTTTATTTTAAGTGGGATTTTTAGTTTTTCTCGAATATGGATGCCATTGTTGAACATAGCAGGAAAAAGGAAAACCCTAAATCCACATGGATTTAGAAATTTTGAAAAAATTGGATGAGTCTAGAGGTCCGGAGATCCAAAAAATTGTTATAATAGGGATTTTTGGAAATCTGAATCCAAATGTGAGCATTAGGCTAACATGCCTTTTTAGGGTGTGGCCCTATATAGTTTTGACACATTGGAAAAGAGTACCATGTATAACCATGTGTAGATAATGTTTCCTTGTATGATGGGGAAACAAAGGAAAAAAATACTATCGTTTGGCAATGATGTTGACATGGGGCTTGGGAGGGAAAATCTTCAAATGGGCATAACTTTGTGCCCAGAGCTCAGACTTCGATGAAATTTATATTACCTGAAAGCTCTCATTGAATAGAAGAAAATGATGACCTCATAAATTAGTTTTAGTGTAGGTAAAGGAAAAGGAATTTTGATTATTCCATCTCCATAAAGTTAGCTTGAAGGTCAGTTCTAAACACCCCATTCTTTTAAAATAGTCTTGAAGGACCCAGTGTCTTTACATACTTATGTTGGATGTGTAATTGGAGAGTAGAGGTAACATCAACATAATGACTCCCTTCTCACTTAATGAAATAATAATTTCCCCACACTCGCATTCACCATTTATGATGTTAAACGATTACCTCACACTAACAATAATAATCAAGAACCAGTGATAATTGATTTTAATTAATTTTAAATTTACCGCTTATAGATAAGATCTAACCAACCCATATGAACCATGACAATCCATTGAACAACCATAGAATCTTCCTTACTATTGTTTCTAAACCTTCAATGACTTAATGTTATGTTTTATTCTTAGCTTTCCATCCTAGGTTGGTATGCCAAAAGGTTAAATTTAATGTAGAGGAAAATTTTATTTTGTCACCAATGCAATTTCAGCTTTGGCTAATGTTCAAATGGCCACAATTATATATATATATATATATATATATATATATATACGTAAATTTATTATTTATTATAAAATAAATAAATTAATATAAAATAATAATAAAACTTAAATTTCTTCTTATATTAATAATAGAAATAAAATATAAAATAATAATAACATTACTTCTCTTTTAAAGAAATATTTGTACATCTCAAAAGACTAGGGTTTTAGAGGCAGACCTTTGTGCGAAAAGGGGATTTATTCATATATCCATCAGATCCATGGTTGTTGGAACCTTATGTGAAGCATGCCCTACTGGTGAGGTGCAAAGAGGCAGGCTCTTAGGTAGGGCAGTTAGTAGATTGATCTCCCTCGAGGTACCAAATTAATTTGAAATGTTATCAGATATACAAGCCAACAAGTTAAGAAAACTAGATCAAACCCTAGGCCATTTGAAGGATCCTAAATGGAAGCAGTTCATTAAAAGCTTTAAGGGATTTATGAAAATATTCTACAATCATAGGGATGTTAAAAGTTTAGCTAATATTTTCACGGTCATGGTATGGACTATGAAGGCAGTAAGGTTTGATCTTATAATAGATGTTGCAATCCCCAAAATTCTGATTTGGAAAAGGAGAAATTTGGCGTCGTTTCCTTCACTTAATATGCTTAAAACGTGACAATCTAGATCTAGAAACATGAAGGATTCTTGCCCCCTCCAAAGTGATGTAATCGTTCCCCATTTCTCAAGTTTTTCAGTCTTCACAAGGCCGATCTCAGGGGTTACCCTTTGTATACAGGTGAAAGTTTTTGACCTTGTCTCTACACTTGCGGCCAGAATTCAAGATCAGATAGGAATCCTTTCCATCTTAATGTAACTTCTACATGGGGGCGGGTAGATTCAAGAAGGGAATTCACTTAAAAATTACGTTATAACCAAGGACGCCTTAATATTCGAGCTTCACGATTGAATGAAGGAGCCAAAAGCTAGGGTGCACCCTATTCCCCTCAATCACATTCCTTTAAGGATACATTAAAGCCATGGATATCAAAACCAACTACCATAGATCTCTCAAGGCCAACCTTCATTGTTCAACAAGCAAAAGATATTCCAAGCATAGATGTGGAATACTCCTAATATGCTATTTCTTGCATGACCTGTGAGTAGAATGCCATCATTTTTCACTTTAATGGATTTTAGTCATTTGCATCTTCACTCCAGAAATATGTATATCAAACTTAGTCCCTGAACACGAATCTATATTTTTGTTCGAAGGGTTTCTTTTTGGTTTGTGTCAAAAATCAAGAGGATCATCAAAGGGTTTTTTATCAAGAACCTTGGTTTTGGGGCAAGCTTTGGGCTCTCCTTGTAGCCATGGTTTCCTACTTTCAACCCTCTATCCATGACAACTCTAGCCACTCCAGTTTGGGTAAGACTCCCTAATATGCCCATTCATTTATTAACTCTATATATTTTAGTTTTTGTAGGAAACTTTCTCAACTGTTTTATTAAGATAGATATAGGCAAGCTTGGGAGAGGTACAATAACCTTTGCATGCATTCGTGTTGAAATATATCTCAACAAAGGGTTTCCTAATAGAATCATCATCAATTGGAATGACCTATCATTTTCACATTTGACTGACTACAAAAACACACCTTTTTGTTGTAGGCCCTATCAATAGCCAGGTCATCTCCATAATGCTTTCTCTTTTTCTCAAAGGACTCTCACCCCTTTGATTCCAACAAAAATAATCGAGGTTGGAAGCACCCAAAATATCCAAAAGGATCTAAGAATTCATCAGCTCATAAGCAAGAAAACATACATAAACAAAAAGTTTTTGCATCCATATCTTTTCCTTCAACCCCAACTCAACCCCACATAGCATCATCTCATCCCTCAAACTTGGGGGTCCCTCTCCCTTTGTCACCATCTACCCACTCCCATATGGATCCTTCGAATGGCGAAGAAAGAGACACATCCATTACCCTATTCTTGTCCAAAAATAGGCACAAATGTTGTAATGCTCCCTCCCACCCCCTTGGACTTTCCAGGTTGAATGGGAGGTGTTATTTTTAACAAACCCAATATCCATGGTCTCATTATGAAGGTGGGGTTATAAAATTCCTTCTTTCCCAAATTTAGTGGAATTAATTTTGGATAACACAATGCATCTAATGCATCAAGATCTTTCTGATGATATAAATTTTATCTCAATCTGACGTACGAATCATAATTTATCCTCATTTTAAGTTTGGCTATTTAATCCTTGCCACATAAGTAAGGCTCTACCACATTCCACCATGGTGGCACCCACGTAGCTCCACCACCTCACCTAGGTGGCTCTAAATCATTCCTAGCATATTTACCTACCTACAAACCCCACTGAGTCTGAAATTCACATGTTATTTCATTATTTTATGTTATATCCAGATTACAAGAATCTTGGGGTTAAACCTCTCGCTAATTTCCTGTCGATAGGACATAAATAAATCACATCAATGGTCCACATTAATTGCAGGCTCCCCTCCCTTCCAACAATTAACTAGGGGCATTCGTTATTTGTCACTTATGTGGCTAACATTGTGCTTTCCCCCTCTAGCCGATCTTCTCCACGTGGTCACATGTCTACATAAGTGGGTTATATCAATTGTGGGCCCCCTACCTTCCCGACAGTTAATCAGAGGGGGTGTAGTTCGTCCATTGTCATGTGTTAGTTAGTGAAAAATCCCCATTGTGCTCTTTGTTACTCTGTGCCCAATTCTTAAAAGCACCACAATGCAACTTGGAAGTACACAAAAGGCGTGATAGATACTTCTTCATCTATGTATGGCAAAGTTAATATCTCACTTTCTATCAATTTAGTGGTTGTATGAAAAAAATATTGCAAGGATCCTTCGATGAGCGTGTTCTAGAGATAACTTGACATAAACCATCGCGCCACTTGGAATCCACACCATCCTTCCATCCATGTCTTGTTGACATCATGGTGACATCACCCTACTACATGACATCCCCTTACGATTCCATTTGTTCTCCAAATTCCTACCCTTTGGCCACCCAAAGGGGTTATTCTGCCTGCCACATGTTAATCATCAATGTGCCACATCAACAACTTTGTCATGTCAAATATACACATAATATGAAGTCCCATGTGGCATCCACGTAGCCTCACCTTTCCTGTGTGGCATTATCCATCTCATGATCCATAAACTGGCATGGATGTTCCAGTAGACAGTTCGTCACAATAGATCTAATAAAATTATACTTAAAAATTCCAAAATATACACTTTTACAATTGTGTGTGTGTATATATATATATGTATATGCATATGTATATATATATATATATATATATATATATATATATATATATATATATATATATATATATATATATATATATATATATATATATATATATATATATATATATATAGTATATATGTATATATATGTATATATATATATATATATATATATATATATATATACATATATATATATATATATATATATATATATATATATATATATATATATATATATAGATATGTATATGTATATATATGTATATATATATACATATATATACATATATATATATATATATATATATATATATATGTATATATATATGTATATATACATATATATATATATATATATATATATATATATATATATATATATATATATATATATTATTGTTAACGATGTATGCATGTGAATTAAAATATGTAGGTGATCTATTGTTGAATGTTAGTTTTGATGTGCTAATTTCAACTTCAGAATTAAAAACAATTGCTTATCATTTTCTTCATGTGCATAGGTTTCCTCTATGGTGTTTGTGAATGTAACAGGTAAATTTTATCAAGTTTTATGTCAAATTCATGAGCAAAATAACATGAAAGTAAAGCATTGAACAACAGCAAACAAATGTACAACAAACCATCAAAATGAACACTTAACACAGTATTTTGATGAAGGAGTTCACCCCTCCTAGGTTACATCTCCTTGGTCCAACTTCCATGGCTTGGGCCTCTATATTAGTTCAAAATGGAAAAAGTGTTGTTTATAGTGCTTTATTGCTCCTGAAACCTCCTTCAATGTGCTTAGAACATAAAAATCATCTAGGAATTCCTTTTTCTGATCCCAATTTGGTCGAATTTTGTAAAATTTATGGCAAAAACAGTTTCTCCTTGTAAATCTCCACTAAAACTGGAGAACTCCAGTTAGTCCCACCAAAAATGGAGGAATCTCTGAATTTATCAGACTGCCAACTTCTTTTCCAACTTAACTGCGCAATTAACTATTGGATAAGCGGTATTAATTAAGGGTTAATCTTGTTTAGGTGCATTAAGCGTGCGGTTACGGTTAGCCGTTGGCCGACGGTTAAGTGGAGTGATCACATGGGAGGGGGTTGGCCCGCGGGCTGGCTCCCTCCTCCCCACAACTATTAACATGTTAATCTTTGAATATATATTGCAACCATACATTGTTAATAACCACTAGCGTGGCATAACGGTAAGACTTGGAGTTTGTTCGGGCAAGGTCGCGGGTTCTACTCCACTGAAATGCACATTATTTTTCCATAGCGTGCTGATAATGTCAGTCCTTTGGGGAGGACACATGGCGGCCTCCGGCCTTGCCACTTGTCCCCTCCTCATTGGTCCATCCTTCGACCAATAAAATGAAGCCAAATCAACAACCCGTCGACCAACCACAATATGCCACTTAGTGAAACCTTACTAGCCCTTGACCAAATTTGACATGCCCCGTCACCTACCACATCAGCAGTACGGATTGCTGACTGTGCAGTGACTGTACCTTTTTTTGCAAAAAATTCTTATGTTTGGAAAAGCGGACAGAACACGATATCTTCCTAATACGATCTCGGTTTTGAGTGAAACAAGTTGCATTTGGATCATATCGTCGATACGGATGCGGTCGTTCATGTTTTGAGCACTTTGATTTTTGAGATAAATATTGATCGTCTGATCATTGCTTCCCATTGGAAGCCTTTTGGACCCCAAAAGATACTATCAATTGTTCAGCAGGTGAGGGTAAAACTCCCTTACCTTCTTGATCTGCAACCATTTGGACTTAGAAGGATTTTGTCCCTTCCTTCCCACTCGAAGTTATTTGACATTCCCTCTCTTTGAAGTTCTGGTTTTTCTGTCAAGTATGAGATCTTGCTGAAGTTCATTAAGATATTCTAGTGAGAAATCATCTATTGATGGCAGCTAAACATGCTCTCCTTGATCATCAATCAAAGGAGGCTCAAACAATCTCAAATTCTCAACATTAACAACAGAGTATATTTGCATATAAGGAGGCAAATCTAGCTTAAATGCATTGTTACCAAACTTTTCCATAATTATAAAAGGACCATAACAGATTGGCTTCAGCTTTTTACCTTCCCCTTGAAGTTTCTCTTTGCTAATATATAACCAAACTTCATCTCCAACTTGAAATTTATGATCGACATGGTGTTTGTCATGCCTTGCCTTGTAGTTGCTCTGACTCTTTTCAAGTTGTTCTTGCAATGTGTGATGTATTAACTGAATTTGCTCAATGAACTTCCTTGCCTTATTGATGTCGCTATGACCATCAATGGCGAAATATTTCTCAAAGATGAAGTCCAATGGCGATCTTGGCAAGTACCCAAAACATGCCTCAAATGGCGATTTTTTTGTGGAAGAATTCTTTGCCCTATTGTATGCATGTTGTATGTAATGAAACTATTCATCACACAACTTGGTATGTTTGTTGCAATATCCTCTAAGAAGATGAATGACTGTCCTGTTGACCACCTCAGTTTGTCCATTTTTTTGCAGATGAAAGGTTGTACTCTTCTTCAGCTTAGTGTCCATCATGTCCCACAAATTTGACCAAAACGTCCCAACAAATCGAGAATCTCAATCACTTACAATGGAAGTAGGAAGACCAAAATGAACCAAAATATTTTGAAAGAAAAGATGAGTTGTTTGTTTAGTTGTAATTTTCTTTTTACATGGTGTTAGAATACACATATTGTTGAACCTGTCTACAACTACATACAAGTAATCATGACCTTTCCTTGATAGTGGAATAACTTCTACAAAATCCATTGAGATACTCTCCCATGGACGTGAAGGTACCGGAAGTGGAGTGTACAATCCCAGTTTCCTATTGCTAGGCTTGCTTGTTGCACACAAAGGACATCCTCTAATGAAACGAGATAAATTATCAAACATGTGTGGCCAATAACAATACCTTTGGAGATTCGCTACTATCTTGCCTACACTAAAGTGTCCAGTAATCAATGAAGTGTGTGCCTCCCTTATGATAGTGTTTCTTTCTCCCTGTGGAATACATAACTTGCCCAAGCGATACAACAAATTGTTATGTACATGGTAATCTAACTCTTCAATATGGTTTCCTTGCCTCAAGCTTGCATACACATCTTGAAAGTCATTATCATATGCACATTTCTTAATGTAACTTTCATGTAAAACAGAATTGTGCTTGTGTATAATAGATGAATTTACAATAGGCCTAGAAAGCACATCAGCTACCTTATTATAGATTCCATTTTTGTATTTGATAACCAAATTAAATTGTTGTAGAAAACCCATCCATGTGAAGTGTCGTGATTGCTGCAACTTTGATTGTGAATGTAAGTACTACAATGGTTGATGATCGATATGGATAATGGTCTCCTTCCCTCTCAAGTAGTGTTTCCATTTTTTGACACTTTGTACCAATGCGTAAATTTATTTGTCACAAGTGGGATAGTTAGTTACAACACCATTAAAAATTTCAGAATAAAATGAAATGGGCTTACCATGCTACATAAGAACTGCTCCCATGGCGTAATCACTAGCATCTGTTTGAATCTCAAATGGCTATCTAAGATCTGGAAAAGCCAATACCAGTGCTTAATTGATCTTTTGTTTTAAAGCATCAAATTCTTTCTATTGTACATCTCCCCAATGGAAGACTTTCTTGACACTAGTCAATGCATGTAGCGGAGCTGCAATAGAAGAAAAATTAGCAATAAATTTCCTCCAATATTGCGCTGCCCCTAGAAATCTTCTTACCTCTGTAACTGTATTGGGCTTGGGCCAATTCACAATGACCTCAACCTTAGAGGGGTTTATCTTCAGCTCACATCCTCCAACAATATATCCCAAATACACTAAACAATATTTTCCAAATCCACACTTTGACATCATTAAAGACAATTGTTCTTTATCAAGACATCAAGTACTTTGTTCACATGCATGACATGTTCATCTTTGGATTTGTTGAATATTAGAATATCATCTAAGTAAAAAATGACAAATTCATCTAGAAATGGTATCAATACATCATTCATAACTCTCATGAAAGTAGCTGGAACATTTGTAAGACCGAAAGGAATAACAAGCCACTCAAACAATCCTTGTTTAGTTCTAAATGTCGTTTTTCCAAATGTCCTCTTCAGCTATTCTAACTTGATGATAACCCCTTTGTAAGTCTAACTTAGTGAAATACTTTGCATACCTCAATTGATTAAGAAAATCATCAATTCTTGCGAATGGATAATGATTCTTTACCATTATTTTATTCAGTGCACGAAAACCCACACACATGCGCCAAGTCCCATCCTTCTTTGGCACCAAGAAAATGGGTGAAACACATGGCGAAGTAGATGGGCATATAATACCTTTTTTTAGAAATTCTTGAATTTTCTTCTTGATTTCCATGCTCTCCATGATCGACATGTGATACATGCCAAGTTTGGAAGTGGAACATCCTATTGTAGTTGTATCTCATGCTGAATTTCCCTCTTGGGAGGTAACCCCTTTGGTTCATGAAACATCTCACCATGCTTGCTTACCACATCAAACAAATAATATTTTAATTTATCATCACAACCTTCAAACGATTCACAATGAATATCATTCTTTTTCTTGATCATGAGAAGCACAAAATTTTTACTTGCATTTACTAGTCTCTTCATCTGCTCTGCATTAACCAAAGAAATGTTTAAATTTTTGCAATGGGCTCTCACAGTATACTCCACTCCATCCTTGAGCAATAGATATTAGTTCTCATGGCAATAAAATACTGCTTTCCTGTCATACAAATATGGACTTCCCAGAATGATTCCTGAGATATCAAGTGGAACTACATCTAACTCAACTTCATCAATGAATTTTTCAGTAATGGAAAACCTGAATAAGCATTTCCTTGTAACCTGTAAATTTTCATTATTGACTATCCAACCCAAGGGATATGGCTTGTGATGAGGTACAGTTTCAAGGTTAAGCTTTTTGACCAAGTATTCTGAAATTAAGCTCAATTTTGACCCACTATCAAATAATGCATCAATCTTTGTGTGATTTGAAATTACCCTTACATGGAACAACTCTATCCTTGATTCTTCATTTGGAGTGTTGTTGTGACTATGTGAGGAACTAGTGCTTGCAATAGCTTCTTTCCCTTTTGTGACCATGGCTGAAATCTTGGTCTCATCACCGGAATCGGATCCAAGATCATGTTGTGTGGTAGCAGTCATCTTTTGTTTTCCCTTATTGTTTGGTTTCTTAGGCCTTAGTTTAGGATGTAATTTCCAACAATGGGTTTCATCATGCCCTGCTTTGGAACAATGTTGGCATATAGTTTTCTCCCCTTCTTTCTTTACACTTGCATTCTTCTTTCCTTTCCATTTTCCACCCTTCTCTTTCTCCTTACCCTTGAATATCTTCTTCTTACTACCCTCTTCCTGAATGTTCTTCCCTCTTGCTTCAAGGTGTGTGGCTTGCACACATACCTCATCTAAGTTACTTGGATTGAACATAAGGATAGTGTGTTTTAAGTAGGAATCTAAACCCCCAATATATTTCAACAGTGTATCTTGGGAATTCAAGTTTACTCCTAACAACAAAACCCTCTTCCTAAACTCTTGGGTATAGTCTTGAACTGTTTGGCCCTTGATTTGCCTAAAAATTTTCCAACTCATAATGGATTTTTCCATATAGGCTAAAGGATAACACTGTATTTTAATTGAAGAAAACAAATTCAACCCAAGAAATGGATATCTTACCATGAATTCACATTTCCTCTTGAGTCTTTGATTCCCACCAAAATAATGTTGTTCCTTCTAGCCTTAATGAAGCCAACTAGATCTTTATGTCATCTTCTTGAAGGTTCTGAATTCTGCAATAAACCTACAATTGTCGAATCCAATTGTCTAACTTTTCTACATTGACCTCACCATTGTACATGGGAAGTTCAAACTTAATGTCCAATTTGAGTAAGTGAGTATTTTCTTTTGGGGTTTTTGAATGAGTGTGAACAGTTTTTGTGGTGGAAGTGGAAGAAGATGTTGTTTGAGATGATGAGGATGATGAATATGATGAGGAAGATGAAGAAGATGGTGGAGATGGAGGAGGCTTTCCTACATTACCCTTTGAATCCTTCTTTTCATCTTTTTTATCTCCTGAGCTTCCCTCTCCATGTGGGGGCTTAGAACTCTCTCCAACCATTCTAGTATTCCTCTCTTCATAAAGGACTCTAACCATGTTAGTTAAGTCATAGAAATCTTTCTTGAATGCTTCCTCTTCTGAAAGACCTCCAGTCTCTCTTGCTCTAGACATGATGGCTTTGGATTCAAGCTCAGCTTTTAGTACTGCTTGTACCTCCTCAATCTCAATTGAAGGTAAAACTTGAGGTGCTTCAAGTGTAGCTGGGATTGGAACTTTGGGTGGAGATTGTGGCCTTGTGGCTCTCCTTCTTCTGGGCATTACCTCAGGATTTGCAACCAATAGTTTCCCTTCTCCTCTCTGCAACTTTAACCTTGTAAGCATCACAAATTTGCAACCATTAAAACCCTACTTGCACAAAACTCAAGCAATCAAGAAAATAACCTTTGCTCTGATACCAACTTGATCTATTGTTGAATGTTAGTTTTGTTGTGTTAATTTCAACTTCAGAATTAAAAACAATTGCTTATCATTTGCTTCATGTGCATAGGTTTCCTTTATGGTGTTTGTGAATGTAACAGGTAAACTTTATCAAGTCTTACGTCAAATTCATGAGCAAAATTGCATGAAAGTAAAGTGTTGAACAACTACAAACAAATGTACATCAAACCATCAAAATGAACACTTAACACAGTATTTTGATGAAGGAGTTCACCCCTCCTAGTCTACATCTCCTTGGTCCAGCTTCCATAGCTTGGGCCTTTGTATTAGCTCAAAATGGAAAAAGTGCTTTTTACAATGCTCTACTACTCCTGAAACCTCCTTCAATGTGTTCATAACATAAAATTCATCTAGGAATGCCTTTTCTTGATCCCAATTTGGTCGAATTTTTCAAACGTTATGGCAAAAACAATTTTTCTTAGTAAATCTCCACTAAAACTAGAGAACTCCAGTTAGTCCCACCAAAAATGGAGGAATATCTGAATTTATCAACCCACCAAGTTAACTACGCAATTAACTATTGGATAAGCGAGATTAATTAAGGTTTAATCCTATTTAGGCACATTGAGTGAGCAGTTACGGTTAGCCGTTGGCTGGCGGTTAAGTGGAGTGATCACATGGGAGGGGGCTGGCCTCTCCTCCCCCCAATCGTTAACATGTTAATCTTTAAATATAAACTGTGACCATACACTGTTAAGAACCACCAGTGCGGCATAATGGTAAGACTTGGAGTTTGTTCAGGTGAGGTTGTGGGTTCGACTCTGCCAACCTGCCCATTATTTTGCCATAGTGCACCAATAGCGCCGGCCCTTTGGGGAGGGACACATGGCGGCCTCTGAGCTTGTCGCTTACCACCTCCTCATTGATCCATCCTCCGACCAATAAAATGAATCCAAATCATCAACCCATCGACCAACCACAATATGCCACTTGGGGAAACCTTACTAGGCCTTGACCAACTTTGACTTGCCCAGTCACCTGCCATGTCAGTAGTACAGACTGTTAACTGTGCAGTGACTGTACCTTTTTTTGCAAAAAAATCTTATGTTTGGCAAAGTGGACATAACGTTATATCTTCCTCATACGAGCTTGGTTTTGAGTGAAACAAGTTGCATTGGGATCATATCATCGAGACGGACACGGTCATTCAAGGTTTAAGCAATTCTGAGCACTTTTATTTTTGAGCTAAATATTGATCACCTGATCAGTAGGAAATAGAGAGCAACGAATTAAAATCTCACAAACACATTTAACACATGATATGACCTAGGAAACCCTTTTGAAAGAAAAACCCAACTGGAAGGTGAGGTTGCTCCGCTCTATTTCTTTGAATAAAATTATGGCCGCAAGTAAAAATAAGTATGACATGTGGACCATCCTCTCTGTGTGATCTATGTCCTATCCTTCTTGGATATTTATACTCAGTTACGAACAAATGCACTGGAAAGAATGGAACCCCTTTTCCTCCTAATAGCCCAGTTATAACACAACCCGATAGCCTACTAGTGGTTAGTTTTAGCTACCTCAACTATTAACCAGAGCTACAATATAGACTCTTCTAGAGTCTTATTTATCGTAATCACGTGGCTAGCCCATTTTCCATGAATTATGGGGGCTGATGTAGCATCCTCTCAAATTATGGTGGTGAAAACAAGGTCAGCTTCTTAGTGGCATAAATGTCGCATAACAAATTTGATTAGCATGATTATTGCACCATTCAAAAGGTCTATGTGTGTAGAATAGAAAAAAAAAAGTTCCATGCCAGAGTGGAAAATTTTTACCCCCCCAAAAACATCGTTTGATGACTCAAAATGCTCTCAGGAGGTTTCAGACCCTAATTTGCCAATCTAGGTCTTGTCAGTAAAAAGCATCCATATGAGCTAATTCCTCCACTTTTTCCACTCTTAAAACATAGAGATGGATGAAAAATAAAACAAACATCCAATCTAGATCACCTCAATATATTTTAAGGGTCCCACATAAAATTTCATAAATCAACATATAACTTCCCTGATTTACCTCCACATCACTACGTCAAGATGTGAGGTGGGAATTGTGCCAAAATGAGTGTCGCCTGATGGTGAATTTTTAATTTTCTCATCATGTAACAAAAGGGATTCCTGTTCCACACTCTCTTTCATCGCTGCGCCTTTTGTCGTCTCCGCACAATAGCACCATAATACTTGAAGGTCGTGAGCTGACCTAGGCGTGCGTGACGTGAAATTTCATGTCTAGCGACATAAATGTTCATATCCCACTCTCTATTAATATCACCCATTCTCCAAAGAGGGCTCATATAGCATTTGGAGCAACCCATATAACACAAATTAGTGCTAAGCCAAGTCATTTCATGACATAATTAATGAAAGATTAGTAGTAATCCCTAAGGGTTAATAAAGCCCTCGAACCTTTATAAATTTCTAAATTTATTTAACAATTCTCACAAGGCTCATTTGGCCAAAATATAAGTCTGTTACTCTATTAACTCAGGCTGGAAGTCTCAAGGAATTCAGTGATCTTACAAATCCATTCTCGATATCATACACCCCTTAGATCCTCAATTACGACAGAAATGTACTTTTGTTCACTATAACATTATTTTATACATAAGCATAGTCAAATCCAAGTACTAACCATAGACATAATACCTCCACAGAGATGTGAATTCTACTCATTAATAGGCATTATAACATGTCAATCCATGGTTAATAGCACTATGATTTCAACCACAACAACACTAGATCCTTCTATAGAGTGGACCTGAACATTACTACCAGATTCCTGTTGAGGCAAATTAATTACCTATCATTTAATTGCCAACCTGGGGGTTTCGTAAAACTTGCGAAGCATGCGTGCACTATATATGCTAGAAATTAACTTTAAATTTAGATCAATCTAACTATGAAACCAAATAATGACAAACCAAATTCACTTATTCTATTTCAACACTCAGTTCAAAATAAATTGTAGTACAATTATAGTACAACGCGTGGAATTGAAATATTAATATTTCAATCTTGCAGGAATTGAAAAGCACACCACTCTTTCAGAAATGAAAGCAAAAACAATCATTCTTAACCTCTCACACATGAAAAGATATGAAGCAAATAAGAACAAATGCTCTTAACTTCTAGGTAGAAAGAAAATAAAAACAATCACTCTTAACCTCTCACACAGGAAAATATATGAAAGAAAATAAAATCAAATGCTCTTAACTTCTAAGTAGAAATCAAATAAATAAAATCACTCTTAACCTCTCACACATGACAAGATATGAAAGAAATAAATCTTAATCTATGAAATTAATAAATCTTAATCTATGAAAAACAATAAATCTCACACATTATAGGTGGCCAATCTAAAAGCATGAGAGATGGCAAGTTGAGAGGCTCCTAGTGCAAGCATTACCAATCAAGGTGAACATCACTCATGAGAATGGTGCTAAATCTAAATTCCATTCATAAGTAATCTTAACTTTCCACCTGTGTATCTCCAACTTTACACATGCCTTTCAAAGGATAAGGCTCTCCTATTTATACAAAAACATAAGAAGCTACCTCATTAATGGGGGTCCATTATTCTCTCCCTAGTTCCCTAGAAAATCTCATAGAGTTACAACTCAAATAGGTAATGATGAGACACATATCTTCTTTGACCTTTATCCAAATCTTTTTCCATATCTTGAAGATAATTCTAATTTGATCATTGGAGGCAACATAAGGGTGCCTTGGAAGCTTCCAAATCACCTACAGATGTCATGAAACTCAAGCCACTTTTTAGTATTAGCAAGTATATGTCATTTTTCTAAATTTTAACCATTTAATTCACTTATAATACTAGAAATCATTAACTTTTTGAAAACACAAAGGTAACCCATATAATTATGAAAATGGAGGCTAATGAAAGGTTATATCATCATGGAGTGGTGACATGTGAGTGAATTGGTGGTGATAAAGGTGAAAGTGGATGATATTTTGAATAAATTTTGGAGACTCTACATTCCCCCCAACTGACGTTATTGCATGTCCTCATGCAATCTACTGCTTTGCTTAATCATGATTTTCTTTTGAATGAGCTTGTCTTATATCATATGTCCTTAAATTTTGCATTTGACAATTTCATTTCTTTTCACAAAGTATTCTTTGTCATACATTTAATTGCAATATGTTTGGTTGGTTCTTGTGTGACAACCAAATTCTAATTGGTATTGGTTCTTGTGTTTCAATACCTTGTTCCTTTTTGTTGCAATATGATTCATTGAACATTTTTAAGAATGCATCTTTGAGTCATCCATATAATATGCTCATCATTTAGGAATTTATCTGCAAATCACATAACTTTTGAACCATAATGCAATCATAATTGATTAGGGCAAGTATGTTAGGATGAAATGAAGTGAAATGGAATTAAGTGATATGGATGTGATAATAAATGGATTTCCCTTCCCTCCCCAACTAAAGGTGTTTACAGTTTTTTTCAAATGAGAAAGGAAATATGGTGAAGTATTTTCCAAAAATTATAACTTCAGTATTCAAGGAATTCTATGATTAAAAGCTAGAAAATAACATACCTTTACTTACCTAGGAAGTGGACAAATGTGCATATGTAGAGAAGTTGTAGCTGTTGTTGGATCATGGAATAGAACGTAGAATTTCTTCTGCTTCTTGGTTGCATAAATAGTGGATGAGGTGGTGAAAATGGATTCTTTATTGCTATTTCTAAATCTGTTGTATCTGCTGCAAAATGCTGAATGATATAGTCTTCACCTACTACAAAACCCAATGGTACAATTCTAGTCATGCGAATGAATGTGTTGTTGTCGAGCATGAAGAGAAGTCATTGGATTACCGACCATTAATGAATGTCGTTAACCAATGCGAGGAAAACTCGCCATTAATGTCAACTAGTGCCAAGGTACCTAAGTACATCTTGCAAAGTGCGAATAGATTAGCTGATGTCGAGCCACTTGCAAGATCTAGTGATCAAGGGACATTGATGTATTCCCATGATTGTTAGCGAGAGAACTTGTCATGGATGCATACAAGCCTCAAGGTACTAATAAGGACTCTAGCCCTTAACCTAGATAATGTGTTGATGTCAATAGGCCAAGACTTGTTAGAAGGGAGGCATTATGAATCCTCCATCATCTAACGTGAGTATGAAATGATGATTTTGGAAGGACTATGAATGAAAAATTTTGCAGTGGATCAAGGTTTATTTAATGGAAAGGAAAATGATAAGAGGGTAAACAAGCGAAAGGAAAGATCAACATGTAAGTGAGATGAATGTCTCTATTAAAGGGTTAATGAATGGAAATTATGGAAAATGTGAAGGAAGCATGCGACTCTTTGCAAGGAAAATGGCGGTGACGATGCTTAGTGAAAATTCTTAGATAGCTTGTGAGTTTGGAGAGGAAAAATGATGGCATTTATGGATGATAGAAATGGATTCAACTAGTTCATATCTCTTGAAATTGGTTGTAGAAAACCAATCGTGCACAAATTGGCCTCCTTAAATTCTTCGATTGTCCTGGAACCTGAAAACAAACATGGCACTAACATTGCAACAAACATAAGTGTGTTCAAAGAGAAGTGATCATTTTCTCTAGGTACATACGAAAAATTTACATAATTAACAGGTTCATGATGTGTCTTCATTTCAAATGGTTAGTCCAATTTCATAATTGTGATAGTAAATCCAATTTCTAAAATGATGATATGCACAATTTCCTCAATTTATGTTTGAATCATATCATGTTGGGTCCCTATAATACTAGTGATTACCCCATTACTATTGTAGTTATACCCCTTATTTATATTGTTGTGCCCCTATTAACCCCATATTGTTATTTCTGTGCCCCATAGAATCCTTGTATTGTTATTTTTGTGGCTTTATATTATTATTGTTAGGTCGGCTGGATTATATTGTGACTCCTTAGACTCCTATATATAGAAAGGAGGTTTTGTCATTTGTATCATCCAAGAATTGTTCATTTATGTAATGTAAAGGAGGTTTCCCCCTCGAAGAGGCTGAATTTTAAGGCGTTGATCTATCTTTTCTATCTTTTCTTGAGCTGGTTTCATAACATTTGGTATCAGAGCTTTGGATTCTAGGTTTTCGCTGCTCCAAACAGGTCATCGTGGAATTTTCGCTATAACTTTTTTTTCTGTGACGTTTCAGAAGTCGCAAAAAAAAACCCATTTGAGAAGAAATCGCGCTGAACCTTGGGTCCGAATTTCAGAGATTTTCGCGCGATATTTGCGGAGATATGATCTGAGGAAGTTGGTCTTTTTGCAGACTCCTGAATTACATTCAAAACAGGTGACCTGGGGAAAATCGTCATAACTTTCTCTCTGGGGATCGAATTGAAATTTCGTAAGAAGGTACAGAAAGACGACGGACTGTAGTTTCTTTTGTGTGTGTTTCAGATTCAAAGGTTGAAACAGTGACTCGTGGCACGTCGTACAAGTTCGCTCTACTGAACCAGTCTAAAAGCAAGTCACTGTGGAAGATTTCACATAACTCTTCCTTGGAGAATCCAATTTGGCTCAGACTTGTGGCATTGGAAAGAGGATGAAGAAGGCTACTACAGGTAGAAATTTCAGAACTGGATGATCCGAAATTACAGAGATACATCAGATTCAATATCAGGCTTCTATAAAGTGAAAAAAGATGTGTAGTTTTTTTTTTTAATTTTTGTGTAAGCTTGGTTTAACGTAATTCAAAGGGCATAGTAAAGCATTATTATCGGTAACTGATGCCCCGAGGAAAGAAAATGCAAACACCTAGTAAGGAACTTGAAAGCTCTAGCATGACTCATGAAGAAGAGGAAGAAATGCTACATGATATATCAAAATTACAAGAACAAGTGCAACAAATGTCACGCTCACAAAAGCTAACAGAAGCTAAGATAAGTGGCGTGGAATCTAAGATAAAGGGCATGGAAGCTAAGATGGATGATTCAAAGACAGATTTAAAGAGAGACATGGCAGATTTGAAGATAGATTTGAAGACAGACATGGAAGAATTGAAGAAGTTGCTACAAGAAAGGGTCACTAATGGTGAAAAGGTAGTAAAGGAAACTCATGATGAGAACAAAAGAAATGTTAATCATGATTCCATAGACGCTAATGTTGGATCAAAGAATCACCATATTCCAAAAATCGATATGAGGAAGTTTGATGGCAAGGATCCCGCTACATGGATATTACAGATGGAGCAATTCTTCGATCTCAATAATGTGCAAAACGCACAAAAGGTACGTATGGCAACTGTATATTTGGAACCAAATCAGTTTGTATGGTATCAATGGCTTTGCTCTCGTAAACAATTTATCACTTGGGCAATTTTTACGGAAGAATTGATAGCACATTATGAAGATACAAAAAGCAACACTTTTTTTAGCCAATTGATAAGTCTCAAACAAAAGGGTTCAGTAATGGAGCACATTGAGGAGTTCCAAAAATTGAACATAAGGGTAAAAGATATTCCAGAGGAGCATAGGATTGATGTGTTCATAGGGTCTTTAAAGGATAATATCCAACATGATGTTCGCCTTTGGGAACCTGATTCATTAGAGAAGGCATTCAGGTTAGCAAGAAAAATGGAAAGCAAAATTATGGCAACCAGGAAGCATACCACTCACAACTATAAAGACGGAAGTGTTGTTGCTCCTAGTCTTCCACAACCTATAAGGTTGACACCACAACAATTGGAAGAAAAAAGAGCAAAAGGGCTTTGTTACAGTTGTGATAGCAAATACACTAAAGGTCATAAGTGTGCTGAGAAGAAATTATTCTACATAGATTGTGAAGAGGAAGAAGAAAAGGAGCAAGAAAGGTCAAAAGAAGAAGATATACTCCAGGAACAAAGCCTAGATGAAGAACAAATAAATCCGACCATATCTTGTAATGCATTGGCGGGAATTACCACTCCTCAAACCATCAAGATAGAAGGACAAATCAAGAAGAAAAAGGTAATAGTGTTGATTGATTCAGGAAGCACCCACAATTTTATTCATTGTAGGGTAGCAAAAGAATTGAATTGCTTCCTATATCCAGCACCAGAGTGTCAAGTGATGATTGCAAATGGAGGAACAATAAATTGCTCTGGAAAGTGCCATAATATCAAGCTATCCATGGGAGAATATGTATTGACTAGCCCAATGCTTTCCATTCCAATGGGAGGTGTGGATGTTGTACTAGGAGTCCAATGGCTACAATCCTTGGGTACAATAGCTTTTAATTTTCAAGAACTTTTCATCAAATTTTCTATGGAAGGAAAGGAAGTTGAATTAAGGGGTATTGCAAGGAAACCAGGAAAGATAATCAGCTCTCATGGTATGACAAAGCTTCTAAAAAAGGAGCAAAGAGGTGTAATTGCACAATTATGCTCGCTAGATGTTTCCACATTGGAATCATCTATTTCTCCAGATCTCCAAAAAGTCATGGACAATCATTCCAAGGTATTTGAGACTCCCAAGGGTCTCCCACCTATGCGTGATCATGATCATGCTATTCATCTGATTCCAGGAAGTGTTCCTCCAAACATCAGGCCGTACAGATATCCCTATGTCCAAAAAAGTGAAATTGAACGTATGGTTGCAGAAATGCTAGAGGCTGGTATAATTCAACCGAGTCAAAGTTCTTTCTCAGCTCCAGTAGTATTGGTGCACAAGAAGGATGGATCATGGCGCATGTGTCCAGATTATAGGGAGCTCAACAAGCTCACTATTAAAGATAAGTTCCCCATTCCTGTTATTGATGAATTACTGGATGAATTGCATGGATCAATTTACTTCACCAAGTTGGATCTTCGTTCGGGATATCATCAAATCAGAATGAAGATTGAAGACATTCCGAAAACGGCATTTAGAACTCATGAGGGTCATTATGAATTTTTGGTCATGCCTTTTGGCCTTACCAATGCACCTTCAACATTTCAAGGTTTGATGAATTCAATTTTCAAACCATTCCTTAGAAAATTTGTGTTAGTATTTTTTGATGATATACTAATCTACAGCAAGTCTTGGAAGGATCATGTTGAACATGTTGACATGGTGCTACAACTATTGGAGGAGAAACAATTATATGCAAAAAGATCCAAATGTTTCTTTGGAGTCCAGGAGGTGGAATATTTGGGTCATATTGTATCTCATGAAGGAGTTAAGGTAGACCCTAGCAAAATTAAAGCCATTAAGGAATGGAAAATCCCCACATCCATAAAGCATCTGCGAGGATTTCTTGGGTTGACAGGGTATTATCGCAAGTTTGTAAAGAATTATGGGAGAATAGCAGCACCTCTAACAACATTATTGAAGAAAGATTCATTTTCATGGACTTCAGAAGCAACAAAGGCCTTTGAACATCTTAAAGAGGCAATGTGCCAAGCACCGGTCTTAGCTACACCGGACTTCACAAAAACCTTTATTGTGGAATGTGATGCTTCAGGAAATGGAATTGGTGCTGTTCTAATGCAAGATGAAAGACCCATTGCTTTTGAAAGTCATCCAATCAAGGGAAAGTTTTTAAGCAAAGCTATTTATGAGAAGGAAATGTTGGCAATACTCCATGCACTTAAGAAATGGCGACCCTACCTAATGGGAAGACACTTCAAGGTAAAAACGGATCATGATAGCCTTAAATACTTTTTAGAACAAAGATTATCCTCTGAAGAGCAACAAAAGTGGGTCACAAAGATGTTGGGTTATGACTTTGAAATCATCTACAAAAAAGGGAAGCAAAATGTGGTGGCAGATGCACTCTCAAGAAAGGATGAGGATGTGGAAGCATTGTTGTGTGCCATTTCTATTATCCAACCAGATTGGATAAACGAAGCAAGGGAGGAATGGAAGAATGACGAAGAAGTGTGGGCACTTATTCGAAAGCTACAACAAGATTACAGTACTTCTGATACATTTAGCTGGAAAAATGATTCGTTATGGTACAAAGATCGCTTATACCTCTGTAAGAATTCCTAGCTAAAACAAAAGATTCTTATGGAATTGCACACTTCTCCCTTAGGAGGGCACTCAGGATTTTTAAAAACTTACCACAGGGTTAAGAAGGAATTTTTTTGGGATGGCCTTAAATCAGATATTCAAAAGTTTGTGGCGGAATGTTTGGTTTGCCAGAAAAATAAAGTTGAAACAATTAAGACACTGGGTCTATTACAACCTTTATCCATTCCAAGCCAACTTTGGGAGGAGATTTCAATGGATTTTATCACAGGTTTACCCAAGTCTGAGGGAAAGAGTGTCATCATGGTGGTAGTTGACAGACTTACCAAGTATGCACACTTTTGTGCATTATCACATCCATTTAAAGCCAGTACAGTTTCTACTGCATTTATGGAAACAATTCAAAAGCTACATGGAAACCCAAAGATTATTGTAAGTGACAGAGATCCCATTTTCACTGGAAATTTTTGGACAGAATTATTTTCTTGTCTTGGTACTTAGTTAGCTCATAGCTCATCTTATCATCCTCAATCTGATGGGCAAACTGAGATAGTAAACAAATGTTTGGAAGGATATCTTCGTTGCTTTGTATCTGATAAACAGACACAATGGGTCAAATGGTTGCCTCTGGCTGAATGGTGGTATAACACTTCCTTCCATACAACAACAAAAATGACCCCATTTATGGCACTTTATGGGTATCAACCACCATCCATCACATCATATTTAAGAGAAAATTCTAAGGTTCAGGCAGTGGAACATCACATCGAACATCAACAACAAGTCCTCCAACTCTTAAAGGATAACCTCGTGTTGGCACAAAATAGAATGAAACAACAGGCAGATCAACATCGCAGTGAAAGAAGTTTTGATGTAGGTGATTGGGTATTCCTACGGCTACAACCATATGAGAAAATGTCCCTAAAGCAAGCTAAGAAGGATAATAAATTATCACCAAAGTATTATGGTCCGTACAAGGTGTTGCAAAAGATTGGTACTATGGCATACAAATTGGAGCTTCCTGCAGCTTCTCGATTGCACCCAGTTTTCCATGTTTCATGTTTAAAGAAGGTTATAGGTGACAAGCTCCCAATTCAAACAATATTGCCAGAACTTGACGAGGAAGGAAAAATTATATTGGAACTGGAAGCAGTCACAGAAACAAGAACTCTTCAGCTACGAAATCGATCAATTTCAGAGTATCTTATCAAGTGGAAGAACTTATCCGCTGAAGATTCCACATGGGAGGATGAGAATTTTATGCAGAAGTATCCAGAACTACTCAAGCGTTGAGGAAAACACATTTTTGAAGGAGAGGGGCATGTTGGGTCCCTATAATACTAGTGATTACCCCATTACTATTGTAGTTATACCCCTTATTTATATTGTTGTGCCCCTATTACCCCCATATTGTTATTTCTGTGCCCCATAGAATCCCTGTATTGTTATTTTTATGGCTTTATATTATTATTGTTAGGTCGGCTGGATTATATTGTGACTCCTTAGACTCCTATATATAGAAAGGAGGTTTTTTCATTTGTATCATCCAAGAATTGTTCATTTATGTAATGTAAAGGAGGTTGCCCCCTTGAAGAGGCTGAATTCTAAGGCATTGATCTATCTTTTCTATCTTTTCTTGAGTTGGTTTCATAACATAACATTTCATAAAGATAAAGAACTATTATTTGCAAATGCTTAATGATTCCTGCAAAAGAATCTTTGATCAAAAATTCATCAATCGATCTTGCAGATAAAGTGCCTTCATAGTTCTTATTCTTTCCTGCATCATGCTTGAAAACATAATCATTACACAAAACCAATAAATTTTAATCATGATTTTCTTATTAGAATGCATTGTTGACAAGTAGATTATTGAGTTGAATACATAGTTGCAGAATTGTGGTTTAGCTGCAGAATTCTGCAGTTTCTGTAGCTAAAATCCTGAACAAACAATTAAGTACACACAACTATGTATTTTTGTTATGAACAAATGACCAGTCCAATCTTCAAATTGATCAATGCCTCTTTCAGAAAAATTAGCAAATATTTTTATTTTTATTTATTTTTATTTTATTTTTTATTTTTTATTTCTTACTTCCACAGGTATGTAAGTGAATCGTCTCAAAAGTTCCCCCTTTTTTTCTTTTTTCTTTTTTACTTTTCTTCAATCATGAATTGAATTTCACATAAATATTTATGACAATTTTCCATGGCAATTTTCTTTAATAAAAAAAATTTACAAAATTTAAAAAGTGAAAAACAAAACATTAAACATACTAATCACAAAAAATAACATATATATAATGAAGTAAAAATAAACATGTACAAACTTAAAATATATATACAAACATTATATTTCATTAATACAAAATATAACAAACATAACAAAATCAAACATTACAATGATTTTATTTAAAAAAACATTACATAACAAAAAAAAACACATATAACATTTTATATTAAAAGACACTACGTAATAAAAACATAAAACATAACAAAAAAACAATCTTAATAAAAACGAAATTTGCCATGTAAAAAAAACGTTTTCATGTGTGAAATCTGAAACATGTTAAAGCATTTTGACTGGTAGTGTGAATACATTTGCCACGTGACTTGAACCTCATCGAAAGGAGGAGATTCTATCTGCAGAAATATGCTTTACTGCCATAACGACTTCCTCCTTCAACTCAGTCGCAGCAATAGCGTACTACGGAGCCAAGTGCTGGCAATGCGCATAAAATTTGTAACTGTTTTCTTTGTTGAAGTTGCTCTCCTTTCAACACCACGACATATTTCTGATGGACTCAATCAAACTTGATTTGTTTCCACGATTTGCAGGATTAAGGCAGTAAGTAAAAACAGTTTTTCCGTGTATCCTAAAAAATAAGGTTATAAATAACCTGGAATATCTCTGAATTGGTTACGAATTTCAGAAAATCACTCCTGGGTAACATAACTAACCCTGTTCTGAGAAAAACCCATGTTTTATTTTTCTAATATTAGCTTTCATTTGACTAGAAAACATGTTTCAAAAATGAAGTTTTTAAGTTTGTTACGCATTTACTCTGGTCAGGTAACTGCTAGGTTTTCCAGACTGGAATTAAATAATGGTTGTTGCTTCTCCTGCGAGAAAATTGCCAACATCAAGCTGCTTTAGATTTCTTCTTTCTCCGAAATGGGTTTTGAAATTGATGATGGATTGGAACAACTGAAATCAATATGCAATCCTAAAATTAAGTCTGTCAAATCCTAATTTGTTCAAATGGTTAGAAGATGGTTTTCTCTCTTCAATGCCGTTGTGCTTGATTGAAGTTGAGGTGGGCTGATTCTCACACAGATTGGAAGGTCCTCGTGAATCTATTGCTAGTTGGTATGCTGGCTGGGATTGCGGGAATTCATTCGAAACGGTGGTTATTGCTAATGCTTTGTGGGTATGTGTTGTGGTCACCAACAACCCCCCTCTTTGTTTGATATTAGCAATAACATCAAGCAAAGGGGGACCCTTAACAAAATCCCAAAAATATTTTTATCAAAATTTTTGTATTTAACTCCCTAAAAGCTATATCACATCGCAGAGAGAGAGTGAAGCATTTTCCTATGCGCATGAATGAGATGCAAAGAAGTGATGCGAAATTCATCGCATCGCATATTTTGAAAGCGCCCTTAAAAGAAAACAAAAAGGAATCGCCGACAGCCGATATGCGACGTCGCATATCGCAACGTCGCAAAAGCAGCACACAATGAGCAAATGAAAATTGCGATATTGCGATATTGCGATCCTACAAACTGCGATTTTGCGATTTGCGATCTGCGACAAATGAGACTATTAATTGCTGCGATGCGAATCGCAGAATCCACTCATCGCAAAGTTTCTTCGGCATGATCTGTAAACCCAAAATTGAGCGCGCACCTTAAGGGAAATTAATGATTGCACGACTGAGTATTCAAAGATGATCGTGTTGCGTTTTTCGAAGAGTCAAGTCATTATGAGTGTCATGATTATGCATTCATTAGAACTTAAGGCTTTCATGTCAATATTTTCGTCAATTTTCTTTTTCCTTTGCGTGAACTGCAAGGCAGCAACTAATATAAATCTATATGCAGGAAACATCCAAGGAAAAGGGGAAAGCGCCAATACTAGAAGAACAGAGAGGAGATGCCTTCGCAGATGAATGCCGCATGCAGCAGGGCCGCGGATTCCAGAGTATCACTCAACAGGCACTGATGAAAATAGACTATCCAAGACTCAGAGTCAAAGGCGCACAAAAGCAGCATGTTTGCAAAAGATCCTGAAGCTCAGATTGGATAAAGCAAAAAGAAAAACGCTAAAAAGGGATGATGCTTCAGAAAAGCCTGGAACAAAGAACGGAAGCAATTTTCAATACGTAAGATTGTTCAGGCAATTGTATCCCTAACTCATTGAGTCATTCGCATGGCCGGAAACCGAAATAGCAACAGCACTTCAGTTTGAAAGAAATCTGGGTTATACTAAGTATACACACAGCAAAAACACCCAGCCAAAGGAAGATTTTCAAAAATATCTTCTAGTTTGTCAGAAAGAGGTGCCAGCTTTTGTTATTTCTACTTTTATCGCTCGAGCAAAAGCAAAAGACAACCAGCCGACTCTTTCCAGGCGAACCTTGCATTGCTTACAACACTAAGGAGCAGATACAGAAACGGTTAGAAATTAGATTCAATTTTTAGAAATAATTTTGTTTTAGTAAAAGGGCGGTCATTTGAAGCCGTTTCCTAAATTTGTGTAATTAAGATTAGTTAGTTAGTAGTATTTAACCCTTCTCATGGCATTTGGAGAGGGGTCCGGAAATTTGTCAAAAAACTTGTCCTCAGAACATGCACTTTTGTACCCTCCGAGGGGGTTTTTGATGAATGGATGGATCGAGATTTATTTATGTTTACATTTTAATGTCTGCTACTGATGTTGCACTTCTGTACTCTTAGTAGATGTTAGAAGTAAGTAGAGATAAATCATTATTGCTTGAAGTTTGTGAGTGAAATCAATCATAAATGGTACTTTTATCTCTTGATTAATTTCTGCTCATATTCTTAGAGTGATATACAGCTGAGTTGTTTATGTGTTAATGTATGAATGTGTGGGTTACCATTTGGCACTTTTGTACGGTGGAGTCATTTGTTTGTGCTTGACATATGAATAACTGATTATGCGATATGATGTTCACAACTGTTCTGCCTAACTTCTTATGCAGAATGGTTTATCTTAATTGATTTATATTCTTATGATAGCTGAATGATCTTTATTACCAGTTGTTGTATGAAATCTTTTTAGATCACATAATGAAAGAATTTTACCCCGGGTTAGTATAGATTAGATGTGTTGTTTTTGTTAGATTACAGTAGCATAGAGTCAGTTTAGAGTCTAGAATTAAATTAGCTTAAAATTACCTTTAGATTAGCATCGTCAAAAATCTACACACACACACACATCTTTTAGATTGGGAAGCTGGTCCCATTATCCCCAGTCGGACCCGCTACACCAAACGGGCAAGGAGCCGCCAACCAGGTTCCCGACCGGGTGGGTATCCCCCTTGTTGTTGACCCGATTTCGGGGCCCTCAACATATTTGGCGCTAGAAGGAGGGCACGAACTATGAATGGCAACCAAGTCAAAATCTAAATGCCATTCTGAGAGTAAATCACCCTCATCAACTCCTCCGACTTCTCCAGTACGGTTAAACCCGGATTTAGAAGTCGCTCGAGTATCCACCGCTGCTACCTACTCTAATATATCAGACCAACTCATCATTGAACCCCCTGAAATTCAAACTTTGATTCGTAAACTCCAGGGATTCACTATTTTTTCTCATAGGTCTGATAAATCTAATAGCAGCGTGACTTCGCAGTACAATCCTGCTCATCCTCTGACCAGATTGAAGAGTGAAAAATTTGGTATTCAACCAAGTGAACTCCCTCTCCCTACTAGGAAAAGAGCAAGGAAAGCACCACCAGAGTCTGACCGAGAGACTCTTTCATCTACTTCGTCCATTTCAACACCCTCACCACGAAGTCAACCACCCACATCCTCATCCCAAATCACTCATCCATCTTCCACAACACTTCCTCTTCAATCATCAAAGATCATAATACCTTCATCTTCTCAGCATCAGGGACCGTCTTCTGCACTCTCATTAACTAGCGGCTCAACGATGGCCCAGTCTCCATGGAACAATCCTGGGGCAGTTTTAATGCCTCCACCTCTGAGCCCAATACCGGCCCATCCTGAGAAGTGGCTACCTAAATTCAATCCAGAAACAGGCATGCTAGCTGAAGAGCATATCAATAATTTCATGCTTTCTGTTAATCTCAACGGAGTTACTAACGAAGATGCTGTCGTCCGACTTTTTCCTTACACAATGCAAGGAACAGCTGGGTCATGGTACTTTTCGTTACCTTCCGGGTCCATCACAAGTTGGGACATTTTTCAAAATCAATTCCTCACCAAGTTTGGCGATGACAGATCAACAACGACATTGATCAATGACCTATCTAATCTTAAAGCTGAGGCTAGAGAACCCATTAAAGATTTCAATTTACGGTTCAATAAGATCCTCAACAAAATTCCCGCTACTTCTCAACCCAGCGAGGAAGTAAGATGTGAATGGTACATCACGGCCTTACCATCAAACTTGGCTATCTTCGTAGATAGGGCAAACAAGACGACCTTAGTTGAAAACTTAACTGAGGCATTAGCAGTAGAAAAACGCGTAGTTGCCCTAGAAAAGAGATCTGCAATAGAAGAACGCAAATCTAAGAAGATCTCTTTCAAAGAAGATACCAAGAAGAAGCAAACGAAGGATCCTTTCGATATGGAAGGATTACAAAAGGTGTTAAAGGCCATGTCCAACGAGATGATTGATATAAGAAAACAAGTAGCAGAAACTTCTTCGAAAAAGCCCTATAGATCTTTTAAAAGAAACCTTCCCATAGAGGTGAAACCACCCAATGCTGTCTCAAACGTCGAATCTGAGGAAGAAGAAGAAGAAGAGAATACCACTGAAGGGCAGACCGATGATGAAGAAGTTGTGGAACTACAAGGAATGTGGGATTTCATCCTCCCACAAGAAGAGGATCAAGAAGCATTTCCGGTTAACACACGAAGCAAAAATCAACTTGATCCTCCCCAAACTACCCCTAAACAGAAGGGTGCAAGCCCTGCAACAAAGAAAACAACTGCTAGAGCGACCCAATTTAGCCCAGTCCAATCAGATCAAACACCTCCATCAAGAACACTGATAGTGTCGGATGAAATGGAGTATAAAATTATCGATGACATGAAAAAGACTAGGGCTAATATCACTCTTTACAAATTGAGCAAATTGAAACATCAACAGAAAATAATGATGAAAGAATTACATGTCGTGCCTACTACATCTCTACCTACAGCTGTAGCTTCCCACAACATGGGAAGACCTCCAACCAACATGATCAATAAGATTGATCCGAATGACATTGCTTTGATTGGAGGAAGGTCAAGATCCCATACTCCTCCTTTTCTTCTCACTTATGAAATTTTCAATAAAAACGTACACAATTGCTTGATTGATTCTGGTGCTTCAACAAATATTCTACCCAGATCAATATGTGCCAAATTGAATGTTCAGCCTCAGAAATCCGCAGTGCGCATAGTTCAACTTGATCGATCTCAAGTCGAAGTGATTGGTGAACTTAACCAGGTGACCATAAGATTGTCGTCTAACCCGAAAGTATGTCAGGTTATCGACATTCTAGTAGCTAATATCCCTGAATTATATGGTTTAATTCTTAGTAGGGATTGGTCCGAGAAACTCCACAGATATTTCTCAACCGACTGGTCGCACATGTGGTTACCCTACAACGGTAAACCCAATCAAATAAAGGTTGAACGAGAGTTGCACCAAAAGTACATAGTGACAGAATTGGAAGGAGAGAACGAAGCGATAGCATACAACAGCAGTATCATAGGCAATTACTCGGTAGATTCTTTCCTCGGAAATTTCAATGCTCACACTTCACCTTACTTAGAAAATTCAGTTGTGTCCCAAGTTGAAAATTTTTCTCAAACCGATGATTCAAAGTGTTTTAATTTTTTAGATAACTCTGTAAATACGTCTTTATTTTGGAAATTATATTTTGATGGCTCTAAGTCTAACGAGGGAGCAGGAGCAGGATGCGTTCTGATTAACCCAGATGGGAACAAGATCATGCTTACATGCAGACTTGAGTTCGATTGCACAAACAATACAGCGGAGTACGAAGCCTTGGTGCAAGGCCTATACAAAGCGATCGAGTTGAATGTTAAGTATCTTCAAGTCTTTGGAGATTCCGAAATTGTCGTCAAACAGGTACATAACACCATACATTTCCTGTAAAGTCATTTAAAGCACTATCAATCTTTAGTACAAGATCTGACTTCACATTTCATAGCATTCAATATTTCGTCAATCCCAAGACTCCAAAATGCGAGCGCAGACCTGTTAGCTAACGTAGCCTCTAGGCTGATTCCCTCCGAAGAATTTAGTCCCGATAGGTTTTCAATAGAACTAATCTTTAGACCATCCATCCCTGACAACATCACCAACTGGAGAGTATTTAACGATGATCCAGACATTGTAAATTTCCTCACTTCTGAAGGATCCTACTCAAATCAAATAATTGACGAAGACCATCATGATCACCAAATTCACCAAAATAGCACTGATAATGCTATACCTAAATCGGTGGTTAAGTTAGAAGATTTATATGATTTGAAAAGTCATTTTAAAAGGTCTGCCAATTCTAAACTCTATAGTTCAACTCTGAACTATGAATTAGTGAACCTAGGAACCGATCAGAAGCCGCAAAACATTAATCTAGGCCACGGCCTAGCCCCCGAAGAAAAATCAGCATATATCCGTCTTCTGAGACAATACAAAAATGTTTTTGCGTGGAATTACGATGAGCTGAAAACATACAACACTTCTATCATTCAACACACTATCCCTATGATTGACAATGAAAAACCTGTCCAGCAGAAGCTCAGAAAAATCCACCCCAACTTAGAAAATCAGATAAAGACTGAGCTAAATAAATTGTTGAGAGCCAGAATAATTTTCCCCGTCAGACACTCCAAATGGGTATTCAATATGGTGCCTGTTAGGAAGAAAAACAGAGATATTAGAATCTGTATTGATTTCCGGAATCTCAACAAAGCTTGTCAGAAAGATAATTTTCCCCTCCCACCTATGGAGCAAATACTACAGGCAGTAGCGGGCTCAGAATTAATGTCTTTCCTGGATGGATTTTCAGGATACAATCAAGTGCTGGTACATCCCGATGATCAGTTGAAAACCACATTTCGAACCAAATGGGGCACATACGCATATCGGAAGATGCCATTTGGTCTGATCAATGCTGGCGCTACCTTTCAGAGAGCCATGGACATCGCGTTTAAAGGTTTAGTCAATAAATCGGTAGTGATTTACCTGGATGATATAACAGTGTACTCCAAGAAGCGAAGCGACCATCTCAAAGATTTGAAACAAATCTTTCAAAGATGCTTAAGGTATGGGATTTCACTTAACCCAAAGAAATCTTTTTTCGCATTAAGTGAAGGGAAATTGCTTGGATTCATAGTGTCGAAATCTGGTATTCACATTGAACCTGACAGAATCAAAGAAATTTCTGAAATATCCATACCCCATAACAAAAAGGCCATGCAATCTTTCCTTGGACAGATCAATTTTGTAAAAAGGTTTGTCCCGGATTTTTCACGTATTATTTCTCCCTTACAAAATATGATAAAAAAGAATTCAAATTTTAAATGGGGTCAAGATGAGCACGAAGCATTCAACTTGACCAAACAAGCTATCATCAACGCTCCATCTTTAGCTACCCCAAATTTTTCAGAATCTTTCATCTTATACACTTTTGCCTCAGAGAAATCTTATGCCGCGATTTTGACTCAAGTAAATCAAGAGAAGGCGGAAGCTCCAATCGCATTCTTTAGCTCGAACTTACAAGGTGCTGAACTCAATTATTCAGACGTGGAGAAACAGGCATATGCCGTTTTCAAAGCGATCAAATATTTCAGACCTTTCTTACTTAAAGCCCATACCAAAGTCGTAGTACCGTTTCCAGCGGTAAGAAACCTTTTGGTACAGAAGGATGTGGGCGAAAAGAGAGCAAATTGGATTACCGCTCTACAAGAATACGATCTTGAGATCAAACCAGCAAACATCGTAAGGGGTCAAGGCTTCTGCAAGATGTTAGCTGGAGCGTCGCAAATTCCTGAGAACTCATCTGAAGAGGTACACACGTATGAGGTAAGCCTAAACAACGCAGAATCATTATATGCGGACACCATTTATTATCTTAAGAACGGGTATGCTCCATCACACCTGGATCACACCAAGAAAAGAGCTCTGAGGTTGAAAGCTAAACAATACCAGCTCATAAATGATGTTATGTTTAAAAGGAATTATGATTCTGTGCTTCTTAGGTGTCTTGAGAAAACTGAAGCCGAAAAGGTTTTGCAGGAACTCCACGATGGACCAGCAGGTGGACACTATGCTGGAGAAGCTACTGCGCATAAGATCTTACGTGCAGGATATTATTGGCCCACGCTGTTCAAAGACTCATACAATTACGTAAGGAAATGCCAAATCTGCCAGACTGCTGCAGGGAAACAAAGGAAATCGTCCATGCCACTACAGCCGGTTAACATCGAGCAACCATTCAACCAATGGGGCTTGGACATAATAGGTGAGATCGTTCCTCACTCTTCTAAGCAGCATAGGTATATCCTCACGGCAACAGATTATTTTACTAAATGGGTAGAAGCAGTTCCTCTCAAGACAGTTAATTCTGAAAACGTTATTGAATTCATAGATCAATTTATCATCACTAGGTTTGGATTGCCAACGGCCTTAATGTTTGATAATGCATCATACTTTTCTGGAAATGCAATGACTGAGTTTGCACTAAAAAGAGGGTTCAAACTGAAATATTCTGCCAATTACTATCCGCAAGGTAATGGGTTGGCTGAATCAACAAACAAAAACCTAATCAGGATTATCAAAAGAATAGTCGACCAAAACCAAAAGAATTGGCATGAAGCGCCGGTAAATGCTTTATGGGCAGATAGAATCACGAAGAAAGCTTCAATCGGCACTTCTCCCTTTAATTTAGTTTATGGGAAAGAAGTGGTTTTTCCAACTCACTTAGTCATTCCCTCTTTGTCTCTAGTACAACACATCGATGAAGTATCTACTTCCTCTTTGCAATTGAGACAAATGGAGATAATCAAACTAGAAGAACGCCGAGAACAAGCTAAGAAAACCCATGCTCACCACCAAGCGCTAATAAAATCCTCTTTTGACTCAGCCATCATAACCAGAAAGAACTTTCAGATGGGAGATTTAGTTTTGAAATGGGATAAGGCTCATGAAGAAAAGGGCAAACATACGAAATTTCAGAAGCTGTGGCTTGGTCCTTTTCAGATTGTAGAAGTCATAGGCCCATCGACGTTTGTGTTGCAGGATTTGGCAGGTAGAAGAGATTCTTTGCCTGTGAATGGACAGATTCTTAAAATGTATTTTCCATAGAAGATCACTCTTCTATTTTTGTAGGATAGTTTTAGTTTCTTTTATTTTGTTTTTCTCTTTCTTATAAATAAAACCGGTTGTAAATGATCATTGAAAAAGATTCATGAAAGAGCACACTAACTCTCTATCAGATTTTGATTTCACTTGTACAAATAGCAAAACTTTTCGAAAAATCTGATTTTTATTATTGACAAATAGAGTTAACTTTAACCTGAATATGATATTAGTTTCAACCTCTCAAAAAACTTTGATGAAATCAACCTTTGGTAAAAAATTGTTTTATGCCAGCACAATGAAAGGTATCATCAATAATAAAATAAATATTCTCTGTAAAGCTGTTGTTTTCAAATGCTATTATTGTCGTCCAGAGCTTTCTTAAGGAAAAACAATGACTTCCTCCCTGCTAAAGGAAACCGCAACATTCAGAGAAACAATCCGAGAAAACACTATATCTCAAAGAATAAGAGGTCTCATCACGAGCCGGCTTATCATGATCACAGATATTATAACTTGCTGACTTTGCCAAAACTGTCTATCAAAACAGGGCAACGACTCAAGATTGTTGCAATCAAAAGACAAGGGGTCTCATCACGAGCCAGCTTGTTCAGCAAAAGTGTAAATCAAGTGAATGACTGTGTCATAATTTGGCCACCAAACCAAGACATTGTTCTTTAGAGAGTAAAAAAGGAAAAAGTGTCAAAAAGGATTTTTCTCTGAAATGTTGTAAATAACTTCAAGCAGGAAAAAGGATCATTGCTGGATAACATGGTAACCCTGTCGAGGCTATGAACGCTTGCGGGCAGCAGAGGCTCTACCTACGACAAATGAGCATATTTTAAAGCCAGTACGCAGATAAGACCTAATTATATCTTTAAAAGAAGGACCAAGTAATGTCTGGTATGAATGCAAGAACTAAGCCTAAGGAAGCAGACAATTGGAATAAAAGAAGGGTTGAGACAAAGTATCATTGACAGGATAAGGGGTAATCTACTCTATATGTCCATAACAAAATTTAGACATATGAAAATTTTTCTGTTTCGGAAGTGGAAATGTCAATAGAAAAGCAAAGATAAATGGTTCTTCACAGTGAATCGCCATTGTTGTGGTCACCAACGACCCCCCTCTTTGTTTGATATTAGCAATAACATCAAGCAAAGGGGGACCCTTAACAAAATCCCAAAAATATTTTTATCAAAATTTTTGTATTTAACTCCCTAAAAGCTATATCGCATCGCAAAGAGAGAGTGAAGTGTTTTCCTATGCGCATGAATGAGCTGCAAAGAAGCGATGCGAAATTCATCGCATCGCATATTTTGAAAGCGCCCTTAAAAGAAAACAAAAAGGAATCGCCGACGGCCGATATGCGACGTCGCATATCGCAACGTCGCAAAAGCAGCACACAATGAGCAAATGAAAATTGCGATATTGCGATTTGCGATCTGCGATCCTACAAACTGCGATTTTGCGATTTGCGATCTGCGACGAATGAGACTATTAATTGCTGCGATGCGAATCGCAGAATCAACTCATCGCAAAGTTTCTTCGGCATGATCTTTAAACCCAAAATTGAGCGCGCACCTTAAGGGAAATTAATGATCGCACGACTGAGTATCCAAAGATGATCGTGTTGCGTTTTTCGTAGAGTCAAGTCATTATGAGTGTCATGATTATGCATTCATTAGAACTTAAGGCTTTCATGTCAATCTTTTCGTCAATTTTCTTTTTCCTTTGCATGAACTGCAAGGCAGCAACTAATATAAATCTATATGCAGGAAACATCCAAGGAAAAGGGGAAAGCGCCAATACTAGAAGAACAGAGAGAAGATGCCTTCGTAGATGAATGCCGCATGCAGCAGGGCCGCGGATTCCAGAGTATCACTCAACAGGCACTGATGAAAATAGACTATCCAAGACTCAGAGTCAAAGGCGCACAAAAGCAGCATGTTTGCAAAAGATCCTGAAGCTCACATTGGATAAAGCAAAAAGAAAAACGCTAAAAAGGGATGATGCTTCAGAAAAGCCTGGAACAAATAACGGAAGCAATTTTCAATACGTAAGATTGTTCAGGCAACGAAATCCCTAACTCATTGAGTCATTCGCACGGCCGGAAACCGAAATAGCAACAGCACAATCAGTTTGAAAGAAATCTGGGTTATACTAAGTATACACACAGCAAAAACACCCAGCCAAAGGAAGATTTTCAAAAATATCTTCTAGTTTGTCAGAAAGAGGTGCCAGCTTTTGTTATTTCTACTTTTATTGCTCGAGCAAAAGGAAAAGACAACCAGCCGACTCTTTCCAGGCGAACCTTGCATTGCTTACAGCATTAAGGAGCAGATACAGAAACGGTTAGAAATTAGATTCAATTTTTAGAAATAAATTTGTTTTAGTAAAAGGGTGGTCATTTGAAGCCGTTTCCTAAATTTGTGTAATTAAGATTAGTTAGTTAGTAGTATTTAACCCTTCTCATGGCATTTGGAGAGGGGTCCGAAAATTTGTCAAAAAACTTGTCCTCAGAACATGCACTTTTGTACCCTCCGAGGAGGTTTTTGATGAATGGATGGATCGAGATTTATTTATGTTTACATTTTAATGTCTGCTACTGATGTTGCACTTCTGTACTCTTAGTAGATGTTAGAAGTAAGTAGAGATAAATCATTATTGCTTGAAGTTTGTGAGTGAAATCAGTCATAAATGGTACTTTTATCTCTTGATTAATTTTTTCTCATATTCTTAGAGTGATATACAGCTGAGTTGTTTATGTGTTAATGTATGAATGTGTGGGTTACCATTTGGCACTTTTGTACGGTGGAGTCATTTGTTTGTGCTTGACATATGAATAACTGATTATGCGATATGCTGTTCACAACTGTTCTGCCTAACTTCTTATGCAGAATGGTTTATCTTAATTGATTTATATTCTTATGATAGCTGAATGATCTTTATTACCAGTTGTTGTATGAAATCTTTTTAGATCGCATAATGAAAGAATTTTACCCCGGGTTAGTATAGATTAGATGTGCTGTTTTTGTTAGATTACAGTAGCATAGAGTCAGTTTAGAGTCTAGAATTAAATTAGCTTAAAATTACCTTTAGATTAGCATCGTCAAAAATCTACACACACACACACATCTTTTAGATTGGGAAGTTGGTCCCATTATCCCTAGTCGGACCTGCTACACCAAATGGGCAAGGAGCCGCCAACCAGGTTCCCGACCGGGTGGGTATCCCCCTTGTTGTTGACCCGATTTCGGGGCCCTCAACAGTATGAGAGTATGTATTAGTGAAAACATCGATGTCATTGTGCGCCAATCAGATCTGCCTCTTTCCGAATTTGAGCCTTATGTTGTCCTCAGCCCATCAGACTTGTCTCAATACTTTGTTTCTTGTACGAATTTGAAAATCTATTGTCGGTGCCCTTCTACGTACATCCGCTCTCTGATGACCTATGGATTTAAGCAGCAGTGGGGCGGAACTAAAGAAAGAGAAAATTGCCTTCAGATTTGATCCTTAACACCTACGGCTGTTAACAATTACATCGAAAGATGCCAAAAACGCTAAATATGCAACAAAATAAATTAGATTCAAAGCAAGATTTTTTTATTTTTATTATTATGATTGATTTTTGGATTTGGAGTCCAAGCTAAAGATTTTTTTTTCTTCGCAGGTCGCATGAGAGCTTAAATTGTCAATTTCTCAATTCTCTTTAAAAGAAGAATTGATCATTTTTATTAAAAATTTACATTTCCCTTATTCAAAAACATGAAGATTTTTTATTTTTATTTATTATTATTATTATTATTTCTATGTTATTTATTTTTTCAAATCTAACATGATTTATTTTTTTTAATTTAAAATCAAAACATGATTTTTTTATTGAAATTATTTTTGTGAGGTTAGTGAAAAAAATGTAAGAAAATAAATAAAATTCTAAAATATTTTAAAGTCTAAAAATTAAAAAAAATAAAAAAAAAAATGCAATCAAGCTTGATTTTATTTTCCCTATTTTATCTCCTCAAAAGAAAATTAGTTATTTATTTTTTAACTATATGAATATTTCCAAGGGAGCCATTTACGGATTAGACCATCTAAAATGTTCATATCCAAATTTGCGAAATGTATCTGATTGTGTATGAGGACATGAGAAGTCATTTTGACCTTTATATTTGTAGCAAAGATCTCTTGAAGAACGAACGAATGTCATGGCGCAATCGCGTTTCGATACCATTCCTCAATGTAGTCCTTTTGCTCCAAAGAATGTTTGATCTTCATTCTAGATCATTTGTCCATAAATGGTTAATATCAAATTTTTTATATTTTTTTAATAAAAAAGACATGCAGCTAAATGATTTATGCATCTACATGCTTTAATCATGCATCTAGGAAAAAATTGAAAAAATATGAACTCTAGATTGAACACTAGTTCCTATGCACACTTCCCTCGCAACGACACCAAAATGTTGAGGCAAATTAATTACCTATCATTTAATTGTCAACCTGGGGGTTTCGTAAAACTTGCGAAGCATGTGTGCACTTATATGCTAGAAATTAACTTTCAATTTAGATCAATATAACTATGAAACCAAATAACGACAAACCAAATTCACTTATTCTAATTCAGCACTTAGTTCAAAATAAATTAGAGTACAATTAGAGTACAGTGTGTGGAATTGAAATATTAATCTTTCAATCTTGCAGGAATTGAAAAGAACACCACTCTTTCAGAAATGAAAGCAAAAACAATCATTCTGAACTTCTCACACAAGAAAAGATATGAAAACAAATAAAAACAAATGTTCTTAACTTCTAGGTAGAAAGCAATAAAAAAAAAAATCATTCTTAACCTCTCACACGGGAAAAGATATGAAAACAAATAAAAACAAATGCTCTTAACTTCTAGGTAGAAAGCAAATAACGACAATCACTCTAAATCTCTCACACAGGAAAATATATGAAAGAAATAAATCTTAATCTATGAAAAGCAATAAATCTCACACATTATAGGTCGCCAATCTAAAAGCATGAGAGATGGCAAGTTGAGAGGCTTCCAGTGCAAGCACTACCAATCAAGGTGAACATCACTCATGAGGATGGTGCTAAATTTAAATTCCATTCATAAGTAATCTTAACTTTCCATCCATTGTCATGTGTTAGTTAGTGAAAAATCTCCATTGTGCTCTTTGTTAGTTTGTGCACAATTCTTAAAAGCACCACAATGCATTGTTGACAAGTAGATTATTGAGTTAAATACATAGCCGAAGAATTGTGGTTCAGCTACAATATTGTGTAGTTTCTGTTGCTAAAATCCTGAACAGACAGTTAATTACACACAGCTATGTATTTTTGTTATGAACAAATGACCAGTCCAATCTTCAAATTGATCAATGCCTCTTTTAGAAAAATTAGAAATTATTCTTATTTCTATTTTATTTTAATTTTTTATTTCTTGCTTCCACAAGTGTGTAAGTAATCTCAAAAGTTCCCCCTTTTTTTTCTTTTCTTTTTTTACTTTTCTCCAATCATGAATTGAATTTCACATCAATTTTTATGACAATTTTCCATGGCAATTTTCTTTAAAAAAAACAACACAAATAAAATATTTTCAAAATTTAAAAAGTGAAAAACAAAACATTAAACATACTAATCACAAAACATAACATATATATATATATATATATATATATATATAAATATATAAATATATAATAAAAATAAACGTATGTACAAATTTAAAATATATATACAAACTTCATATTTCATTAATACAAAATATAACAAAATCAAACATTACAATCATTTTATTTAAAAAAAACACTACAAACAAAAACATAAAACATAACAACAACAAAAACAAAAAACACATATAACGTTTTATATAAAAAAAAACACTACGTAATAAAAACATAAAACATAACAAAAAAAAAACAATCTTAATAAAAACAAAATTTGCCATGTAAAAAAAATGTTTTCATGTGTGAAATCTGAAACATGTTAAAGCATTTTGACTGGGTAGTGTGAATGCATTTGCCACATGACTTGAACATCACCGAAAGGAGGAGATTCTATTTGCAAAAATATGTTTTATTGCCATAACGACTTCCTCCTTCAACTCAGTTGTAGCAGCAACATACTACGGAGCCAAGTGCTTGCAGTGCGCATAAAATTCATAACCATTTTCTTTGCTGAAGCTGCTCTCCTTTCAATACCGCGACATCTTTCTGATGGACTCAATCAAAGTTGATTTGTTTCCACAATTTGCAGGATCAAGGTAGTAAGTAAAAATCGTTTTTCCACATAACCTGGAAAATAAGGTTCTAAAGAACCTAGAATATCTCCGAATTGGTTACGAATTTCAGAAAATCACTCTTGGGTAATGTAATTAACCCTGTTTTGAGAAAAAACCACATTTTATTTTTCTGAGATTAGCTTTCATTTGACCAGAAAACATGTTTCAAAAATGACGTTTTTAAGTTTGTTACGCATTAAATCCTCTAGTCAGGTAACTGCCGGGTTTTCCACACTGGAATTAAATAATGGTTGTTGCTTCTCCTGCTAGAAAATTGCCAACATCAAGCTGCTCTGGATTTCTTCTTTCTCCGAAATGGGTTTTGAAATTGATGATGGATTGGAACAACTAAAATTAATATGCAATGCTGAAATTAAGTTTGTCGAATCCTAATTTATTCAAATGGTCAGAAGATGGTTTGCTCTCTTCAAAGCCGCTCTGCTCAATTGAAGTTGAGGTGGACTAATTCTCACACAGATTGGAAGGTCCTCGCGAATCTATTGCTAGTTGGTAGGCTGGCTGGGATTGCGGGAATTCATTCGAAATGGTGGTTATTGCTAATGCTTTGTGGGTATGAGAGTATTTATCAGTGAAAACATCTTTGTCATTGTGTGTCAGTCAGATCTGCCTCTTTCCCAATTTGAGCCTTATGCCTTATCTCGTCCTCGGCCCATCAGACTTGTCTCAATACATTATTTCTTTTACGAAGTTGAAAACCTATTCCTAGTGCTCTTCTACGTACATCCGCTCTCTTTGATGACCTATGGCTTTAAGTAGCTGTGGGGCAGAACTAAAGAAAGAGAAAATTGCCTTTAGATTTGATCCTTTTTTTTTGAGACAAAGTTCGGTTGCTATATATTAATCTGAAAAGAAAAAGGCAGTTTGCCATACATATAATGCATCCTGAGCATTCTGGATCCAAGGAATTACAAAACGATTCCTTTCCTTGATCCTTACATTAGTTATCCTGCCTCTAAAGCTTCTAGTATTACTATAAATCCTTACAAACTGCAGGCCCCAAAATTTACATCTACAAACCATATCTAATCTATGTCTATATGACTCATCTTTCTTGCTGTGGACGCTTCTGGGTCCAGATCTGGTTCGTTCTGCTTTGCACTAGAAGAGGATGTTGCATCTTTAAACT
Source organism: Pinus tabuliformis (assembly GCA_031772625.1). Lineage (NCBI taxonomy): Eukaryota > Viridiplantae > Streptophyta > Pinopsida > Pinales > Pinaceae > Pinus > Pinus tabuliformis. The sequence continues at coordinate 1,284,444,716 of CM062819.1, forward strand.
TTTTATCCATCATGTACTTGAGGATAGATATCTTTTCTTCAGCATGGCTACATCTATTACTCAGACTGCTAAACTGTTCATGCAAGGAATGAACTCTGTGTAAGAAGAGGTTCATCTCAGCCCTGTATTTCTCATGAATAATTTTGCACTGTTCCTCAAGTCTCGCTTCCAGATTTCTCACTTGATCCTCCAGGGCTCGTTGCTGAGCACGGACTTCTTCAAACTCTGCTTGTAAATCCCTGTAGTGGAAGCATTGTTCTGGACGCTCCATTGTCGCTGGAGGATACTTGTCTGTGCTGATCTCTTTCTTAACACAGTGTCTCTATATTCTTTGCTTGCTACTGTTAGCTGTCACCGTGCGCGCAGGGGCCTCGAAGCGACTATCTCGATCTATTTGTGGAAATGCAGAAGCAGCTCCGCTCTTGTAACTATGAGCACAGATATCTCCTATGGGAGGATGGCTTGTGATGCCCGGGGCATATAAAGGCATTTTCGACAGGCTGTGTTGGCGGGAATGAGCCCTGCGTCTCCCAATAATCCACCACATCGTCCAATGCATATCTTGGCCTGCATCGAAAATCTGATTGTTAGGACGATTTTCCCCTGCGCGATGCCCGATTCCCATGCGCTGAATAGATCTCCTTATCTGAATTCTGATATAAGTCTTATCTACCATACCTACTCTGTCTCCTGCACTGATTGCTTTCCTGCAGTCATAGATTCTATTAACTACGGTACACCAGGCATTGACTAGCTACGTGATGTTCATGGTAACGGTTGGAAGGAGGATGTGTTATTACAGCGAAGACTACCTTTGGTACGATCACATGCCCTGTTGGCACACTTTTCAGCTTCCTTATTCAGTCCACGAAGAATGTGATAGTAGCGGACTTCTTCTAGCAGGTCGTGGAGAATCTGATTCCTACAATTTATCTGTTGCAATAGAATGTTTGGCGTGCTCTGCCTCAGAGCCATGAGCCTAATGATTATTGTTGAATCGCCTAAGACTATTACTTTCTTTATTCCTATCTTGATCAATTGATTGAGACCCTGATACAGAGCCAATCCCTCAGCCCTGTTATTGGATAACTCTCCCAATCCCCATTCAAATTGAAGAATTGTCTCGCCGTTAGCATTGCAGATAAGGCCCCCTGCACCTGCTTGGCCTGGGTTTGATTTTGAGGCGCCATCAAAGAACATGTAGAACCTATTACAGTTACCCAACCAAATTGCAAAATCCGCTTCCTTTAACCTCAGCTTCCAGACACTGCTTGTCTCTTTCGGTTGAATCCTTTCTTGTCTTGATTCCTGAGTGCTAATTGTAATCCCTTGGGCATAGCTGATCAAGTTTCTTTCTTCGATGCTGTAGTTGGTAGCCTCAATCTTGCCTTGAGAGTGGGCTATAATTGCCTCCACCGCTAAAGTCTTTGCCTTATGACACATGACTCTGGTATTGCATCCTTTCTCTTGAAAGACCTTCCCGTTTCTCGCCAACCAGATGCGCCAGAGAAGGGTCAAAGGTATGGTGTTCCATATCCTTTGCGTCAAGTTGCTCTTCTTCCCTTTCCATGGACAATTTTTTTTCCAATTATAGACAGTTTCTGCAATAGTTGTCTTGGGCTCCCATGTTATTTCCCCAATTGTTGCCATCTGACTCCAGCATTCTTCAGTAATCTGGCAATCTATAAACAGGTGTTGTATTGTTTCTTCTGCTTTACAGCAATTTGGGCATCTTGACGGTCCCATTATACCCCTTTTTCTTAAATTTTCTGCTGTTAGTATCTTCCCTTTCAGGAGGAGCCAAAAAAAGAATTTGACTTTAGGGGGCGCTTCTGCTCTCCACACCAGTTTCCATTGGCTCCATACTTCCTGTGGAAAGATGCTGTCACAAAGGTGTTGGTGACCAGCTTTGGCCGTGTATTGGGTTCCCGTTGGGTCCCAACGGTAGCCATCTTGCTTGCCTTTTTGAGTCGGAGCTTTATTGTGTAGAAGGTTCTTGAAAGTTGTGATGCTTGCCTCTATCTCTCTGGGGTAATTCGGTAATGTCCAACCTGTCCATGCCTGAGAGTGATTGTCCCATTGCGATATTTGGGCTAAGCTCCATATACCTCTGTTGTTAAGCCAGTTTATGGCAGGAGTTGCCTCCAGATTTGATCCAATGGGAAGCTGTCCTAATATGCGGTCAGTGGAAAAATTGATACTGCTCCCTCCTCCTGGGACCTTTGAAGTATTCTGTGACAAAAAGGGTATGGCTTTCTTGCAGAGCTACCAAATTTTGTGCTGTCTCTATTGGGAATATTAGTGTCCAAGAGTTGGTGCCTAGAGTTGTTCAGGTATTTTGCTTCAAGTACCATCTTCCACCAAGTTGTGGCCCCTGTGATCATTCTTCAAATTATTTTAGCTCCAAGAGCTAAGTTCAGCAGTTTTGGAGATCTTATTCCAAGTCCTCCTTTCTCCTGAGATTGAATGACATTCTTCCAACTGACCAGATTGAACTTTCTTTTTTCCGTTTTCCCTCCTTGCCATAGAAAATGCCTGAGAGCTCTTTCCATTTTTTGGTGGAAGACCATTGGAGCTTGGTACAAAGAGAAACGATAAATAGGTAGAGAGGCCAAACCTGATTTTAGAAGAACCAGGCGACCTGCTGGGTTCAGCCACATAGATCCCCATTGTTGGATTTTTCTCTTTATTTTGTCAAGGATTTCGTTCCAAGTATCAGCCTTCAATGGTCCCATACTTACCGGCATCCCTAGATATGTGAAGTGGTTCCAGTTTATCTTGTATGAGACTCCTAGAATTTTTGCAATGCTGTGGATGGTGTGATCTGAAGTGTTCCAACCATAGATACAACTTTTTAACTGATTAACCTTCCCTCCTGAGTATTCCATGAATTGATCTAATATCGTCTTGAAACGCCTTGCAATAGTGGTGGATGCCCCTCCAATCAAGAGGGTATCATCAGCAAATTGGGAATGGTTGATGTTCTTTGTACCTTGCTCAAATTTGATGCCAGTGATTAGGCCTATTCTTCGATTGAAATCCAAGATTTTGCTAAGAGACTCAGCCATGAGGATAAATAAGTATGGGGACAGGGGACAGCCTTGTCTAAGGCCTCGAGAGGATTGGAATGCAGCACAAGGTTTCCCATTGATCAGTGGGGAAATCCATGGGTTCGATATGCAGGCTTTGATCATATTGATGAACGAGGGGTCAAATCCCATTTTATGAAGGACTGCAAACAGAAAGGAGTGCCTAACCCTATCAAAGGCATTGGCAAGATCCAGCTTTAGGACAAACCCTTTCTCCTTTCGACTTATGCTTGAGTGAATGGCCTCTTGCACAAGAAGGATGGAGTCAGATATGTGCCTATTGGGGAGAAAGCCCCCTTGGTTTTCTGAGATCAAAGAGGAAAGATAAGGCTTAAGTCTGGTTGACAGTATTTTTGTAATTATTTTGTATGCAGAATTGCATAAGGATATTGGTCGAAACCTTGAGAAGGTGGAGGGCCTGTTCTCTTTTGGAATTAAGGCTAGATGGGTTGAGTTGGTGAGCCCCCCCATTTTGTCTTTCTATAAAACCCAGCGTATCATCTTTAAAAGATCTTTTTTGATCATCTGCCAGTACTCTCTGTAAAAACTGATTGGAAACCCATCAGGTCCTGGAGCTTTGTCTGGGTGAAGACTCCATATTGCTTTTTGAACTTCTTCTTCTTCTACTTCTTGCGTGAGCTTGCTGTTTGTTTCTTGGGTTACTTCTTTAGGCATGTGCTAAAGTAAACTTGTGTAATCCTCCTCACTTTTTTCCTCTGTCAAAAGATTTTTGAAGTGATTGGTGGCTGCTTCTTTTATGGAATCCTGGGTGTTGTAGCTATTCCCATCACTATCCCTAATTGTGCTCACCGTGTTTCGAACCTTTCTGATTGTAGCCTGCTTATGAAAATATGAAGTATTTTTGTCTCCCTCGTGCAGCCACAGCTGCCTTGACTTCAGTCTCCATTTAATTTCTTCATCCCTTATAGTTTGTTTCAACTGGGTATAAAGTCTTATTTCGTTCTCTTTGGCTTGCTGGGAAAGCCCAAAGACTTCAATATTTTGCTGCACTTCCTCAAGATCTTTCTTAATTTTCTTTTTACTCAACTCGGGCTCTTCGTAATTGCTCTTTGCCCAGTGTTTTAGAGCCTGTCTTGTTCTCTTTAATTTTGTCTCCTAGATATAAGACGGGGAGCCTTCTACATGTTGGGTCCAAGCCTGCCACACCGCGTCTTTTGCTACAGGGATACGATTCCAGAGAGAACAATATTTGAAAGGAAGAGGTCCTAGCTGGCAATGTCTGTGCAGAGTAAGTATTATTGGATAATGATCAGAGGCGGAGACATTAAGAATGTTTGACTGGCCAGTAGTGAAGGTGGACAGATATGTTATATTTATGAGGAACCTGTCAAGGCGCTCCATGATGTTGCCAGCTCCTAATCGTCTGTTGCTCCAGGTATACCTGCGGTTCTTGGGTTTGATATCGATCAGATCTTGATCCTGCATAATGTTCTCAAGTCGATTTCTGAAAGGGTCTGGGTTGAAGTTTCCCCCTCTTTTTTCGTTGGCATGCAAAACCAAATTGAAGTCCCCTGCAAGAATGAGATTGTTGTCCTGTTCTTCTTCTATATTTGTTTCCAAAGTGTTCCAGCACACTTCCTTCTCCCTGTATTGATTCGGAGCATAAATATTGTAGATTTTTACCATTGATCCATCTTCCTTGCTTTCTAGATTAACACTGATCCAGTTCTGATGTATTTTGGTGGATTTGCAGCTCCATTTGTTACTGTCCCACATTGTTAGGATGCCACCTGAGGCTCCTCTTGCTTCACTTGCACAACCACTGTAACGCTTTTGCTGGCTGATGACTCTATTGATTTCAGATTGATCCTGCTTTGTTTCTTGAACAAGGATGATTTCAGGCTTTTCGCTTTGGATTAAATCCTTAAGGGCTGCTATCTTGGAGGGGTGCCCTAGTCCCCTATTGTTCCAGGATAGCATTTTCATCATGATTTACCAGTTACATGGAGAGGTGCTCGCCTCTCTTTGCCTTTGGTATTATTTTCTTTATCCGAGTGTCCAAGGATAAAGGATTCTATAGGAGTCTGAGAGCCCATGGCGATATCTTTCTGAGTACTTTCTTCTCTCTGCTGTTTGGCCGATTTTCTGCCAGGCCCCTTTTTGGGAACATCACTGGGCGCTCCATGATCCTTTGAAGAACTTCTGGTTATTCTGGCGGAGGGGGTATCAGGGGAGGGTTGAGAAATGTGAGGGGGAGAGGGATGGAGAAGAGGATCAAATGAGGGGTCGGAATCTTCCTCAGTGAGTGATGCGAAAGGATTAGAAGATGGAGGAATGGAAGGATCCGCAGATCGAGGGGGAGAGGAGGGGTGATGAAGAGGAGGTTGCTGGGAGGAAGAGGAAGGGAGCTGGTGGGCTGAATGAAGATTGGAGGGGTGTTGGTGGAAGGCCCAGGGGCTTCAGAGTCCGATGGTTTCTAAGGGGGTGATGATTTTTTCCTTTTAACAGTTTCCCATTGCCCTTCTTGCTCTTCTGATTCTACATTTATGATTTTAGTACATCTATTTGCAAAATGTCCGTATTCGTGACATACCTTGCATTTGAAGGGGATCTGTTCATAATCCAGCTGCTGAATGTGGCACCAGTCGTCTACTTTCAGTTTGATGGCTTCCGGCAGTCCACGCCCCAGATCAACTTCAACACAAATCTGCGCACAGGCCTGCATGTTGTCTTTGGGTTCACTGCGGTCTATGTATTTTCCTACCGCGTTTCCTATTGCTTTGACCGAATCGTCGCCCCAGCAGTGAAGAGGAAGATGGGGCAGCCTGACCCAGACTGGAACTGCTCTTGGTATGTCTAGCTCTGGATCGAAATCCGGGGTCCATTTGTTGAGATAGAGACCCCTGGAGTCCATAAAGTAAGGTCTGTTTCTGAAGATTAGGTCCTTGTCCTCCTTAGTTTCGAAATGAAAGGTGAAGTATCCTCTACCACAGAATCTGATGGATATTTTGCCTTGGATCTTGTCCGACCAGTTCCGTTCAACCCACCTTTGCACTGTTTTGGGGGAAGGCCACAGTCCTGTAAATTGCCCGATTAATCCTTTCTCTGCTAAGGAAATGGCTGCCATGCGAGGAATGGTCGGAGGCAAATGAACTTCCTGTAAAATATCTAGCTTCTTCACAAATTTCGTTGCTGTTGGTCTAGGTCTTTGTTGAGGAAGAGATTTAACCAGATTTGAGAAGGCCCGCTGTAGCTCCGGATCCCCACTGGGCGGATCCAGAGGATCCATGATGCTGGTCGATCAAGCTGATGCAAGGAAGCAGGCAGATTCGATGGCAGGCTCAGGCGCACGCGCGCGCACAGCAGCAGCAGTTTTTTTCCTGTCCGCCTTTAGATTTGATCCTTAACACCTACAGCTATTAACAATTATAGCAAAAGATGCCGAAAACGCTAGATATGCAGCAAATTAGATCAAATTCAAAGCAAGATTCTTTTTATTTTTATTATTATGATGGATTTTTGGATTTGAATTCCAAGCTAAAGATTTTTTTTCTTTGCAGGTCGCATGAGAGCTTAAATTGTCAATTTCTCAATTCTCTTTAAAAAAAGAATCGATAATTTTTATTAAAAATTTACATTTCCCTTATTCAAAAACATGAAGATTTTTCTTTTTTCTATGTTATTTTTTTTGGAAAATCTAACATGATTTTTTTTTATTATTTAAAATCAGAACATGTTTTTTTAATTGAAAATATTTTTGTGAGGTTAGTGAAAAAAATGTAAGAAAATAAATAAAATTCTAAAATATTTTAAAGTCTAATTTTTTTTTAAAAATGCAATGAAGAACTTAAAAAAAAATGCAATCAAGCTTGATTTTATTTTTCCTATTTTATCTACGTGAAAGAAAAAAATTATTTATTTTTTAAGTATATGAATATTTCCAATGGAGCCATTTACGGATTAGACCATCTAAAATGTTCATATCCGAATTTGCGAAATGTCTCTGATTGTGTATGAGGACATGAGAAGTCATTTTGACCTTTATATTTGCCGCAAAGATATCTTGAAGAACGGATGAATGTCGTGGCGCAATTGTGTTTTGATACCATTCCTCAGTGTAGTCCTTTTGCTCCAAAAAATGTTTGATCTGCATTCTAGATCCTTTGTCCATAAATGATTAATATCGAATTTTTTATATTTCTTTTTTTTTATAAAAATGACATGCAGCTAAATGATTTATGCATCTACATTCTTTAATCTTTTTTTTGTGTAAGTCAGAGATTTATATTAACAGAGAAAAACTATAGTACAAAAAATCTGCACTAGCAGATCGAGGCCTGAAGAAAATAAGCCAAACATTCTGATACCCACCCCTAAAAACCACGAAAATGGCTATTACCCGCACACCACGCAGGGTGGCTGTTTCTGCTATCTAACAATGCTTGTGAATAGAAAATACTGACACTAGGACCACAATCCTTCAAACTGCAAAGACTATGGTAATGACAAAATCCCATATTTTGGGGAGACCAAAGAAAATCGATCAGGATCTAAGAGCATACCGGAAGAAGGATGAGAGATAACAACAGAACCCAAGAATTAAGGAGACTGCCTGAACCTGCTCATCGTGTCTAAAGCCTGTTCCAGCACATGGCTGTCAACTCTTGCTTGCAGGGAGTGATAGCTGCGGCATTCCTCCTGCTTTTCTTGCGGCAGGCCTCCAGTTTGTCTTGCCTCTGGGCTGAGCGTCTGCCTGAGGAGCTTTATGAGCACCGTAACTTTCTTGGATAGTGAGTCAACCATCTCATGCACTGCAATGACTTTGAAATCCAAAGCTTCATAAATGGCGTATAGACTTTTCATCTGTGCCTCCGGGATCACCTGGTCATTCTGGGGGAGCTTTTTACTGTCTTCCGTTGCTTCCATAGCACGTGCTAGCAGGGTTTTGACTCTCCAACTTTCCGCTTGAGTACGCACAAACTGAGTTGCGCGCTTAGTGACTGTGCCAGGATCTTGAAGCCAGTCGACTTCCTGCGCTATATCCTTCTCCGATCGCTTTCGTTCTTCTTCTTTCACCGAGGCCTCCAATTCAGACAGCTTGCATTTGTTCTTCGCCGCTGTCCTGGTTTCATACATCTCCCTTGCTGTTTGGAGTTCCATGTTCGCCTTAACACTGCGGCAGCCATCACCTTCCATACTTATCCTAACACTTGCAGCGTAAGACCTGGCGCTGAGAGTAGAAAATGGATGAGCCGGAGCGATGCAGTGCAAAATTCTGTTCCTGGCTATGCCTCCACTCGCTGCTAAATAGTGGATCTGGAGGATATTGCTCATGAACACCCGAATTGCCCGAAACGACGTGGATGTACTGAAATAATTGTTGTTGCTATGAAATGTGTTTTCTGAGTGGTGTATCCAACCTTTCACATTAATGTTGCCTCCTCCTTCTCTAATCAGAGAATGCCATGTGTCCTTCAACTTGCTGTGGTGACGGCGGTGATCGTTGCGGCCAATCATATTAGATTTGTTTCCTTTATTCCCCTTTTGTTGCCATAAACACACCGGAATTACCTGTCCTTTTATTCTCTGCCAACTTTTAATGTCCGTGCCCACTTCTTTGTTCTTCATCATGAAGAGAAACCTGGTGTCAGAACGCCTTCCGGTTGAGCCCGGTTGGCATTATCCTTGTCTTGTTCGGCCAGCTGGATGCACTTCCTTTTCAAGTCTGGGCAGTTCACCTGCTGCCAACAGCTGTCCCATTCCCTATTTTGATTATCGATGCCATGGTTTGCTAGGTGGTCCGCAATCACATTTGCTTTGCGCCTCACCGCCTGGAAGACTAACCCTCTCATACCGCTGATCAACTCAGCTATTTTTTCCGTCACCTTTGCTAATCTCCAATGCTTCGTGGCTTTGCTTGCTTTGGTTCCGCCATAGATTCTCTTAGCCACAGATATTACCAGGGCTGAGTCACCTTCAACCACCGCTGTATAATTCTGCATGTCTCTTAGAATCCGTAGTCCCTGTTCTAAAGCTGCAAACTCCATTTCATTGTTCGTGCCCTCTCCCAGTGCTTTGCAGTAAATATGAAGAATGTCTCCTTTATGGTCTCTTATGATTCCTCCAATGCCCGCCGTCCCAGGGTTTCCTCTGGATGCGCCATCAAAATTCAACTTCAGCCAGCCCACCGGCGAGTAAATCCAATTGCTGGACTCGGATTGCGGGCTTTGCTAGCTCCTCGACATAGCCATGCTCTGGTTGGTGTGCAGCTGGAAGAGTTTTAGAATCCGTAAGTCACTAGATGACGGCTTCTCATTAGTTTCCTCTTTTACTTTTACTTGAATTAACTGTTTAATATTTCTTATGAGAGTGTCTATGGCATGCTCTGTGTTTCTGTATTCATCTTGGAATATTCTCCTGTTACGCTCCTTCCAAATGGTCCATGTTAAAAACCCGGGCAGAACTTTCCAAATGCTGTTGACTCTGGAGTTTTTTGAGAAGTTTTTTTTGCCAATTTTGTATCGTATCCTGAATGGACTCCCTATTTTTGTTAGAGTTTAGCATTACACCCTCCGCCCAATTCCATATATGGCAAGCCCAGTCACAGGAATTAAATAAATGATTCATTGTTTCTTCCTCTGCCATGCACATTGGGCATCTCGACGGCCCATGAAAGCCTTTGCTGCGTAGATTTTCCCAAGTCAAGGTTTTTTTCCTCATTAAAAGCCAGAGGAAAGTTTTGATTTTTGGCCAAAACAGGTCGTCCCACACGTTATGACTCCAGGGTGAAACTTCCCTTTGCTCTGTAATTTCTATTAGTTCCCTGGCTTCCTTGAGTGAGAAATTTCCGTTACCCTTCATTCCCCATCTGAGCTGGTCCTGTTCGTCCGTCTTCCTTATTTTCCTTTTGAGTAATTGGTCAGTTAGATGCTTTGACCTGTCATCCTCCCCATTGCTGTTATCCAAGTCAAATTTTATCCATTCTCTCCAGATGGGATCCCTGCTATTCCAGTCCCAATATTGGTCAACTCTGTAATGACCTTCGTGTTGACATTTCTGCTTGAGCTGATCGAGTTCGGGCTTTTCCAGTTTTGGGAGCTGCTGCCACGCATCTTCCCAAAAAAGCGCTGAATGCCCATTCCGGATCTCCCAGAAACTGTTTTCCTGTACCAAGTTGCGATTTTTCCGAGCAAGATTCCATATGGGTGATCCCTCAGGAACCTCCTGAAGCCTAATAAGATCATTACTGTTGTGTTCGGGGGTATATTTCTCTTTCCAATGTCTTGCCCAGGGGAGATGGGGCTCTTTTATCCATCTCCACCAGAGTTTAGCTCCACAAGTCATGTTGATGATTGAAGGATCCACTAGATTTAGGCCTCCCATAATTTTTGGTTTACAGAGTTTATGCCATGCTACAAGTGCCCATTTTTTCTTCTCCCCATTACCATTCCATAAAAAGGATCTTTGGATTGTTCTAATCTGTTGGAGGATGCCCTTGGGGGACGGTAGCATGGAGAGAAAGTACTGAGGTATAGCTTGCAGAACAGCCTTTGTGAGAACAAGTCTCCCCGCAAAATTAAGTGCTTTGTACGTCCAGTGCTTGCACCTTTTCTCCAGGTTAGCTATAATTCTCTCCCAGTGCACTTTTTGCCAGGGTTTGAGAGTTAGCGGTGCTCCCAAATATCTTGAAGGTAGACATCCTTTTCTGAACCCAAGTATATTAGAGAGGTGCTTCTGAATAGCTGGATGAGTATGGAAGAAGTAAATTGTAGATTTGGAAAAATTAATTTCCATTCCGGATGCCTTGCTGAAAAGATCAAGGATTTTCTTATAAGCTAGAGCCTCTTTCACTGTGGGGGTTCCATGTAACATCGTATCATCCACAAATTGTTGGTGTGTTGTTGCTGGCAGAGATTGGATAGGCTGAAGGCCCTTGATTTTCCCCTCTCTTTTTGCTTTGGCTATAAGTCTACTGAGACCTTCCATAAGAATAACGAACAGGAAGGGGGAGAGAGGGTCCCCCTGTCTTATTCCCCGAGTAGGTGAAAAGGGTTCAGAGGGAGATCCATTGACAAGGATTGAAAATCTGGATGACTTAATAAGGGCTAAGATCCAATTGATCCATAGATTGCAAAAACCGAAGGCTTTTAGAATGGCTTCTAGATATTGCCAACTGACTTTGTCATAGGCTTTCGATAGATCAAGCTGCATTAGCATTCCTGCTAATTTCCTAGTTTGCAGGGTGTGAATCATTTCTTGAGCTAGAAGAATGTTGTCTAAGATCTGTCTCCCTTCGACATACCCGGATTGCTCTTCTGATATGAGGCCAGGAAGAATAGGCTTGAGTCTATTAGCTATAACTTTTGAAATAATTTTATAAATGACATTACACAGAGCAATTGGTCTGAACTTCTCAGGAGAGTTTGCTTCTTCCATCTTTGGGATAAGCGCTATGAAGGTTGAGTTGAGAGATTTGAGGATGGTACCAGATTTCCTAGAGTCCTCAACAACTTCCCATATCTCATGCTTTACTAGGTTCCAGCAGGCTTTGTAAAAATTAATGGTGAAACCATCCGGTCCAGGGGCCTTATCACTAGGCATACTTCGGACAGCTTCCTCCACTTCCTCTAAGGTTATTTCTCTGCTTAGAGCTGAGTTCTGAGCGCCGGTGATGGTTTTGGGGATGGCTGAGATGAGCTCCTTGATGGCATCCTCTCTGTTTGCTGACGGTTCCTGGGCAATACTGCTGAAGTGCCTGGTTAGTAAAGCCGCTATGTCTTGGTGATTCTTTAAAGTTTCACCATTCTCATTCTTGAGTTCCAGAATTCTATTCGCACTTCTGTAATCTAGTGCAGATCTGTGAAAAAATTTGGTGTTCTGCTCACCCTCTTTAAGCCACCGAATCCTGGATTTCTGCTTCCAAAGAGTCTCTTCCTGCTGACAGCGTGTATGCCACTGACCAGTTAGAACCCTTTCCTGCTCTGCAAACTCTTCGCTGTTGTGCCCTGAAGCCCACGCTTTGTGAATCTGTTCCAGTTTGTCTTCTATCAAGGTTTTCTCCTTAAAGATATCTCCAAACTCCGTAATGTTCCATTCTTTGATTTTGGCTTTTGTGTACTTTAGTTTCTTCTGAAGGTTGAACATCTTGGAACCCCCTCCAATCACTAGTTCAGACCACCATATCTCTACCAGATTGAGGAAGTTGGGGTGATCCAACCAAAATTTTTCAAATCTGAAAGGTTTATTCCTGGGGTAACCATGGATAGCTGCTATTAAAGATATTGGCCAGTGGTCAGATCCTCCACTTGGAAGGATATCTGACTCAACTAGAATACCATTCATAATGATGCTCTCTGAGATGATAAATCTGTCCAGACGAGAGGCAATCAGCCTATCTCCCCCTCGTCTATTATTCCATGTATAAGTGCCACTCTTAGGTGGGATATCCACCAGTTTGGCACTCTCAATGAAATTTGTAAATAATTCAGCATCCCTGCTGAGTTTTCTTATTCCCCCTTTCTTCTCCAGAAGAGTGGTTATCATGTTAAAGTCACCCCCCATGATGCACTTGGAGTCAGGATGTCTAGAAATTAAACTTGACAGAGACTTTAAAAAAGTTATTTTATCCTCTATCTTCTGGGGTCCATAAACATTTATACATAAGAAGGATTCAGAGTTACCTGTGGGCTGGGCCTCCACGGCTATAAAAGCTCTGGTTGCTTCTGCTGATATTATTTGAAGCGCTCTTGAGTCCCACAACGTGACTAGACCTCCTTCTCGCCCCTGACTTTCTACTTCCATGTAGTTAAGGTAGTTTCCAAGCTGCTTTTTGATGTTAGCCATGCTTGTATTACTGCTTTTAGTTTCTTGAATGAAAAAGATATCCGGTTTTTCTTTCTGAAATTTTCTTTTCAGAATTCTCTGCTTTGCTTGGCTGTTTAACCCTCTTGCATTCCATGATATGATTTTCATGATTAACTAGAAGAATTATTGGTAAAAAGAGAAGGCATCTAGAGCCTTCATCTTCCCTGAGTTTATCATTAATATTCCAAGCTCCTGCAGAGCTTCACCACTTGTTCTCCTTCCTCTCTTCTTTTTTTGCTTAGATCTTGTTGAGTTGTGGAGAAGCCTCTTTGGTGGGTTCCTAGCTCCTCTTGCTATACCTAGCTTTCTGCTTTGTCTTTCTAGTTTTCTCTCTGTTTCAAGCTTGTGTAAAAATGAAACTACTTTGAAGCATAGTTTTTCTCTGTTTCAAGCTTTTGTAAAAATGAAACCTATCTCGAGTCAATTTCAGTTATTTTCAAGACTCGTTAAACTCATGAAAATCCCGAGATAATTTTGCTATCTTTCATTCTCGTAAAACAAATGAAAATGCCGAGTTCTTTCTGTCTTTTCCTGCTCGTAAATTAAATTGAAAGTCGGCCATATGAGTACATTTTTATCATTTTTTCGAACTCATTAAAACTTACGAAAAAATGAAAACCATGAGTACATTTTTATCATTTTTTCGAACTTGTTAAAACTTACGAAAAAGTGAAACCTTGGAGTTATCTTTTAAGCCCTTTTCTGACTCCTAAAATATGAAAAGATTGTCGAGCGTTTCTTTTACACTCGTTAAAATGGAATTAAAAGACGGTCCACTTACAGCTCTTTTCCGACTGTAAAAAAAACATGAAAAGATTGACGGATTTTTGTCGTTTCAAATTCGATATTGGTTATAAAACGACGTGTCGTTGATCGCTTTTTTACTTTTTCGGGTCAGTGACACTAATAACGAAAAGTACTCCTTGGTCGTAAAAGATCAAGCGGTTCTCTCAAGTATTATTTTATACTTTTTCGGGCTTGGGAGATACAAATTTACGAAAAAGGTCAACCCTGGAGTCTTCTTAAGCTTTTCAGACTCTCTAAAATTGAAAAACTCCGAGTTTCTCCTATACTGGACTCGTTAAAATTTCACAGTAAAGGACATGTTCGATTACAAACAGGAACGGACCACTCCTTCTTAGGGTTTGAATCTAAACTAAGTTGGACTCATCCGAAGGATGAGATTATAATCAAGCAAATGTTATCCTCCTCAAGCTTGTAAAAAATAAAGAGGTACTTGCCAGAAATGGTGGGGGAAAAGAGAGGAAAATGAGCCTATTTGTTATACTTTGTCTCGGAAAAACCTTATCACCACTCTTGAACACGACACTTTTTCATTCACCTGGGTTGGGAAATCCTTTGCCTAACAGTTGATCAAACCACATTGAAAGTCTTCAGCCGGTTTCTGGGTATTAACTTTGGGTCAATTGTCACCAAGCCATCTGTTGTGTCGTTATGTGTTCAAGAGGTCTTGCAAATAAACCATTCATCTGCAAAATATATGTCATCCATCTTGACCATCCCTGAGTCAGTCCTTACAGCGACATTTCTTCAACTTGATCTATGATTTCGTGTTGTGGGCTTGCCTGCAACAGATCACTTTCTATCGACAACAGCACATTATCTAGAAAGATGATCTAGGAATCATCAGTACCTTGAAATCTGCATGCCTCAATGGCAGGTTTCTCGCCTTTGACGATAGTTTACATCAATGACCTTCGATCAAGGGATTCTGTGACATGTTCGACATCAACACATTCATTCACATCTCACGGATTGTACTGGGTACTTTGAGAGCCATTGACATCACTGGTGGTTTCTCTCACACTTGTTAACAGTTTACATCATTGACTGGTAATCAAGTGGTTTCTACCATGTTCGACATCAACTCATTTATTCGCATGGATAGAATCGTACTATTTCGGGAAGCAGAAATGAAGACCCTGGATCTAGTTTCCGCCATCCAGGCTGCGAGGAGTTTTGTATTCATTATGCAGTAGACTAATAATAAACAGATGGCTGCGTCCATACTGTATCTACATGTGTCTATGATTATGATGTATTGCGAAATCATTCCTATATCAGAGCAGTAGTTAGTTTGTTAGTTAAGTTTTTGATCTGAGTATGGGAATGCCTACCTCAGTGATGATATGATCTCATATATGTATTTTGTGTTGAATATTTGCAGGTTCCGACTGGGCTCTCCACAAGATAATCCTCGAAATGATAAAGTGCTTCACCCTTCCTAGATGATCTAAAACCCTAATCTACTACAGACCTCGCACTTTAGGGGGCAATCTGTTACACTAAAATTTGTCACCATGACTATTTGTAGTCAGTATGGCTCCATCAATAACCATACTGTCCTCCTTGGCAAGTCTTATACCTCTGCTCCTCATGTCAAACTCCAAAAAAGACAGAAAGCCTTTAAAAAATCAATATAACTCTGGTTCCGCACTTTCTCTTACTCTTACCTGCGTGCACGCACCTCAAGTACATAATACCTGCGTACTTGTACGCTCTGTCTGTAAAGGGGTGGTTGCGAACCCCTGTAAAAGTCAAAAGGCGCAAGTTTTACTTCAAAAAACTTACTTGCGGTCGATTCTAGAGCATTCTAGAAGATGGTTTGACGTGGATTGAGCGCCTCCATATGGTTCATGCATCCCAATGAAAGAGGAACTTATCCCATGAAGAGGGGAGCTATCCCTTTGAAAGAGGAGCTTATCCCATTGATGGTGGACCTGTTTAACTTCCTCCAAAGCATTATAAATACAGGCATTGGGCCAGAGGGAGGGGAGGTTGAAAGCTGAACATTCCTAAGGGTAGATGCTGCTGAAATTAGGACTCCCTTATAGAGCTTGAGAGGATAGATCCCATTCCTTTCTTAGCTTCATTTGGAAGTGGGTGAGCTGATCAAAGTAGAGGAGAACTCTTGCTGGACCCTGGGAGGGACCTGCACAACACCAAGGCATTGGTTGTAAGGTTTCTTTTGTTTCCAATTAATACAATTAAGTTCATTTTTCTCAACAAGTTGTTATATATAATTTGTTTCATAAACTCCTTGGTCTTTATGATGAATATGTTTTATTATATGAGTTATTCAGGTGCTATGTAATCGTTTTCTTGTTAGTGAATGCAGGCTTCAAGGAGAAGGAGCTCATTTGGATCAGAGAGGCTTGGCTGCTACAAACAGCGTTGGACTAAAGGTAAGACTTGAACACCTGGTTGCTTTTATTTTAAATGCATATTTAGGGAAAGATAGTGCTTGATTGTTTTGTTTGTCACTAGAAAGCCTTAGCTTCTAGGGAGGTCGGTTTTGTCCGCAAAATTGACTCTTTCCGCATGACTCTTTCCCCAGTGGAGTCACCATTTTTTCATGCGGAAAGAGTCAATTTTGCGGACAAAACCGACCTCCCTAGAAGCTAAGGCTTTCTAGTGACAAACAAAACAATCAAACACTATCTTTCCCTAAATATGCATTTAAAATAAAAGCAACCAGGTGTTCAAGTCTTACCTTTAGTCCAACGTTGTTTGTAGCAGCCAAGCCTCTCCGATCCATATGAGCTCCTTCTCCTTGAAGCCTGCATTCACTAACAAGCAAACGATTACATAGCACCTGAATAACTCATATAATAAAACATATTCATCATAAAGACCAAGGAGTTTATGAAACAAATTATATATAACAACTTGTTGAGAAAAATGAACTTAATTGTATTAATTGGAAACAAAAGAAACCTTACAACCAGTGCCTTGGTGTTGTGCAGGTCCCTCCCAGGGTCCAGCAAGAGTTCTCCTCTACTTTGATCAGCTCACCCACTTCCAAATGAAGCTAAGAAAGGAATGGGATCTATCCTCTCAAGCTCTATAAGGGAGTCCTAATTTCAGCAGCATCTACCCTTAGGAATGTTCAGCTTTCAACCTCCCCTCCCTCTGGCCCAATGCCTGTATTTATAATGCTTTGGAGGAAGTTAAATAGGTCCACCATCAATGGGATAAGCTCCTCTTTCAAAGGGATAGCTCCCCTCTTCATGGGATAAGTTCCTCTTTCATTGGGATGCATGAACCATCTGGAGGCGCTCAATCCACGTCAAACCATCTTCTAGAATGCTCTAGAATCGACCACAAGTAAGTTTTTTGAAGTAAAACTTGCGCCTTTTGACTTTTACAGGGGTACGCACCCACCCCTTTACAGACAGAGCGTACAAGTACGCAGGTATTATGTACTTGAGGTGCGTGCACGCAGGTAAGAGTAAGAGAAAGTGCGGAACTAGAGTTATATTGATTTTTTAAAGGCTTTCTCTCTTTTTTGGAGTTTGACATGAGGAGCAGAGGTATAAGACTTGCCAAGGAGGACAGTATGGTTATTGATGGAGCCATACTGACTGCAAATAGTCATGGTGACAAATGTTAGTGTAACACATCTAGAGCCTTCATCTTCCTTGAGTTTATCATTAATATTCCAAGCTCCTGCAGAGCTTCACCACTTGTTCTCCTTCCTCTCTTATTTTTTTGCTTAGATCTTGTTGAGTTGTGGAGAAGCCTCTTTGGTGGGTTCCCAGCTCCTCTTGCTATACCTAGCTTTCTGCTTTGTCTTTCTAACTCTGCTTTTTGTCTCGCAATGAATAGCTCATTGACCTTTCTGATTTCTTCTTCCGGCACATTTTCTATGCCTCGAGCTTTCCAGTTTTCTGCCATAACTGGTAGGTTCATTCCTTCCTTTGCTAGAACTTCCTCCAGTTCTAAATCATCGCTTCCTCCATCGCTGGTGAGCATATCTGCATCCTCCTCAGGTTCTTCTGTTTGCTCCTTCATTTGGACTTCGGTGCTTATCATGTTCTCTTCTGTTTCTTTTGTAGTTTGCCCTGTACTATCGATTGGCCCACCATTGGAGGTGAGAGCTTTATTCGGATCCTCTGAGTCTGTGTCTAACTCTAAGACTTCAAAGGTATTCCTGTGGTATCCTCGTTCTGTTTCTATTCTGTTTGCTCTTCTTCGGTTGGCTCTTTGTCTTATCTTGGGTTTTACAAAGTTATCTCTGCCTTTGTCTGCTTGCTCTGTTTTAATGACTTCTTCTTGTTTGTTCAGAGGACATTCCCTCATTAGATGTCCATGCTCATGACATTTTCGGCAGCGAAAAGGAATTTGTTCATAATCTATTGCTTGGAAGTAATCCTCATCCCTGTACTCTAGCCATAGACCCTCATGTAGAGCACCGGAGACATCCATTTCCACGCATATTCTTGCACATGAGGTGTATTTTCTTTGTATGGTCGCTTCTGAGGCCTTGACAAAAGTACCCAGCCGATCCCCAATTTGTTTCAGTGCTGAGATACCCCAGTAGTCAATGGGCAGAGAAAACAGCCTTATCCATACTGGTACCTGAGTGAAAGTTTCCCTTTCTGGAACAAAATTTGGTTTCCATGGCCGCATGTAGAGACCCGCTGAAGCTAAGAAATACGGGCCTCCATCAAAAATTCTGTCCTTGTCCTCTAGGTTGGTAAAAACTACAGTAAAGAAGCCTTTTGCTCCTAAGTGTAGTTTCACATCGCCCTTGGGTTTCCAGTGTTGTCGTATCCATTGGCATAGAGCTCTTTCAGATGGCCATAAACCCATAAACTTGCAAATGACTGCATGCTCTGCCATGTGTTCTCGGTAAGCTTGGATCTCCGGATCTACTATGACAACTCTTAGGGTCTCTGCTTTCTTAGGTTTGCAGGTTCCGCTCGCTGTTGGGTGGTTGCTGGGGTTCGAGCTGGTTTCACCTTCCGTTCCTTCTTTCCCCTGGGGGTCTTCCTTTTGTTCCCCCTTCTCCTTTGACTGCTTCTCATTATGATCCGCGAGTCTTTGTCCTGTTGTGGTATTTTTTCCAGTATTCACCAGTCCCTCAACTTCTTTTTCATTGATTTGAGGGTTGCTGCTGGGTCCTCTGCCCTCTTCTTGTTTTTTCTCCTTGTTTTTCCCGCTATTCTGCTTGAGTCTCTCGTATCCTGAAATTCTGACTCCTTCCTGCGCTGTTAGTTTCTGCTTCTGCATGACTATTTGTTTGAAAGAAGGGGTCCCAATGGACCCCTCATTGACCATCTGTAGGGTCAGATTTTGTCCCCTTCTGAGCAAAACTGCTAGCCTCGATCTATTCGCTTCCAGCTCTGTGTCTGTAAAAGTGCCCAGAAACCCTAACCTCAAGGCGCCACCATCGCTCGCATCTACATTCTTTAATCATGCATCTAGGAAAAAACTAAAAAAATATGAACTTTAGACTGAAAGCTAGTTCCTACACACACTTCCCAAGCAACGACGCCAAAATATTGAGGCAAATTAATTACCTATCATTTAATTGTCAACCCGGGCGTTTCGTAAAACTTGCGAAGCATGCTTGCACTATATATGTTAGAAATTAACTTTCAATTTAGATCAGTCTAACTATGAAACCAAATAATGACAAACCAAATTCACTTATTCTAATTCAGCACTTAGTTCAAAATAAATTATAGTACAATTATAGTACAGTGCAAGGAATTGAAATATTAATCTTTCAATCTTGCAGGAATTGAAAAGCACACCACGCTTTCAGAAATGAAAGCAAAAAAAATCATTCTTAACCTCTCACACAGGAAAAGATATGAAAACAAATAAAAATAAATGCTCTTAACTTCAATGTGGAAAGCAAATAAAAACAAATGCTCTTGACTTCTAGGTAGAAAGCAAATAAAGACAGTCACTCTTAACCTCTCACACAGGAAAAGATATGAAATAAATAAATCTTAATCTATGAAAGTAATAAATCTTAATCTATGAAAAACAATAAATCTCACACATTATAGGTGGCCAATCTAAAAGCATGAAAGATGGCAAGTTGAGAGGCTTCCAGTGCAAGCATTACCAATCAAAGTGAACATCACTCATGAGCATGGTGCTAAATTTAAATTCCATTCATAATTAATCTTAACTTTCCACCTGAGTATCTCCAACTTTACACATTCCTTTCAAAGGATAAGGCTGTCATATTTATACAAAAACATAAGAATTTACCTCATTAATGGGGGTCCATTATTCTCTCCCTAGATCCCTAGAAAATCTCAAAGAGTTACAACTCAAATAGGTAATTATAAGACACATATCCTCTTTGACTTTTATCCAAATCTTCTTCCATATCTTGAAGATAATTCAAATTTGATCATTGGAGGCCACATAAGGGTGTCTTGGAAGCTTCCAAATGACCTACACATGTCATGAAACTCAAGCCACTTTTAAGTATTAACAAGTATATGTCATTTTTCTAAATTTTAACCATTTAATTCACTTAAAATACTAGAAATCATTAACTTTTAGAAAACACAAAGGTAACCCATATAATTTTGAAAATGGAGGCTAATGAAAAGTTATATGGTCATGGAGTGGTGACATGTGAGTGAATTGGTGGTGATAAAGGTGAAAGTGGATGCTATTTTGAATAAATTTTGGAGACTCTACGATCCCCTGATATATGTGATGCATTATTTCATTTATTGATCCATGACTAAAGGAGTCAAACAATCAATCATATATAACATAAGTCCATGCTAGTCCTTAGCAAACCATGTATAGATTTTTAATAGTAGAATTCCTTAGTTATGAGACAACATGCTCCTTAACAATTAGAGCACCCAAATCATGGAATTACATATATTGTAACAATTTCATTGGGTTCATTAGATAGTCGTACAAAATCACATAAGTAGCTCTATAAATCAATAAATGTATCATCAACTACAGGGATTTACAAGTTCCTCACACCATGAGAGTACTAACATAAATATCTCATTGCAACACACAGGAATACACATTCCTCATTAATAGTGTTGATATACCTATTTTCATATAACAACACTAATCATCATTCATATTGCATAGATATGCACAAAGATACAAGTAATAAAATTATCTTAATAATTGAATGACTGGCAACTAAGAGAGGGACTTCAACTCTCAACAAATTTTAGGCTAGTTGCACTGCAATATTTCTTGCAGTTGACCAACCCCAATCCAGATTCAGAGTCTATGGAGCTAAGTGCTCAAGGTAATTCATATTGATGCCAATTGACCAATTCACACAAGAATCAAGAGCTCATAGTGTCTCCACCCACTTGCATATATATATATATATATATATATATATATAACTACGTTGAGAAGTGCTCTACAGGTCAGTATGGAGGAGATGTTGCCATGGTACCTTTAAATGATGTTACATTACAAATAAAAAATAAAATTTACTTAATTAAATAATAAAAATACAATTCAACTCATATACACAAATATTAACCCAATCCTTTTAGTAGAGCATGATCCTCCAAGGAATATTTCTCCATATTTGAGGGTGCATAAAGCCTTTGGATAGAGCTTCGAGATCATCGAAGTGAACTCGTGAAATGGGAAGGTTATTCAGTCAAAAGAATGGACCCAAAGCTATTGAATAAGCTTGTCCCTCTAAGTACTTATATTACACATATAATACATATGTTAATTATTTTAGAGTTTCCTTCCAATTTAAATGCATTGTGGGACTATGGGATAGGAGATATTGCATGATTAACAAAGTAATGATGCTAGAATATAGAGAGATATCATTCCCTGAATAATATTTGTAATCATGGGATTTGAGGTTAAGTAAATAAAAATGAAAAAGTAAGAATCCCAATTACATATACGGATATTCTATTGATTATAACTAATAATTTCAAAATAGAGTATTACAAAATCATATTTAATTTATTATATAGTTAATTTAAGAAAAATACAAAAAATAATAAAAATAAAAACATATTAATGGTTCAACTATGAAAGAACATTATAACAACCTATATTTTAATATAATCCAATCTAAACCAGGCTAGATCCATCTTAACTTCGGATCACAAGCACAGAGAGGGATCAAATCTCTTTTCACTCTAAAAGAGGTTTGCATCTATAGAGATTTGATCCCTCTCAATGCTTGGTAGATCGGAAGTTAAAATGGATATGGGTTGGTTTGATTATTAATTATAATTATAAATATAAATATAATTTTTAATTTTATGTTTTTTAGTTTATTTTTACAAGGTCAAAATGTTAAAGATTACAACATCTCTACTATACTAGGATCAAATGTTTACATATGAGTTAAGTTTACTTATGAACCTCAAATATAAAGAATTTTTTTAATAAAAAGTGAATTGGGTGGAAATAAATCATGGATAAAATATAATATTACAATATTTATTACCACCCCCACCCTATTAAAAGTGGTCGTGTGGGGGGAAATACTAATTAAAATGTAATATTATTACATTTTACCTAATATTTCTCATCACACTTCAGCCAATCTATCGCTCATTTTTTGTCCTAATAATGGATCCTCTTTGGGGTTTGAAACGTCGACAAGATGAACATAGTACTATGGATAATCCAGGTCATATTTTTCTAAATATTACATTTTACTCAATATTTCCCCCACCTCTGAAGACGAATGACCAGAATGAACATATCAATAAAAAAGTTTTACCTTTACAAGCTACAAGGATTCAACCCATCATTTTCTAGAGTTCATTATGTATCTAAATATAACATCAAACTAAGATGGATCTAGGTTAGTTTAATTTACCCCTGAAATAGGTTATATTCCACATGAATACCATGAGTCAATACCATGGATTCTTAAAACTATGGATCATTTTTATTTTTATTTTTATTTATTTTTTTAGGGTTATTTTTATTTTGTTATTTTCATTTTGTTTTCATTGAATTAAAATGTTTACATTACATTACACATTTCTAGCATACTATAGGCATTAGATCTTCCCTCAATGAAGGAATTACATAATCCCTCATACTAAAAAGTGTGTGTGTGTGTGTGTGTGTGTGTGTGTATATATATATATATATATATATATATATATCAGTTACTTTATCTCATTATATAAATGTAAAATAAAGGTGAAAATTGAAGTATTTTATTTATGGTCGACATTGATTTTTAAAATAACGTTATTTTTTTTTAAGTAGTGTTATGCATAACATCTCTTTTATATACATTTTACACACACACACACACATATTTTAATGTAGTGTTACGTGACAACATTTCCCTCATTATTGGGTTGGAGTGCCTCTCGGTGCAATCAATATTAATCATTTATTTTCCAAGTGCATAGAGAGATGAAATCTCTCGAGCTACAAACATTTCCTTAAGTTTTACATTCAAAGAGAGATTTACACCTTTAGAGATTCAATCATTGTCTTCTTCTTCTTTTTTGTAAGCACACTTTAGAGTTATATTACTTTTAAGCAAAAAAAGACAATGTTGTAGCGATTGGCCTGTCACTAGAGAAAATAGACTAGTAACATAGACATAATGTTTTTGTCAAGATGCCTAAATTGACATTATATAAATATTATATTGTAACAACCCCAGGGTAAAGTTCATGTAAAAAATGTTAATCTTTGGGAAGCCTTAGTTGTTTAGGTCTTCGTTTTCGTATGTGATCTCTTGACCAGTTTTGGCAAGATCATGAGAGCATGAGGGTGGAGGTGGTTTAATCTCTAAGAAGCCCTAGTTGTTGTTTATTTAGATCCCACATTCATGCTTGGAATATGGCATGGAGGTGATTGGCTGAAATAAAGATTTGGTTCAGCTCAATCTATGGTCTGGTGGTACGTAGGAGTCTCTAACTTGGTTGGTTTTTACATAAGTTAATAAGAGTTATTTTCCTATTGTGTTCTATGAGAATTTGTACATGTTATTATGGTGATTTATTGATTGTTATATCATGGTTAATAATCTGGTTATGTGTTGGTTATAAGTATGTATTTGCAATGTACTCTAGTTATGTCTTGTTCAGGATTTGATAAGTATTTGATGGTTAATGAATGCATGGGCTAACAAGTGTTATTGCAGCTATTATGAGAGGGAATTAGACCTTCTTGATGATTCCTATATAAGTTTCAAACTCCTATTTTTAGATATTCATTCATGACTTGTAGATTACATGTTCATCATATATTTTACGAAATGATTATCATGGTTAGGCCCAGTTAGGTCAATTATTTGATCAAGTTTGGTATTATTGGAATTGTCTTCAATTATTTTATAATTTTGGAAAGTCTCAAGAAGTTTTGGGCAGTGGTCTCGAGGCTAGCTTAGAATTGTGGCTCAGATCTCGAGATTGTAGGCATTGAACTAAGAAGTTTAGGTCACAACTGCACCCATGTAGGCTTGTGCATGTGGTTACAGGGTCACAACCACTCATGCATGCTTATGTATGTGGTTAAGTTGTTCGGTCACTAAAAAGGAAGCCTAGCTCAGGGTTGGGTCACCCGGGGTCGTCCTATGGCCCCTGGGTGTCCTGTAAGCCATGTAGGATGTCATTTTGTGGTTATTAAGTTTCAGTTGTTGGCCCTACTTCCATAATTGAAGCTTGCAGGTCGGTTCATGTCATAGTAACTCTTTGTCTCGTGTTTACCCTAACATACCAGTGAAATTGGGTAAATGTGGGAAGGGTGGTTACAGATTGGTATCAGAGCTCCCAAGTTCAACACTTGGATTTGATGGGTTGAATGAGTTTGTAATACATGCATGTCAATGTGGTTGTTATGCATGCAATATCATGATCATGCTTGTTGTGCATGAGGCCATTATATGCAGTTGGTGTTATCATATATGATTTCAATATATTGATATGATTATGTATATACATGTATTGTGCTAATCTGGATTGATTTTGCAGACGAGACAACCTCCCTTGATCTTCATTGAGGTATGTTGATTATGTTTATATTTGGTTATATGACATGGTATGTCTACAAGAAGAAGAGGATTAGAGATGACTAGAAAAATGGTGGATTATTGTTCATGTGACTCTCCTTTTAGATCAAATTAGCACCATAGAGATGAGAACTCTCTTGACATAGCAGACACCTTGACACGTCTAAAGGCAAAAATTAAAAGTTGCAAGGCAGATAATGATAGGATCATTCAGTCATAGGAAAGGCTTGCTAAGGCACGGGTAAAACAAGTAGAAGTCAATGCAGTCATCCTTCATATTTTGTCAGATTTTTAGCGACAGGGATAACCACAAATCAGTGATGGATAGGAGGACATGACTAATGGGGCATATGGTAGCAGGTATCATGGTGAGAAAAGGCCAGACATGTATGACATAGTTAGAGTTGGTAGGTTCTTGAAAGAGGCAATGGATATCAATTCTACTCTAGTTCTGGTTCATACAGGTATCATGGTTATCATTGCTATCATCCTTGCAGGAGGAGTGAGAGGGGATGCTTGCTGGATGATTTCAAGAAAGCTAAGCCACCTACATTCTGTGGAGAGTTGAAGAAACTGGAAGATGCAGAGGCGTGGTTACTTTGGATGAGGAAGTTCTTTGAGTTACATGACTATACAGATAACATGAAGGTGAGGATAGATATTTTCAGTCCCAAAGGGACAACAGACATCTGGTGGGAAGTTGTGAAGCGAGTTAAAGACATCAGGACAGAGGAGTTGAGTTGGCTTCAAGAGACCCTTCAAGAAGTACTTGTCAAAAAGGTACTATGCCAGTAAGGCCAAGCATATATATGACCAGAAGATGGGATCTATGAAAGATGAAGAGTACACGACTAAGTTTATGGAATTGTTGAGGTATGTGACATATCTTAAGGGTGAGAAGACAAAAATTTAGAGATTTATTAGTGGATTGCCATTAGTATTTGAGGATAAGATTGAGTATCATGAGCCTCAATCGCTGGAAGAATTTATTGAAAATTTGAAGCATTCTTATGAGCAATTGAAGCGTAAGACTGAGTCCAAGCATGGTCGGAAAGGGAATGATAAGAATAAAGGAAAATGACCACTGAAGTGGGGAAGACCTTAGGATGCAAGTGAGAAGGAAAATGTTGCTCCTTACAAGAAGTTTAATGTAGTTGAGAAGGGACGTGGGTTGCATCCCAGAGAGCAGCAGAATAGAGGTAGTAGGCCTTTGCATTGTTGGATATGTGGCAAGGATCATTGCAAGAAGGATTCTAGGTGGTAGACCTCGGATCTATAGTGCTCAGGAGGCATAGATAGTTGGGGATGTTGGGAAGAGAATTTTTCGGATCTATGTAGCATTTGATAACAAGCAGGAATATCACCAAGCATCCATTATTGAGATGGAAGGTAAACTTTGTGATCAAGTTGTTTCTATTTTGATTGACCCTAGATCTAATTACAGTTACGTTAACCCCGACCTAGTGGATAAATGTGGTTTGATAAAAGAAGTGCATACAAAGTCTTGGTTGGTGCAATTGACTAGATGTAATAATAAAAGAGTTCATCATTGGGTAAGATCTTGTGCATTTGAGTTGAATGGTATGCCTACATCAGCACATATAAATGTACTTATGTTGGGATCCTATAGTATGCTTATGGGTATGGATTGATTGTACCTTCACAAGACTAAGGTAGATTGTTATGAGAAGGTTATTGAGTGCTTGGATGATGATGGCAAGAAGAGAATATTGCAAGGTAAGAAGAACCCTACATCGACGAGAATGGTTACATCTATGCAAGCTAAGTGTAGTCGTAAGAAAGGGTGTGCATTTTTCGCAGTTAATGTTTCCAGTGATAAAGGTAAGAATGTTGAGGATGCAGAAGTCTTAAAGAGATATTCGTTCTTGCAATAGTTTCAAGATGTATTTCTAGCAGATATTTCAAAGTTGCCACCTCACAGGGAAGTGTATTTCTCTATTGAGTTGGTACCATGAGAAACACCAACATCAAAGGCACCTTACAGGATGATCACTCCAGAGTTAGTGGAATTGAAGTTGCAGTTGAAGGAAATGATTGACAAGAGATACATTAGGCCAGCTATGTCACCTTGGGCTGCACCAGTGTTGTTTGTGAAGAAGAAGGATGGTACTCTTAGGTTGTGTATTGATTACAGGTAGTTGAACAAGGCGACGATCAAGAATAGATACCCATTGTCGAGGATTGATGACTTGTTTGACCAGTTGAAGGGAGTAGCGATGTTCTCAAAGATTGATTTGAGATCAAAATATCATCAAGTACAGATCAAAGAAGAGGACATTTACAAGACTGCTTTCTAGACCACGAATGGGCATTATGAGTTTGTTGTGGTTCCTTTTGGTTTGACTAATGCTCCAACTACTTTCATTTTTTTGATGAAAAGTGTGCTACATCCTTATCTGGACAAGTTTGTGATAGTATTCATTGATGACATATTGATATATTCTAAGAAAGAGGAAGAGCATGCAAAACACTTGGCAACAATATTGAGATTTCTAAAAGAGAATTAGTTATATGCCAATCTTAGTAAGTGTAGTTTCTTTTAGATATAGATACATTACTTGGGATATGTTGTTTCCAAGGAAGGCATAGCAGTGGATCCGAAAAGTATCAGAGCTATCATGGAACGGGAAACTCCTAGGAATGTGGATGAGGTTAGATCATTCTTGGGGTTAGCAAGTTATTACAGGAGGTTCATCAAGAAGTTCTCATGGATTGTCTATCCTATTACATATTTGTAGATGAGAAGGAAGAAATTCAAATGGACAGAGGAATGTGCAACTAGTTTTGAGAAGTTGAAGATGTTTCTTACAAATGCTCCAGTTCTAAATAGTGCAGATCTAGATAAAGAATTTGTGGTGTGTACGGATCTTGCAAGAGAGGACTTGGTGGAGTCCTAATGCAAGAGGGACAAGTGGTATGCTACTAGTCAAGGAAACTAAATGAGCATGAGCAAAATTATGTGACGCATGATCTTGAGTTGGCAACGATCATTCATGCATTGAATATGTGGAGACATTATCTTCTTGGTAGGAGGTTTGTCTTGATGAGTGATCACAATGGACTGATGTACTTATTTGATCGACCTAATTTGAATGTCAGGAAAGCTATATGGTTGGCCATGCTCAATGAGTTTGACTTCGATATCAAGTATAATAAGGGTAAGGAGAACAGGGTTGCAGATGCTCTTAGTAGAAGAGTGCAGGTAAATCACATTACAACTATGAGTCCATATGGGAAAAATTTACAGGATCAGGTCTTACAGGCAAGACAACAGGATGACAGTTACCATCAACCTAAGCACACGTTACAACAACAGGTTACAAGTGATCAAGATGTGGATTATCATCTCACGATAGATGGTTTGGTGAGATTTAGGGACATAATTTATGTGTCGAACAACAGTGAGCTCAAGAAGCTTGTCTTAAGGGAATTTCATGTTAAACCATTTTTACGTCACCTGGGATATCAGAAGACTTTGAAAGTTATGAAAAAGTTCTTCTTTTGGTCAAATTTGAAGAAAGAGGTGGTTGAGTTCGTCACAGGGTATTTGGATTGTCAGCATGTAAAATCAAAGTGTAAGCATCTAGGTGGTCTATTGCAGCCAATTTTGATTCCGAAATGGAAATGGGAGGTCATTTCCATGGATTTCATTACATGTTTGTCGAGGACATCTAGAAAACATGATTCCATCATGGTCATGGTTGACAGGTTGACCAAGGTATCTCACTTCATTGCAGTGAAGTCTACTAAGTTAGCTAGTGAGGTAGCTCAGGCCTTCATCGGGGATATAGTGAAATTGCATGGTATCCCTAAGAATATTATATCTAACAGAGATGCCAAGTTCACTTCTAGGTTTTGGAAGGAGTTATTTGCAGGTTTGCATATAGAGTTAGCCTTCATTACAACTTATCATCTGCAAACAAATGAATAAATAGAGATGGTTAACACGATTATGGAGGACATGTTGAGGATGTATGTTATGCATCAGCAGAGGAAATGGGAAGAATATCTTCCACTAATTGAGTTTGCATATAACAATAGGTATCTTAAGTCTTTAAAGATGAGTTTGTTTAAGGCACTTTATGGGTGGAGTTGTAATACTCTCATCAGCTGGAGTGATCCAGTGAACAAGGTGTTGATTGAACTAGACATGTTGGCAGAGATGGAACAAGAAATGCAGGTTATCAAGAAGAATCTAAATCCATCACAAGATAGACATAAGAGTTATGCAAATCAACATGGAGTGTTTAAGGAGTTTCAGGTTGGAAGCATTTGTACTTGGGCATCAAGCTCAAGAAGAACTCCTTGAGGATTGGGTCATGTTCCAAGTTGGAACCTCGGTATTGCGAGCCTTTTGAGATCCTTGAGAGGATTGGACCAATGGCCTACATACTTGCACTACCACCAACAGTGAAATTCCATGATGTTTTCCATGTTTCATTACTTAAAATATATGCAAAGGATTTTTATCATGTGATTGACTGGTTTGTATTGCAGGTGGAGCTAGAAGGAGAATTCCAACTGAAACCTCAGTGCATATTGCAGCAGAAACAACTCATGCTCTGGAACAGAGCAATCGAGCAAGTTAAAGTGGAGTGGAAGCACTTTGGGCCCGATTAAGCTATATGAGAGATGTACGATCAAATGCAGGCAATGTATCCTTCATTGTTTATCAGTTGAGGCAAAGCAGTTTTGGTATACGTAAATATTTCTGTATGTGAAATTCCCACTTAGCAAATGTTGCTAGGTGAGAATAAAATTTTGTTCAATTTTGATCATTTTGGATTTCAAACTTAGGAAAAGTGGATCGGAGGACCTCACTCTCAATGTTTGGCGAAGGAAGGATCCCACATAGGAGAAATAAGGCAAATCAAATACTTGGTGGATGGTGGGGGCTACCCCAAGAGGGAAATATGCACCCCTTGGGAAATTTCGTACACTTTGGAGGGAGAAAGTCAATGCATGGGACCCACACGGAGAGAATGAAGCTCAAGGATAAATAGGGGAAGCATAAATCATTTTGGGACTTTTGAACCTTTGAAAAACTCAATCACCTAGCACACTTGAGTTATTGAACAAAGTCTGAAAGTGTTTTTAAACATAAGAGGTTTCCAGGGAAAAATATCAACTCTTCTTCGGTGGACTCTGAGTGCCATACTAGGAGAGCCATTATTGTGTGGTGGAGTTGTTCTAGAGGTGTCTTCTTAGGCAAATTTGTGGTTTTTTTGGAGAAATGTGGGTGCAAATAGGAGCTACGCTTTCCTGGGGAGAGCAAGTTTCATTGCAACATTCCTTATGGGCTTTGAGGATTCAATTCTATTAGGGATTAACAATAATTTTGTAGAGCTTATTGGGGGTTTTAAGAGGCCACTCTTCAGGTTGAATTCTTCTCTTCTGGGCTAGCACAGAGGTGATTGGTTTGGTTCCTACGCAGTCTTAGGTGGAGCTCACTCATTGTGGGGGTTTGGCCAATAATTTTGGGGCTGAGTTGGTTTTGGAACTCAAGGAAGAATTTAGGAAGAATACTCAACATTTTTGGAGGCGGTGAGCAATAGTATTTCCAGGTGAGCTGAACTATCAAGCAGTTGGAGGAATACGTGGAAATTGGGGATAATTTCAGGGGTCAGAACTAGGCCAAATTTTTTTCAGGTTTTGGTGGGTTATTTGAGAGGAGATCAGGGTTAATTTCCATAATTTTCTAAGCACTAGAAGTGGGTTAAACAATGGTTCTACATTAGCTAGCAGTGTAGTCTTTCCATGGCCAACGCAAAACTCAAAGGGGATTGAGTTTCTAGCATCCAAGCATTTGTGTTCTCCACTTGGGACTTGTTTAACTTGCCTTGGGCAAGCCCAGGTGCACTTACTTCATACTTTTGTGTACAACCACTGATTTATAATAAAATGGCTCAGCTTGGCATAGTTTTTGGTGCATTTCTGGATGTTTAATTTTATATGTGGTTTTTGTATTTTGTATACATCTGAGTGCTATATTTATCACTATTAATTTTCCATTAGGAATATTACAGTGGTATCAAAGCTCTGATCTTGGCTCAACCATGGGAATATTTCTATGACCTTGGAGGATAAGCAAAACGTTATCTACCAGAGGCAAAGTTACCAGAGTAGGGAAAGAGAGTTGGAAATCACCCCTGAAACTGAGGCCCCAAAGCAGGTAGTGGTGGGGATAAATATGGGGGAGACAAAAAGAAAAGAGGAGGCAATGTTTGACAGCCTCTTGAAGGCCCTGAGTGACTTGGCCAGGGGACAAAAGTAGATGTTGGAAGAAATTAAGCAACATAATTGGGACAATTACATTCATCAATATTTCTTGTTTAGGGAAACTTCGAGGGCTTGCCACAAATATGATCACCATTTCCCAATGACTCACCCACATGCTTTTAGTGGGCCAACCAGAACCACATTGGTGACGTTTTTTCCCTTAGAACCATGTGATCGGAGTGGACAAGATGAGAAGCCCATGGGGGACTATTTCTGGAAGTGGAAATCTATGGGGGGAGATTTTAGAGCTACCCTATCCTTCCAAGATTTCTGCCAGCTCAAGCAGAATGAGAAGGGCAGGGTCACAGGGGGTTCAAGTGCACAAAACTCAGAGATACAACATACCATAGGGAGGATGTACCTCCCCACATTTGATGGGTCTACCAATTGCATGGTTAGGGCTTAGGTGGAGAATTTGGACACATATTTCTAGCTTAGCTAGATGACAAAGGTGGAAGCCATCAAAATGGCTACACTACATTTGGAGGGGAGGACCATGATTGGTGGTTCCATGGGATTACTACACTTGGGCATGCCAGTGTCACTTCTTATGATGACTTCACATGGATGGTTGTGGAGCATTTTGACAGAAGGGGCCTAGAGGCACACTTTAGGGAGCTTACGCGGCTCAAACAAACCGACATCCCTGACCATTACATATCATTTTTTTTGAGGATATTTGTGATGGTGTCGAACCTATCTGATGCTAAGAGGGTCTACACTTTTGTGGAGGGTTTTACTTGAGCCTTTACATGGGTTGGTGAGATCTCATGGACCAACCACATTACAGGAGGTCTGAACTTGTGCCAGGGATATGTAGGACGCAATTCCCAACACCAGGGCACCAATTCCGCCACAAGATCCTTTCCCACCCATGGGTCATGACACTAGGGCCCCACCGCCTAGAGCTAACCAAGGGTGTGGACAGTTGGATGAGGAGACTAGGTGATATCCCTGGAGGAGGAAGTTACACTTCACCTACTAGGAGCCTTGGGCACCAAGCCATAAATGCACCATGATAAAAGCCCATTACATCAAGGTCTTCTCTGATAGTGACCAGGAGGATGACATAGAGAAAGAGGTAGATGGGGGCGATAGTGAACTGTGTGCAGCAAGGGGACCACCTGCACCACCAGCACCTAAGGGAGAACCTTTCGCACCTGCTGGGGGAGTACTTGCTTCATTGCGTGGGGTCCCCGGATATTTGACCCCAAGGATCCAAGGCACAATGTAGGGGAAATGTGTCTCGGTTTTGGAAAACAGTGGGACCACCCACAATCTCATTGATGCACAGATGGTACAGAGGAGGGGTATCACTAGGAAGGAGTTTGAGAGTTTTTCTGTCCTTTTGCCAGGGGATAGGACCATGTAGTGCACCAGATATGTCCCCTCTTTGTCAATGGCTACGGGGTATTACTCAGTGATTGACCACTTCTTCATGGTGGATGTATCAAACACCAATGTGGTGATGGGTGTCTAGTGGCTCTACTCTCTTGGGAGAGTGACCACAGATAGGCGAAAGCTGGAGATGGAATTCATGGTGCCAGATGGGAAGTTGGTTGTCTTGAGGGGCATGCACTCATACCCACCACAGACACTTTCGACACACCAGATGGAGGATTAATTGAGGCATGGGGATATTGAGTGGGAAGTGGAGCTAAGTATTTTAGAGGTTGGGGGCCAGCCCCAACCACCACATCCAGACATTCAGGCTATCTTAGATAGATACCCCATAGTGTTTGGAGACATTCCACCAGGACAACCACCTAACATAGGGTTTGAGTATACCATAGAGCGAGATCTATGGGTATAGGAAGTCATCACAACCCCCTACAAACATCCCAAGGCCTATCGGGGTGAGATTGAGCAAGCCATTCAGGAGTTACTGGCATTGGGGCACACCAGGCCCAACTTTAGCCCCTTCTTCATCAGTTGTCCTAGTGAAGAAGAAGGATGGTACACTAAGGATGTGCATTGACTATAGATCCCTCAATAAGAAGACACTGAAGAACCAATACCCCATTCCCCATATAGATGAGTTGATGGATGATCTTAGAGGAGCCAAGTACTTCTCTAAGATATATCTACGTTTGGTGTACCACCAGATTTGGGTGAGGGATCAAGATATCCCTAAGACAACATTCATATGTCACTATAGTCACTTCAAGTTCTTGGTTATGCCCTTTGGGATGACCAATACTCCTAACTTCCAGTCTTGCATGAACCACATGTTCTGTAAGCAATTGCATAAATTTGTGTTGGTGTTCTTCGACGATATATTGATCTATAACAGGACATGGTAGGAGCACCTGCAACATCTAGAGGAGGTGCTTAGTATTTTGGAGGGGAAAAAATTCTATGTAAAGTTGTCCAAGTGTGAGATTGGGCTGATATAGATTCTCTACTTTAGACATATTATTAGAGAGGATGGAGTGTGGGTGCATGAGGAGAAGATTAGAGCCATTCGAGATTGCCCAGTCCCCCAAAATGTGACTGAGCTTAGGGGATTTGTGGTCATATGCACATATTATAGTAAGTTCATTAAAGACTTCTCATAGCTAGCAACACCCCTCACAAATTTGACCAAGAAGGGGGCATTTTCATGGACGAACATGGCACAGGAAATGTTTGAGCACCTCAAGGAGGTGACGAGCAGTTTCCTAGTGTTGGCACTACCTAATTTTACATAGGAGTTCACCTCGGAGTGTGATGCATCAAGCAAAGGCATTAGTGTTGTATTGTCACAAGGAGGCCAGCCGATAGATTTCGAGAGTTGGAAGCTCCTTAGTCATGAGAGGTTGTACTCGATCTATGACAAGGAGATGTTGGTCATCATGCATGCATTGGCCAAATTCCGACAATATTTGGTGGGCAATAGGTTCAGAGTGAATATCGATCACAACAATCTTTGCCACTTTCTGGAGAAGAAGGTCCTCAATGACAGACAACAAAAGTGGTTCAGCAGGATCTAGGCCTACGACTTTGACATAAAGTATGTTAAGGGAAAGCTTAACATGGTGGAAAATTCCCTATATAGGAGGATTGTGATACTTTCACTCATGAGCATCTGTCATGATTGGAAGGCACAAATTTTGGTGGAGTACTCCAAGGATCAGTTTGCATGTGAGATATTAGAGGGTACTCATGGAGATGAGTGTTATTGGGTGATGATCGATGTCATTTAATATAAGGGGCACATATTTTTGGTGCTTGGTTCGCAATTGAGTGAGAGGATCCTCCATGTAGCACATGATTCACCATTGTCTGGGCACCAGGGGTTCCTGAAGACTTACCGAACAACCAGAGAGTGTTTCACGTGGAAGGGCCTCAAGGGGGACGTGTTAAGGCATGTGCAGGAGTGTGAGGCTTGCCAAAGGGGCAAGGGGGAGTTGACCCATCCTACTAGGTTATTGCATCAACTTCCCATTTCGGAGAGGAAATGGGAGAACATCTCAATGGACTTCATCACAAGACTTCCCATGGTACAGGTTTATGACTGCATATACATGGTGTTGGATGATTTAACAAAGTATGCCCATTTCTTTGGTATCCTCACCAGGTACTCTACTTCGCAAGTTGCAGAGTTATTTTTCGGAGAGGTCTTTCATTTGCATGGTCTTCCCAAGACCATAGTCAGTGACTGGGACAACCGCTTCATGGGGTCATTTTGGTAGGATATCTTAAGTTTGGTGGGCACTAAGTGCACTCCCACTACCGGCTAACACCCTCAAACGAATGGGAAGACTGATATATTCAACAAATGGCTGGAGGGATACTTGAGGAACTATGTGACAGGGAAACAACGACCTTGGATGAGGTGGTTTCACTTGGGGGAATATTGTTACAACACTACCTGTCATATGTCCATCGATATGTCACCTTTCTAAGATTTATATGGGTATGATGATTTATCTTTTGTTGACTATGTTTTTGGAGATAGTAGGGCCCCAAGGGCCAAAAATTGGATTCAAGAGAAAGAAGATATTCTTAAGGCTCTTAATACAACCTTTAGACTGCCCAGAATCAACAGAAAGTTTACACAGACAAACATAGAGTCAAGATACATGTTGAGGTGGGAGAACTAGTCTTTTTGTGTATCCATCCATATAAACAGTCCACGCTAAAGTAGAAGGGGGGCGAGAAGCTACAAAAGCTTTTTTATGGACCCTAAAGGGTGGTCGAGCGGATTGGAGAGGTGGCATATGAGCTGGAGATTCCACCTGGAATCAAGGTTCATAATGTTTTCCATGTCTCATGCCTCAAAAAGTTATTGGGGCAGCACATGACAAAAGTTATTGAGCTACCCCCATTGGATGATGAGGGGCATTTAGTACTTGAACCAAAGGCCATTCTAGAGACGAGGGAGAGGATAAGGAGGAGAATAATTATCAAAGAATATTTGGCCCAGTGGAAGAACTTGCCAGATGAGGATGCCACATGGGAGGGTGAGCACATTATACAACATATAGAATAATAGTTGCTTGGTTACAAGCAACATTTGGGAGGGGAGGACTATGATATTCCCACTTAGCAAATGTTGCTAGGTGAGAATACAATTTTGTTCAATTTTGATAATTTTGGATTTCCAACCTAGGAAAAGTGGGTTGGAGGACCCCACTTTCAATTTTTGGCTAAGGAAGGTTCCCACATAGGAGAAATAAGGCAAATTGAATACTTGGTGGATGGTGGGGGCCACCCCAAGAGGGAAATACACACCCATTGGGCAATTCGTACTCTTTGGAGGGAGAAAGTCGATGCAGGGGACCCATATGGAAAGAATGAAGCTCAAGGATAAATAGGGTAAGCATATACCATTTTGGGACTTTTGAACCTTTGACAAACTCACTCACCTAGCATGCTTGAGTTGTTGAATCAAGTTTGCAAGTGTTGTTCAACACAAGAGGTTTCCAAGGAGAAATCTCAACTCTTCTTCTGTGGACTTTGAGTGCCATCCTAGAAGAGCCATTGTTGTGTGGTGGAAATGTTCTGGAGGAGTTTTATCAGGAAAATTTGTGGTTTTTTGTAGCAGTGTGGGCATAGATAAGAGCTACACTTTCTTGGGTAGAGCGAGTTGCATTGCAACATTCCTTCAAGGATTTTAGATTCATTTCCATTGGGGATTAGAAAAAAAATAGTAGAGGTTTGTTGGTGGTTTGGAGAGGCCACTTGTTAACAACAAAAAATCATACACCTGTTAGTACAATCTATAAGACACTAAAAGTGTCCAACAGAATGCACAGGTGGACATTTTCCAGCCGAATACATTATGAAGTTTAAAAAAATCAAAGTTCTCCTAAGGTCAAAAGTTTGTAAAGGAAAAACAATTAAGGTTGCATGTTTATTTCTTTGACAAATGTGTGCATGTTGAATAACGTCCAAAATTCGTGTGGTTGTAGAAAAGGATGACTCAGCAATCCGGGACCACTTTACACACTTGAGGTTGATTCTCTAACATGATTTCAGTCTAGTACAGCCGAATTCGAGTCACCTTGGAGATATGCAACCCTCAATGGAATCATCTTGTCCTACTCATGTGTCTTTATCATACATGTATCAAGAGAGGGAATAAGGATTCAAAATTTTTCTATATAAACAGGCCATGGGAGAACCAAAACATGAGACATTGTTATGCTAGCCAAATGGTTGTTTGAACAAGCCACCATTAAATTGTTGAAGCCAAAGAAGTGAAGAGCACTAGCATGCTGGTCATATTGTTTCTAAGCAACCCATCATCTTAGTGAGAGAAGAGGAATCCACCATTGGAGAGTCTTCACACTTCTCTGAGAGAGAGGAGAAACTTGCAAAGGGATTGAGGAAAGAAATCCCCTTGCTGGGAATTTTTGAGCTCCGTAGCTCAAAGAATTCTCTTCAAGTGTCTAAGATTCATCTATTGTATTCAACCTCTACGACTAGCAATCAATAAAGGGAGATTTTTCCATATATTATTGATGTGTTTTCTCCATTTGAGCATTGTTTTGTTTATGTACCTCTTTTGATTGTTAGAGATTTCAGCAAAATCACATAGAGAATCATTTGTCGACGCGTTTCGAACCAACTAGTGTGGTTCATCGTTAGGACAAGTTGAGAAACAAATCTGAGCGATCCGTTAAATAGAGTATGCAGGTCCTTCAACGGCTATATGAACAAGCAACGGTTAAAAAGTCCTTTAACGGTTAAAATATATAAAAATAAATATATATATAATATATATTTTATTATTATTATTATTATTATTATTATTAATTAATTAATTAATTATTTACAGTAATATTATTGTATTATATTAACCTCAAATTAATATTACTATATTAATTTTAATTTAACATTTTTGAATATTATTATCAATAATAGATTAGGGTAATTTATATTTTATTTTTATATTCTATTATTATTATTATTATTATTATTATTATTATTAATTTTCATTTATTTATTTATTTATTTATTTTTATTTTTATTTATTTATTTTTATTTATTTATTTATTTATTTTTATTTATTTATTTTCTTCTTCTTCTCTTTATATATATATATATATATATATATATATATTATTATTATTATTATTATTATTATTATTTGTGTTTATTTATTATTATTATTATTTATTATTATTATTATTATTATTTTTTCTTTTATTTATTTAACATATGAGTGAAATGAATAAAATTGCAATTAGTTAATTATTAATAATCTAGGTCTAGGGTGAAATTACTATTACTAAACCAATGATATCAAGAGAAAATAATGACCAGCTAAACAAACAGAGAGGGGTCAGGCGAAGAAGAGGCTAAGGTAAAAGGGCTGGGATCCAACACCTACTAATCTTCCAGCCGTCATCCCTATTGAGATTCAAAGGTCTTTTCTCGATCTCAAGGGCTTCCCTCAATTTTCGATGGTGAAATTGTGCCACTCTTGCGATAACTTGAGCCTCTTCGATACAGACTTGATGTTTAGTTTTCTCAGCATGCTCAGCCAGGGCTGAGGACTTGGCCCTACCATGCCTCAAGTCTGTTGCATGCTCACTGATCCTTTGATTAATTGAGCGACCAGTTTCATCAATGTATGGGGCCCCGCAGGAACAGGGAATGACATAGACCCCTTTCATGTCTTTAGGGTCAACAGGATCTTTAACAGATCTCAGCGAGCTACGGATGGTGTTAAGAGGTCTAAAGGTCGAGGAGATATTATGCCTCTTAAGAATCCTGGCGATCCTATCAGTGGTTCCTTGGATGTAGGGGAGGTGTACCCCAAGGATCCGGTCTTTAGGATCTTTTTGGATAGAGGGCTCCTTCCCGGCCTTGAGGAAGGATTTTTGACCTAGGTGTCTACTGTAACCATTTTTAACGAAGACATCCAGGAGATGAGCCTTCTCCTTCGCTAAGTTTTTCTCATCAGAAATTCTTAATGCACGAGTAGCCAGCATGTTGAGAACGCCTAACTTCTGAGCAGGGAAATGATGAGAGCTGGCATGGAGATATTGGTCGGTGTGAGACTTTTTTCGAAAGACTTGGTGGGAGAAGGAACCATCAATATTCTCCTGGATGAGAACATCCAGGAAGGGAAGGCAACCGTTGACTCACACCGACCAATATCTCCATGCCAGCTCTCATCATTTCCCTGCTCAGAAGTTAGGCGTTCTCAACACGCTGGCTACTCGTGCATTAAGAATTTCTGATGAGAAAAACTTAGCGAAGGAGAAGGCTCATCTCCTAGATGTCTTCGTTAAAAATGGTTACAGTAGACACCTAGGTCAAAAAGCCTTCCTCAAGGCCCGGAAGGAGCCCTCTATCCAAAAAGATCCTAAAGACCGGATCCTTGGGGTACACCTCCCCTACATCCAAGGAACCACTGATAGGATCGCCAGGATTCTTAAGAGGCATAATATCCCCTCGACCTTTAGACCTCTTAACACCATCCGTAGCTCGCTGAGATCTGTTAAAGATCCTGTTGACCCTAAAGACATGAAAGGGGTCTATGTCATTCCCTGTTCCTGCGGGGCCCCATACATTGGTGAAACTGGTCGCTCAATTAATCAAAAGATCAGTGAGCATGCAACAAACTTGAGGCATGGTAGGGCCAAGTCCTCAGCCCTGGCTGAGCATGCTGAGAAAACTAAACATCAAGTCTGTATCGAAGAGGCTCAAGTTATCGCAAGAGTGGCACAATTTCACCATCGAAAATTGAGGGAAGCCCTTGAGATCGAGAAAAGACCTTTGAATCTCAATAGGGATGATGGCTGGAAGATTAGTAGGTGTTGGATCCCAGCCCTTTTACCTTAGCCTCTTCTTCGCCTGACCCCTCTCTGTTTGTTTAGCTGGTCATTGTTTTCTCTTGATATCATTGGTTTAGTAATAGTAATTTCACCCTTTTAATTATTCACCCTAGACCTAGATTATTAATAATTAACTAATTGCAATTTTATTCATTTCACTCATATATTAAATAAATAAATAAATAAAAGAAAAAAAATATAATAATAATAATAATAATAAATAAACACAAAATAATAATAATAATAATAAAATAAATAAATATATATATATATATAAAGAGAGAAGAAGAAGAAAATAAATAAATAAAAATTAATTAATTAATTAATTAAAAATAAATAAATAAATAAAAATAAAAATAAATAAATAAATAAATGAAAATTAATAATAATAATAATAATATTTCATCCCCAGATTCAGAGGACGAAGAATCAGAAGCAGCAGAGGAAGAAATCCCAACAAAGAAGACCGAGGAACCTCAAGAAATGGAGAATCAGAAGGGAACCTCATCAGACAACAAGACAGAGAAGACAAGCATGGACCCTAGCACGGGAGGCATCAAACGGCACCACCACTCAGATACTTCAGATTCAGACAAAGAAACTGGTCTACAGAATGCAGAAACACAGTTAGTCATTGCTTCGATCGAGCCCACTCAAGGGGAGTGGCGTAAGGTCGAAAAGAAAAAGGGGAGAAAAACTTGAAGCGTGAGTCTTACTCACTGCCAGAATTCAGTTTTTTGCCTCTTTCATTTCTCTCTTCTCTCTTCTCTTTTCTTTGTGCACGTTAGTCCTCTAACACTGCGTGGGGTGCGAAAGCACTCGAGCCTTTGTGGCAGCTTACTGAATGCTTCATTGCATCTGCTAGTGTAACTTTTCATTATCTTTCTAATAAAAAGTTACCGTTTTTTTCCTTGGGAAAAAATAATAATAATAAAAGAATATAAAAATAAAATATAAATTACCCTAATCTATTATTGATAATAATATTCAAAAATGTTAAATTAAAATTAATATAGCAATATTAATTTGAGGTTAATATAATACAATAATATTACTGTAAATAAATAAATAATTAATTAATTAATTAAAATAATAATAATAATAATAACTAAAATAAAAAAAATAATAAATATTTATTTATTTATTTTTATATATTTTAACCGTTAAAGGACTTTTTAACTGTTGCCTGTTCATATAGCCATTTATATAGTCGTTGAAGGACCTGCATACTCTATTTAACGGATCGCTCAGATTTGTTTCTCAACTTGTCCTGACGATGAACCACACTAGTTGGTTCGAAACGCGTCGACAAATGATTCTCTATGTGATTTTGCTGAAATCTCTAACAGTTATATACCTCTTTGTTTAGTTTATGTTTATGTATGCATTGTTTCCACTATTTATAATGTTGTGTTTATTTAATTTTGTCCACTAACATCACCAATTTTGACTGATATCCTTTGCAGGGAACAATCCACTGCTAATGGGGTGTCTTTTGGTATACTCGTGCTCCAAAAACACTACAATTGGAATGACGAACATACTACTTTCTTTTCATTAATCTAGAGATTGTTTTTGCAAGACCTTCTCTCTACAAAACCATCCTACAAGGTGCTCTTCACCTCTCTGGATTTTTTACAGACCCCCAGGACTTGCCTGTGGAAGTGAAAAAAAAAAAACTTTATCGCTCGCATACCTTTTTCTCTGACAGATGCGGCCCATGCACCTTTTTCTCTGACGGACGCAAGTGCACGTTTGTGTCTGCAAAAATCGTATGGTCAACAGAAAGCACAAAAAGCCTTGTATTTTTTCTCTTTTCTCAGGTGATTGGCAACCTTTAGTGAATTGCCTTCACCTCTGCATTCAATATTTTTTGTTTAATACATCTGGTTGCTTTACGAACCATAATTGGTGAAGCAATTAGAGTATTTTTCATTATGTATTTGCAAATACCCACATAGCTTAATTAGGGAGAAAAGTAAGTAGTCAAATTCCACATATGCTTTTCAAACTATTTTGCTTAAATTTTCTATAAATCACATAGCTTAATTAGTAAAGAAGAAAGTGGCCCACGATCCACAAATCTTGCTACTAACCAAATTTTTTTTTTTTTTTTTGGGGACTAGGAGCAAATGTTACTAAAGAAAGTAAGTACTCTCTACTTCCCTTGCGTCTCTTAGACGAACCCGGGATCGCATATGAAAACCTTCTCGAAAACATTTGAATTTCCATCTCCCTTATTAAACTCCATATAGTTTAATAGGAAAGAAGTAAGTGGCCCATAATCCAAAAATATATTTCTTTTTTCCATGCAAAGAATAACCAACACTTAGGGTAATTAGAAAGATATTGAAAAGGATCATCGCACATTTACATCTTATCACACTCTGTATGTTCACTTGCATCACACACTAAGCCTTCATATGCTTTGTACTCAAGGAGTATCTAGTTTTTGGAGCTTCAGGTACTTAGTCTATTTTGGCTTACAAAAATCACTCCATAAGTGAATTAAGACTCCTTAAAAACAACCATAACTTGAACCAATTAAATTTCCCCACAAGGGCCACAAAAAAATTTATAGTTTAGGTTAGGACCATTGGGGTAGGCATCCCATAAGCTGCCATGGTCATGTTACACCATTGAAACATAGTTGTTGACTTTTTAGGGAGCTTAAAATCCTTCAATCATCCCATAGAAAAGAATACATGAGCATGGTAGAGACCCAATTCAGAGGGGGTTCCTCTTAGGTCCAATGCGTGTGGTACTCTTTGGGGCTACCTGACGCATCTAGTGCTCGGGACTAGTAATTATCTACTAAGAAGCTAAATACTCTAATGCTCACATGGGACTTATGTACTTAGTGACCAAATCTAGGGCATCCTTTCCCTATAGGTGACGGTGCAGACATCACTTGAGCTTCATTACCATTAACTTGGTTGATTCTTCGGCTGTTAAGGTGCTGCCAATTCTTTCGGAACATTGCCTTGGGACCCATCAGAAGACATCTTCGCAAGGACCAATTAGTTTGAGAGTGGACAAGGTGATTAAGTCTACATAGGAGTTTTTATCATACGCAACAAACAAAAACCTTTTTCTTGTTTGCTTGATCACATAGTTTAAATTAAAGGAAA
This sequence comes from Pinus tabuliformis, assembly GCA_031772625.1. Lineage (NCBI taxonomy): Eukaryota > Viridiplantae > Streptophyta > Pinopsida > Pinales > Pinaceae > Pinus > Pinus tabuliformis. The sequence continues at coordinate 1,284,487,116 of CM062819.1, forward strand.
ATAAATCATTTATATTTTTCTTTGTTTTATGTATGTGACCCAATTGCATTGATATTTATCTCCTTCCCTAACCATACACAAAGTAGCACACACTCTAAATCAAAACAATAGCAGACCCCATAGCTCCCCATCGATCTAGACGTTTTTTAAACCTCCCACCATTACCATGAGTTGTGCCAAGACTCCCACCATTTAAGCGGAGAGAATATCACTCAGTCGCCATTATAGGGTTTTTCTTTATTGGTGCATCTTTGCTCAGAACTCCTCCTTGGAAAAGTACACCCTTCATCTCTCTAGAAGGATCCCCACACGCTACCCCCTTTGGGAGCGCACACACCTCTCCTCCGGACATTCCTCAAGATACCTATCGAGGTAACTTTTCCGTGACATCCCCATCGAGGACTCCGTTGCATATAGTTGTCCAAAATCTTTTTAAGATGGTAGGTAATGCACAGATATTGTTCTTAGCTTCGCTAAACCTACCAGATTAAAGCAAGCTAACCAATGACCCGATTTCCCATGGCCAAAATTGGCCATCTATGCCCACCAAGCTCCCTTCAGACATTCCAAAGTTCGAGCGAAAACAGGGCAAAGACCGAGGAAACCATGTCATGACATTTCACTTGTGGCATTCATCTAATAGTATCACAGAAGATACTATTAGATTACGACTATTTCAATGCACCCTAACTGGGCCCACCATGAAATGGTATGTGGACCAGCCCTTTACATCACATGGGAAATTTAGCTCATTAGCTATTGCTTTCCTCACCTTCTTCCAACTCTCGGTTCGCCACGATTCGGGTCTCGAACTCCTCAACAACTTCAAACAAACACCCACTATTCACATCTCAAACCATCTCCATGAATGGTGAAAATGTTGTAGCATGTGCAAAACCCAATTTGAAGATAAATTCCTCTTGGATATATTCCTGAGATCCCTCACATCTGAAATCTCTAAGGACATGGAAAATTCATCTGCACAAACCGAGGAATAAGCCATTAGTAAAGCCCAACAGTTGGAGCTTATCTATACCCAGTCTAGGTACATTTATCATGTGCTTCTAGATGCCCTACTCCTGCAAACTTATATAGAGATCCTAGGTGCATCCAATGTTGTTGACGGATTAATTGGGTTCCTATCCCAAAATCACCATAGCAACAACTACCAAAACCTTGGGTATTCGTTCAATGACCAAGCATATGATGCTATGAATAACGCATCATGTTGGGTTGTGTTATATTCTTTCCACGTAGTTAACAGGGGGTTTGAGGGGCACCCGTAACCCCACTTTATGGGGTCCGAGGTAGCGCCCCAGAAAATTTTGGTTTTGGACCCTATGTTAGGTTGGGCGGACCCACCTATGGTTTTGTGCATGATTTTCGCACATGTTTTTTGGATGCGATGGTTTTTGGTCCATGGTATTGGACGCGATGGTTTTCGGTCCATGGTATTGGATGCTTCAGCATGTATAAATATGTATTATAACCTTGAAAGGAACATAATGAAAAATCACGCTGGTAGTCTCGGTTTTGGGATCCAGTGGAAAATCTCTGTGTATATGTGTTTTATGTGTTCTGCTCTCGCATTATTTATTTTCTGTGTTTTAGAATTCATATGCAGGTAATTTTTGTACGGGGTTCAAACCTGCATTTGGTATCAGAGCAGATTTGGCTTCAAGGGGACGCCTTTGTTGCTGAGGGGTTTCGCTCGGGCCTGTGGTAGACCATGTTCAATGAGAGATCTGCAAGATCGATTCTGGTGGTGAAAGAAGATGGCAAGCAGTACAAAGATAGAGATCGAGAAATTTCATGGTCAGAGTTTTGAGTTGTGGAAACTCAAGATGGAGGATATGTTGGTGGATAAAGATCAGTGGATCGCGGTAGATCCGGGTACTAAACCAACGCGAGTGTTCGATGAAGAATGGAAGAAGTTGGATCAGAAGGCAAAGAGCACAATATGATTGTGTGTCTCAGATTCAGTATTGTTGAATGTATCAGGGGAGGCTATAGAAAAGGCTTTGTGGTACAAGTTAGGGACTTTGTACCAATCTAAGTCTCTGGTGATTAAACTATTCCTGCGGAAAAAGCTATATAACCTGAGGATGAAAGATGGAGACTCGGTGACAGAGCATCTGAACGCATTTAATATTGTGGTAAGTCAATCAGCATCTATTGATATTAAAATTTTAGATGAAGATAAGTGCATCAGTTTGTTGTGTTCTCTACCAGATTCGCGGGATAGTCTGGTTATTGCCATATGTAGCAATGCAACTGCCTTGCAGTTTGATGAAATAGTCTCAGCCTTGCTAATGGAGGAGATGAGACGGAAAAATATGGAGAGCCAAAATGGTGATGCCTTGTCTATACAAGGACGGTCCCAGAACAGAAACAAAAATAAGTCATTGAGTGGGAGATCTAAATCCCCAGGAAAACCTGTAAAGGTGGTGTGCTGGAAATGCAGAAAGGAAGGCCACTTCAAAAGGGACTGTAAATCTAAAGCTTCTGAGAAAGGAAAGGGATCTGATGAGGCTCCTTCTGCAGAGGCGAAAACCACCTCAGATGAAGGTGGGGATGTGTACTTGGCTTCTTCAAGTACACATGTAGATCATGAGGCATGGTTGATTGACTCAGGTGCATCCTTTCACTTCACTCCCCATAGAGAGTGGTCCTGTGAGTATGAGAAATATGACGGTGGTGATGTCTTCTTGGGGGATGACAGGAAGGCTAGAATCATTGGTCGTGGAAAAGTAAAGTTGAAGTTGCAAGGTGGAAGGGTTAGAACACTTTCGGGTGTTCTACATATTCTTGCATTGGCCAGAAATCTAATTTCTGTAAGCAAGCTAGATGATGCAGGTGTAAAAACAGTGTTCGAGAAGGATACCTGCAAGATGGTTCGGGGAGCATTGGTATTGATGCAGGGAGTTCGGATTGGAACTCTGTACAAGCTGCAAGGTAGCACTATTATTGATGGGTGCAATAGTTCTGTGGTTCCTGAAAGTGGAGCAAAAGATCTACTGGTCTCAGAGAGGACCATGCTGTGGCATCAAAGGCTTGGACATATTGGAGAGAAGGGCCTTTGAATACTTCATGGTAAAGGTATGGTAGAAGGTATGAGTAATAGCTCTCTGGATTTTGATTTCTATGAAAATTTACGGGAAGCAGAATCGGGTGAGTTTCCCCTTTGGTGTTAAGAGGGCAAAACATATATTAGAGCTTGTGCACAGTGATGTGTTTGGACCTGTGAAGGTTCCATCACTGGGTAAGTCTGTGTACTATGTATCATTTATATATGATTTCTGAAGGAATACATGGATATATTTCCTTAAGAAGGAATCTGAAGTCTTTGACAGGTTTAAAGAATTCAAGGCCCTGGAGGAAAACCAGACAGAGAAGAAGATAAAGGTGCTGAGGACAGATAACGGTGGAGAGTTTTGCAGTAAGGAATTTGAAGAATTCTATAAGAAGTGTGGTATAGCACGGCAAAAGACTACTCCATATACACCTCAGCAAAATGGAGCTGCAGAAAGAATGAACAAGATGTTGATGGAAAGGGCAAGAAGCATGCTCAATGGTGCTAGGTTAGGACAGGAATTTTGGGCAGAGGCGGTGGATACTGCATGTTACCTGGTTAACAGGTCACCTTCATCAGCGTTGGAGGATAAGACTCCACAAGAGGTATGGACTGGTAAGAAACCCTCTCTTTCACATCTGGGGGTATTTGGATGTGATGCATATGTACATGTTCCAAAGGAGAAACGAACCAAGTTGGATAGTAAATCTGAAAAGTGCATCTTTATTGGGTATAAGGATGGTTTAAAGGGTTATAAGCTTTGGAACCCTGTAACAAGGAAGGTTGTGTACAGTTGAGATGTGATGTTCAGAGAGGTAAAATATGTTATTAAACATTAAATCCAACCAAAGGAACCTGAGAAGATAGAGTTTGAGCTTAAGGAGGAAGAATCAGACTCTACAACAGAGGAGGAATCAGAAGATGAAGAGCCACAAACTCCGGTTGTGAGAAGATCTGTTCGAGAAAGAAGGCAGCCAGAAAGGTATAGTCCATCTGCTTTCTGTTCAAATTTTTCTTTGTCTATTATTGATGATGATCCCAGAACTGTGAAGGAAGCAGTGGATTCAGAGGATGGAAAACTATGGAAAGAGGCCATGGTTGATGAAATGGCATCTTTGCACAAAAATGAGGCATGGGATCTGGTGGAGTTGCTGGATGGAAGGAAACCCATTGGCGGCAAATGGGTGTTCAAAAAGAAGACAAATGCAGAAGGAAAAGTGGAGAAATACAAAGCTCGATCGGTAGCAAAAGGTTATTCCCAGGTGCCGGGAATCTATTTTGGTGATATTTTTTCTCCTGTTGCTAAGGTAACTTCTACTAGATTACTTTTATTTGTTACTGCTACTTTTGATTTTGAGGTAGAACATATGGATGTGAAGACAACATTTCTTCATAGGGATCTGGAAGAGGATATCTATATGAAACAACCTGAAGGCTTTACGGTGAAGGGTAAGAACGAACTGGTATGCAAGTTAAAGAAGTCTCTATATGGGTTAAAACAGTCACCAAGGATGTGGTATCAGAAATTTGATACATTTATACAGGGACTTGGCTTCACCAGAAGCAAAGCAGATCATTGTGCGTATTTAAATTAATTGGTGAATGTGTTATTTATCTGGTATTGTATGTGGATGATATGTTGTTGGTTGGAAATGACAAAGAAATTATCCAGGATTTGAAGACCCAATTGTCCTCCAAATTCGACATGAAAGATCTTGGTGCTGCAAACTATATTTTGGGCATAGAAATTAAAAGAGATCGGGAAAAGAGGAAGCTCTAGTTAAACTAGAGGAAGTATGTCGAGACAATACGCAGAGGTTTAATATGCAGGATAGTAAACCGGTGAAGGTTCCTATTCCTGTAGGTGTGAGGTTATCTGCTGAACAATGTCCCAAGACACAAGAAGAGGAAGAGGACATGTCCCGTGTTCCATATGCAAGTGCAGTCGGTAGCCTGATGTATGCAATGGTTTATTCTAGACCAGACATTGCACATGCAGTGGGAGTATTGAGCAGGTTTATGTCAAAACCAGGGAAGGAGCACAGGACAGCAGTGAAGCTGGTTTTCAGGTATTTGTCTTGCACTAGTGATTAGGGTTTGTGCTACCAAGGAAGACCAGGATTGGACAGAGTGTTGGATATTCATGGCTTTATTGATGCAGACTGGGCTGGAGATTTGGATTAGAGAAGATCTACAAGTGGGTATGTGTTTAACCTATTTGGAGGTGCAGTCAGTTGGATGAGTAAGAAACAATCTGTAGTGGCACTGTCAACTACAGAGGCAGAATACATGGCAGCCACTCATGCAAGCAAGGAAGCAGTTTGGTTGCAGAGATTGTGTTCAAGTATGGGATTAGTACAGGGAGCTATAAGGATAGACTATGACAGCCAAAGTGCAATTTTCTTGGCAAAGAACCCTGCATATCATTCAAAGACAAAGCACATTGATGTTCAGTATCACTTTGTGAGGGATATGATAGAAGACAAAAAGGTGTTGTTGGTAAAGGTGGACACTTTGAAGAATACTACAGATGCATTGACAAAATCTGTGAGCTCTGAGAAGTTCTCTTGGTGTAGAGATACAATGGGCATTTCAGGGCTGGGAAAATCACTAAGCCCTCTTGTGGCCCCCTGTGGAAAGAAAACAACAAGTGGGAGAATTTTGGGTTGTGTTATATTCTTTCCACGTAGTTAACAGGGGGTTTGAGGGGCACCTATAACCCCACTTTATGGGGTCCGGGGCAGCGCCCTAGAAAATTTTGGTTTTGGACCCTATGTTAGGTTGGGCGACCACCTATGGTTTTGTGCATGATTTTTGCACATGTTTTTTGGACGTGATGGTTTTCGGTCCATGGTATTGGATGCTTCATCATGTATAAATATGTATTATAACCTTGAAAGGAACATAATGAAAAATCAAGCTGGTAGTCCCAGTTTTGGGATCCAGTGGAAAATCACTGTGTATATGTGTTTTATGTCTTCAGCTCTCCCATTATTTATTTTCTGTGTTTTAGAATTCGTATGCAGGTAATTTCTGTATGGGGTTAAAACCTACACATCACCATTACAACATATAGGGTACTATAATGGTCAACCCGCACCTATGCAGAACATAATCAACAAGGTTAACCAATACCAGCACTCGTAAGGAGGCTCATATCTCCCCCCTCAGGGGAACCAATACTCCTCTAGGAATACATACATGACGTCCACTCCCCTGAGTCAGTACATTAACTAGGGACAAGGAAACCAATATTCTCCTTTCCCAGCACAACAATAGAACATCCCACCAATGCAAAATAATGCATAGGTGAATCTAGTACAACCTTCTCTCACTTCACAACAACAATCGGAGAAACAACTGAATTTAGTTAATCCTTCTAATGCTGCTAAGAGAAAAACCAAAAAAGGAAGGGAGAACCTGAGCGGGGGGGGGACTATCAACAGCAACCCCCAAGGGCACTGGGAAGGGAAAATCCCAACCAAAATCAAAACCAGGGAACAACCAACAATAAATCACAAAAACAAGGCAAGAACACAAGTCTACATACTAATCATGCTTGCGATATCTGTGGGGAATACGATCATTATACCCACCGCTATCCTCAACTTCCTGATTTAAAAAGGATACAACACAGTAGGGGGCAAGGCAGTCAACAAGTTGTAGTGATGTTGGACCCCTTCCCCCATTAGGGAGTCGTTAACACCCAGCAACAAACTCCCCAACCTCATCCATCTAGAGGGAACCTCCATAACACTCCTAATCACGATATTTTAATGATAGGGGAAGATATCCTCTTGCAAACAAGGAATCAAAGTTATGAAGCTCCCCCAGAGCCCAATCCATCCACCTCGGCTACGAAATACCTACAGGGTCATTGACCATCCCTCGACCTTCTGTAGAAGCCATGCCTAAAATGGTCAAAGGACCCTTACAGTGCATAGGACACAACTCGAAAGCAACTCATAGTTACAACATAGTCGACGAATTAGCACAATCAACATCAACTACGATAGTGCTAGAAGTCTTGCAAATGTGCCCAACCGAGGAGAAAGGCTTACTTTCCACTCTATGTGCAATCGACCCATCTGATTCTCGCCTAATGGTTTTTGACTTGAACAAAGCTACTGGTCAGGTTCTCAAAAAATAGCTCAAAATTCAAAGTTGTTGGATTGATGTGGAATCTAGACGACCACATAATGCTCAACATCCTGAATCTGACGCAACTTGTTTCACACGAAACAGACTCCGTATGACTCCGGAAACGAGTTTTGTTCACTTTCCCAAACAGCCGAATTTTTCAAAACAATTGATAGCTCAGTCAGTAGTCTGTGTTACTGATGTGGCGCTAACTGGGCAGGGTATGTTTTCATTGACTTGGTCAATGGGCTCCTCATTGAATCACAATGTGACAAGTTTCATTTTATTACTGGGTGCAATTGGTGCAATTTCATTGGTTGGAGTGGTGGCCAACCATGGCCTAAAACATGGCCCAGCCGGAGGCCACCAAAAGTTTGGTTATAGTCTGGGCGGAGGTAGCGGGGGTCAAACCCGCGATCTCCCAACAATATTCCAAATTCGTTACCAATAAGCCATGACTATGTTGCTTAACATGTATGGACCACGAGTTATATTTAAATACCATTGGCGTGTTGTTTGGGGGGTAGGGCCAACCCACTGGGGCCGACCCATGGTTACACCAACACATATGTCCATCGGCAGAGAATAGTGTAGGGGCTCGGCCAACGAGGGTGGGCTATTGGCCTTAGCCTCGGGCACGTGGCCCCCCATGTGGCCACAATTTTCAGTGCATAGGTGTTAGCGGACATTTAAATTGTCCGACAATTTCACCCAGTTTTTAGTGAAATTGTTGCTCTGTTAACGCGTTTGTGCGGTGAAATTGTAGGATGATGCCGGATTTTGGGGAATTTGCAGTGCGATTAACAGAATACTGGGAAAGACCATAACTTCTTGAATTTTTTACCAAATCGGTAGCAGAAAGAGGCTACACAGGCATTTTTGGCATTAGGGAGCCATTAGAACATGTTTTAGAGCATCCTGAGCATTGTAAACTGATGTATTCACACTTTTGAGCATAATAGAGAGGACCAATCCATTGGAAGCTAGACCAAGGAGACGTAGCCCAGGAGGGGTGAACTGCTTCATCATGTGTTGTTGTGATACTTTTTATGGTGATGTTAATGTCTGTTATATGTTGTCGTTCAATCATTTGTTTATGTTAATTTGCGCATAAAAACACTCAAAAACCCATGTTTAAACTTACAAACAATCACATGAATCCTCAAGCATATTTAATATAATCTGAAAAGGAATTTTAGCACATCAAAACTAATTTTCTTAATCAGATCAAGTTTGGTATCAAAACTCTTGGTTTTATTTATGCAAGAAGGATTTAACTGTTTGCAAATGTTTGTCATGCTTACAAGGTTAAAACTCAAGAGAGGAGAACGGAAGTTGGTTGAAAGCCCTAAAGTTGGGTCAAAGGGAAGGAGGGAAAGGTTTCCACAATCTCCATCACCAGTTCTTCCTCAAGTTGCAGTTGAGACTCCAATGAGCATGTCTCATGAAGGAGAACCTACAAACATGACAGAGGATGAGACGGTCTTCAGGAAGGCTTTCTTTGAGATGACAAAGATGGTGAAGGTCCTATATGAAGAGAAGAACACCAGACTACAGAGTGAAAGCTCCAAACCTCCCAAAGGAGAAGGTTCTTCAGGAGGAGGAGGTAATTGAAATGGAGGTAAACCTCCACCCTCTCCACCATCTTCTTCATCTTCTTCTTCACTGGCATCTTCACCCTCTTCCACTAACACAACCCTTACTCATACTCATCAACATACCTCAGAAGGAATTGGTAAATCACCCTTATTAAAACTTGATGTTAAATTTTAACTGCCCATGTATAATGGTGAAGTGAATGCAGAGAAGCTTGACAATTGGGTTCGTCAATTGGAGGTCTATTGCAGAATTCAAAACCTTCAAGAGGATGACATAAAGATTCAATTAGCTTCCTTGAGGATGGAGGGTGTAGCATTAGTATGGTGGGAATCTAAGACACAAGAGGAGATAAAAAAACACAGTAAGATCTCAATTTCTTGTTCTGATTTTGTTGCTGCAAATAAAATACAATTCTACCCTCTAGCTTATATGCAGAAAGCCATCATGAACTGGCAGAACTTTAGACAAATTAAAGGTCAAAATGTGCAATATTACACCCAAGAATTCAGAAAAAGGTCTCTAATGTTAGGTGTAGCTTTTCAATCACAAGACACGTTGCTGAAGTACATAGGGGATTACACAGTTACCTTAGGCATATTATCCTTATGTTTAATCCAATAATTTAGATGAGGTGTGTGTGCAAGCCACTCATCTTGAGGCAAGAGGGAAAAACACTCCAGAAGAGAGTAGTGAAAATCCATTTAAGGGTAAAGAAAAAGAAAATGGTTTCAAAGGAAAGAAAAATGCATCCATTAAAAGGAAGGAGAGAAAACAATATGTAAACATTGTTCCAAAGAGGGTCACAATGAAGCTACTAGTTGGAAGCTTCATCCCGAGATGAGGCCTAAGAAATTCAACAACAAAGGAAAAGAAAAGACAACTACCATCATTCAAGAGGATTTGGGATTCGATTCGGGTGATGAAACTAAAATTATAGCCATGGGTATAAAAGGAAAAGAATCCATTGCTCGCACTATTATATAAAATTGTCACACTAGTACTCCAAATGAAGAAACAAGGATTGAATTATTTCATATGAGGGTAATCTCAAAACATACAAAAATCGACACACTATTTGATAGTGGGTCTCAAGCCAACTTGATATCTGATGATTTAGTCAAGAAGCTTAATATTGAAACAATTTTACATCCCAATCCATATCCATTGGATTGGATATGCAAGGACATAAACTCACAAGTTACAAGAAAATGTATTCTTCGGTTTGAAATCACAACAAACTTCATTAACGAAGTTGAATTAGTTGTTGTACCACTTGATATATCAAGAATAGTTTTGGGTAGTCCTTACCTCTATGATAGAAAAACAATCTTCTATCGTCATGAAAAAAGGTACCACTTGTTCAAAGATGGTGTGGAGTATATTGTGAGAGCTCATCGCAAGAAACTAAATCTTTCATTAGTTAATGTTGCACAAATGAAAAGACTAGTGAATTCAAGCAAGAATTTAGTGCTTCTTATGATAAAACCCAATGTTGATGTGGATTATGAAGCGTTTGATGGTTGTAATTCAAAATTGAAAACTGATTTGGTTGATGTAGTTAACCATGATGATGAGGTGTTTCAGAAAGCAAAGGATTTCCTTCCAAGAGGAGAATCCAACATGAAATACCATTGCAACAAAAGTGTCTTCTTCCTAACATTGACATGCATTGGATGTCAAGAAGGGAAAGTGCAGAAATAATAAAGAAAATCCAAGGGTTGTTGAACAAAAGGATCATCCGACCATCTCCTTCACCATGTAGTGCACCTATTTTTTTGGCGCCCAAGAAGAATGGAAAGAATTTCATTGAATGGGACTCAAGGAGTGGCTATCATCAAAGTAGAGTTGTTGAAGAAGACATATGGAAGATGACATTCAAAACCAAGCAAGGTTTGTTTGAATGTCTTGTTATGCTTTTTGGTATTTTCCATGCTCCTACTACTTTCATGCATGTGATGAAAGATGTATTGAAGCCATTTCTAGACATGATAGTCTACTTGGATGACATTTTCATTTTCAGAAAATTTCATTATGAACATGTCATGTGTGAGAAAAAAATACTTGATGTCATAAGTCAAGAACATTTGTTATTGAAGATGTCAAAGTGTGAGTTGGATAAAACTTCTTTGATGTACTTGGGCCATAATACTAGAGAAGGTGAGCTAAAGTTAGACCTCTCCAAGATTGATGCCATTATGGATTGGTCAAAGCTCAAGATAGTCATCTGGATAAGAGGTTTTTTGGGAGCAACCCAATGTTGGAAGGAAAATTTCATTAATTTTTCTTCTATTGTATCTCATTTGCATTCTTGGGCAGTTGTGCAAAAGGTCTTCTAGTGGGGAGGAAAACAACAAGAGGCATTTGATGCTTTTAGACAAAAGATCAGTTCATCCTTTTTACTTGCTCTTCTATACTTGGAAAAGTCATTTGAGTTTCAAGTTGATGTATGTGACTATGCCATGGGCGTAGTCTTTATGCGATATGGTAAGCTCATTTCATTTCATTCATAAATTTTCAATGGTGTAGTGTTTACTTTGCAATGACAAAGGCACTTTCATTGGATGAGTTTTATTCTACTATTCCACTTGGTTAAAAGGAACACGAAAGGTATAAGCGACAAGTTTGTTGATGTACTTTCTAGGCCTATTATTTATGTAACTACTTTCCTCAAGCATCATTTTGTTTTGCATGAAAGTTATGTTCAGCAAAATACATACTTTTTTTTTTTAGATATCATTTTTGGGATTCAACTGCGTTAAGTAAGTCATTCAAAGTATGACCATTTCCATGAGAGGTAGTCGTAAAGTGACTAATTTCTCATGATTTTTGAATAGTTCACTTAGCACTCATTGCATCGGGTGATGCTCACAGGGGTGAAGAAGTGGGATTGAAACTAGTGAAATGTGGAGAACGAATCACATAGCATCAATCATCACTTCCGGGGCTTGCACCCGGTAACCAGGACTTCCCAGGAGGTCACCCATCCCAGAACTCCTCTGGCTCAAGCGCGCTTAACTGTGGAGTTTTTCCCCACAATCAAGCCCACTTAGCTTGCTACCCCATTTGCAAAACCTTAGCAAGTATTGTGCCTCATGAACCATTCAGGTAGAGATCCCTGTTTGAATTTAAGTATGGGGGATTTTCGCAGTGCATTATATTAGATATCATTTTTGGGATTCAACTGCGTTAAGTAAGTCATTCAAAGTATGACCATTTCCATGAGAGGTAGTCGTAAAGTGACTAATTTCTCATGATTTTTGAATAGTTCACTTAGCACTCATTGCATCGGGTGATGCTCAAGATGTACATTCAAGCTTGAGTCAAAGGAATCAAGTAGAGGAATTTGTTTACCATTTGCATCATAATGTGTTGTATCATCTTGGTAAGAAGGATGTTTCTATTGATGGTAACATGGAAAAAACCAAGGAGTTCATTGAACAACTCCAAACGGTACATCAAACAGTGCAAGATCATCTTGAAAAGAGCAAAGGCAAGTACAAAGTAAGGCATGACAAGCATCATGTAGATCACTAATTCCAAGTCAGTGATGAATGAATCAAGATTGGAAAGGTGAGGGAACTATACCCTCACCTGTTGGACAAGTGAAAGTGATCTTTTGGGGTCCAAAAGGCTTTTAGTGGGGAGGAATGTTCATGTGCTAAAAAAATAGCTCAAAATTCAAAGTTGTCAGATTGGTGTGAAACATGGAAGGCCGTGTAGTATTCATCATCCTGAATCTGATGCAACTCATTTCACATGAAACAGAATCTATATGACTCCAGAAACGAGTTCTATTCACTTTCTGAAACAAACGAATTTAAAAAAAAAAATTGACAGCTTAGTTAGCAGTCCGTACTGCCGACGTGGTGCTGATTGGGCAAGGTATGTGGTCGTTGACTTCGTCAATGGGCTCCTCGGCGAATCACAATGTGAAAAGTGTTGTTTTATTACTGGGTGCAATTGGCGCAATTTCATTGGCTGGAGTGGTGACCAACCACGGGCTGACACATGGCCCAACCGGAGTCGCCACGTGGCAGCCCAGGAGGTGATCCAGATTTAAACAGGAATGCAACAAATTACAGATATAACCACAAATACAAAGACGCAGTAGAAATAACACTTCATTTCATTAATATCAAATACTAAAATATGCTTACAAACAGAATGGAAATAAGATTGGCTCGGGCGATGGTAGCTTATCTATGAGAAGAGATGTGGCGGCTACATGCCTCTAAACTGTGTTATAATGAGGCTCAAGGGCCTTTTTATTATTGAACAACAAGAGAAAACCCGAAACAACCAAAACCCTAACCCGAGGAGATGTAACGCCAAGAGTTTATGGGCCCCGTTTGGGTAAGTTGGACAACCAACTTCCCAGGGTCGCGACTTGGTCATATTATCTCCGTTTGACGCACATGATACCCCGTTAGAAAGATATCTCCGAGGACTACGACGAAAAAGACAATTTTTCACAAAATTACTAGTGGAAGATTGTCAAAAAAATGTCGTTTAGGACCTTAAAATGGCTCTAGAAGTTTAGGACCCGAAAAACTGCTAAAAATAGTAAATTGTGCTACAATTAAGGAAATTGAAAAACTGAAAGAAACAATGGTGGGGGTCCAAGTGGAATTGGCAGGTGACCGCCAATATTCACCTTGATCAGGAGGCCATCAAAAATTTGGTTATAGTCTGGGCAGAGGCAGTGGGGGTCGAACCCATGACCTCCCAACAATATTCAAAATCCGTTACTAATATGCCATGATTGTGTTGCTTAACATGTATGGACCGCGAGTTATATTTAAATACAATTGGCGCGTTGTTTGGGGGGTAGGGCCAGCCCATGGGGGCTGGCCCATGCTTACACCAACGCATATGTCCACCGGCAGAGAATAGTGCGGGGGCCCAGCCGGCGGAGGCAGGCCATTCGCCTTAGCCTCGGGCACGTGGCCACAATTTTCGGTACATAGGTGTTAGCAAACATTTAAATTGTTAGACAGGTTCGCCTCGTTTCGGTGAAATTGTCGCTCTATTAGCATGTTTTTGGGGTGAAATTGTAGGATGATGTCGAATTTTGGGGAATTTTCAGTGTGATTAGTAGAAGATTGGGAAAGGACATAACTTCTTGGGTTTTTTACCAAGTCAGGAGCAGAAAGAGGCTACACAAGCATTTTTGGGCATTCTGGAACCATTGGAATGGGTTTCAAAGCATTCTGAGCATTGTAAACTAATGTATTCACACTTTTGAGAATAATAGAGAGGGTCAAGCCATTGAAAGTTGGACCAAGGAGACGTAGCCCAGGAGGGGTGAACTCTTTCATGATGTGTTGTTGTGATACTGTTTATGGTGATGTTAATGTCTGTTATATGTTGTTGCTCAGTCATTTTTTAATGTTAATTTGCACATAAAAACACTCAAAAACCCATGTTTAAATTCACAAACAATCACATGAATCCTCAAGCATATTTAATATAATACGAAAAGGAATTTTAGCACAACAAAACTAATTTTCTTAATCACATTAGCTACTCCATGGCTACCCTCATCCTTCGCTTTCCAAATCCCGGTGTCGGTCCAAAATATCAACATCCATTGTTGCATCATCAATGAAGGGGCTTCCACATGTATCATGTCCAAATCCATTTGGAAGAAATTAGGACCCCTTGAACTTAAGCCTTCTGACATAATGCTCAAAGCATATGACAGACACCCTTCAGCTCCCGTCGGTTTATACCCTAGCGTGCAAGTTAAGTTGGCTGGAAAAATTGTGTTAATAGACATTGGAGTACTAGACACCTAATTGGATTACAACCTCCTACTAGTCCAAAGTTATATGTAAGAAATGTTTGAATTTGCCTCATCGTTGTTTAGAATAGTAATGTTCCCTCGTGATGGAAATATCATTACTATTGATCAACTCATATACTACGAGAAGGCAACCTTACCCACACCAAATGTTGTGTTTCCCTTAGTCTCGTCCTCCCATGAGGTGATCACTACTTACACTGAGCTCAGCCTGGGCCAATTTAAGCCATCAACTCTCCTAGGAACATTCCTAGGAGACCCTCTGATAAGACAAGATCTTGTCCCAAATACCGGAGCACCGGTGTGCATGATGACTTCATCAAACACCACCCAAAACTCGAAACCAGTTCCAAACACAACACCCCTATGCAAATGATAATGTCATTACTTTACCTCCTACCATTAAGCAAACCCCCTTTTATGCCCCCCACCCAGCTTTGTCTTGCACCAAACCATGGAAACCCTTACATTACCAAATATGGCTCTCACAATACCGGTTTGGTATCTGGTCCCCATGACCATGTCAGTTGAGATAAGACACCTTCCAGTAGGAAAAATCCCTGTACCTCCATCTCAGGAAACCACCCTTACTCTAAACTATCCTACACCTGCACCAACCGGGGCTGGCAGAAAGGATAAGAAAACGGAAAAAGAGGAGAACCCTCAAACTCCTCTAGGGCCTTGCAACCATGTACATTATGTGAATAATTTGGGCACCCAACCCACATATGCCCCGAATTAGATGAGTTAAAAAATTTCATGAATTCCCCTAAAACATCAGCAACTACAACTCCACCAAAAGGAGCAAAAACCATACCTTTGTGTAACAAATAAATATGTACCAACCATGCATGCACTATATGCGAAAAACATGGGCACTATAATCATCATTGTCCTGACATCCCTTGGTATCGAGAGACGTTAAACACACTAATTTAAACCAACATGAATGAGCTGATATCACCAACTAACCTTCAAATGGACAATAAATGTCAAAGCATCTTCTACATTCAAGAAGAGGTAGCTTCATGCACTAAAAACTTGCCTACAACACATGAAGGCAACATAAGCAACAATACCCCTCCTCTGCTTTAACCTGTGTTATATGTGATAAACCTACTTATCTAGTGAACCTCTGCCCAGAACTATGGACACGTTACCAAAACCGCCCGATCACCCAGGTTGCTCAAAAAAGAAAACCTAGACGGCAACACCACATATGCAATATCTTCAAGGAAAGCCACCATTAGAAGAGGTGTCGCCACCTTCCCAAATTCCGCAAAACATTGAGTTTCATATGTAAATTCATGAATGAAAACTCTTATATGTTGGGCTTAGATATAGAATTTGCAGAACCCATCCCCCCACTCGGTGAAGAATGACCCCTAGATCTCTTATGTGTGTTTGAGGAGAAAAGGTGACCAACAACAAAACTGGGGCCTTGTTATTTCACCTCCCATCACCATCACCAGTCCAGATCAAGCCAAAAGCAACCCAAAACCATTTGGCAAAGAAAATCACCCGTCATGTGTGCCCTATGTGATAAACCCAACCATTTGATCAATAAATATTGTGAAATGAGTAGGTTCAACGACATTTTCTACTTAGTGGCCCACATCCCCCACAAGCACCTCTCCAATCAAGAAAAAATCACACGATGTTATTGTTGCATATGCTCTCAATTCCACCACACAAGGAATTGTCAGCACCTTCCATAGTTCTGTGCAGCAAGAGCAGCACTATAACTAATCCTCTACCATGGTGCTCCAATAGTGCCCCACCACTTCGCCACTAGATCTCGGCATCACCCCTCCCCAACGGTGCATGTGTGGGTCCCTATCAGGCCCCGTCAGTACTGCAAGAATCAGGCAAAGCATAACCACCTGCTCATAGAGTATGTTGTAGAGCACAGTCCCGTAGAAGAATCTTCTTAGGGTTCCACACCGCACCTGTGTGAGTTGTGAAAACATTCCCCGATGCAGTAATTGGACCGAATAAAAAAAGTGCCCCACCTATAGCTGTTGTGACACTATTGTGTGGGGCCCCAAACACTAGTGGGAAGACGCTGACCCCGCCAGTCTAATGATCATAGCCAACATTTCTCGCTTGGATAAATCCAAAATCAGTGTAATACTAATGCAACCCTCATCATAAGGGTCTGGACCATAGTGACACTCCCCCTCCGTCTCAGCTCAGTGTCTAATATCAACATTCCCTATCGGCAATGGATAAGGAAGCACCTCCCCCCGAGGCATCAAACTTGTGAAAAAATAGATATCAGTATGAACTGATATTGGTAGGTCTTTCAGTCGAATGACCATCATCTAACAGTCTGGGTCCCAACATGGCACTAAAAACCGCAGGAACCAATCCTGCGACCTCATCAAGAGGTTCTGAAGAAACTTCAGAAGCCCCCACTGAACTAGCAACTAACTCATTGTAGGATCCTATGCCACGGCGGTCCAGAGCCTCACCCAATCTCTCACCGACTAGATCATCCTACCACCCAGAATACCATAAGTCAAAAAATAAACCTCCCCAGGTTCTCAAAAAACAAAAAGGGGGAAAAATCAGTAACTTTTCCCCACCGCGTGCCTGTTTCCAAAACAAGTGCACGGTGCGCCCGCCTATTTCCAAAACAGGCGCACACCCAGTGCACGCGCCTATTTCCAAAACAGGTGCATGAAAATAGGTGCGCACCCAGTGCGCGAACCACCAAGTAAGCGACAACAAACCCTGCAGGGGTTCACCGCAACATTACCTCTCTGAGACGCACAATGTGCACGTCTAAGTAGGCACTTTGCGTGGGGTTGCCACGCAAAACCCCAATGATTGCACGATGACTGCACAATTCCTTATGATTCACTCACGTAGCCATGCTAGGTTAACCCTAAAAGGCCATACAGAGGACCCATGTATGGCCTACCTAACCTTGAAACTACTAAATTCACAAAGTCTAGGGCACAAGCTCTTACCTGGATCTCTCCGAGTGAATCTCAGGTACTCAGGTTGACCACAACGACAAGAAGAGCTACAAGGATGCTCTTTGACCTCCACAACTCAGCAATGCAAATGAGTGATATTTGGGCCCCTTCACCTTATCTATCACCCTTTTCACCATCTCTTGGGGTCCATTACAGAAGTCTGGGACATCCATTCACAAAATAGGAAGAGACGCAAAGATTAGTACCACGCCATCTTCATCATGGAACCCTTCATTCTGGTAAATGCAAAGAATCATTTTTTGGCCTGTCGCACACTCAGAAATTCATGTCAGGTACTTCTCTAGCTCTCTAAATCTATAGCATTCACTATATATGTATGTCTTGAACAAATATTTCACTTGTGGTATTGGTTGTATCCATTGCAGGAACATCATGCATGATCCACTTCAACCAACGACCCGTCAATCAAACAACAAAGCAAGTATCATTCTCCACTCAACATGATAGGCTTCCTCAAATCTTTGCATATCTTGACATCATTTCTCCAAAATGCACCATAAGGTCCATCATCTCGACCATGTTTATCACCATCTCACCCTTGCATATGATAAACATTCACACTAGTCGATAAAACCCCCTTCATGGCTCCCTTCATCTTTGTAGACCCCTCTTCACTAAAAGGAGCCATGACCCCATCACTCCGACCTGGGAACCATCTCACGTACATATCTTGAAGTTTAGCCTCATTATGCTACACTCATTATGCATACATCCCATTTCCCAGGCCATCATGGGTACTGAACGGATGCACCCCCGCGTCCTACATTTGGCCTATCATTCATCCATATTACATAACCCATTTGTGTCACATCACCTGCCTCACCAACCCAACACAGAGACCAACCAATGGGGCCCCCGCCCTCAGCCGATACACCACACCTCTATGCAGGTTATCATCATCATGGGGCACTTGTCTCCATGGATGTACATCCAAACCATCCTCATATTCTTTTGGCAAGTGTACAAAGATTTTTTCAAAAAAAAAAATCGCTCATCCACATTTTGTGTTTACAATTCATGACTTGCACCTAGCAGCAGTCTCTAGTCACCTTTGGTCGTAGCTTACATCTAACCAGCAAAACACCTTACATTTTTTCACATCTGTCAAAATCTGGTCACACCCATCCTGGAAATCCCATTGACTCCAGGACCATCACCATCAATAAACATGTTTTGACCACCGCCATTGGCACATCAAATTCAAATCTCAGGATAGCTATCCATATACTCCTATTTCGATAGCCCTCACTAGCATATCTATCCAACCTAAGTTATTACAACCTGTTCATATCTCACATTGATTTCCTGACTCAACATGTCGAATAGTTAACACCCCTTTTCCTGTCGACTTCAACAAATGTATTCCAGGAAAGATGTAGTACCTTGGATACTCCCCCCCATCAAAGGGGATATCTCCAGGTGGCACAATGGGAACCATTATCGCCCATTGATGTCATTGGTCCCCTTGACATTCGACACAAACTCAATCATTCAAGTCAAGGTGGTATTGTACTTAGTTACTATTGTAGTTCATCCATTTAGTCAAAGATCCCCGCATCACTAAGCACCTCATTCAAGAGTGCTTACATTATGATAAGGGGGAGGTACCTGCAACCAAAGACCTATGCATACCACAACACCCTAGTCAACAACACTTCACCTTGGTTATGCATAAGGGAACCATATTACGCCTATTGGATCAGAAAATTCCCTTGAGGGTGTCATCAATTATCATTGTCAAATATCAGCATGTCAACAACCACAATGTTGACTAGACGACAATTGGCTTTTTCCAAATTGTAGTCAAGTCCGGTTAGCCATCATAACGAGCATGGGACATTCTGGCCTTGTATAAACACATTTTCTATTGTAGTTTTTCACCGAAGCACGGTTAACATTGATACTGAATCAAGGGGTTTTTCTCTACTCATCTACGCAACAAGCTATCCTCTCTCTCAAAAAGTCGATCAGACTCTCCATCAGAAAAGAAAATATGATGCATTTCGGCTATATGGTTCCTCCTAATCTCATACATCAAGGGGCAATTGTTAACACCAAAAAATCGTACACCTGTTAGTACAATCCAGAAGACACTAAAAGTGTCCAGCAGAATGCACAAATGGACATTTTCCAACCAAATACATTATAAAGTTTAAAAAAATCAAAGTTCTCATAAGGTCCAAAGTTTATAAAGGAAAAAAAATTAAGGCCACACATCTATTTCTTTGATAAATGCATGTGTGTGGAATAACCTTCAAAAATCGCACGGTTATAGAAAAGGATGACTCAACAATCCGGGACCACTTTACACACTTGGGGCCAATTCTTTGACATGAGCTCAGTCCAGAACTATCGAATTTGAGTCACCTTGGAGATATGCAACCCTCAATGGAATCATCTTGTCCTACTCATGTGTCTTTATCCTACATGTACCAAGTGAGGGAAGAAGGATTTAAAATTTTTCTATATAAAAAGTCCATGGGAGAACAAAAACATGAGACATTGTTATGCTAGACAAATTGTTGTTTGAGTAAATCACCATTGCATGTGTTTACTCCATTTGAGCATTGTTTTGTTTATGTGCCTCTTTGTTTAGTTTGTGTTTATGTATGCATTGTTTCCACTATTTACAATGTTGTGTTTATATAAGGCTATCCACTAACATCACAAATTTTGACAATGATCCTTTGCAAGGAACAATCCACTGCTAAGGGGGTGTCTTTTGGTACACTTGTGCTCCAAAATCACTACAACACCACTCTTTAGGCCAAATTCTTCTCTTTTGGGCTAATGTAGAGGTGACCGGTTTGGGACCTGCACAGTCCTAGGTGGAGCTCACTCATTGTGGGGGCTTGGTTAATGATTTTTGGGCTGAGTTGGTTTGGGAACTCAAGGAGGAATTTAGGAAGAACACTTAGCATTTTTGGAGGCAGTGAGTAGTAGTATTTCTAGGTGGACCGAACTACCTAACAGCTGGAGGAATATGTGGAAATTGGGGGTAAT
Source organism: Pinus tabuliformis (assembly GCA_031772625.1). Lineage (NCBI taxonomy): Eukaryota > Viridiplantae > Streptophyta > Pinopsida > Pinales > Pinaceae > Pinus > Pinus tabuliformis. Next base: position 1,284,507,739 of record CM062819.1, read on the forward strand.
TTTAGGGGTCAAAGCTAAGCCAAACCCTTTCTGGGTTTTAGTGGGTTATTTGAGAGGAGACCGAGGTTAATTTCCCAATATTTTTTTAGCAGCAAAAGTGGGTCAAACAACGGTTCTACATCAATCAACAATGTAGTATTTCCATGGCCAATGCAGAACTCAGAGGGGATTGACTTTCTAGCATCCGAGCATTTGCCTTCTCCACCTATGACTTGTTTAGCTTGTCTTAGGCAAGCCCGGGTGCACTTACTTCATACTTATGTGTACCACCACTGATTTATAATAAAATGGCTCAGCTTGGTGTAATTTTTGGTACATTTCTGGATGTTTAATTTTATGTGTGGTTTTTCTATTGCATGTACATTTGAGTGCTTTGTTTATCATTGTTAACTTTCCATTAGAAATATTACAATGTATGGTTGTTATTGTAAATACCACAATAAGTTGTGTTATAAAGCTCCAATAAGCGGTATGGTTGTCACGTTGTCATGTTTGTCATGTTGGTTTTTTTTTTAGTAGATTGTTATTGTAAATACCGCATCGAGCTAAGTTATAAAGTTCCATGGGCATTATATTTTGGTTTTCAGTGGTCTTGCTGGTCATAAGTGTCATAAAACACCGAAGACGGCGTTCCCCTAAGGGGGATGGGTTTATAACAACCCCGAGTTAAAGTTCATATAATAAAAGTTAATAAAGGAAAAATAAGACCAAGGTCATGGGACACATATTCCAAGCAGAATGTTGGGAAAAACATCCAGTGGGTGTCACTTTCATTATGGCTAAGGAAATTGACAAAGGAATTGACAAAGACAAAGAGGCATTAATCAACATTTATTTATGAGGAATAAAGGAAAATAGGAGAAGAAGGGAGATGGAGGGTCACAGATTTGCATGAGAGGAAAATTGAAGGAAAAATAGAGGAAATTGAAGAAAATAAAGGCCTCAATGATAAAAAGGTTTTTGAGGATCGTTCACAACCTTTTGTCAGTTCAGTTTTGGATATCTCTCTATTCTCTCATACTATTGCCAACTTAGAGTATTCTTGGAGCATTCTAGCATTAGAGAAAGCGAGCAAATGAAGGACAAAGAAAGCAAAGGACAAACAAGGAAGGTTGGATCAAGCAGTTTCAACAGGAAGACTTGTAGGTAACATGTTGTATGTATGATTTCCTAGCCACTTTGTGAATGCATGGTACATGAATTTGTGTATTTGGTTCTCTTGTTGTCATTGGCACATATTTTATCATGTGTGACAATGGTTTCAACCTTGCCTTTCCATTTCCACATAACCATGGTGTGATGGGATTATTTTGTTTGGTCAAGCTTTAGATTGCTAAAAGGTTTTGGAACTAGGTGAAGTGGTCTCAGGAAAATTCCCAAGGGTTGGGGCTGGAGGTGGTTTAATCTCCGGGAAGCCCTTAATAGGTGGGTAGAGACAAGAAAATTTCTCAAGGTAATGGTGAAGAAATTCTGAGGCATCCAAGCTTATTTTGGGCTTAGTGATCTCTTGACAAGTTTTGGTGGGATCGCAAGAGCCTGAGGGTGGAGGTGGTTTAATCTTCGAGAAGCCCTACTTGTTTATGTCTTGGTTTTCTTATGTGATCTTTTGACCAGTTTTGGCGAGATCGCAGGAGCATGAGGGTGGAGATGGTTTAATCTCTAGGAAGCGTTAATTGTTTAGTCTTTAGATCCCACATTCATGTTTGGAATATGACACAAGGGTGATTGGTTGAAAGAAAGATTTGGTTCAACTCAATCTATGGTTGGGTGGTACATGGGAGTCCCTAACTTGGTTGGATTTTGCATAAGTTAATAAGAGTTATTTTCCTATTGTGTTCTATGAATATTTGTACATGCTATTATGGTGATTTGATGGCTATTATGTCATGGTTAAGAATTTGGTTATGTGTTGGTTATAAGCATGGATTTGCAATGTACTCTGGCTATAACTTGTTCTGGATTCGATAAGTATTTGATAACAAGTGTTATTGTAGCTATTAGGAGAGGGAATTAGACCTTCTTGATGATTCCCAGATAAGTTTCAAAATCCTGTGTTCAAATATGTAGTCATGACTTGTAGATTACATGTTCATCATATGTTTGACAAAATTATTATCATGGTTAGGCCTAGTTAGCTCAAGTCTTTGATCAAGTTTGGTATGATTGGAATTGTCTTCAAGTCTTTTATCATTCTAGAAAGTCTTGAGAAGTTTTGGGCAGTGGTCTGGAGGTGGGCCTGAAATTATGGCTTAGATCTTGGGACCACAGGCACTGAATTGAGTAGTTTAGGTCACAACCACACCCAAGCAGGCTTGTGCATGTGGTTGGAGGGTCACAACCACACTCATGCAGGCTTCTACATGCGGTTGTGGTGTTAGGCCACTGAAAAGGTAGTCTAGCTCAGGGTTGGGTCACTTTGGGTGGTCCTCTAGCCCCTAAGTGTCATGTAAGCCCTATAGGATGTCAGTTTGTGGTTAGTAAGTTCCAGTTATTGGCCCCACTTTTATAAATGAAACTTGGAGGTCAAATCATGTCATAGTAACTCTTAGTCTCATGTTTACCTTTACAAATCAGTGAAATTGGGTAAATTTGGGAGGGGTGGTTACATATATAAAACATAAAGATTGTAGTTGTGATTGAACCTACTCAAAATCCTATTAGTAGTGCTAGTAGGGAGGTTGAATAGCCTACTATGAAGTATGAAACACAAATAAATAGTTTGTCCATTAGGTTAGGGGAGAAACTATCTATTAGGATTAAGGTTCAACTTCCTTTTCCTTGGTGGCTGAGAACTCCAAATCAACCACCTCTTTGACGAGGGTAGCCACCTACAGTCCAACATTTTCACCTATGGTTGCAACACATTTATACATAGTAATATCTCATGTTGTGCTTGACTTCGCTCTACCAAAGCCTTTCTCGTTATGGTCTTTATCTACATATAAATTTCAATTATTTGTATGTCTTGTGTCTGCCTTGATCGAGTGTTACCCAATTTTGGAATCCACTGCCCAATGTCTTCCTCCACTCCTAGGTCTAAGAGAAAATGGCTTTCCACCTATGTCTCATTTTTAGTTATGTCAATTTCCTCTTTTGTAGCTCTAAATGTGTGATTCCAGTCGCATGCAGTAGAGGCCTCTACATTGGCCTAATCTCTAGACAAGGGGGGGGACCTCACGACCACCTCTTCCATGATATCCATGTGAGGAACCCGGGTGCAACATGGTATGTAATAGAGTGGGGGATAGATGGAAGAGTGTGTTTCGTCCAGGGGGTCGAGCATATTATCAACAACCAAGGAGAAGAACGAAGAAGGATGGTTATAAGTATTTAATTCCAACCACGATTAGGTAAGGCCAGATGCAAGATGACAAAGGTAGAGTTGTGGGGGGTCAAGATAGGGGAACCCTAGAGGGGATGCCTCCTAACAATCTAAGCAAAAAACCAGATCAAACAAAAGTTCATAAAATAGCTAGAGGTATGATACATACAGTGGAAACTTATCCAGAAGAGCAGAAAAGTATGATATTGTGCCCAACATGCACTACTTTCGAAGTTTTTCCTCCAATTATCCACGACCGCTACCATCATCTCAAGGAGCTAAACCAGATCACAATGATAAATGCATGCAAAAGATAACAATGTTGAATGTTATTTTAGTATGAGATGATGGGCCATAACTCTTTGCATAATAACATCCTCTTTAAGACTTGTACAAGCTCCCACATGGCACAAACTCATCATGATAAGAAGCGCAATGAGACAAGATGTTTCATTATTGCATTGGTGAATCAAGAATACTTGGGTAAATATGTAATACTCATTAACACTTAATAGATTGAGAATTAAGATATTTGTAAGTTGATTGCACCCAAAGGCACTCTACAACCCAGTATGGGGTAGATGTAAAGCGTAAATGTTTAACATTTAACATTTAACAATTTAACATTAAAAAAATTTAATCTAACGTCAATGCTGACCCTAATTAAAAATCAATATAGATGTAGATGTGTAGGCGTGAATGTTTAACATTTAACATTTACATGTTGGTTCAATTAAAAAATAGTAAAAAGATTAAAAGTAATATAGAGCACAGTATGATAGAGATGTTGTAGTGTAAATGATGAGCCTCAGTATTGTAATAAGAACACTGCAACTCCCAAGGCTACCGACTTTACTTATCAACCTGGGTTTTGTACAAACTTAAGAGGTATGGGCACTATATGTGCAACATACAATGTGTCATTCATTTGCTGTCATGATGTGATGGAGTGCATGTAGTGAAGTCAAATCCTAAACTAATTGTAGAAAATGAAATGTTCGAAATATAACCTTAACCTATTGCAAGAAAGAAAGTACAAGGAAAGAAACCTATTCTAATTGCATAAAAATCATGAACTAAATGTAAAAGAAACTTAACTTAACCCTATTTATTACATGTGATGATTTAAACTATCTTAACATGAAATCTGATCTAGAGAGTACTAACTGTTGTGTGCATGTGTAAATATAAAAGAAATCATTTTTCAAATCTTTTTGCTTTATAAATGCAAATGCTAATATTTCCTTGATCTTTGGCAGGAGAGACAGGTGTGGAGCAAGAGGGGTACAATGATTTTGATGGCTTGGAGGTCAAGTAGGGGCCTAATCCCAGCTTCAATGATGTTTTTTCTCAATTCAGGTTCAAAACAGGTCGCTACAAGATTTCCTACAGGATGTACTAGTTCTCCTACAGGATCTCCTAGTTCTCCTATAGGATCTCCTAGTTCTCCTACAAGATCCCCTGATTTACTACAGGATGTTATAGATTTACTATAAGAAATTATAATTCATCGATGACCAAGCAAGTCAAATCCAAATTGGATGGGACAAATTTTGCTATTTACTAGGATGTCTTAAGTACCCATTCCAAGTGGAATCACTAAAAAAGATCTCTATTAACCCATGCTTAAAAATAGTAGAAAATTACTAGTCGAAAATCTATAAATTCGAGAACTAGTGAGCTAGTAAATCTATAAAATGCCTAACCTAACCAAGTGCAAATGCAATGGTGTAATTTTTGTTATAAACTAAAAAAAAATTGTGATCTAATTCAAGTGGAACCAACTCGATTGAAACTCATTAGCATGCTCTAAAAAATAGCAGACTGTTCTTTGTCACAAAGGAGTTCCAGAAATCTAGATTTTTGAATAAGAAAGCTAATCCGAGTAGCTCATTGATTACTATGACCTTCCAAAGCTTTTCCAAGAATGAAATGATTATTGTGATCCTACAAAATAACTTACATCAACCATTTAACCCAATCCTACAACAAGAAATCATTAATATTAAATGCAGAAATAGAAATAAATAAAAACAAGAGATGCATGTGAATAAGAAGTGAAAAGAAGGAAAGAAAATGATACAAAAGGGCTTTGAGGCTCCTGGGATGGCCAAGCCCAAAGAAAATCAAAGACCTTTGGAGGAGAACAAGGTTTAGAAGCTGAACATGATACCAATCTTTATTATTTTCATTAATACGATTACATCCCTGCAAGAAAATACAATGGAGCTACAGAAATACGATTTTTCTCCACAAAAACACTAATGAAAATCTCTCTATAGAGACAAATTTGACTAGGCACTTATAAAAAATTATTAGGAATCATTCCCCGTGAATGGAGAAAGCTTTCCCCACCAAAATCCCTTGATTAGTGGATCTGATTCCCAATACTAGGAATTTGCATTAAATGACATGGAACACATTCCTAGATTTTCTCAATCATTGGAGTTCTACAATCTATGACATAATTCCATGATATCTTGTTGATTTATTATTTAGTAGTGATCCTCTTGTAGTAGGGAGCAAGTCCCTAAATTATCTCCTTCTCCAAATCTTCATAATTTGCGCAATATTCTCATAATATTCTACAAAAATAAATAATATTAGACACAAATATGCAATTATTCATAAACCTTTCTAATGAATATATTAAAGTTAAAAATATATTATCTAATGCAAAAATAGAGGTTAAATATGCTGAAGGATGGTTAGATGAGCCTTAATTTATGCTTAATTTAGAAGCATGGGCCTTAATTTGTGTCTAATTTAGAGGCCCATTAGTAAACATTTAAATCTTGGCTCAATTAATAATATAAAGTTAAAAGTAATAAAAATAATAAAATTCAATTTGTTATATTATAATTTTGTTTTATAGATCAATTTAGCCCCTCCAACTCAAGTTAGAAATTACCTTTAGGAAAAATTGCATAAATAATTATAAGTTACATTGGACAATGGTAAATTAATAATGGTTGATAGACAAATTATCCTATAGTCTTGCTTTGGCAGTAACTAATAAATTGATATGTGAAGTCGAAAAGTAAACTGATTGTTCAAGCATAAATTTTGGTGGGTAGTAAAACTCTACACATTTACAATATTACTTCTACAAAGTGTTAAAGAAAACACAAATAATGGTGGAACTCCTGTAAATATAATTTTTACCTCCTATTCCCATCCATTTTTTATGCAAGACTTGTTTAAATTATGATGGGAAGTAATTGATGATGGATATGTTATTTATTTGTGGATATGTTAGTCCCAAGGATGTGGTCCAATGGTTGAGTGGGGAAGTTTGGTCCCCACAAATCTCATGGTTTAATTTTGGGACTCAAGACTATGTATGTCTTAGAGTTGCTCTAGGCACGATTTCTTCAGTTGAAAAAAATAATTATTTTCAAGTATTTTACTTTTGGATGGTTTTCCCGCAAAGATTAAGAATAAAAAATCACTACACCAATATCTAAAAATCATGTACGAATATTGCAACCATATCCATAAATTATGCCATAAAATATGTATCCACGCGACATTTTATTGTGACAGGATTGGAGGGTGGAGAGGGAGTGATGGGTAGGGGAGAGAGAGAGGAAGGTGTCAGAGAGAGGATGATAGAGAAATGAAGAGAGAGAGGAGGGGACAAAGAGTAGAGAGGAGGAGTGTTATGGATATAATTCATATAAAAATAATAAATATAAATATAATAATAATAAATAATAATTAATTAACTAATTGTTAGTTAGTTAGTAATGAAGAGACATGACTTAAAGACATGACCATTCATGAAATGGCACTTGTATAGGTTATATAAGCAGACCCTGTTTCTCATTTGTAACTATCTCATATCTTATATAAATTCTTATACGATATCCAATATACAATTACATGTATTACAATAGAGATTTACGTCTTTGAAGTATTTTAAAGGTTTTCACTACGCATGACTTTTGGTCGTTACATTGGTATCAGAGTTGTTCGATCCTCTAGATAATTAAATGTTGAAGAGAACTGGTCTAATCCGGCCTTTGGCCATTAATCCTTCGTCAACCTTGTTGTCATCACAATTGAAGTGTTTCCCTACACAAAGTTGGAGTTTCTCTGTTTTGCCAGTTTCGTAAAAAGAAAGAAAGAAAAGCAATAGATAGTCAAAGAAAAAAAGATCAAAGATAAAAAATAACTACATATAAATATTAAAAAAAAAAAGATTTAAAGAAAAAAATCATATAAAAAATATACTATTAAAAAAAAACTTCGATGTAAATTTTGAAAGAGAACATTCATATATATAAAAAGGTTTTACATTATTGATAAAAAAGGCATGATAAAGTTAAAAGGGAATATTTCCAAATGTCTTTAAAACTATTCGCAAGAGAATGAATAATTGAAAAAATTATCTTGATTATTCATTAGGTGGTTTACAAGTTCGTGGTTTTAGCAACCCATGGTATTTCCAAGGTAAAAGAAAAACAAAAGGAATACAAAATCTCTTTATATTATACCCCAAAGAGATGAATAGCCACATTTCATTAAGGTTGTAACTTTTCATAAAAAAAAATAAAAAATTATAAATATATATAGAATTTTTTTTTTATAAAAACAAAATATAAAACAAAATAAAGTTAAAAAAGAAGAAGAAGAGAGTTTAAGAAAAAAATATATTATAATTCTATTTTTGAAGAAATATTATTATAGAAGTTAAAAGACAAGTTGAAGTACGAAGTACAAGGGATTATATTAAAAATCGCGCTACATAAAATACTAGAAGGTTACATTGGTATCTAAGTGAAAATATGAATTCCAAACAACAATCATTATTTTGGATTAAATGTCTATTTTGTCTAGACATTATTTGATAGACTTATATTAAAAACAAATGCAATTTAAAATGTTTAGCATGTGGAAAATTATTTAGTACTGAAAAACATAATAATAATGAACAGATGCAAATAAAAATATTAAAGGAAGAAATTACATAACTTCAACAAAAGAACGAAGCATCAGAAAAGAAATATAAAGATCTCGAAAATCTTTTCATAAAAAATCAACATAAAACAACAAAGAAATTTGGCGTCTAAGGGACCACAATGAGAAATTACGTTTACAGATAAAAAAAAATCTAAGGTTAAGAAACATAGATTCAAACAAGGAAATGAAAGTTTTGATAAGGAACTAAAGGAGAATATATCAGAAAAAGAAAAAGAAATGTATGCCTAAAATCCCTTAAAAATTTATTAGAGCAATTAAAAATTTTAAAAAATAAAGAGAAAGATACTAAGGACAAAGTCAACGATTTAGGTAATGGCGAACTTTCACGTCTAAGGAATCGTAGCCAAGTCTTAGTTACACAAATAAAGAAGCTTAAAAGTGATAATAAATCACTAAATGACAAGTTAGAACAACTTCAAGAAGTAGTATCGAAGTCTCTAGTCGTTTCAGTCCAAGTTGAAGATAAAGAAACAAATACCGATCCAGTGAAAATCATAACTCAATCAGAGGGTAAACCTAATGAAGTGAAGACACATGTAGAAGTTGTAGTTCAAACAATGAACATTCTAAATGATAATTCAGTAGCCAACTCAACAACAATAGCACCTAAAGAAAATCAAGAAACAACCACTAACATGATAAGGGAAAGTCCAACAGAAGAACTATTTATCGACATCTAAATCACAAGAGAAAACTTTCCAATCAATCTACGTACCGGTATTACTCAAAACATAAATGACAAATTTATATTCCCAAGAACGCTGAAGTTTGCAGAATCCAGTCCTACGATAACTATTCATCACAAATTTCCAGAGATCAGAAGATCCCACATAAGATTAACCCAGGATGGTCTGATTCATTCTCAGTATGATAATTTTGTCTGTCACTTAGAACATCATAACATCTTGTATCAATGAAGATGAAAGTTCAGAGATGAGAAGATATTCTCAGGAAGCTTTGGGGACAAAATTTCTTTAAGAGGGAGGCAATGTTATGAATATAATTCATATAAAAATAATAAATATAAATATAAATACAATAATAATAAATAATTCATCCTTGTCCTCAGGATGAATCACAATAGATGGTTTGAAATGTTGACTCAAAAACTAATATGTGATTATTCTAAAATATATTTCTGATAAAAATAATAATTAATTAACTGATGGTTAGTTAGTAATGAAGAGGCATGTCTTAGAGACATGACCATTCATGAAAGAGCACCTGCCTAAGTTATATAAACAATCCCTCATTCTCATTTATAATCATCTCATATCTTATATCAATTCTTATACAATATTCAATATACAGTTACATGTCTTACAATGGACATTTACAACTTTGAAGTATTTTAAAGTTTTCAGCTACATATATAAATTTTGGTCATTACAAAAGGAGAGAAAGATGGAGTAGGAGGGGAAGTGAGAGGGAAGGAAGAACACACACATAAAGATATAGAGGTAGAGAGAGATAGAGTGACAAGGTAGAGATGGAGAGAGAGGGAGAAAGGATATAAGGAAAGATAGAGAGGAGAAGTGAGAGAAAGGGAAGAAAGAGGGGGAGATATAGAAGAGGGGGGAGAGAGAAAAGGAGAGAGGGAGGGAGATAGTGGTAGAGTTGGAGGGTAGAGAGAGAGATGGGGGAGAGAAGGCGAGAGAGCAAGGAAGAGAGAGAGGACTTGAGAGAGAGGAGAGGGATGGAAAGACTAGAGGAGGAAAGAAAAAGAGGGAAAAATGGATTCAACTTAGATATGATATATGTATATAAAAATTAGCGTAGATCCATGTTAACTTTGAATTTATCAAGCACCAAGAGAGATCAAATTTCGTTTTACTTTAAAAAAAAATTGCTTCTCAAGAGATTTAATAATCCTTTCTCACTTTAAAAAAATTGTATCTCAAAAAATTTGATACCTCTCTGTTATTGATAAATCCAGAATTAAAATAAAATATATAAAATAATAATTAATCTACATTATAAATATATAATCATTTTATTATATATATATATATATATATATATTTGTATCTCAGAAAATTTCATAGCTTTTCATAAATCCAAAATTAAAATAAAATATATAAAATAATAATTAATCTAAGTATGGGGCTTTACGCAGTGCATTATATTAGATATCATTTTGGGATTCAACTGCGTTAAGTAAGTCATTCATGTGTGACCATTTCCATGAGAGGTAGTCGTAACTGACTAATTTCTCATGATTTTTGAATAGTTCACTTAGCACTCATTGCATCGGGTGATGCTCACAGGGGTGAAGAAGTGGGATTGAAACTAGTGAAATGAATCACATAGCATCAATCATCACTTCCGGGGCTTGCACCCGGTAACCAGGACTTCCCAGGAGGTCACCCATCCCAGAACTCCTCTGGCTCAAGCGCGCTTAACTGTGGAGTTTTTCCCCACAATCAAGCCCACTTAGCTTGCTACCCCATTTGCAAGCAAAGCGCTTGATTGCTACAATAAGTGGGCTTGATTGTGGGGAAAAACTCCACAGTTAAGCGCGCTTGAGCCAGAGGAGTTCTGGGATGGGTGACCTCCTGGAAAGTCCTGGTTACCGGGTGCAAGCCCCGGAAGTGATGATTGATGCTATGTGATTCATTTCACTAGTTTCAATCCCACTTCTTCACCCCTGTGAGCATCACCCGATGCAATGAGTGCTAAGTGAACTATTCAAAAATCATGAGAAATTAGTCAGTTGCGACTACCTCTCATGGAAATGGTCACACATGAATGACTTACTTAACGCAGTTGAATCCCAAAATGATATCTAATAATTAATCTACCTTATACATATAATCATATTTTTATATATATATATATATATAATAATATAAAATATTACAATCGTAGCAGAGAGAATGGGTTCTTCCTATTAACATAGTCTTTCATTGATTGCATTGATCGAAGTAGGCTATTGTTTTGGAAGATAAGTGGTTTCTGTTATTTATCAACGTATTTGCCCAGAAAAGATAATGGGAAAAATTACTTCAAAATTTTTCTAAATTTAAGGTACGGAAAAATTACATCAAATTTTTTCTAAATTCAAGGTATGCCTTCAGCATCGTGGGTTAGCTCATGCTCACTGATAATCCATTAATTACATCAAAAATTTTCTAAATTCAAGGTATGCCTTCAGCATCGTGGGTTAGCTCATGCTCACTGATAATCCAATGAATGTTGGCTCTAAGGGCTGTCAACATGGAATGGAACTCAGAGTTTGACATATTCAGGTGCCATGGCTTCTCTCATTTCAATTAATTTTCGTGTTATAGACATAGAGAGTTGATTTAACACTGGAAATGACAAAGAAACGAAACACTTGGTTGCCTCAATTGGTATCGGATTCGAGCATGGATGAAAAACTATTGAGCTAATATAACTCTCGACTCTCTGTATGGATATGAATGAAGAAGATGTTATTTATTGTTCGGCTCATTCATAGCACAAACTCTAGAAAATATACGATAAGTATGGCGAGAGCAACAACATGCCTGGCAGAATCCCAGAGGAGTATGAGTGCAGAGTTGAGTAAGGGGGATTCGGACGAGTCATATTACGATGATCTGCTGCAGGCCTGCGCGGACAATAAAGCCCTGGTGGAAGGTAAGCAAGTTCATAACCAAATAATTCTTAGTAAACATGAGCAGAATGCATTGTTAGGGACGAGGCTTGTGAGCATGTATGACAAATGTTGTAGTCTGGTAGATGCACGCAAAGTGTTTGACAAAATACCCGAGAGAAGTGTCTTTTTATGGAATGCTATGATTAGGGCGTATTCTAGGAATGAATTTTTTGCTGAAGCTTTTTCGCTTTTTTACCAAATGAAGCGGTCAGATGTTGAGCCAGACAATTTCACTTTTCCCTGTGTTCTTAAGGCGTGTGGGGGATTATCATATCTGAAACAGGGCAAGGCAGTTCATGTCTGCGTAATTAGAAGTGGCGTTGAGTCGAACCTATTCGTGGGAAATGCCCTTGTAGCTATGTATGCTAAGTGTGGAAGTGTAGAGGATGCATGCCAAGTGTTTGACAAAATGCCCGAAAAAGATGTGGTCTCATGGAATTCCTTAATAGCAGGGTGCGCACAGAACGGACAATGGGATAAGGCTCTCAAGCTGCATGTTCAAATGGAAGCAGGGGGTGTGGAGTCGGACTCTGTTACGATAGCCAGTGTCCTTACTGCTTGCGCCAGCTTATCGGCTCGGAGACAAGGTAAGGAGGTTCATGCCTATACAATAAGGCGTGGATTTGAGTGGGATATTTTGGTGGGAAATGCCCTGATTGCAATGTATGCTAAATGTCGTGATATAGATACGGCCCATAATGTTTTTGACAAAATGGCTAAGAGAGATGTGATCTCATGGACTGCTGTCATTGGAGGTTATGCACAGAATGGGAATGCTACGGCCTTGAAACTGTTTTGCGAAATGCAGCTGGCAGATATAAAACCGAACTTAGTCACTCTTATTAGTGTTCTCCCTGCATGTTCTGACTTAGGAGCATTGCAACAGGGCAAGGAAGTCCATGGTTCGCTTATCAGAAACGGATTTCATGCAGATGCTTTTGTCGCCAGTGCTTTAATAGACATGTATGCCAAATGTGGGAACATCAAGGACGCATATAATATGTTCGAAATTTTTTCTCCAAAGGATTTAGCCTCATGGAATGCAGTGATTGCAGGGTATGGCATGCATGGGTATGGTAAAGATGTCCTTGCACTCTTTTCTAGAATGAAACTGACAGACATTCAGCCGGACCACATCACTTTTGTTGCCGTACTGTCAGCATGCAGCCATGCAGGCATGCTAGATGTAGGTTGGGTACACTTTCATAGCATGAATCAAGATTACTGCATTACCCCTAGGATGGAGCACTATGCATGCATGGTTGACCTCCTTGGCCGTGCTGGACAGTTGGATGAAGCTTATGACTTCATTCAGAAAATGCCATTTAAACCAGATGCTGATGTGTGGGGGTCCTTGCTTGGTGCCTGCAGAATTCATGGCAATATAGAGTTAGGAGAACTTGTGGCAGAACGGCTTTATGATTTGAAGCCTGAAAAATCAGGATATTATGTATTGATGTCAAACATTTACGCTGCAGCTGGCAAGTGGGATGGTGTAGCAAAGGTGAGAGAAATTATGAAATATAAGGGAGTGGTGAAGACACCAGGATACAGCTGGATTGAGATTGAGAATGAAGTTCATTCATTCCTTGCATGGGACAAAGCACACCCACAATCAGAGGAAATATACACAACATTGGAGAGTTTGGCTGGACAGATGAAAGATGCAGGGTATGTCCCTGACAAAATCTTTGTGTTGCATGATGTAGAGGAGGAGGAGAAAGACAATATACTCTCTGGCCACAGTGAAAAATTAGCTATTGCTTTTGGACTTATTAACACAGGACCTGGGGTACCTATCCGAATTACAAAGAATCTTCGCATATGTGGTGACTGTCATAATGCCATCAAGTTCATATCAAATATTGCAGGGCGAGAAATTATTCTGAGAGATATAAACCGTTTCCATCATTTCAAGGATGGGATGTGTTCTTGTGAAGATTATTGGTGATGTCAACACAACAAACAAACACTAGCTTTTTGGGCAACAATGTCACAATGATTGAGTGAAATTCTGAAGCATTCAATAACTCATAATGCCAATGAGGAAGAAGCAATATCAGAACCAAGAAGGGATTCCTTCTTGCCCACAATGAATTCCTTATCCCCAGACAATACCTTTTTGTCAAATATTTTGCAATAGAGACTTCCCTGATTTTTTTATTTGTGGTCTCTAAGACGGGCAGAACGCCTTTTTTGCTTTCGCCTCTTTCTCAAAGAATCACTTCCAGTCCCTATACGCAAATTTCTGTTCTCTGTAGTGCAACAGTGACTATTTATGCTCTCCCGTATTCGACTGAACTACTGAGAAAAACAAAAACGCTCTACTCTAGTCATGCCGTTGTGCAATCCAGTTTCTTTTTAGAAGATTTGTTTCCGTTCGCTGGGATGTCATTCCAACTACAGTTCAGGTATTAATAGGTTTTTCTTCTGGGATCCTTAAAACCTAGGCCCTTTCTACAGTTTTCTCGTATGAGATAGACCTTGTGTTGGTGGCTATAACTCCTTATTGTTTGTCTCTCATACATTTTAGCAACTTCGGAATCCAGGTTGAAATGACTTGGAATAGCAGGCTGTGTTACTAAGTCATAATGTTTTCCTCCAACTAGGAAAAATAATCATACATTGTCACATTAAATCCAGAAGAATAACTATTTTGATAATATACAACACCGTTTTATAAGTTTATAGTGTAGTACAAAATTCTGGCCATGATTTAAAGATTTAAGAATGATTTTTTGTCAGCAGTGACTTCTACCTCTATAAATTCTAAAATGCTCACTGTGGGATTGCCCATATGTTAAATTTAGGTATGTTCTATGCTTAGAGCAATTTACTTCAATTTTTCATATTAGCCCAATGTCAATATTCAGATTAGCAATCACATCAACATGATAGTAAAGTGCAGATAGAACATAAACATAAACAGTAGTAGACAAGCCAAGACAAGATGCGGCACCAGCCAGGGACAAACCCCAATGTGGGGAAACCCTTGATCAATTCTTCTTATATTCTTCAATAGTTCAGCAGAGAGATAGAGTACAATGAATTAAAGTCAATACTGACTTGCCAAAATAGGAGATCAGACATCAGAGATCTTCACAATGAAGATGACACAATGAGGTAGCAATCCTTCACTGCATCACAGATTAAGGCACCTTTTGCATGCTGCAAAGACTGGTGCTTTTCTTGGCAAATCTGGTCACTGGTTAGGGCACAAACTCTGACTGCTACAGCACCCTAAATACACCCAACAGCCCACCTATTGACAGTGGCTTTCCTTCACACAGTCCCTCCAACTATATGCTGCCTCATAGGGCTGCTATCCTCCCTGAACGCAGCTCCTAAAGTGCCTCCAACTGCTGGCTATGGCCTGCGGCCTAGCCCAGCAGTGGACTGTAACTTTGGTCCTCTCAATCAGTGCCCCAAACAGTCCTTAAACACCAGACCCTTGCTCCTCTTTTCTGTGGCTTCTTCTGCCCTGCAAACTGAGCTTAAGAACAACCCTATCATGCCCAAATAGCCCTGAAATAGACCACACTGTCACCTACAGCAATGTGGCTTAATCACAGATCCTTCACGCTGTTGTAGTACTCCTTTTGCTGCGGCTAGGTCCACACTTCTTGCTGCGTCTTAGGGTCACTTTCTAGCTGTGATTAAGGGCTCCACAAACTGCTACTTTAGGCCTTCTTATGCTGCGGATTAGGGCCTTTATGGACTGCATATAAGCCTCCTTTTGACTGCGGCTAGGGCTGCTCTTTACTGCGACTTAGGGTTTCCTTTTAGCTGAGAATGAGGGTCTCCTTTAGCTGCGTTTTAGGGCATCTTTTAACAGCGGATTAGGGCATCAATTAACTGTGGCTAGATCTCCTTCAATCTGCGTCTAGAACCCTTCCTTCACTGCGGCTAGGGCACCTTGTCTTGCTGCGTCTAGGGCTTCTTCATGACTGTGGCTTGATCTCCTTTAGGACAGCGTATAGAAGCTCCTCTTGGCTGCGGATTAAAGCCTCCCCTTGCTGCATATAAGAGCCTCCTCTTGCTGCATATAAAAGCCTCCTTGACTGCGTATATTTCTCCTCTTGACTGCGGCCAGATCCTTCTCTTTACCTGTGGCTATGTCTCCTTCCTTTAGGACTGCGTATAGGGCTTCTCCTTAGGACTGCAATTAGGGCTCTTTCCTTTAGACCTCTCTTTCCACCAAAACCCAAACGAGTGGAGAGAGAGATCACAAGAGATGAGTGTGTCAAATGACTTGAAGACCTCTTCTATTTATAATGCAATGTTGAGGATAAGTTGGGGTAATTTGCTTGCTGGCCAACCTTGACAAATTGTCAAATAATACAAATAAATTTATATCTTTATAAATACATGTCGGAATTGGATGATCTTTAGATTAATCCTACACTTCTCGGAGAGAGGAATCCAAGAAAAATATCAGCTGCCATAAATAAGATAACCCACATGGAGTTTGGCCCTAGTTGCCACTTTTAACACCATATGGGTTGTAAGATTTAGGTAGACCATTTTTAGCACCATCCATGGGTTATAAAAATATGCTTTACAGCCACATGAACTGGCCACGTTGGACACTTTCAATGATGCTTATTCATTGATGACATACCTTAGAAACAAGTGATTGCACTCTTCAGATTGCCCCAGAACATCTGACATGCTTTTTTTATTGGGAAATTGGAATGACGAAACTAAAGACTATGACAAAATAATATACATTGCGTATTTAAAATTTAAATGGATGAAGACAAAGCTGAATTTGGATCATGATCCTTGTCTGGTATGATTCTAATTTAGGAACAGACTGTGTTCTCATCACAGCACTTTCGGTAGTTAACTGAGGTTTGAGATGGTAAAAGGTCCTCGACCTAGGACATCTTCAGGAGAATGCTTGTACAAACCTGGAGGAAATGCCACAACACCACTCCCCTCCGTGGTAATGAAGTATACCTGTATGCATTGGCAACAATTAATGCTACATCGACCATTAGATAGAAAATTTAGTTAGAGTTCCTTTAAAATGGGGGGCATAAGGTATACGTTCAACATGGAAAGTGCAGAGCTACATATTAATATGCTCGTGAATGCAAAACTGGAAGCAAATCATTATGCTCGTGAATGCAAAACCGGAAGCAAATCATTCATAACGTATAAACTCAACGAAAACCCAAGTTCCATATTCAAATGATTCATAGATGTTAATCAGTTGAATGTGAAAGAGCTTTTGATGTCCCAACACAGTATCTACCGACAAGGTTGTCAGAACTGGAACTGGACCAGAACCAAAGTCCCAATATTACAAACTGTTGGAACTGGCTGAAAAACCAGCACAAGGACAGGTCAAATAAAACTTACAGAAACTATTTAAATTTTAATAAAAATAATATATATTCTTGTAAATGAGCCCTGGGGGCAGCCCAATTGGCGATGGCCATGAAATAAAGTGTTATGCAGGAGGTTTGAGGTTCAAATCCCCCGATTCACCTGTGTCTACAGAAGAGGCATATGTGGGCACCTAGAAGTTATAGTGGTAGTGGTTGGAATCAACCCTGTGTCACACAAGTATGAGACCAGCCCAGTTGCCAATTCCTCTAGATACAATATATATAATAAGACAAAAATACATTGACCCGATGACTATTGAGAGATAAGAAGCACACAAAAGACATAAAAGAATTCTTCAATTTTTTGCAAAGCAATGATTGTTTCATTTCCATTGGTGGGTTCATGGCTTGCTCTGTGGGTTCATGGCTTGCTTTGAAAGTGAAGGATGGGAGCAAACTGAAATTAGGAATCGATCCATAGGTTGGCTGTTATGGAAATGACAAGCTCACTGATGAGCTAGTTCAGTCTCTTCATGACCAGAATATTATCTTCTTGAATCTTCAATCACAGGTACAAGATTCTTTCTGGAGGGATGGAAAACAGTGGAAGATCTTGGGTTTATAGGGCACATGGCAGGTGAATGGAGGGCTTTCACTCATCAACTTCGTAGGAAACTTTAAAGTGATTAACTATGAGGATGATTTAGTATGGTTGAGAAATACGATCAATGGCACATATACTGTCCAGTGTCAAAGCTAGCGTATATTTCCTTGTTTGTTGCAGATATTCAAGACATTCATTAGACTGGTGGTGGTTAAAAGTTTGGAAATTAAAAGTCAGATGAAGACAACTTTTTTCGAGTTGGCACTGTCAAACAAAATGCTAACTTGTGACACTGTAGAAACGATCAAGGAAAGGTCCAGGTTCTTGTCACATTTGCAGGGAATCTGAAGAGAGCATATATCATCTTTCTGTAGGCTGCCATTTTACGCTGGAGATGTGGTCTGCAGTCAGAATTCTTCTTGGTGGGACTGGGCAGTGGAGTGGTACGACTCTTCATGGCATTCAAAGCTTGGGTGGAGGAGGTTACGGTGAATGATTTTAAAAGTCTACTAATATTAGTTAGCTTGATGATCTGGAAAGCGTGGAACGAAATATTATTCAAAGATGTCTCCCTTTCTCGTGTATTCAGGTCTTCTAGAGAATTAAATTTTGTTATGAGAATGTGAAAGACACAGCAAAGCCCAGGATTGGAGAGTTGGATGTTGATGAAAACAGGATATGGGGTTTCTTTGATGGAGGTTGCACGAAAAATCCAGGATTGCAAATCCAGGGGACTGTGGAACAGGTGGAGCATTGTTTTTGTCATCTGCTCATCATTATCTTTTTTCCACGTGTAGATCACGGCACTAATAACTTGGTGGAACTTTATGCCATTACTATCTTACTCGGGTTGGCAGTGGAGATGACTCACATATTTGCAGGTTATGGGGCATTCAAAACTTACCATTGGTTAGATGAACGGCTCACTTGTCTTTCAAAATGTCGGTTTACAATCTTTGATGGACTTGTCACTTTCACGGAAAGAAAGGCTAGGGTAAAGTATCCTTCAAACCTGTGTTCAGGGAACACAACATCTTGGCAGACACGGTCTAACGATGGAGTTCCAGTGCCATGAGGTATTCTTAGATTGCCGGAGGTAAAGGATGGGAATCAGACCTCCCAGCCTCCTTGACCTTTTGCTGATAGACGCATAGTTTTTCTGCCTTCAATGGAGGTCTAATACATATGGATGCATATTTATAAGGCTATATAGGGACATTATGGGGGATTAATTGTAAGTCATCCTTTCTGCGTTGCGTCCTTTCATTATGGTGCTATCAGCACCTGTTTTTGTATGTTATAGTTGCGTCCCCGGAGTGTGACCTTCAGGCTGTAGAAATTGGACACATAGAAGTTTGGATTAGTAGTTAGCACCTCTTTATTATGCGCCCTCAGGCTTATTCAAGAATGATGTACACACATCTGTATGCAGAATTTAATACCTTATTTTCATCCTATAAATAATATATTATGTTTTTTTTCTTAAAAAAATTTCCCATCATTAAACACTAAATATACAAAGTTTGCTTGTGCCTATAGCATGTAAGGGTGAAAATGGCAAAATGACATTGACATTTAAGTTATGTGGCAATGTAATTGAAATTATTGAAAGAAAATTTATATACACTGATGTTCCAAATGACCTCTAGAGTCCAAAAATCATCATAATATAACCATCCTAGATCTATTTTAACCCTTGATCTATCAAGCATCGAGAGAGATCACATCCCTAAAGGTTAAAATTTTAAGAGTGCAAATACTATGGGAAAGGCTTGCACCTCAAAGGATTTGATCCCTCCAGATGCTTGCTAGATTTATAGTTAAGATGGATCTACGTTGCTATTATATATATTATATATTTCTAATTTTCTAATTTCTTAATTTATAAGTCTATATTGAATTACTACATGTGTTATTATTATTATTATTTTGGTCAATGTGAGTATCACAGGGATGTCACTCATCTAACTTGTTTGGGATGTAGAAAGTGACTCTCGATGCAATCAAATGAGTATATATCTCATTTGAAGTCTAGCTCATTAGACCATCTTAGTTAATTCCAATAATTTGAAGTTTGCCTTCTCTTGGTGTATGACTTCAATGATGACTACCATTTGATGTTTTAAATCAGTTGGCACCATTTATCAAATGGGAAATGTATATGTTTGGATCACTAGCTACCACTTGTAATGCTCGCTCCCACCCCCTTAAAGCTTCTTGGGTTGTGGGAGGTGTTACTTATTAATTAACCCAAGCTCCATGGTCCGTTATGATGGGGTTACAAAAATCCTTATTTGTAAAGTGAGTGGAATTTTCTAATGTCATTATTACATTTAGCTTGTTGAAAGTTTTCTGGTAATATAATATTTACCTCAATCCAACTCTTAGATTGAAAGTTACGCCCATTCGAAGTTTGAGTAACCACATGGAAGCCACATGTGACCCACATGGACTTACCATATCATCCCTAGCAGTCTTGCACCTGTCACGTTTCCTACATGGCATCCACGTAGATGTGTATTTAGCCTATCAACACCTTTCACGTGAGCCTAAGGATGTGGGCTCCACCAACCCAACTCCTCCGTGTTTGCAACCATTCTCTATTATAAGCAATCTGCCTCAGCGCATCGTCTCTGTCATGGGCCTTTCGGATTTCATTCCATTTCAATTCTACTTGAAGTGCCCAGAGCCCCGCACATGTCATCACAGCGGGGTCCCACCCGCACATACGTCATCCCCTCGAGGCTCCTTTCGACTTCACCCCATTTCAATCTATTGAAGAGCCTAGAGTTGCACGCATGTCATCTTGATCCCGACTCAATTCATCAACTCGCAGACTCAAGGATCCGAGAGGGTCCCACCCACACTCACATCATCCCGTGTATAGTGCTTTCAAACTACACCCGTTTGAAACCTTCTTAAAGAGCCTGGAACTGCGCACGCGTCATCCTAGTCCTGATTCCCCTAACTTCTTGCAAACTCGATCTACTTAAAGAGTCTAGGGTTGCGGGCCCACAGAACCTACCACGTCGCATTTTAACGACAGATGAATAAGAAGAGGTGACCACCCAATCTCTTACTCTCAGAACTTATGGCCTAAGGACCCAAGGCCAAAAGACCATTGATGGCGAGCGATTACCAACTGTGAGGGAAAGCTCCCCAAAACATTAGAAAAAATGCTTTCCGAGACAAAAGGAAAGAGACCGTTAGAAGAAATTTCAACATAAAAGTGGCCTTCGAAGGAAAAATCAGAAAATTAATAAAAAATGCGATGTAGACAATTTTTTAATATTACTTTACTTTTATCTATGTTCCACAATATTTATTAGCACAAGATTTAATATTTTTTTTAATATACTATTTCTAATTTTTTACTTTTATCGAAATCCCTTGGTATATGGCACTTTTATTAAAATAAGTGTCTATATATATTTTATATTTAAATTTAACTGTCTATATTTATATTTTATATTCACTAATTTTTTGGTGTTTTTTTAGCAGTAACACCATAATTTCACTCGGAATATATTTTTTGGTCGAAATCTGGTAATTTGTCCATTTTGGAATACGTTTTTTAATTATTATTATTATTTTTTAAAGAAATAGGTAGCTTGTATTAATCAATCTGGAAAACGAGCCAGTTCCCATACATACATGGACTATTCATCATCTTTTGAGTTTCATAACTTTTTAAAAAAGAGTCTACTGCTATCCTGCCTATGCCCAACTATTCCCCTGACATGATTGATCTTATGTATTCTCCAAAATATTCCACTATATAATGTTGATTTACATAACATTCAAACAAAAAGAAGAAGGTTTCTAACATAATTCTACATTCCTGGTGTAACGCTATCAGCGAAAACATTTCCATTTTCCTCTAGCGACTGCATTGTAATTTCTGGGTCAATCTACTCCTCAGGATGGCCTGGCAGATTTTCACTAGGAGAGGGAGGATCCTGTGGTCCGAAGTCGTCTTTGAGGACGCCTACAACGACCAATTCAACCATCACTTCTATTCCATCAATCTTCGAACCAAGATTGTCAACTTTGGTGGCCAATTTTTTCATCGTTAATTGTCACTCCACATCCTCCTGGAGCAACTCCAACTGCCGCATTATCAGAGAGAAATGTGATTGTGCTTCCAACACCACCTACTCCCCAACTCTGTCCAATTGTTCAATGTTATCTTCTACCGCGACCAGACACTGAACCATCCTGAATTTTTCACCACCTTCACTGTTTGGACAGGCCATACTTTCAGACGAGCAAAATTTCATTGTAATTTTGAGTAGCTCCATCCCTATTAAGCGCAATTTATAACTGGGAATGTTTCCATTTCCCTTCCCCACTGCGATTGTATCACATTGAATGCCCCTAAACCTCATTTGCCTTCTAATTTCACCTAAGCCCTACAACAAATCCTTCACCCAATGTTTGAGCTCACCACATTTACTCTGCATAGACGGGAATGAGGTACTGGATTGGCAAATTTTATGTTCCGGGGTAAATTCACACGCTGGATGACATCATATGTCCTTGAGGTGGACAAATTCCCTCTCCATTAACCACCTGGGAGGACTCTCTGACAACATTACCAATATCGAGAGTCGTCGCTCTGATGGAATAATTGATGACTCGATTATAATGTTAATTAAGACCATGGTAGACTTTGGGGCCCAATTATTCAAAGTTAACTTATGGATTAATGTAGGCCCCACCTCCATAGGATTATACCATCCAAACTTCATGGAATAAAATGGAATGATGGATTGTCTCGATCTAGGACAAGAACACCTTGTTCAAGACAAGCTCCTTTGTCGGCTTGCTCGTCTGCAATTTGATTATTCTCTCTTTTATTATGGTAGAACATGGGGTGGGACTACTGCAAATCGATTCCAAAATGATATATTATCAAATTTTTGAATTAGTCTTCTAATTCGGGTATCTAAGGGAGATTGTTCTTTCTAAATGAAGTCTTTGGCTTTATAAACTTTTTGGATGATTAACATCGAGTCTCCCATTACAACTATTTGGCGAATAACTCTCGCTAAAGCTATTTTCAAGCATTGCCAATGAGCTAATTCTTCTGCCTGGTTATTAAAAGTTTCCTCCAACCCCCATGCAAATTAAGCCTCAATTTCTTCATTGGGGCAATATATTACCCCTTGCTCTCGCCTCACGTTTTTTAATTATTTAACTATTTGTATCTAATTATTTTTTAACCATTTAACTCGGTTGCTCTGCTAAGACACTCTTTGATGTGAAGTCACCGATTCAATTCTCTACCTCGATCGAGGTGATATATTGGACATAATGTAGTCATGCCAAGCTTAATATATATATATATATATATATATATATATATTTGATAAGTCAGATGTCTCCTCTCAGTGCACATGCTTAGCAGCCCAGTGAAGTTTGAACACATATTGCCTTAGTAACAAAACCCTTTCTGAACCAATTGTGCTACTAGGGCTCAACTATATTTAACTATTTAACTATTTTATATTTAACTATATATTTTATATTTTTCGTTGGAATTCGGTAATTTGTCCTTTCTGGAATACATTTTTTTAACTATTTAATTATTTTATATCTAACTATATTTTTTCTATTTGACTTTAACTATATATTTTATCTTTAACTATTTAACTAGTTTTTTTGGTGTTTTTTAGGGCATGGTTATTTATTTTAAATGGGTCCACATTTTTAATTTATATTTTTTTCACTAATATCAAGATTTACATTGCATTAATATTTTTTTTTATTATTCTAATTCATATGGGTAAGGTAGATAAATAACATTAATAAAATATTTCACGAATACCCAAATTAATAATAAAATATTTCACTGATACCCATATTAATAATATAATATTTCACAATTAAACAATTTAAAATTATTTAAGACATGTACCTCTTTTTAAATTTAAAGGATTTTGATTGGTTTTCTTATTGTGACATGGAATTTCATGGGTAGTTTTAGGTTGAAATTTCCTCCTAATGTGGTCTAAAACCAAAATCCATATAACATTCATAGCAGAACAAAGGAAAAACACCAGTTACTCAGGCCAACCTGGTTTATTATCACATTCATTCAGAGAGTCATATTCAACATTTAACTAAGATCATGCATAATTATAAATCAATCATAACATAATGTTTGGACAACATAGTCTACATTCATATTACACATATTTATATCATACTGAGCATAGTCACACAAAAATATAT
Source organism: Pinus tabuliformis (assembly GCA_031772625.1). NCBI lineage: Eukaryota > Viridiplantae > Streptophyta > Pinopsida > Pinales > Pinaceae > Pinus > Pinus tabuliformis. Next base: position 1,284,531,864 of record CM062819.1, read on the forward strand.
ATATTTCATCTATGAATAAAATTACTGAACAACAACATTCAAACATTCATTGTATCCATGAACATACAAGATATCACACCAACCATGAACTCAACTTTGAATAGACCAGGGAGGGAGTGCACTGTCTAGGTGGTTTATCGACTCTCTCATGCAGTAAGCACCACAATGATTTTTTTGCCTCTCTAAATCAATCACAGGAATTCCTCCAAGGCTCAGTGAAGTTTTGCTCAGTTCAAGAGAATGCCCTCAGTGGTTTATTAGTTGGATTTTCAAGGCAAACATTATAGGAGTCCAAAGCCCACAAGCTAGGTGGTTCATCAACTTACTTGGAAAGCACTAAGTGAGTCAATTGTCTCCACCAAGCCTTCACTGTCCTGTCACACACCAACAAGCAAACACTAGCCACACCGAATTTACAAGGAACAATGTCCCATTTCAAGGCATTGGCTTGTAGCAAACTTCTCTTCTCTTCTGAGCTTTGCTTCCTCGTCGCTCCTCTGCTCGCACCTTATGCATATGTTTGTTCTCATCTTCTTGTTCTTTTGTCTACATTCCCCCTTGCTCTTCTCTACCCTTTCCGTGTTGGTGTTCCCAACACGTCCCATTAAAATAGGTACAACATAGGCCTCGTCCTTCACTTCAAACTGCCCATACACAACTTCAATGCTTGTTGTGCAAACCATTAATTTTCCAGGGAGATAGATGGGAAAATAAATGAAGTGGCTTGTGTTTTGAGCTTAAACATAGAACAAGTACTTCCCCCTCCTTGGAAATCTAAATCCTTGTCCACTCCCCTAACTTAGCCATTTTTTCATTTTTACATTTATTTACATAAACAAATATACATGGTGACATTTACATGGGGGGTAGTAGAAAGAGTTGTTACAAACCCCCTTTAAAGGAGCATCGTCATTGGTGTTTTATAAACAAAACACAAAAAACAACCATGAGGTTTATATATACGCAACTCTTTACATTTAGTTACACAGTGAACAAAAATTGGTAAGATACCCTCATCTAATCAACCATTTCCCGGGTGGCTTCCTCTAGTCCAAAGTGCCTCTATTGAAGTTTTGCTTGTTCTATTACTCAATTCCAGAGCGTTATTTGCCTCTGATCCAAAATGCATTGCAGTTCTGGTTGGAATTCTCCCTTGGCTTCCACTTGTATCATAGATGAATCAACAATATTATTAGCATTATGTACATACTCTTTAAGCAAAGAAATGTGGAAAACATCGTGTGCTTTCACTGTGGGTGACAATGCCAATTTATAAGCTATTGGCTCCACTCTTTACAAAATTTGAAATGGTCCAAAAAACCTCAGTGCCAACTTGGCACAAGCTCCTATTCTCAGTCAACTCTTTCTTGGTCTCATGTAATGAAATTTCTTGTACATTCTATGTTGATATGCATAACTATTTTTTCTGTCTTGGGTTGCTTTCAAATTTTGTTTGATATTTTCTTGTTCCATTTCCTTTAGCATGTGCCAAGAACCACCCTACTTACTGAATCATACCAGTTGATAGGTGTGTCACATTTCCTGCCATATATAGAGCCTCAAAAGGACTCATCTTCAGTGACTTCTGATATCCATTGTTGTAGGAAAATTCTATTAAAGGTAAAAACTCTTCCCACCTCCTTGGATGATGCATGACATACATCCCCAACATGTCCTCTATAACTCTATTTACTCTTTCAATTTGTCCATCTATTTGAAGATGATATGTCGTGTTAAACGCTAGATTTGTTCCAAAACCCTCAAACAATGTTTTCCAAAACTTTAAGTGAATTTGGCATCATGATATGAAATTGATCTGAAATTAAAAACTTGAAGGTTTTTTGAAAAAGTTTGCAAGCTAGTTTATGTCTTGTGGGCATTGGATCAATTTGAAAAATCACATTAACTTAATGTTTTTTAGTTAAGTTTTGTAGAAATAACCATAAAAAAATAGACAATATGCAACATCACACAAACAACAATTTGATGACGGAGTTCACCCCTCCTAGGCTACGTCTCCGGGTCTAGCTTCCAATGTTGGCCCTTTCTATTATATGCTCAAAATGTAAATTACATCAACATACAATGCTCAAATCACAAAAATAACGCTGCCATTGTGTCCAGAACACCAAAAATCCCCTCTCTAGGCTCTTCTTGGGCTCAAAAGGACTGAAAATGACTAAGTTAGGCCTCTTTCTCCATTTCTCTACTATCTATCATGCAATATGACAAAACTGCTAATCGCGCAATGAATCCCCTTTTTTGGCAGACCGTCGAGCGACAAATTGACATGGGAACAACATAAATCTTATCGAAAAAGGGGCAAATTGTCACCAGTTTAAATGTGCCGATGAGGCCTTAAGCGCCTAATTTTAGGCCCTGCGATTTTTTATATGGTGGCCAATATGGATGGGGGCTGGGTGCGGCAGGGTGCCATGCGCCCGCTCTCGCCTGAATCTCCGCCAATGGTTGCATTGGAGGTCATGTGGCATAGGGCTAGGCCATGCGCCCGCCCCTTTGGTCTGGGCCCTCTGCCTTTGATTCCGGGTGGTTGTATGTGACCAAGGCCAGGCGTTAATCACACTATGGTCATATGTTTTTCGTGTATCCAGGGGTTGGGGTCATGTGCCCCACCCCCTCCGCTAACGTTGAAATCCATTTAATTTAAAAATAAATTTACCATATAGTTATAACAAGCACCTCATTTGACCTGTTAGTTCGATAGTCGGTTTGTAACTGATAGGTTGTGGGTTCAAATCTGGTGGAGGCCAGTCGACCCACTCACCCAATTTTGGCACAAATCCCGAGGGCCACATGGCACCCTCCAATTGATCCACATGGCGCCTCCTAATTGGGCCACCTCAAAACTCAACAACCAATAAAAATGTGCCAACACCCCTTGTATGACCTGCCATGTGTCAACATGTGATTGGTCCACCTGTCGACCATACATGCATAATCACCTGCTAATGTCAGTGCCACGTCACCTGTATGCCTTGCCATGTGTCAGCATGTGATTGGTCCACTCATCAACCATACATGCACAATCACCCGCTAATGTCAGTGCCATGTCACATGTACGACTTGCCTAGTCAGTAGCCCAGTCAACTCTACAAGTTGACTTTTTAGTTTTCTCAAAAACTTTAGAACACGATAAATTTCACATACGGTGTTAAATTGAAGCGATTCAAGTGTTGTTGGAATCATAATGACAAGATTTACGATTTGACATTGGTTTCGAGCAATTTTGAGCACTTGATTTTTTAGCATATTTTTGATCCCCTGGATCATTCCTCCCCATTGGAAGCTTTTGGACCACCAAAAGTTTGTTTTTACTCAACAAGTAAGTGAGGGTACAAATCTCTCACTTTCCTAATCTCATTCCACCTTGCTTTTACTTGGATTGGTACCTTTGAGCCCCACTTGAAGATACTCAACATTGCCTCTATGTGAAGTCTTGATTCTTTTGTCAAGAATTGTATCTTCCTGCAACTCATATAAGTATTCAAGAGAAAAATATTTGAACAATCTCTTCATGATCATCTATCATTCGTGGCTCATACAATCTCAAGTTTTCCACATTCACAACAAAATAAATTTGCATATAAGGTGACAAATCTAATCGAAAAGCATTGTTATCAATTTTCTCCACAATTTTGAAAGGACCATATCTAATTGGCTTGAGGTTTTTTCCTTCACCTTGAAGTCTTTCTTCACTGATATACAACCAAACTTGATCCCCACTTGGAAATTGTGATCAACTCGATTCTGTCATACCTTGCTTTGTACTTTGCTTTGTTTTTCTCAAGCTTCTCTTGTACTCTTTGATGTACTAGCTGAATTTGTTTAATGAAATTCTTGGCTTTGTCCATATCACTATGTTCATCTACTGCAATATCTTTACCAAAGATGAAATCCAAATGAGACTGGAAAATAACCCAAACAAGCTTCAAATGGAGATACTTGCGTAGATGAGTGTTTGGCATGATTGTAGACATGTTAAATGTAATACAAATGCTCATCCCAAAGTTTAGGATGCTTACCACAATATCCATAAAGAAGATGCAGTACTGCTATGTTTACCACTTCTGTCTGGCCATTGGTTTGCAGATGAAATGTTGTGCTATTCTTCAACTTGGTGTCCATGGGTTCCCATAAACTTGACCAAAACTTCCCTACAAATCGAGAATCTCGATCAGAAATAATAGAAGCGGGCAACCCAAAGTGAACCCATACATTTTGAAATAACAACTTTGTGGTCTTTTCCGTTGTAACCTATTTCTTACATGGCATCAACACACACATTTTGCTGAAACGATCCACAACAACATAAAGATAATCATGATCTTTCTTTGACATTGGTAGTCCCCCTACAAAATCCATAGAAATACTTTCCCAAGGACGAGAAAGAATAGAGAATGGAGTGTATAAACCTTTTTTCTATTGCTAGGCTTGCTAGTAGCACACATGGAACATCCTCTTACATATCTTGAAACACTTTCATTCATGCAAGGCCAATAACAATACCTTTAAATTTGTGCAACTGTTTTGCCTACACCAAAGTGACCAACAATAAGAGAAGTGTGGGCTTCCCTTATGAAATTGACTCTTTCACCCCGTGGAACACATAACTTGCCAAGATGATACAACTTGTTATGAACATGATAATCCAACTCTTCAACATGATTTCCTTGATTCAAAGTTGCATACACATCTTTAAAATTGTCATCTTGAACATACTGTTCGATATAACTTTCATGCATGATTGAGTTATACTTAAGAATGACCGATGCGTTAACAATACCGATGCGTTAACAATAGGCCTTGATAACATATCAACAACTTTGTTGTATATACCTTTCTTGTACCTGATTACCAAATGAAATTGTTGTAGGAATCCCATCCACCTGAAATGTCTAGCTTGTTGTAGCTTGGTTTGCGATTGTAAATATTGCAAAGGTTGATGGTCAGTATGAATAATCATTTCTTTACCCATCAAATAGTGCTTCCATTTCTTCATGCTTTGTACCAAAGAATACAACTCTTTATCATAAGTTGGATAGTTAATTACTACATTGGTAAAGGTTTCAAAATGATAACAAATAGGATTACCATGTTGCATCAAAAATGCTCACATGACATAATCACTTGTATCGGTTTGAATATCAAATGGATGCTTAATATCTGGAAGTGCTACAACCGGTGTTGAACTAATTTTCTCTTTCAATGTATTGAAGGCTTTCTGCTACTTGCCTCCCCACTAAAAGACTTGTTTCACACTTGTCAAAGCATGTAACAGTGTTGCAATAAGTAAGAAGTTAGTTGTAAATTTTCTCCAATATTGGGATGCTCCCAAAAAACTCCTAACTTCTGTTACATTGTTGAGTTTAGGCCAATTGACAATAACTTCAATTTTTGAGGGATCAATCTTCAATTCACCCCCTCCTACAATATGACCCAAATAAACCATAGAGGTTTTCCAAAATTCACACTTAGACATATTCAAATACGATTTCTCTTTCTTCAAAACATCTAAAACTTGTTTGATATGCTTGACATGCTCTTCACGAGTCTCAATGAAAATAAGAATATCATATAAGTAGACTATGACAAAATCATCAAGGAATGGTCTCTACACATCATTCATAACTCTCATGAATGTTGCAGGCGCATTGCAAAGCCCAAACGACATAACTAACCATTCAAACAAACCTTGTTTTGTCTTAAAATCAGTTTTCCAAATGTCACCTTCAACAATCCTGACATGATGATAACCACTTCTTGAATCCAACTTAGTGAAATAAACATCTTTTCATTGATCTAGCAAATCATCAATGTGAGGAAGAGGATAACGATTATTTACCATGATTTTGTTCAAAGCTCTAAAATCCACACACATGCGCCATGTACCATCCTTCTTTGGAACCAAGACAATAGGAGACCCACAAGGACATGTACTAGGCCTGATGACCCCTTTGTCAAGCAACGCTTTAATTTGTTTCTTGATTTTTGCATTCTCCACAACTAACATTCTATACATGCCAATGTTGGGAAGAGGTGCATCCTACTGCTATTGAATGTCATGTTGGATTCCTCATTTATGAGGAAACCCTTCAGGTTCCTAAAACATCTTGTCATATGTGTTAAAAACTTCAACCAATTCATGCTTGAGTTTTGAATCACATCCTTTGAAATCCTCAAATTCAGTAGTATCTTTAGGTTTGATCATCAACAACACAAAATTATTGCTAGCATTTAGGTTCATCTTCTTGCAATGTTCTCTAACAATATACTCAATTCCATCTTTAAAAAGATGATATTTGTTCACATGACGATAGAATATGGCTTTTTGGTCATACATGTATGGACTCCCTAAAACAATTCCACATATGTTTAGTGGTACAACATCAAGCTCTACCTCATTTATAAATTTACAGTGATGGAAAATTTAAGTTTACATTTTCTTGTCACTTGCAATTTGGCATTTTCACATACTCAGCCCAAAGGGTAAGGTTTAGGATGAGATGTAGTTTCTAAGTTTAGTTTCTTACTCAGCCCAAAGGGTAAGGTATAGGATGAGGTGTAATTTCTAAGTTTAGTTTCTTGACAATTGCTTCAAAAATAAGGTTAACTCTATCAAACAAGGTATCAAATTTGGTATGTTTTATAATGACCTTGATATGGAAAAGCTCAATATTTCTTTATCATTTTGAGGCTCAATAGGCTTACTAGAAGAATTAGTACCTGCAATCGAAGATTTACCTTTCATTCCTATGGCTGTGATTTTGGTTTCATCACCTAAATTAGATCCTAGATCTTGTCGAGTTGTTGCAACAATTTTTGTTTCCCCTTGCTGTTAAACTTCTTTGGTCTCATTTTTTAGATGTAATTTCACAACAATGGTCTTCATCATGGCCTTCTTTTGAGCAATGTTTACAGGTAAGTTTATCTCCCTCTTTCTTGTCTGTAGCATTATTTTTGTCTTTGCCTTTAAACCTCCCCTTTCCTTTGTCTCCAAATTTGGATGGTTTCTTACTAGTCTCTTGAGGAATATTATTGTCTCTTTCTTCTAAATGAGTTGCCTGAACACATACTTCATCTAGATTGATGGGATTAAACAGAAGAATTGTATGCCTCAAATAACTATGTAATCCACCTATGTATTTAAGGACAATGTCTTGTGAAGAAAAATTTGCACTTAAGATTAAAGCTCTTCTTCTAAATTCTTGTGTATAACTTTGAACACTATGACCTTTAGTTTGTCTAAAATTTTGTCAATCCATAATTATTTTTTGCATGTAAGCTAATATATAAAGTTGTCTTCTTAATGCAACTACAAAATCATTCCAAGAAGAGATAATTTTACCACTTTCCTTCAAATCTTCTTGAGTTCCGGCTTCCCCCTAGATGAGAGCTACACTTTCCAAATGAAGAGAAGCAAGATGGATCTTGGTAGCATCATCCTTAATCCTTTGAATCCTGCAATAGATTTCAATTTGATGAACCCAATTATCCAACTTTTCAACATTTACTTCCCCATTGGACATAGACAATTCAAACTCGACATCAAGCTTCAACAAAGGAGACTTAGCATGTCCTTTTGGAGATCCAAGAGGAGTATGTGTAGGTGTTGAAGGAGGTGAAGAAGGAGGCGAGAATAGAGGTGAAGATAGAGGTGAAGGAATAGGTGGAGGTGGAGACTTAAGTCTCCCATCACCACCATTAACTTTTGGATGGTTTGAACTCTCTCCTTGCAACCTTATTGTCATTTCATTGTACAACACTTTCACCATCTTTGAGATATCATATAAAAACCTTTCTGAAATCTCTCTCATCCTCAAACATCAACTCATGTACTTTTTCATATATCATGACTGGTGGAGGTTTTGGAGTTTGTGACCCCCTTGAACCAATTTGAGGATTTGGTTCTTCAAGCACTCATTCTCCTCTCCTCAACTTAGACCTTGTTAACATTAAAAAACACTTGCAAAAATAGTCAAACCTTTAAAACATCCATGCTTTGATACCAAATTGATCTGAAATTAAAAACTTGAAGGTTTATTGAAAAAAATTGCAAGCTAGTATATGTCTTGTGGGAAGATTAATTTGCAAAATCATATAAACTCAATGTTTTTTAGTTAAGTTTTGTAAAAATAACTAGAGAAAAATAGACAATATGAAACATCACATAAACAACAATTTGATGACAGAGTTCACCCCTCCTAGGCCACATCTTCGCGTATAACTTCCAATGTTGGCCCTTTCTATTATATGCTCAAAATATAAATTACATCAACATACAATGCTCAAATCACAAAAATAATGTTCTCATTGTGTCCAATCACCCAAAAACCCCTATTTAGGCTTTTCTTGGGCTCAAAAACACTGAAAAATGACTAAGTTAGGCCTCTTTCTCCATTTCTTTGCTATCTATCGTACAAAATGACAAAACCGCTAACCAGGGAATGGATCACCTCTTTTCGCAAATCGTCGAGCGACAAATTGGCACGAGAACGACTGAAATCCTGCTGAAAAAGGTGCAAATTGTCACCAATTTAAACTCGCCAATGAAGCCTTAAGTGCATATTCTTAAGCCTTGTGGTCACTCATATGGTGGCCAATATGGCTAGGGGTTGGGTGCAGTAGGGTTCCACGTGCTTGCCCCTGCTCGAATCTCCGCCAATGGTCGCATTGGAGGCCATGTGGCCCGAGGTTGGGCCACGCGCCCACCCCTCCAGTCAAGGCCCTTCGCTTTGCATGTGATTGTACGTTACCGGGGCTAGGGCTTAACGCTCGACCCCCCCGCCTTCACATTATGGTCGTATGTCTTCCATGTAACCAGGGGCTGGTGATCCGCATCTTGGGGGGAGGCCCCCAAGATTTGAAAAATTGAAATGTTAGAAGAAAGTAGGAGAACACACAATAAAAAAACCACAAAGAAACTTTTTTTTTAATTAAAACAGATAATAACTGTAAAGGCTACATTGTGGTGGATAATCTGTCCTTATACAAAATGCAAGTTGTTACTTATAACATTTTTTTGTTATAATACCACATTTAAATTCCATGGGTGAAAAAATACCATGGGTTGATGCCACCTACAATACCATGGGTGAATGAATACCATGTGTGGATTCCACTTACAATACCATGCGTAAATTCCATGGGTGGATAAATACCATGGGTGGATGAATACCATGGGCGGATACCACTTACAATACCATGGGTAAATTCCATTGGTGGATGCAATTTTCCCTCTGGAGAAGCCTTCGTTGAATATGAAGAGCCACTAAAGAGAAGAGTTTTGTGTTGTTAACCCATAATCGTGATGAAAGAAGCTCCGAGGATAGAGATACCTTGTACCAACTGTGGCACTGACAGTGTGCGGCCTAGAAAATGGACTTCGATAAAGTGTGTTTTTTTAGATCACCCATAACCATGACAAACGAAGATTTGAGAATAGAGATACCCTGTAATGATTGTGACCAACTGTGATACTAACAGTTTGCGGCCTAGTAAATGGACTTCGATGACAAAGATTTTGTGTGGTTGATCCATAACCGTGACGCTGACTGTTGATGAAATAACAGGTGCCTACATAGCTTGGGGTGGGAGGTCATGTCTCCAAAGAACCCAAGCTGGATTCCGCTATGCTGAAACTGATGAATGTGAAGCAGGTGCCTACTAAAGCGGGGTGGGAGGGCAAGTCTCCAAAGGGAATCCGCTCCAAATGTTACTCCACATTTAAAATGGACATAACTCAGTCAATATAACACAAAAGCTTTATTATAACTATTTTTGGAAATAGAATGACCATTCTGTAGCTTCCCATGTGTTTGAAATCCCTATCTGGGCACTCTGGAAACTCAGGTTCGTGCTGCAACTGTTCCATCATCACAAAATTTCTGAAAAATAGTTGATTTTAAATCAGTGATATCTCCCTCATCCGAACTTTGATTCGACCAATTTTTTTGTTGAAACTGAGTAATTTTTCAAGAGGAGCTCAAATCTGCAATAATTTTTCTAAAAATTTGCACAAAATTTGCAAAAAATGATAGGAGAGCCTTCGTCCATGAATTGTCGTCAGAAAAATTTATGCAATGCAGCTGATTTTAAATCAGCGATATCTCCATCATCCAAACTCTGATTTGGCCGATTTTTTTTTGAATTTGGAGATTTTTTTGCAAAGAATCTAGATGTTTTATTTTTTTGTGTAAATTATGCACCAACAATTTTATATCTTATCTGAAAACACACAACCCAAAAATTTCCTGCAAAAAAATGGAAAACAAATTCTTCCCGCTTTGCCCAAGAAAGTGCTATGTGGAGGTCATAGCACGTGTACGAAGTTTGTTGAAGATTGCTGCAAAAAATTGAAACTGAAATATGCGTCAAACCCTCATTCCCATGGATTCGTAACCTGAATCTGATACCACTGATCTAGATCTTGGGGGGAGGCCCCCAAGATCTGAAAAATTGAAATATCAGAAGAAAATAGGAGAACACACAATAACAAAACCACACAGATTTTTTTTATTAAAACAGATAATAACTGTAAAGCCTACATTGTGGTGGGCAATCTATCCTTTTACAAATTGTGACTTGTTACTTATAGCCTTTTTTTGTTACGATACCACAAGTAAATTCCATGGGTGGGTAAATACCATGGGTGACATAATACCATGGGTTGATGTCACTTACAATACCATGGGTGGATTCCACTTACAATACCATGGGTGGATGAATACCATGGGTGGATGTCACTTACAATACCATGGGTAAATTCTATGGGTGGTATGGTAAATTCCATGGATGGATGAATACCATGGGTGGATGCCATTTTGCATTCGGATCAACTAGGGCCATGTTCCTTTCCCCCTCCGCCAACTCTGAAACCCATTTAATTTAAAAATAAATTTACCATATAGTTATAACAAGCACCTCGTTTGGCCTGTTGGTTCAATCGTCAGTTTGTAATTGATAAGTCATGGGTTCAAATTTGGTAGAGGCTATTCGACCCACTCACCCAATTTTGGCACAAATCCCAAGGGCTACGTGGTGCCTCCTAATTGGGCCACCTCAAAACTCAAAAACCAATAAAAATGTGCCAACGCCGCTTGTACAACCTGCCATATGTCATTACATGATTGGTCCACCTATCCATCGTATATGGAAAGTCACCTGGTGATATCAACACCACATCACCTGTACGGCCTGCCAAGTCAACCCTACAAGTTCACTTTTTAGCTGTTTCCTAAAACTTCATAACACAATAACTTTCACATATAGTGTCAGATTAAGGTGATTCAAGCGTCGTTGGAATCAGAACGAAAAAATCTAGGATTTAGCACTAGTTTCTAGTGATTTTGAGCACTTTGATTTTTGAGCATACTTTTAATCCCCTAGATCAGAAATGGTCTTCTTGGGTATGTATTTCCATATAAATATTTCTTTCATAAAAATCTGAGCAATGTCAATTTCCTTATGGGTGGACTTGACAACTATAAAATGAACTTCCTTGCTTAACTTGTCCACTGCCACTATTATAACATCATGTTGTTTAGATTTCTTTGGTAGTCTTGTGATGAAATCTATGGAGATGACTCCCTACTTCTATTTAGGAATTGGAATTGGTTGTAATAATCCCACTAGGTCCCTACATTCCACTTTAACTTGTTGACCTTCTAGGAACCTGGAAATGCAATGAAAAACTTTGCTTTTCATCCCTGACAAATAATACATTTTCTTCATGGTTATCATTTTTTGATAACCAGGATGACCTAAATAAGGTCTTTTTATGAAATTCATCCAATATGATCTTCTTCAAGTCACCCATTCAAGGCACACACCATCTATATTTGAATTTCAACATGCCACCATTACTGAGTGAGTGATTCTTACTCAATGATCCTTTTACCTCTTGCTACAAGTGTGCATTCACATGTTGATAATCCTCATCTTGAAATAGTGCCTCTTTGATCCTCTCCTTGATAACAACTTTGCAAGTACTTATTGCTACAACATATGTCACTTGCATGATTTTGTTAAGTGCACCTGCTACTTTGTTTTCTTTGTATTTAATATACTTTATTTCAAAATCAAACTCATTGATTAAGGCTAGCCATCTATCTTGTCTTGCATTCAACTTGAGTTAGTCAAATAAATGTCTCAACACTCCTTGATCTGACATAAAAAAAAAAAAAAAAAAAAAAAAAAAAAAAAAAAAATTCTTTCCAAGCAGGTAGTGCCTCCACTTTTTCAACATGTGCACTATTTCTACTACCTCCAAGTCACGAGTTATATAATTCCTCTCATGCTCATTTAACATTCTCGATTCATAACAAACCACATTCCCTTCTTGCATTAGGACTCCATTTATCCCCTCTTTGTAAGCATTTGTGAAAACCATGCAATATTTGTCTGAATCAGGTATTCTCAATATTGGTGCATGTGTGAGCAAGTGTTTTAGTTTCTCAAAACTAGTTGTGCACTCTAATGTCCATTTGAACTTAACTCCTTTCCTCTACAAGGTTGTGACTAGATGCCAAATCCTTGAGAAATCTGGAATGAACCTCTAGTAATATCCATCCAACCCCATGAAGGATCTAACTTTTGTAACATTCTGAGGAGTGTGTCACTTCGTGATGGCCTTGATATTCTATAGATATACTACCACTCCTTCCTTGGAGATAATATGTCCCAAGTATTGAACTTGTGATTGGCAGAAATCACATTTTTTGAGCTTGGCATAGAGCTTACGCTCTCACAACAATTGTAACATTGCTCTCAAATGTTATTCATGCTCCTCTTTGGTTTCATAATAAACCAAGATATCGTCTATGAATACCAACACAAACTTGTTCAAATATGGATAAGAACATTGTTCATTAGAAACATAAATGTGGCTGGAGCATTTTTGAGTCCACATGGCACCACCATAAACTCATAATGTCCATACTTGGTTTTGAAAGCAGTCTTGTGGATATCTTCCTCTTTAATACGAACTAGTTGATACCCTTACCTCAAGTCTATTTTTGATAATATTGCAGCCCCTCTCAGCTGATCGAACAGTTCATCAATCCTAGGCATAGAATACTTGTTCTTTACAATGGATTTATTTCATTGTCTGTAGTCAATGCACAACTGCAGTGTGCCATCATTTTTCTTCACAAATAGCATTGGGGCTCCCTAGGGCGACACACTGGATTTGACATACCCCTTGTCCAAAATTTCTTTCAATTGTAATGTCAACATCACCATCTCTGACATACTCATGTGATATGGAGCTTTTGAAACTGCACTGCTCCTGGAAATAATTCAATTGAGAAATAATTTTTTCTTCGTGGTTGCAATCGTCATATTTCTTCAATAAATACATCATTGAACTGCCTTAATATTGGATTCTCTTCCATTCTATCCCTGTTGTCTTCTAATTCTTGGTCACCTGGACCGCATATAAAGCACATCCCTTTCGGATGTATCTTTTCATTTACAACATGGATATTTGCCTAACGATCACAAGCTTCTTTATTCCTTGCAACATCAATTTTTCTCCCTCATTACTGAGACATTCTAATGAATTGTTGTAGTAGTCAATATTCATCTTGTGACCCACTAGCAAATCCATGTTGACTAGCACATCACATGAGCCCAATGACGACAAATTTGGATTGACCAACGTCGACATGCCATTGATAACCACTAGGCATAATCCTACCATGTATACAACTCATTTTTTTTTATTTTTTTTTTCGTTGCTAACTAAACCAACCATGATTTTTCATGGGCTATCTTCTACAACCCACACCTTCTACTACTTTCAGATTAACATAACTGAAATTGGAGCTTGGGTCAATAAAAATCGAAACAGGTTGGTTAACGACCATACCTTCCATCTCGTTCACTGAAGCCTGATGATTGGCTTGCTTATTGTCTAACATAACATATATTTGTGTCACATTATGAGCCACATCATGCACTATCTCTTCTTCTTTCACATTACACAACCTTGGACCATTCTACTGTCACTGAGGACATTCTTTCTACATGTCGTTTTCTCCACATGTCCAACATCGTATGGGTCCTCTTCTGAATTCCTATGGTTCTTCTCTCATTGGTTTAGAGGATTGGTCTCTACTGGGAATAGTAGGTTTCTGTTGGAGCTCACCCTTGATAGGAGTGGTGAACTTCACATTCCTCCCCCCTAGCTGATGTCCTGAAGATTTCTGCCCTCTTCCCTTAAATTTGGGCCTACCTCTTGCTTTTCAATCAGATTGAAATTCGCTTTTATGCTTGGACTGTTCATAGAATTACTTCGTCTTTTGGATAATATCCTCCAATGTTTTTGGCTCATCAAGCTCAATTATATCCCTGTAACCATGTGGCAACCCATTGAAGTACCTTTAAATCGTTACTTTATCATTCTTGATATAAGGTATGTACCTCAACAACTCCAAGAATCTATTAGAGTACTCATCAATTGTAACTTGCCCCAAATTATGCCAAATAATTCCTTAACCTTGTTGTCATAGTACCTTTCAGATACGTACTTCTCCCAGAAATATCTCTCATATCTCCTTCATGACGACTCATTTTCTCTAATGTCTTTGGAATTCGTCGTGTCTTCCCACTAGATATCAAAGTTTCCTTTCAAGATGAAAATGGCTACCCTTGCCTTCATTTTCTCAAAGTAGTCATGCACTCCAAAGTACTTCTTCATTCCCCATAACCATGTCTCTGCCTCTTTGACCCTCTTGACTTCTCTATCAAATGTAGGAGGTTTTTTCTTCTAGAATTCCTCCGACATCAAGTTTCTCTTATTCCTCCTCTATTGGTGATGTCTCTTAGTTGCAACACTAGATAGTTTCTCATAACGATATGTTCTTCTCTCTGGAGTGTTGAGTGGAGTTCCTTCTCTCACTGTATCTTCACTTGCCTGCCTGTGCCTCTTCTTATATTTACTACCTTCTATTCCACTAGTTCTGCATTCATGCTTCCAGATTCCATATGGGATCTACTTGGATTTATGTTTTCCTAGGTAGATGGAACCTAACTCATGTTTCTTTTGCCTTTGTTGATCTGACAGTCTCTACAATATTTCTGCATTTAATTATGCTCACTTCTACTGAGCTCTAACAACCATTTCTTTGTCAGCTTACAACTTCTCAGTGCATCCCTTAAACTTCAAAGGGTATCCATCCAATCAGGGGAGTCATCCTCTCTCCTTTTACCATCTAAGTCTTATTCCTAATAATTCTAGAATTTATCAGTGCTATATTGCACCATTTTCTTGCTCATTCCTTGATTTCTCTATTGTTCCTTGGTGTCTTCTTATGTATTGTCATATACACATGTATGTTAGTTAAATCAAATAAAAATAGATATATTTATCCATCACCTTGGAATGTTTGCATTAAACATGTTGATGTGGAACTAACTAAGACATCCAATATTAGGTTCGTATACCCATTAGAAAACAAATTAACATATAAGTAATTTATCACACCAGCTTTCACAAAAGTTAATACTCTTAAATCAGCACACACATGCATACACAATTAATCATGAATCTAAGTATTATTCTCTAAAGTTCCTTATGGAACTTCTAACATTATCCTATTAAGCCCAGTTAGTCTGAGTATTGAATGTGGGAACTCAAATATTCTATATCAAGGCTCCAAATTTGTTAAAATTGGCAACTAGGGCCAAACTCCATGTGGATCATCTTATTAATGGAAGCTGATATTTTTCTTGGATCCCTTTCATCGAGAGGTGTAGGATTGATCTAAAGATCATCCGATTCCGATAAGTATTCATGGAGATATGAATTTATTTGTGTTATGGGACAATTCATCAATGTTGGCCAACAACCAAATAAACCCCACTTGTACTCAACATTTTAGTATAAATAGAGGTGGCCTTCAAGTCATTTCAACACACTTGGGATCTCTTCCTCTCTACTTGTCTTTGGTTTTAATAGGAGGAGAGATCCTAAGGGATAACGCTGCCCTAATCTAGAAGGCAGAAGCCGAAACTGTTGGGAACTGCTGGAACTACCGAGAATAGCGGGAATTGTCGATAAAAGCCGGAACTGCCAGGAAAAGTTGGAACTGCTGGGAAAAGCCAGAACTGCTGGGAATAGCCGAAACTGCCAAAACTGTCGGAACTACCGGGAATATTTGGAATTGTTGGAACTGCTGGGAACTGCCGGAACTGCCGGGAATAGATGGAATTGCTGGAATTGCCGGAACTACCGGGAACTACGGGGAATAGCTGGAACTACTGGAACTATCAAGAAAAGCCAAAACTGCCGGGAAAAGCCAGAACTGTCGGGAAAATCTGAAATTGTCAGGAAAAGCAGGAACTGCCGGAACTGCCAGGAATAGCTTGAACTGCCAGAATAGCCGGAACTACCGAGAATAGCCGGAACCGCCGAAATAGCCGGAACTGTCGGAACTGCCGGAACTGTCGGGAACTGCCGAAACTGTCGGGAACTGCCGGGAACAACCGAAATTGCTGGAACTATCAAGAACTATCGGAGCATCTGTCTCCGAAGGAGAGCAGCATGCAAGGGACAACTAACTAACATTGGGACAATTGTATGGTACTTAGAAGCATATACGCCAAGCATGCAATGTCACATCTAGCATGCAAGGGACAACTAGCATGAAACAACAAGCATGCTAGCGACAACAAGCAAGCAAGGGACAACAAGCATGCTAGGGACAACAAGCAAGCAAGGTGCAGCGAGAGCATAGGTCAGTACGACAACATGGTGTAGCAATGGCACATAATGTAGTATTGTGATGGGTACAGTCATGATTAATGAAGCGTGATGAGATGTAGCATAGTGATGATGGATGCAGCATGGTGCGACGTGGTGAGGTGCAGCATGGTGCAACGTGGTGAGGTGCAGCGTGATGAAAAAATGCAACACAACGATAGGTGAAGGAGTCACCTTGGAGAATCAGTTGAAGCAGCATGCCTTCAACTGATCTCATGTATCATCTTCTTAGAGATGATCTATGCTCTTATCTTGATAAGTCAAAGTGTTGACTTTTGTTGTAAACGTACTATCTCTCTCTCTCTGTGTGTTGAACTATTGAAGAACATATAAGAAGAATTGATCAAGGGTTTCCCCACATTGGGGTTTGTCCCTAGCTAGAGCCACATCTTGTGTCCTCTTGTCTTGGCTTGTCTTCTGCGATTTATGTTTATGTTCTATCTACAGTTTACTTTAATGCTGATGTGATTGCTAATCTGAAAAAGATATTGAGCTAACTGTGAAAATTGAAATAAATTGCTCTAAGCATAGAACATACCTAAAATTAACATGGTATCAGAGGTGAGGTGAAGACAATTCCCAAGCAAGAGTGAAAGAGCAATCACCGAAGACAGTTGGGAAAGGACAAAAGGATCAGTGGATTCCTCATCCCTCTTAAATTCACCGAGGGTGAAGCCGAAGCAGAGAATATTATCATAATAGTGTAGCAGAAGTTTTTGATGGCCTACCTAAAGATCACTTCATTAAGAAGTCCGGATCTAAGGGTGGAAGGAAAGGCAAATGCCTTGGTTGCAATAAGTTTGGCCATTATGCGAAGGAGTGTCCAAATGGCAGAGACACATCTCTTGATGAAGATAACAATAATTCCAGGGACATCTTCAATGATCAGAGGAATGACAGGTAATGCAGGTCATCAAGGAAACAACCGACTCTTCAGAGAAAGCAAGGAATCCCAGGCACCTCATCGGATAGAAGGGTGCTCTCTCGACTTTGGTAGAGACGGAAAAAACCGTGGGATTATACTTGGAGTCGATGCCACTGTTGGGTCCCTATAATACTAGTGATTACCCCATTACTATTGTAGTTATACCCCTTATTTATATTGTTGTGCCCCTATTACCCCCATATTGTTATTTCTGTGCCCCATAGAATCCCTCTATTGTTATTTTTGTGGCTTTATATTATTATTGTTAGGTCGGCTGGATTATATTATGACTCCTTAGACTCCTATATATAGAAAGGAGGTTTTGTCATTTGTATCATCCAAGAATTATTCATTTATGTAATGTAAAGGAGGTTGCCCCCTCGAAGAGGCTGAATTCTAAGGAGTTGATCTTTCTTTTCTATCTTTTCTTGAGCTGGTTTCATAACATTTGGTATCAGAGCTTTGGATTCTAGGGTTTCGCTGCTCCAAACAGGTCATCGTGGCATTTTCGCTATAACTTTTTTTCTGTGACGTTTCAGAAGTCAAAAAAAAAACCCATTTGAGAAGAATTGGCGCTGAACCTTGGGTCCGAATTTCAGAGCTTTTCGCGCGATATTTTCGGAGATATGATCTGAGGAAGTTGGTCTTTTTGCAGACTCCTGAATTACATTCAAAACAGGTGACCTGGGGAAAATCGTCATAACTTTCTCTCTGAGGATCGGATTGAAATTTTGTAAAATGGTACAGAAAGAGGACGGACTGTAGTTTCTTGTGTGCGTGTTTCAGATCCAGAGGTCGAAACAGTGACTCGTGGCACGTCATACAAGTTCGCTCTACTGAACTAGTCTATAAGCAAGTCACTGTGGGAGATTTCACATAACTCTTCCTGGAGAATCCAATTTGGGTCAGACTTGTGGCATTGGAAAGAGGACACAGAGGGCTACTACAGCTCACAAATTCAGAAGTAGATGATTGGAAAGTACAGAGATACATCAGAGGCAATATCGAGCTCCTACAAAGTGAAAAAAGGTGTGTAGATTTTCTTAAATTTTTGCTTAAGCTTGGTTTGAAAATTTATTTTGAAGGAATTCAAAGGGCATAGTAGAGCATTATTATCGGTAACTGATGCCCCGAGGAAAGAAAATGCAAACACCTAGTAAGGAACCTGAAAGCTCTAGCATGACTCATGAAGAAGAGGAAGAAATGCAACATGATATATCAAAATTACAAGACCAAGTGCAACAACTATCCCTTGCACAAAAAGGAACAGAATCTAAGATGGATGGTTTAAAGAAAGATGTAGAAGCTAAGATGGATGGTTTAAAGAAAGGTGTAGAAGCTAAGATGGACTGTTTAAAGAAAGGCGTAGAAGCTAAGATGATTGACGTGGAAGCTAAGATGGATGATTTGAAGATAGATTTGAAGACAGACATGGACGAATTGAAGATAAATATGAATAAGTTGCTACAAGAAATGGTCACTAAGGGTGAAAGAGTACTAAAGGAAACTCATGATGAGAACAAAAGAAATGTTAATCATGATTCCATAGACTCTAATGTTGGATCGAAGACTCACCATGTTCCAAAAATCGATATGAGGAAGTTTGATGGCAAGGATCCCGCCACATGGATATTACAGATGGAGCAATTCTTCGATCTCAATAATGTGTAAAACACACAAAAGGTACGTATGGAAACTTTATATTTGGAACCAAATCAGTTTGTATGGTATCAATGGCTTTGTTCTCGTAAATAGTTTATCACTTGGGCAATTTTTATGGAAGAATTGATAGCACATTATGAGGATACAAAAAGCAATACTTTTTTTAGCCAATTGATAAGTCTCAAACAAAAGGGTTCAATAATGGAGCACATTGAGGAGTTCCAAAAATTGAACATAAGGGTAAAAGATATTCCAGAGGAGCATAGGATTGATGTGTTCATAGGGTCTTTAAAGGATAATATCCAACATGATGTGCGCCTTTGGGAACCTGATTCATTAGAGAAGGCATTCAGGTTAGCAAGAAAAATGGAAAGCAAAATTATGGCAACTAGGAAGCATACCATTCACAACTATAAAGACGGAAGTGTTGTTGCCCATAGTCTTCCACAACCTACAAGGTTGACACCACAACAATTGGAAGAAAAAAGAGCAAAAGGGCTTTGTTACAATTGTGATAGAAAATACACAAAAGGTCATAAGTGTGCTGAGAAGAAATTATTCTACATAGATTGTGAAGAGGAAGAAGAAAAGGAGAAAGAAAGGTCAAAAGAAGAGGATATATTTCAGGAACAAAGCCTAGATGAAGAACAAATAAATCCGACCATATCTTGTAATGCATTGGCGGGAATTACCACTCCTCAAACCATCAAGATAGAAGGACAAATCAAGAAGAAAAAGGTAATAGTGTTGATTGATTCAGGAAGCACCCAAAATTTTATTCATTGTAGGGTAGCAAAAGAATTGAATTGCTTCCTATATCCAGCACCAGAGTGTCAAGTGATGATTGCAAATGGAGGAACAATAAATTGTTCTGGAAAGTGCCATAATATCAAGCTATCGATGGGAGAATATGTATTGACTAGCCCAATGCTTTCCATTCCAATGGGAGGTGCTGATGTTGTACTAGGAGTCCAATGGCTACAATCCTTGGGTACAATAGCTTTTAATTTTCAAGAACTTTTCATGAAATTTTCTGTGGAAGGAAAGGAAGTTGAATTAAGGGGTATTGCAGGGAAACCAGGAAAGATAATCAGCTCTAATGGCATGACAAAGCTTCTAAAAAAGAAGCAAAGAGGTGTAATTGCACAATTATGTTCGCTAGATGTTTCCACATTGGAATCATCTATTTCTCCAGATCTCCAAAAAGTCTTGGACAATCATTCCAAGGTATTTGAGACTCCTAAAGGTCTCCCACCTATGCGTGATAATGATCATGCTATTCATCTGATTCTAGGAAGTGTTCCTCCAAACATCAGGCCGTACAGATATCCATATGTCCAAAAAAGTGAAATTGAACGTATGGTTGCAGAAATGCTAGAGGCTGGTATAATTCAACCAAGTCAAAGTTCTTTCTCAGCTCCAGTAGTATTGGTGCACAAGAAGGATGGATCATGGCGCATGTGTCCAGATTATAGGGAGCTCAACAAGCTCACTATTAAAGATAAGTTCCCCATTCCTGTCATTGATGAATTACTGGATGAATTGCATGGATCAATTTACTTCACCAAGTTGGATCTTCGTTCGGGATATCATCAAATCAGAATGAAGATTGAAGACATTCCGAAAACGGCATTTAGAACTCATGAGGGTCATTATGAATTTTTGGTCATGCCTTTTGGCCTTACCAATGCACCTTCAACATTTCAAGGTTTGATGAATTCAATTTTCAAACCATTCCTTAGAAAATTTGTGTTAGTATTTTTTGATGATATACTAATCTACAACAAGTCTTGGAAGGATCATGTTGAACATGTTGACAAGGTGCTACAACTATTGGAGGAGAAACAATTATATGCAAAAAGATCCAAATGTTTCTTTGGAGTCCAGGAGGTGGAATATTTGGGTCATATTGTATCTCATGAAGGAGTTAAGGTAGACCCTAGCAAAATTAAAGCCATTAAGGAATGGAAAATCCCCACATCCATAAAGCATCTGCGAGGATTTCTTGGGTTGACAAGGTATTATCGCAAGTTCGTTAAGAATTATGGGAGAATAGCAACACCTCTAACAACATTATTGAAGAAAGATTCATTTTCATGGACTCAGGAAGCAACAAAGGCCTTTAAACATCTTAAAGAGGCAATGTGCCAAGCACCGGTCTTAGCTACACCGGACTTCACAAAAACCTTTATTGTGGAATGTGATGCTTCAGGAAATGGAATTGGTGCTGTTCTAATGCAAGATGAAAGACCCATTGCTTTTGAAAGTCGTCCAATCAAGGGAAAGTTTTTAAGCAAAGCTATTTATGAGAAGGAAATGTTGGCAATACTCCATGCACTTAAGAAATGGCGACCCTACCTAATGGGAAGACACTTCAAGGTAAAAACGGATCATGATAGCCTTAAATACTTTTTAGAACAAAGATTATCCTCTGAAGAGCAACAAAAGTGGGTCACAAAGATGTTGGGTTATGACTTTGAAATCATCTACAAAAAAGGGAAGCAAAATGTGGTGGCAGATGCACTCTCAAGAAAGGATGAGGATATGGAAGCATTGTTGTGTGCCATTTCTATTATCCAACCAGATTGGATAAACGAAGCAAAGGAGGAATGGAAGAATGACGAAGAAGTGTGGGCACTTATTCGAAAGCTACAACAAGATTCCAGTACTTCTAATACATTTAGCTGGCAAAATAATTCGTTATGGTACAAAGATTGCTTATACCTCTGTAAGAATTCCCAGCTAAAACAAAAGATTCTTATGGAATTGCACACTTCTCCCTTAGGAGGGCACTCAGGATTTTTAAAAACTTACCACAGGGTTAAGAAGGAATTTTTTGGGATGGCCTTAAATCAGATATTCAAAAGTTTGTGGTGGAATGTTTGGTTTGCCAACAAAATAAAGTTGAAACAATTAAGACACCGGGTCTATTACAACCTTTATCCATTCCAAGCCAACGTTGGGAGGAGGTTTCAATGGATTTTATCACAGGTTTACCCAAGTCTGAGGGAAAGAGTGTCATCATGGTGGTAGTTGACAGACTTACCAAGTATGCACACTTATGTGCATTATCACATCCATTTAAAGCCAGTACAGTTTCTACTGCATTTATGGAAACAGTTCAAAAGCTACATGGAAACCCAAAGATTATTGTAAGTGACAGAGATCCCATTTTTACTGGAAATTTTTGGACAGGATTATTTTCTTGTCTTGGTACTCAGTTAGCTCATAGCTCATCTTATCATCCTCAATCTGATGGGCAAACTGAGATAGTAAACAAATGTTTGGAAGGATATCTTCGTTGCTTTGTATCTGATAAACAAACATAATGGGTCAAATGGTTGCCTCTGGCTGAATGGTGGTATAACACTTCCTTCCATACAGCAACAAAAATGACCCCATTTATGGCACTTTATGGGTATCAACCACCATCAATCACATCATATTTAAGAGAAAATTCTAAGGTTCAGGCAGTGGAACATCACATCGAACATCAACAACAAGTCCTTCAACTCTTAAAGGATAACCTCCTGTTGGCACAAAATAGAATGAAACAACAGGCAGATCAACATCGCAGTGAAAGAAGTTTTGATGTAGGTGATTGGGTATTCCTACGGCTACAACCATATAAGCAAATGTCCTAAAGCAAGCTAAGAAGGATAATAAATTATCACCAAAGTATTATGGTCCGTACAAGGTGTTGGAAAAGATTGGTACTATGGCATACAAATTGGAGCTTCCTGCAGCTTCTCGATTGCACCCAGTTTTCCATGTTTCATGTTTAAAGAAGGTTATAGGCGACAAGCTCCCAGTTCAAACAATATTGCCAGAACTTGACGAGGAAGGAAAAATTATATTGGAACCAGAAGTAGTCACAGAAACAAGAACTCGACAGCTACGAAATCGATCAATTTCAGAGTATCTTATCAAGTGGAAGAACTTATCCGCTGAAGATTCCACATGGGAGGATGAGAATTTTATGCAGAAGTATCCAGATCTGCTCAAGCGTTGAGGACAACACTTTTTTGAAGGAGAGGGGCATGTTGGGTCCCTATAATACTAGTGATTACCCCATTACTATTGTAGTTATACCCCTTATTTATATTGTTGTGCCCCTATTACCCCCATATTGTTATTTCTGTGCCCCATAGAATCCCTCTATTGTTATTTTTGTGGCTTTATATTATTATTGTTAGGTCGGCTGGATTATATTGTGACTCCTTAGACTCCTATATATAGAAAGGAGGTTTTGTCATTTGTATCATCCAAGAATTGTTCATTTATGTAATGTAAAGGAGGTTGCCCCCTCGAAGAGGCTGAATTCTAAGGCGTTGATCTTTCTTTTCTATCTTTTCTTGAGCTGGTTTCATAACAGCCACCTATCCCGGAAAGGGTGTAGGGAATGTTACCCCTCAATTGAATGAGGATAACTCTATTCATTTACAAGAATCTCTTTTATGTACCTAATCGCAAGAAGAACCTGGTGCCCATCTCGGAAATGGAAGTCAAAGGTTCTAGGGTGGCATTCATCAATGGAAAGGTACGTGTTTGAAAATAGAATTTTCAAAGATGTTTTTGAGTTCAAGGTTGTATCAAGTTGTAGGAAGTCAACTAAGGACCATGTCCACTGACACATAGCACTGGAGGTCTACCTATGGGTCCCTACCCGATGTGAGTTAGATGGTGATAGGGATGCTTGAATTCAAGAAGAGCATGAAGGTACATGTCTGAGATGTACCGAAGGAAAATATTATAAGGGGACCATTCTCGTCATGCAGTAGGTCCACAGGTTTGGAACAACCCGAGGAGTTTGAGATTCATGATCGGGAATCACATGTATACAGGTGGAAGAAAGCCCTCTATGGCTTGAAGCAAAACACCCCAGGCGTAGTATGAGAGGATTGATAGTTGTATGATGAAGCTGAGATTCACTAGGAGTGAAACTGATCCAAACCATTACCCGAAGGTTGTGGATGATAGACCTCTCATACCGGCACCTTATGAGGACGACCTATTTCTGACAAGTGCAGAACCTCTCATTTGCAGAAGTAGGAGGGAGTTGGATTTTGGATGTTGAATGATAAACTGCAAGACTGTGACTACCTCAAGGATATTAACTTTCAAAAGTTATATGGTAGTGATGTCGGACCAGATTTGGGAAATGCCTTTGAGTTTCATAAACTCATTCGCGTTGATGTTCTTGGTGAATTTCCGTCTGGACATATGTTTTGTAGTTAGCATGGTGAGATCATATTTGGTTGAGCCTCACTAGATTGGTGCCAAGAATCTTCTGAGATATCTTCGGCGCACAATCTCTCATGGATTGAGATACACTGTCGGAAATATGAAACTGCATGATTATTCGAATGCTGACTGGGCAGGCAGTGTGGAGGATCACTGGAGCACTTCTCAGTGCTGGTTCTCTTTGGCTATGCTTTGATATCATGGATGAGAAGGAAGCAGAAGTTGGTTGCTATAAGCATCGTCGAGACCAAATACATAGCTACGAGTATGATCTCGTGTGAAGCTGCATGGTTGCAGAAGCTCTTAAGTGAGTTGTTTGTACACATGATGAATACCACTGTGATTCTCTGTGAGAACCAGAGAGGGGATTTGATTATTGACGAATCCCGTATTCGGTGATTGCTCCAGCAGATAGACATCAGATATTGCCTTATCTGGGATATGGTAAGTCGATGAGTGAGGAGGCTCCATCACATTGAGACTAATGTATAGGTCACAGACATTTTGTCAAAGCCTCGGGGAAAGGTCAAATATGTGACTTTCCCGAACAACTTGGAGTCGTTGAGAGACCTTCTTATAAGGGTCCTGCATGTTGCATGCATTGAGCTCTGGGAGCTCTGGGGGGCTTGGGGTACTTACTGGAGCAACATACGACCACAGGGTGACTCACCCTCCCCTGGTGGTGTGCTATGTACAAGATGACAGGTTCAACCTTCCCCTGTGATACCTCGTGGTGACTGTCGAACAGGATGATTAGTTCTCCTATGGGCCAGGATGATTAGTTCTCCCATGGCAGCTGTGGAACAAGATGATTAGTTATCTTATGGGCCAGGATGATTAGTTCTCCTGTGGAAACCGTGGAACAGGATGATTAATTCTCCTGTGGGTTGGGATGATTAGTTCTCCTGTGGCAACAATGAAACATGATGATTAGTTCTCCTGTGAGATGGGATGATTAGTTCTCCCGTGGCAACTGTGGGGTAGGATGATTCATTCTCCTATGGATAGGATGATTAGTTCTCCTGTCAAGGCATCCTACCCATGTAGTCTGGGACTGATGGGAAGTACCTCTCATCTGATCAATGAGCAGGGAAATGGGGTTAGGGACCATAGTAGTAATATCGATGGACGCATCGTTGTATCTACCATACTCCCTATGCTAGGATGACCTCCATTGATTTGGAATCAATGAAACTGATATGGGATCAGTATGAGTGGTTTGAGACACTCTTTTATGATATTGATTTGGGATCAATAAAACTGACTCTGTGTCAGTAAGAGTGATGTGACACATTCTCTTCAGATGAAACTGACTTCAGGTCAATAGAGAATGGTATGAGACATTCTCGATCGATTCTTCTTCTTCATGGTTCAACAGAGCATAGCAGTGCAGGGCACTGATAACAGAGATAGTACAATCGGACATATGGATCAACGGATGGAGTTCTCCCTAGTTGAGAGGGAATGTTAGAATTGGCAACTAGGGCCAAACTCCATGTGGGTCATCTTATTAATGGAAGCTGATATTTTCTTGAATCCCTCTCATCGAGAGGTGTAGGATTGATCTAAATATCATCCAATTCCGATAATTATTCATGGAGATATGAATTTATTTGTGTTATGGGACAATTCGTCAAGGTCAGCCAACAACCAAATAAACCCCACTTGTGCTCAACATTTTAGTATAAATAGAGGTGGCCTTCAAGTCATTTCAACACACTTGGGATCTCTTCCTCTCTACTTGTCTTTGGCTTTTAGTAGGAGGGGAGATGCTAAGGGATAACGCTACCCTAATCTAGAGGGCAGAAGCCAAAACTGCTGGGAATTGCTGGAACTGCCGTGAATAGCCGGAATTGTCGAGAAAAGCCGAAACTGCCGGGAATAGCTGGAATTGCTGGAATTGTTGGAACTGCTAGGAATAGCTGAAACTGTCAGGAAAACCCGGAACTGTCAGGAAAAGCCAGAACTGCCGGGAAAATCTAGAATTGCCAGGAATAGCCGGAATTGTCGGAATTGTCGGGAACTTCCGGAACTTTCGGGAACTGCTGGGAATTGCCACAAATTTCCGAAACTGCCGGGAACTATCGGGAACTGTCGGAACTGTCAGGAACTGTTGGGAACTGCCGAAACTACCGGGAACTACCAGAATTGCCGGAACTGTCAAGAATTGTCGGAACTGTTGGGAACTACCGGAACTACCGAGAATAGCCGGAACTACCAAAACTGTCGGGAACTGTCAAAGCATCTGTCTCCGACGGAGAGTAGCATGCAATGGACAACTAACTAACATTGAGACAATTGTATGGTACTTAGAAGCATATACACCAAGCATGCAATGTCACATCTAGCATGCAAGGGACAACTAGCATGCAACAACAAGCATGCTAAGGACAACAAGCATGCTAGGGACAACAAGCAAGCTAGGAACAACAAGCATGCTAGGGACAACAAGCAAGCAAGGTGCAGCCAAAGCATAGGTCAGTGTGACAACATGGTGTAGCAATGGCACATAATGTAGTACTGTGATGGGTACAATCATGATTAATGAAGCGTGATGAGATGTAGCATAGTGATGACGGGTGCAACATGGTGCAGCGCGATGAGGTGCAGCATGATGATGAAATGCAACACAACGATAGGTGAAGGAGTCGCCTTGGAGAATCAATTGAAGCAGCATGTCTTCAACTGATCTCATGTATCATCTTCTTAGAGATGATCTATGCTCTTATCTAGATAAGTCAAAGTGTTGACTTCTGTTGTAAACGTACTCTCTCTCTCTCTCTCTTTGTTGAACTATTGAAGAACATATAAGACGAATTGATCAAGGGTTTCCCCACATTGGGGTTTGTCCCTGGCTAGCGCCACATCTTGTGTCCTCTTGTCTTGGCTTGTCTTCTGTGATTTATGTTTATGTTCTATCTGCGGTTTACTTTAATGCTGATGTGATTGCTAATCTAGAAAAGATATTGAGATAACTGTGAAAATTGAAATAAATTGCTCTAAGCATAGAACATACCTAAAATTAACAAAATTTTATCTCCAAAAGTCCAGTGCGAAACCTTCACTCTGATACCACTCTATAACGTTCCCTCCCACCCCCTTAAAGTTTCTTGGGTTGTGGGAGATGTTACTTATTAATTAACCCGACCTCCTTGGTTTGTTATGAAGATGGGGTTATAAAATCATTTTACTCCAAATTTACTAAAATTAACTTGTGATGTCACTATCACATTCATGATTCAGATCATAGAGATATTTCTGATGATATAATTTTTACCTCAATTCAACTCTTAGATTGAAAGTTATGCCCATTCAAAGTTTGAGTAACCAATGAGTGTCGCATCAACAAGAACTGCCATGTGGCAGCCACACGTGACCCATGTGGACCTACCATATCATCCCTGGAAGTTCTGCACCTCTCACATTTCCTATGTGGCATCCATGTAGATGTGGTCATCAAAAATTTGGAGACTAAAAATTCAGATGAAGACAATGTTTTTCTAACTGGCACTATCAAGAAAAATTCTAAATTGCGACATTCTGTAGCAACGATCAAGGAAAGGTCCAGGTTCTTGTCACCTTTGTAAGAAATATGAAGAGATCATATATCATCTTTATATAGATTGTCATTTTACATTGGAGATGTGGTCTGCAGTCAAAATTTTGTTAGGTAAACTTGACTCAAAGAAAGAGTGAAAGTTGATTGGGTCATAGTAGTGGTTTTGGACCCATGGTTTTTTGGTTTCCCATGGTTTTGTGCCTGTGGATTGCATGTAATAAATCCTTTAAAATGATTAGAAGACTTCATTGTAAGGGTTCTAGGAAGTTGAGCAATGACGGCTCACTTGGCTGGCTTGGCTTGGTGTTGGCCAAGGGACTAATGGAATTTTGTTTGTTGGAGTTTTCCTCGTAGTAGGGGTTTTCCCAAGGTAAATTGTGTGCATTGCAATTTGTTTATGTTTCATGTTTGTTGCTTGTTTATTGTTAATTCTCTCAGTAAATTATTTTTTCTCTTTGGTAATTTTTAACATTTGGTATCAAAGTAGTTTTGGCTTAAGGGGTACATCTTTGTTTCCAAGGGGTTATTTTGATCTAGTGGATGGAGAGATCGATAGATCTTACCGTAGATTAGGAAAGTAGCATGGCC
Source organism: Pinus tabuliformis (assembly GCA_031772625.1). Taxonomy (NCBI): domain Eukaryota; kingdom Viridiplantae; phylum Streptophyta; class Pinopsida; order Pinales; family Pinaceae; genus Pinus; species Pinus tabuliformis. Next base: position 1,284,560,625 of record CM062819.1, read on the forward strand.
GATATAAATCTAAAGAATGAGGACAACATTAAACAAAGGGTCGGTTTATGTTATCACCTTCGACGTTGCTCGAACTTGTTCTCAGCTAGAGACATTGAATGTGTCTGTCCTTCCCATCAACAAAATCATATATTTGTATACAAAGTTCAACAACTAAGAATGGGATGCGTATGCCTAGATATTCTATGCAGAATCAAGGCAATCCAAGCTTGTTTTTATTAATCCAAGGATGGAAGAAGATCTTGCTTGCAAAGAAGTTTTAGGTTTAGGGGGACATCTCTGTTGCCAAGGGTTTTTTGACCTAGTGGATGGAGAGATTGATAGATCTAACTACAAATCAGGAAAGTAGAATGGTTGATCTAAAGCTAGAGAATGAGGAAAACATTCGATAGAGGGTCAGTTTATGCTATCACCTTCGGCGCTACTCGAACTTGTTCTCAGTTGGAGACATTGAATATATCTATCTTGCCCATCTGCGAAATCATAGATTTGCAGAAAAAGTTCAGTGACCAAGAGTGGGATGCGTATGCATGGAGATTTCATGCAGAATCAAAGCAATCCAAGTTTTTTCCATTAATATAGAGATGAAAGAAGGTCCTTCTTGCAATCCTGTGATCGATTTTGTGGCAATCAAGAAGAGAAAGAATGTGCACATAGGAGTGAATTGTGGAATTCAAGTAGATGAACCCTTTGAGAATTGACTTGTATATCATATATGTCGTGAACTATATGTGCTCCATGATGGAGTCACTGGTGATCCTCAGAATAGAAAATGCCCACTAGTACAAAAATATGTGTAATCATATCGTCAGCACTAGATGTGACAAAAGTGATCACAGTTCCGTAAGTGAGAGTCAACTGAGGATGAAAGGTATGGGACTACCTACTAGACATAGCTCCCGAATGAGTTTATGAAGGAATAAGAGAATAAAGTTGATAAGGCTACAATGGGAGATGTTGTGGAGAGAGATGCAACGGAAAAAGAACAGCTATCGACTGGCAATGGAGGCGGAATCAACGAATGCATACAATTTATTTTTGAGTAGCAGGCTAAGTTTTTTAATATAAAACAAGATCAATTAATTTGATTGATGGAGACTATGAGTTGTATTAGTTCACCATAAACTGAATTCATCTTAGTTATGGATCTAAGTGAACAAGTATGGTAGGGTGATCAAGTTTGTGAAGGTGTCAAAATAATATGCTCGTATATGTTGTTGCAAGGTTACCCGTAGATCCACTGGGGGATTTTGGAAGCCATGAGCGGCTAGTTGAATGATGAAATTATGGTCGAGCTGTCATTTCAAAGTACAATAACAAGTTCTGGAAACCTAGGGTCGTTGTCATGCATAACATGTTTGTTGATGCGGTGGTGGTGAATTTGGGTCCACTAAGTGGGGGTATCACCAATGATAATTATGCTATGAATATGACCAATCCAAACTGAATATGACCATTTAGGTGCCAAATCTATGTTTATCATTATATGACGTGTGGCAAATTAGTCATGGACAAAGTGTAAGTTCTCAAAGCTGACTTTTTCAACTACCATGTGTAGGAAGGACTGTGATAAAATGACATTTTGTTTTTTCTTTTGGGGTTCATGGCCACTCAACGATGGTTTCAGTTTTGATAGTTGGTTTTGAGTGAAGATAAGAGCAGTGGTAGGGCAAGAGGAAGGGTCAAGATAGCAATGTTTGAATGTGGTTCCTATAATGATGATGCTAGGTGTGATGAAGGCATGACTAAAGAAGAAGAGTAATGCCCTCACAATGAAGTTCGAGTAGATATGAAGATGTGTGCTAAAGTTGCAAGCCGTGGTGTGTAGGTCCATAGAGATAGTAACCTTGGGTGTGTGTCTATATATATATATATATATATAATGGAGTTGAAATCTTTTTGCATGTAAATGGGCATATTGCTATAAGACCTGAACCCTAGGTATAAACTTTGAGAGGGGCAAGGGCTAGAGTGAGTGGCACTACCTCATTTTTTCATTTTGGCTAGATTAGTTAAGGAAACCCCAAGTCAAGGTTTAAGGGGGGATTTTTAGGTAAGATTGAATCAAGAAAAGAGTAAAAGTTGATTAGGTCATAGTAGTGGTTTTGGATCCATCATTTTTTGGTTTACCATGTTTTTGTGCTTATGTATTGCATCTAATGAAGCCTTTAAAAGCTTGGAATAATTCATTGTAAGGGTGCAAGGGAATTGAATGGTGAAGGCTCACTTGGCTGGCTTGGCCCAGTTTTGGCTAAGGGATGAATGGAATTCCACTAGTTGAGTTTTTCAATCGATTTGGTGTTTTCCCAAGGTAAACTACATGCATTGCATTGTGTTTATGTTTTATGTTTGTTGTTGGTTTATTGTTAATTCTCTTAGTAAATAATTTTTCTTTCTGGTAATTTTTAACAAATTCCTCTTGGTGGGGTTAGGTAGTGAAGTGGTACAACTGGTACAACCCTTTTAGGCATTCAAAGCTTAGGTGGAGGATGTTACGATGAAATATTTTGAAATTCTACAAATATTAGTTAGATAGAAAGGGTGAAAAGCAAGGAATGAAATATTATTCAAATATGTCCCCCTCTCACGCATATTCAAGTCTTCTAGAGAATTAAATTTTGTTATGAGAATTTGAAAGACACAACAAATCCCAGATTGGAGAGTTGGATGTTGATGAAAATAGGGTATGGAGCTTGTTGGGTGAGTCTAGGTGACTATGGAGTAGGTGGAGCATTACTTTTGTCATCTTCTCATCATTATATTTTTTACATTAATGTAGGTCCATTTCACTAATAACTTGGTGGAGCTTTATGCCCTTACTATTTTACTCATGTTGGTAGTGGAGATGATGGTCACAAATTTGCAGGCTATGAGAGACTCACAACTTACCATTGGTTCGTGAACGATTCACTTATATTTCAAAATGTTGGTTTTTAATCTTTGATGGACTTGTCACTTTCATAGAAAGAGAGGTTGGGGTGAAGTATCCTTCAAACTTGTGTTCAAGGAACACATTATCTTGGCAGACACATGTTCTAACAATGGAGTTCCAGTGCCATGACGTATTCTTATATTGTTGGAGATAAAGGATGGGGGTTAGACCTCCCACCCTCCTTGCCCCTTCTTGTGAATCATGGAAGGGTTTTTTCTTATGATAGATGCATAGTTTTTTTTGCCTTTAATGGAGGTCTAATACATATGGATGCATAAGGATATATAGGGACATTTTGGGTGATGAAATGTAAGTCATATTTTTTGAGTTGCATCCTTTCTTTATGGTGCTAAAAACACCTTTTTTTGTACGTTATAGTTGTGTCCCCAAAGTGGGACTTTTAGGCTGTAGAAATTTGACACATAGAAGGTTGGATTAGTAGTTATGTCCTCTTTATTTTGAGCCCTTAGGCTTATTCAAGAGTGATGTACACACATCTATATGCAAAATTTAATACCTAATTTTCCATCCAATAAATTATATATCTATATATATATATATATATATATATATATATATATATATATATATATATAGATATATATATATATATATATATATGTATATGTATGTATGTATGTATGTATGTATATATGTATATGTATATGTATATATATATATATATATATATATATATATATATATATATATATATATATATCTTGAAAAAAATTCCAATCATTAGACACTAAATATACAAAGTTTGCCTGTGTCTATAGCATTTAAGGGTGAAAAGAGAAAAATGAGATTGACGTATTAGTTGTGTGGAAATATGATTGAAATTACTGAAATAAAATTATATACATTGAGATTCCAAATGGCCTCTAGATTTCAAAAATCATCATAATATAACCATCCTAGATCAATCTTATCTCTTGATCTATCAAGCATCGAGAGAGATCACATCTCTTTATGTTAAAACTTTTGTTAGTGAAAACACTTTAGGAAAGGATTGCACCTCAAAGGATTTGATCCCTCTAGATGCTTGCTATATTTATGATTAAGATGGAACCAAATTGGTATTATATATATTATATATTTCTAATTTTGTAATTTCTTAATTTATCAAGTCAATGTTGAATTACTACATGTGTTACTATTATTATTATTATTATTATTTATTTGGTCAATGTGAGCATCACCAAGATGTCACACATCTAACTTGCCTGGGATGTAGAAGGTGACTCTCAATGCAATCAAATGAGTATATATCTCATTTGAAGTCTAGATCATTAGACCAACTTAGTCAATTCTAATAATTTGAATTTTTCTCTCTCGGTGAATGACTTCAATGATGACTACCATTTGATTTTTAAATCAATTGGAACCATTTATCAAATGTGAAATGTATATGTTTGGATCACTTTCCACCACTTGTAACACTCATTCCTACCCCCTTAAATCTTCTTAGGCTATGGGAGGTGTTACTTAATAATTAACCCGACCTCCATGTTCCATTAGAAAGATGGTGTTACAAAAAAAAATTTACTCCAAAGTTAGTGGAATTAACTTTTGATGTCAATATCAAATTTAGCTCATCGAGAGCTTTCCGATGATATAGCTTTTACCTCAGTCCAACCCCTACATTGAAAGTTACGGCCATTCAAAGTTTGACCAACCAGTTAGCACCACAACAATAAGAATTACCATGTGGTAGTCATATGTGACCCACGTGGACCTGCCATATCATCCCCGTCAATATCGCACCTCTCACATTTCCTACGTGGCATCCACGCAGATGTGTCTTTAGCCTATCAACACCTTCCATGTGTGCCTAAGGCTATGGGATCCACCAACCCAACTCTATCACGTTTGCAACCATTCTCCATTATAAGTGATCCACCTCACCACCTTATCCTGGTCATGGGTCTTTTTGATTCCATTCCATTTCAACTCTACTTGAAGTGCCCGAGGGGCGCACACGTCATCCCGACAGGAAGTTCTCGAGGCCACACACACGTCATATCAGTGGGCTCCCACTCGTGCATACATCATTTTGTCACATCTCCTTCAAATTTCACCCCATTTCAATCTATTGAAGAGATTAGAGTCACACACACATAATCTTGATCATATATCTATCCATTAGCTCGCTAACTCAAGGACTCCAGAGGGTCCCACCGGTGTTAATGCCATCCTTTCCCTGGTGCTTCCAAACTATGAATGTTTCAAACATTCTCAAAGATCCCGAAGCCACGCACACGTCATCCTGATTTCGACTCCATACTTCTTGCAAATTCAAATCCAATTAGAGAGCTAGGGGTTGTGCACACATGATCCTAGTCTCAGGTACTCTGAATTATCGAAAACTTGATCTTCTTAGAGAGTCTGGGGCCGTCGGCCCACACAAACTACCACACCGCATTTTAACAACAAATGAATAAGGAGAGGCAACCACCAGATCTCTTTCTCTCATAACTCATGGCCTAAGGACCCGAGGCCAAAAGAACATTAATGGCAAGAAATTACAAGCAACGAGGGAAAGCTCCCCAAAGCATTAGAAAACAATGATTTCCAAGACAAAAGGAAGGGGACGAGGCCCAACACCAAAATATATACAACATTCATAGCATAAAAAAGGAAAAACATCAGTTACTTAGACCATCTTGGTTTATTATGACTTTCATTTAGTGAATCCTATTCAACATTTAACTAAGATCACACGAATTATAAATCAATCATAACATAATGCTTTGACAACATAGTCCATATTCATATTACATAGATTTATATCATACTAAGCATAGTCACATAGAAATTCATATTCCATCTATGAATAACTTAGTGAACAACACCATTCAAACACTCATTGTATCTATGAACATATAAGACATCACACCATCCATGAATTCAACTTTGAATAGTAATGAAATTTACTTATTTGTGTGCTTTAAGTAGGCTAGAAACTGAGGGAGGGACTTCAGTTATCCACCCAACCATAGGCTGGCTACATTGCAGCCTTTCTTGTACTTGACCACCCCCAAGCCAGATTTAGAGTCTAAGGAGTTAATTTCTGAAGGGAGTTTCACACTGATATCAAGTCAACCATACCAGAGAGGGAGTGCATTGTCTAGGTTGTTTATCAATTGCCTCTTGCAGTAAGCCCCATGTGAATTTTATGCCTCTTTAAATCAATCAAAAGGATTCATCCAAGGATTACTGAAGTTTTTCTCAGTCCAAGAGAATGACCTCACTCTAAGGGTGGTTTATCAACTAGATTTTCATGGAAATCACTGTAGGAATCCAAAGCCCACTATCCAGGTGATTTATCAACTTACTTGACAAACAATAAGCGAGTCTATTGTCTCCACCAAGCCTTCACTAGCCCGTCACACACCAAAAATAAAACACTAGCCACACTGAATTTATAGGGAATGATGTCCCATTTCAGGGTATTGGCTCATAGCCAACTTCTCTTCTTTTTTTTCTTTTTTCTTCTCTTATGAGTTGTGCTTCCTCGTCGTTCCTTTGCTCACACCTTCTACATATGATTGTTCTCCTCTTCTAATTCCTTTTTTTGCATTAGCCCATGCTCTTCTCTATCATTTGCATGTTGAATTTCCCAACATGTCCCATGAGAACATGGATAACATGGGCCTCATCCTTCACTTCAAATTCCCCATACACAACTTCAATATATGTTGTACAAGCCATTAATTTGTCAAGAAGATAGATGGGAAAATAAATGAGTTGGCTTGGGTTTTGTGCTTAAACATAGCACACGTACTTACCCCTCCTTAGAACTTTGAATCTATGTCCACTGCTCCAATTCAACCATATTTACATTTTCACATTTATTTACACCAACATAGATCCATTTTAACCACGGATCTACCAAGAGCCGAGAGGGATCAAATTTCAAACTTGAAAAAAAAATTACACGTCAAGAGATTTAATCCCTTCTAGTGCTTGGTAAATATGTGATTAAGATAGATCTATAATGGTAATTTTTCATTGTTTATATTGTATTTTTTAATATTTTATCATTATTAATATTTTATATTAAAAATTGAATGAGTTACACATTTTCCTCTTATTAACAAGTAACTACATTATTTTATCTTTAATTACTTTTTCTTTTCGAGCATTGAAATATTTTACTAAGGTAAACATTAATACACACATAATAGAGAGAGAGAGAGAGAGAGAGAGTTCATACATAAATATATTAGTTAATATGGATATTCAAAAAATTTATTTAAGTTCTATATTGAGATATTTATAAGAGATAATTTTTTTTAATTACTTTATCTCTATAAAGTTATATAAAATTGTATTATTTAAGATAGACATGGAAATATTTTATTTATTACTTGAAGAGTGAAAGTGAAATATCAAAGAACCAAGTAGAATGGAAGTGAAATATTGGATTGTAGAATGAGCCTCTCAGCTAAACAAACAAATATACATTGTGACATTTACATGGGTGATAGCAGAAAGAGATTTTACACCACTGAGATTCCTAATCCCCTTATAGGCTTCAATCTTAGAATCTTAGAAAAGGGGTGTAGGGTCCTTTTTCAAATATATGTTGGAATCCTAAATATATTGTTGTGTTGAAAGATCACAAAATACATAACAATTTATACCTTCTCCATGTGAGGTTCATTGGGTTTGATCCCATCACCAAAAAATGTGAAATGATAGTCCTCTTTAACTCTTCATGCTATGGTTTAATTCAGAGAAAATAAAATTAAGAGTGATTAACATTTAAAGTTAAGTAAAATTCCAAAAAGAGGCTGAGTCTATTTATTTTTTCCAATGTGTGTTCAAAAGGTTATTGGTGCACAAGTTTGGGTTGTATGGAACCAATGGATTTGGGTATGAAATGGTCCTATTCATATGCAATGTGTTTGTAGGTAGAAATAGTGTTACTTAATGTTCTCTTATCCTTAGAAATTATCTAATTTTCCTATGGTTTATGAAGTAGAGATGTGAATATAACCCCTATGGATTATGCTTGATTTTGTTCTTACTCTTGCTTCTCTCATAGGGCTCACAAACTAACTATGGATCACGTGCAAGTGTCAATTTCAAATGGTGAATCATAGCTATTGAAGCTCCTTTTGTATTTTTAGTCCCTGCCTCGCCAAAGACTATAACACTCGTCTCATGGTCAAAGTCCGTTTACTTTCCATTATTTTGTCGAGTTTTTGCAATTTTAACCATAGTTTTGGGAAAATGTTGAATACTCCTATTTTTTTGTAAATTAAAAAAGCAATTTTCTAATTTCTGGAAATCTTATTTCTAATTTTCCATTGGCTAAGAGAGCCTTAGTGTGACATAATTCCCCTAGTGGAGGGATTTTAATTTTCAAAATTTGTCAGTTCCTGAAAAATCAATTTAACACAATAAATAAAAGGCTAATTTTGTAAGTGGCCATTATGTCGGTGAGTGCTCTGAATCTATGTTGACGATGATAGAAATCCATCAACCAAGGGGTCTCCTCGATGCGAAGTCTCAATTATTAGACCTCACATCGTTTGGAGTAGGATCCCCATCCGGAATATCGGCCCAGTTGGCATGTATTCTTATAGATATGCCTTGGCTCTAACTGTTAGCAAGAGAGAGGAGTGCACATGCACCTTCGAAAAGAAAGGGGATGTGCCTAGTGAGTGTTCGATCATATGTGTGTCAAAGTTATTTCACTACGGAGGGGAAGATAAGTGAGCCTCTAAGAGAGAGGCAATAGTACCACCCTAGTATATACACACATGAACAAGAAGGATCTATGCAACATCAAGCAGAATAGTCTACATAGATGCGACGATCATTGAAACCAATATGACGAGGAAGATCTATCTAATATCCAACAGAATAGTCTATGAGGATGTGACACTGATAATAACAATTCCAATACATTCTCAATATGATGAGTACCAAAATAACCGAAATAGTTCAACTACTTTAGCACAGATGAAAGCAAACATGAATTAAAAACATTCACAAAATAGTCTTACAAATATCCATAACCCATGCATGAAGAACGTGGTAGCCATTGAAGGCTTTTGTTATTAAGTAAAAGTTCCAAGACACATGTATACAATGAACATCACTAGCTCCATAGTGGATAATTAGAGCCACTCCTTGCTCCTCAAAAGAACTAATCTATCTCTCTAATTTCTTGTGGGAGGAGCCAAGGTGAAATGTCCTTTGCTCACACAATGGGGGTGTATATATAACCAAGGGTGACTCTTTGACTACCCTCATGAATATTTGACTTCCTATGACTTTTCAACTTACATGACTCTTTACATTTCATGTGTGTCCTTTGGACTTCCACTTTACAATACATTTTGTATACAATATACATGATCCACGATAGTGAGGTGGCATATGAACACTCGTGACATGACATGACATGACACTGCTAACATGGAATACTTGATGATGTGGCAATTTCAAGCCACTGTTGATTCTAAGTGTTGGATGTCCTCTTAAAGATGTTTTTCTTTCCACCTCCACATGGCTTGGTGATGGGGGATATTCAACGATCTCAAGTCTTAAATAGTGGTCACAAACTAGTGTCCCTTCGGTTTCTCTTAATCGATCAACTTGTATTTTCAGTTGCAAAAGAGTCTTTGAGATTTCTTCCCTCCTTCTGCTTCTTCATCATCTTGTCATGACATGATAAGGTACCTGTTCCTGCAATTCACTCATGATGAGACTGCATCAATCTGAAAACCCCCTAGTCTAAGATGATGCATTTTGATCTACCAACTTAGCCAAGAACAAGTGATAGGCTGGGAAGAGGGACTTAGTGATTGCGCAATGTATATTTCCAATAGACAGGGGAAAAGATTCAGCGTTGAGACTGCGTAGTGTGTAGTTCAGGTGAGTCTGAGGGAAAAAACTGGGTAGGTTTCGGAGCTAGTGGGACATGTTGAAGGGATGGGCACTGGGAGAGATCACTGTGCAATTCTGGGAGTCAAGGAAGGTTGGGATGCTACATAGATGTGCAGTTCAAGGGATCAGGGAATGATCTTGAGATTTGAGGTTGCGAAGTGCGCCATTTAAGCCAGGTTGTGGGAGGAGAGTGCGTTGTTTTGGAAGCTAGTGGGACATGCTGAGGGAATGAGCACTAGGAGGACACACTACGTAGTTTTGGGAGATAAGGGAGTCAAGGATACTACATAGCTATGCAGTTTAAGGACTCAGGGGATGAGCTTGAGGCTTGTGATTCCTCAGTGCACAGTGGAGGTCGAGCTGGGAGGAATGAATGCACAATTTTGGAGGTGAAGGTTGGGGCTTGGGCATAAAAACTGCGTAGTCCTGGGAGGGAGGAACTACGCATTACACAATGCCAATCAGCAAGCCTCAAGGTCACAACTAGAGGACTGAGGCTGCGTAATTCACAGCTCAAGGAAGGCCTGGTGAAGCTAGATTGCCTGGTCGGGAAGTTTTTCCGAAATTGGCTAAGTATGGGATCAATGAGATCAGTGTGAACATTGATGAACTTTGACTGTGATCACATGCTTAGAATATTTGATGACACAACAACATAGATCATCCAAACACATGAACAAAACATTTCCCTCTGTGTGACAACTTTATGACAAGTGCAACACCAAAGATGTACTTTGCGGCGACCATGACGACACTTGTGCGACAGTGCTCAAAACTTTGGAAATGAGTGCAACAGGTACTTACAAGGTTAGAACAAATCATTTGCACAAATATGACCTCTTAGAACCACCAAAATGGGCTTATACATAGGATACGACAACCAACATGCTAAAATACGACACTTTTCCCATCTTGCAAAGGGGAACACAAGACTCTAAGAAAACAAATGAAATGAGTTTCAAAGTTTGTGACAATGACCAACAAGATCAAGGAAGGCTCTAAAATTGGGTATAGGCCAAAATTTTGGAGGGTGTTGTAGACAGTGGTAGAATTTAGCTTCTCTGTCTCATTTGACTTTTCTCTATGAAGGGCCTTGGTTCTTTAGGGAGTATTGATTCATCGTAATCATTACTTTGGTCTCCCCACTTACCCCATGAATAGACATGGTCCCCTTTATGCCTTCTCAATTGAACACAACATAAGATTCAGCGATACCATAATGTTTCAAGTTGGGGAGGGTAGTGTAGCTCATGAGCTTAAGATTTTCATAGTATATTTTTTTATGTATGGTGTTGCTTCATTGCCAGTAGGCCTGGACAATACCCCAACAGAGTCACACATGAAAACAAACATTGCTCCACTTCCAGCGAGCCTGGACAATACCACGACGGAGTTGCTTGCTTCACCTCTCTACGCAGGAAGCCTTTCTCTTCTTTCGCCTTTATTTATTTATTTTAAGAAGACTGTGCATGGACACTTATTTATTTTGGGAAGGAAGAGGGATCCTAACTTATTGAGAGCAGAAGAGGTTGTTCCTTCAGAGAGGCATATAGATACCTATGATTTAGGTATTCTGATTTAGATTTTCCCCTTCTTTGCTTCTACTAATTGGATAAGCATGAAAACACCAAAACATAAAACCTACTGTAGGCATAAGATTTCGTGAGTAGAAACGGGTTCATGGTTGCGTTGTAGCATTTTTTGGTTTTGATAAGATAGAATATTTGAAAAAATGTTAAGTTAGGATATGGACATAACAATAGTGAATAAAATGTTTTTAAATAAAATATCTTGATGATGATGTCCATATCAAAGAAAATGTTAGGTTAGATGTCCTAAAAAATCAAGACAAAAAGAAAATGTTAGGATAGAAAGAAAAGAAAATAAATAAACTCTGAAAGTGAGCAAGTCTAAATGCCACTACTATTGTTTCTGAAAAATAATGGTTGTGTGCAGCTTGTCTTAAATGCCACAACCCATGACATTCAAATAGTTTAATCTTGACTACTTCATGCTTTAAATTTGATGTTATAGTTAGAGAATAAAGATCTGGCCAAACTGTTTAATCTTGGCAGATCAATAGTTAGGTAGAGAATAATAAGGTGCTCATCAGTTTAATCTGAGCCCTTGGAGGTTATAAGGGTAGATTTAGATAGTTTGCTTTTGTAAAATAAAAAGAAAGGAAAAGGGTTTGCTAGCTTAAATGCACCCATTAAGTGAAGAAGAAATGATAGGATAAGCAAAGGGTAAGTGGAAGAAGGTTGCTGAAGTTTGATGATTCATTGGACAAAAGGTACATTATCATGTTTTACCATATATTTCTATGTCCATGATGCAATTATACAAAGCAAATGAAGGTCTACAAGATCAATTAATTAACTTCCCATTCATCCCCATTCATCTCTATATTCATTAATTTCCCCTTCCTACCTTCATACCTTCATATTCATTCATTCTCCATAAAAACCCCCTTTCCTAAGGTTAAATTCCTTTTTACCTAAGAAAAGTGAAAATCCCATGTAAAATCCCTTTTTACACAAAAAACCCACAAAAATATGTTTTCCCTAAGTATTGATGCACATATGAAAAACAAATAAACCTTTAAAAAGCACTTTACTTAGTGTATTTCCCCTTTTCCGCTCATATTTCATATATTTTCCCTTTCCGCTCATATTTTCATATTAACACTAACTAGAGTATTAAACCCCTAAAAAGCTCCTTTTCCCGTATATTATTAACTCCTTTATAAAATAACTTGAAACCTTAGTTTTATAATAAAACTATGTATTTTCATATCGCATTGCAATATTGGCGGATTGAAACCTTTCAACGTGCATCCACTTTCCCCGATTACGATATGCAATCAACGATGGGCCCGAACTCGACTAGATATATATCATATTTCATAGCCATATCGCATCCGCCCTCATCGCAGGTCCCGGCTTAAGCATTAACACTCTGCCATTGCAATCTTCGATTGCGATTGGGACCTGCACCCGATCACATATTATATATGGTTTATTTCCACGTCGCATCTGGCCCCTATCGTATTCCTTTGCGATGAGTCGTCCTTTGCTAAACTTCGATTACGATATGTGATTAGCCCAGACCTGATATCATTATCCACCCATATTTATAAAATTTCAAGTCCGCCATATGTGTTTTGCAAAGAATTTCTTTGTTAAATCGTTTTTTATGATTTAAACGAAGAAACAACTAAACCTTTGTTTAACCAAAAAAACACCGCTAATCTGGGTTTTTAACCATAATGAAGCCATTACTACCATATTTAATCGTTCGTACCCTCCGTACTGCTCCTTCACTCCACCACCATCCGATCTAAGGCCTTTAGATCCAACGGCCCTCGGCGATTTCAGGTTGGCTCTCTGTACGGGCATTACCCACCTGAAAAGCGGTTTTTCACCGTCCTCCATTGCTATGTGTTAGGCTTTAAACCATATTGGGTGAACCCTTTCTAAAACCGGCCGTGCCTCATAAGCGGTGCGATGAAAACCACCTCCCACATAATGACAAAATAGCCACTATTCACTATCACGTCATATTTCAAAATAAAGCTGTTTTTCCCGTTTAAACGCCAAAATGACTATTTTGCTCTATTTTTCCTGTTTTACACAGTGAAGCTTCCATAAGACTCTGCGACCAATTAAACCATCATTTTACCTTCCGATATGCTATGGACTCCTTCCAATAGCCTTTCAAAGCTTTATAAAGCCATTGAAGACATTCTGTCACCTTTGTTTTTCTTAACAGTTTCTATGTTTTGCAGGTAAAGACTCAGTGTTCCAGGCTTACAAAGAAAAGCATGTATATAGTCAGAAGACAAATATGAAGATCATATCAAATTACGTTACCATGTGACACAAATCTAGAAGGATTTATTGTTGAAAAACACAATAAAAACATGAAAAGCACTGTAAAGGTAAAAGGAAACATTAAAGGTTATTCTAGAGGGTTAAAGGATATTCACAGAGTTTAAAGAGTATTAGGTGAAAGATCAAACTGAAGGAGTCAACCAGTACAAAGGATTCAAACAATCTAGCAGCTTAAAGGGAAAAATATCAAACAAGCAAAGCCAACAAAACCTAAATAAAAGGGACACCAAGAAGTAGTTCAATAGCTGCCCCTATCTTCTTGCATGAAGATCTTTCCTTTCCTAGAATAAATATTAAACAGTTTTAGGATATTTCTTAGTTTTATTATTGTATAAATAACTCTCTTCTTGAGATGTTATGGGTTCGAAGTTCGAGGTTGATTATTCATTGCTTGTAAGTCTTGACTATTCATGCTACTTTGAACCTAGTTGCACCTTTGAAGGAATGCTTTTGTAGACACTTGATATACTCAGTCTTTCTGGAACCTTAATACAAAGCAGAGGATTCTGAATTTGGTTTTACACAGTTTGTGTTATCCTGTAAGTTTTTCCAGTTATCAATCATTATGTTTTTTTTCTTCATATGGTTATGACTTATAGAGATATCTAGGTAGGAAAAATTGCGTTTCAATTGATTCCTATAAGCTCTTGAAATGATCATCTATTAAGAGAATAGATTAATGAACTATCTGTTTAGCTAATCCCCTCTAATCAATAAATCATCAACATCTTGTGTAAGCTTAAGTATACTTCCTTGAACCTTTGGAACATAGTTTAGAAGGTTTTCCTACTTATGATTGTTCTGTTTTACAGTCTGGAAACTGTGATAATCATATTATTTTTTGTTTTCTTCTCACCACTATTTTTGATCTATATCATTGTGTAAAGCTTTATAGCGGCCCTTTGCTAAGATATTAATATAACCCAAAGGATTAAGTATTTCAATTCTACATCTGTCTTCATTCATTAGTCTTCCAAAACTAAAACCAAAAACCCCCAAAACAATTATTTTAGATGCTCTGGCATTGGTATCTGACCTACTACTATCTCAGAGGTACACCATCAGACTGGCGCCGCTATCGAGGATTCGAATTTCATTTAAGTTTCCCTTGGGACAACAATATTCATTCATTCTTTTCCTTTAAAGGTGATTAAAGTTTTAGAAAGGTCAAAATAATTCACCTAGGTGACTCCACACTCCCAAGCCGGCACCCTTTAAACATATCAGATCTCGTTCAGAAGCTGACATAGTTAGTCCTCTGTCAGATCCTAAAAGGCTTCTGAAAAAATCCAGTTCTAAAAGGGGACACCAACCATCTTCTTCTTCCTCTTCAGTCCTACAATCTGAAGAGTTAGAATCATTTGACCCCTATAGTAATATCCCATCTGATCTTGATTACTCCCATTTATCACCTAGGATTGTTGAACTTCTAAATAGAGGAGTTGATTTTAAGTCAGCATACCTTATTCATTCATTAGAATCTCATCCAATACCCACACTACCTCCAGGATCACCTAAAATTGAATCTGAGTTGGGTGTTAATCTACCAGAATATAAACCCACAGATTTCATATCCCCTACCACCTATCATTTTCCTTCCATTTTTGACTGACCTGAAGCTTCTTCTTCTAAACAATCTGAGGATACTTTCTCTATATATTCCAATCCTCTCTTTGAAACAAAAGAAGGTATCCCTTTACAGGTCACAAAGTTAGTTCTTAGGACTCCTTTGAATTCTTTCAGGAGATCTCCTCCTCCTTCACCTCCAACTAGTTCTTCAACTAATAAATCACCATCTTCTTCCTCTACTTCTTCTTCATCCTCTACATCCACACAAACACCTCATACTCCACCTGGACAACCTCATACACCTCCAGCACTTCATACACCACCTGCTATCATGGCTTTCCGACCTATTGTACAGGATAGATATGCTACCTTAGTCTTCCCTAATAACCTTGATGTATTCCCAGCTGGATACTTAAAATACCTTCCCAAGTACAATGGAGAAACTAGTCCCTCAGCTGAAGACCATCTTCAAGCTTTCCTAGACTTTGCAAACAACATGAATATTGAACAAGAAAATGTTTCTATGAGATTGTTTGTACAGTCACTTGAAGGAAATGTGAGGATTTGGTTTAGGCAGTTACCAGCAGCTTCAATTAGAAATTGGGAAGAGCTTACAACCATATTTAAAAATAAATGGGGTATGAAAAAGGATTCTCTTTACTTCCTCACAGAATTTGAAGAGCTTAAAAGGAACTTTTGTGAACCAGTATCAGATTTTATCAAAAGATTCAATAAACTCTATCACAAAATGCCTGCTGATTGTAAGCCCCCTGTAGCAGCAACTAAGTCTAGATTTTCTAAAGATTTTGATCATGACTTTGTTGTTATGCTACGAGATAGAACCTCAAGAACTCTTGAAGATATGCAAACAAACGCTATAGAAGTAGAAGCAAATAGGGCAGCCTCAACTTATTTAAAACTTAAGGAAGAAAAAGCCCAAAGAAAACTCAAATCTGTTCAAGAAGCCACTAGTTCCTCTAAGACTAAATCAAAAGACTCAAAAATAGATGAAATAACATCTCTTCTTAGAAACCTATCAAATGGGATTTCAAAGATTGAGACCCAACCTAGGACAATACAACAAAAAATTACTAGACCTCAAAATCAAAATCAAGGTCAGTATAAGAGAAATCCACCACTACAAATTCTTCAGAGACCTAGCAATGATCAATAGGTTCCTACTCCTCTATTGATAGATTACCAAAAACCTGATGATAGTACTATGACAATTACTGAAGATATTAATAGTATGGATTCTTCTTCCAATCAAACAACCATCATTCCTCTCTCACAACAAAATCAGGTTCAAGAAGATCAAGAAGCTTCACAAGTCTCTAAATATCATGCTTTCTCTGAATTTTTAATTGCAAAGTTAAACAAGAGGTATGATCTTAGGCCTAGGCCTGGTCCTGGGAGACCTCCAAAGGAAACTCCAATAATTGAACCACATACAAAAATTGCTGAAGATCAAACAACTCTTATTCAGCCATTAGATCAGTCAATTAATACTACCCAAACTGGTAAAAGCATTTTGACTACATTTAATGTTGAAAAAGAATTAGAGAGGGTTAAGATCCCAATTCCAATGTTAGAACTTTCTAAAAACCCTAGTTACAAAAGCCAAGTCACAAAATGGATACAAAATACCTCGGTTGATGCTGAAGGCAATTTCATAAGTCTGCAAGATGAAAAACCAACAGTAGTTTTTGGCCCTAGTTCAGACATGATAGATGAGATAATGCCTCCTTTCTATGTAACTCTTAAAACAAATGATTCCATGTTGTATAATTGTATGCTTGATTCAGGAGCATCACACAACCTTATGCCAAAATCTATCATGGACCATTTGAAACTCGACATAACTAAATCCTACCATGACCTGTACACCTTTGATTCTAAAAGGGTGCCCTGTTTGGGATTGATCAAGGATCTAGTGGTTACCCTTGCCCAAATTCCAGTGAAAAGTGTAGTACTTGATATTGTTGTCACAGATATCCCTCCCAAGTTTGGAATGCTCCTTTCTAGGTCTTGCTGTGCCAAATTAGGGGGAACTCTACAGATGGATATGTCATATGCTACTATTCTTGTTTATGGAGGAGAGCAATTAAGATTATATAGAGAGGTAAGATTTGTACATACTGTTTGTAAGACTGACCAGCCAAGGAACCATCCAATTTATGCAATAGATCAAGACTTTGGTTGTTTTCAACTCACTTCAAACCAACATAAAACTCAAGTCAAAATTGAAGAGGTAGTTGAAAGTCCTAAACCAAACCAAACTGATATTTGGAAACTGTTCTTTGATGGCTCTTGCATGAAATATGGGGCAGGAGCTGGAGTAGTTTTAATTTCACCGAAAAAGAAAATATTACCCAATCATGTAAATTAGACTTCGAAGTTACAAATAATGTTGCTGAATATGAAGCTTTCCTTTTAGGATTGTAATTAGCCAAAAGCTTAAAGGTTCAAAACTTAAGTGTTTTTACTGATTCATAACTTATTGTTAAGCAAGTAAGAAATGCTTGCCAGACCAAGCACCCTAGACTCAAGTCCTACCGAAATGAAGTATGGGATTCAGTTGAAAACTTCTTTGATGCTTTTAATTTGACTCATATTCCCAGAGATTAGAATATTCATGCAGATGCCTTAGCTGTCTCTGCTAGCTCCTTTAAAATCCCTGATCATACTAATGTACTCTATCAGATACAAGTCAAATATAGGCCATATATCCCATATAATCTAAAACATTGGCAAATATTTGAGGATGATGAACATTTGAAATCATTTCTGCAGTTAATAGATGATTTTTCATTTCTACAAATTGATGAAGATAGAACTAAAATAAATGAAAATGCAGATGGAAATGATACTTCAGATTTTAGAACCCAAATTACTAATCATGACATTTTTCAATTATCTAATAATTTTATTCCAAAAGGACTCATTCCTTTAGAAAAATTGTTTGATCAAAATGATGTCCTCTGAAACCCTCATTCCATTTCTTCAAAAGATGACATAAAAGAGATTAATATTGGAACTGATGAAGATATAAAAAACATCAAATTATGTGCATCTCTAGACCCTAAGATGAAAACTGAATATCTTAAGTTAATGCAAAATTATAAGGATGTTTTTGCTTGGACTTATGCTAATCTAAAGACCTATGATACTTCATTAATACATCATAAGATTCCTTTGAAACCAGAAGCAAAAACCTATCAACAAAAGCTTAGAAGGATAAATACAACCCTTCTACCAACTGTAGAAAGGGAGATTAAGAAAATGCTAGATGCTCAGATCATCCTCCCTCTTAGATATTCTAATTGGGTTGCAAATCTAGTTCCTGTTAGAAAGAAAAATGGAGAAATAAGACTCTGTGTGGATTTTAGAAATTTGAACAAAGCATCATTAAAAGATAACTATATTTTGCCCAAAATGGGCCAGTTACTTCAAATGGTTTCAGGAGCACAGAGACTTTCTATGCTTGATGGTTTTTTAGGTTACAATCAGGTGAATGTTGATACGATAGACAGAGAAAAGACAACCTTTACTACACCCTGGGGTACATTCATGTATGCTAGGATGCCATTTGGCTTAACCAACGTTGGAGCAACATTTCAGAGAGCTATGGACATAGCTTTTATGGGTGAGGTAAATAAATTTGTGGTTATTTATCTTGATGACATAACTGTTTTTTCTAAATCTGATCAGAAACATCTAAAACACTTGATGAAGGTTTTTGACAGGTGTAGAAAATTTGGAATATCATTGAACCCTAAGAAGCCCTTGTTTGCTGTCAAAGAAGGAAAATTGTTGGGCCATATAATTTCAAAGGAGGGAGTGGTAATTGAAACCAAACAAGTATCTACCATTGAAACATTGGCCTTACCTAGCAACAAGCAGGAGATTCAAGCTTTTCTAGGCAAGATCAATTTTCTAAGGAGGTTTATTACAAATTATGCAGAGATTGTAAAAGATATAATTGACATGCTCCAAAAGGACCGTGAAATCAAATGGACTCCCTCTTTTAGGCACACATTTGAACAAATAAAAAGGGCAATCTCTGAATCTCCCACCTTAGCCAGCCCTGATTATACTAAGCCATTTAGTATTTTCTCTTTTGCCTCCGAAACAACCCTTGCTGCTGTTGTATTACAGAAAAATGGAGATTCCCATGACCAACCCATAGCCTTTTTAGGCAAGGTTATGAGAGATGTTGAGCTTAAGTATGACATCATTGAGAAGCAAGCCTATGCCCTCATTCAGGCCCTGAAATCATTCAGAATGTATGTCTTACATTCACCTATTACTACTTATGTCCCTAATAGTGTTGTGAAAATTGTCCTAACCCAACCAGACACTGATGGGAAAAGAGGTAGATGGATCACTCAAATTCTAAAGTTTGATCTAACTATCAAGACTACCAAGCTAGTAAAAGGTCAAGGATTAGCCAAGATTCTCGCTGAATCCAACTGAAAAGTACTTGGAATCAATTCTGTTTTAGAAACTAAAGGGGAGAATCCACAAGAACCTTCCTTTCATCCAGAAGGGGAGAATCTGGAAGAACCTCTACCTTCAGAGCAAATCAGTCCTATACACATTGATGAAAAATTCTTGTTGTCAAACTAGTATCAAGATATTGTAAATTTCTTGATCCATTTTGAGTGTCCAGCATCATTCTCCAAAACCCAGTGTAAAACCCTTAAGTTAAAATCAGTCAAGTACTGCATTATAAATGCAAATTTATACTGGAAAGATCCATTAAATATTTTGTTATTATGTTTAACAGAATCAGAAACTGAAGGAATCATTGATCAGTTTCATACAGGATTTTGTGGGGGACATTATGCTTGGAGAGCAACAACATATAAGATTCTGAGGGGAGGATTTTATTGGCCTACATTGTTCTTACAAGTAGGGGCAAAGTTAGAGGTTGTGTTCCTTATCAAATGTTTGCTGGTAAACAAAAATTAGCAGTTCTTCCACTTGTTCCATCAATAGTTTCAGCGCCTTTTTCTCAACGGGGATTAGATTTTGTCGGAGATTCACCCCACTTCAAGTAATCAGCATAGATGGATCCTCACTACAACAAACTACTTTACTAAATGGGTGGAAGCAATTCCAATAAAAAATGCTATTGATTCAGTAGTAATTAAGTTTATTGAGGAGAACATCTTATCTATATTTGGTTTCCCAACTCAAATTGTCACAGACAATGCAACAAATTTTTCTAGTGTTAAAATGATTGACTTTTGCTAGAAATATCAGATTCTGTTACATCATTCAACTCCATACTACCCTCAAGGTAACGGCCTTGCAGAATCATTTAACAAAACCCTGGTAAAGGTAATAAAAAAGACTCTAGCTGATCATAGGAAGAACTGGGATTCACATTTGATTTATGCAGTATGGGAAAACAGAATTACTCCAAAGAGACCAACTAGCAAATCTCCATTTCAGTTAGTCTATGGGAAGGATACAATCTTCCCTACCAATTTGGCCTTCCCTGTTTTAAAATTCCTGCAGGATTCAACAAATGAACCTGATGATTTTTCAAGAAGAATACATCAGATTATTGAACTCAATGAAAACAGAGATGAAGTTCGATACAAATTGAATAAATATCAGAATAATATGAAGGTCCTGTTTGATAGAAGAGCCAGGGAAAGGGACTTTAAGGAAGGTGATCTAATTCTAAGATGGGATGCCAGGAGAGAAGAGAAAGGGAAGCATGGAAAATTTGACAATCTATGGTTTGGACCTTTAGCAATTGCTGAAGTGAAGGGTAACAACATTTTTGTGTTGTAGAATCTTGAGGGGCTATATTCCACTTATCATGTAAATGGAAGGTTTCTCAAACATTACATTCAGTACTAAGAAGTTGAACTAGTTTTCATTGTAAATACCCCAGTTTTCTTTTAATTTTCAAGATGTCAGTGTGATTTTCTTACAGCAAGGACTCCATAGCCCGAGGAGAAGGCACATGGATCTGCAGGTTCTCTGCATTTTAGAGGAGAAAGCAGTCCCCAGTTGGAGCCAATGTTGTAGCATTTTTTGGTTTTGATAAGATAGAAGATTTGAAAAATTGTTAAGTTAGGATATGGACATAACAATAGTGAATAAAATGTTTTTAAAGAAAATATCTTGGATGATGATGTCCATATCAAAGAAAATGTTAGGTTAGATGTCCTAAAAAATCAAGACAAAAAGAAAATGTTAGGATAGAAAGAAAAGAAAACAAATAAACTCTGAAAGTGAGCAAGTCTAAATGCAACTACTATTGTTTTTGCAAAATAATGGTTGTGTGAAGCTTGTCTTAAATGCCACAACCCATGACAGTCAAATAGTTTAATCTTGACTGCTTCATGCTTTAAATTTGATGTTATAGTTAGAGAATAAAGATTTGGCCAAACTGTTTAATCTTGGCAGATCAGTGGTTAGGTAGAGAATAATAAGGTGCTCATCAGTTTAACCTGAGCCCTTGGAGGTTATAAGGGTAGATTTAGATAGTTTTCTTTCGTAAAATAAAAAGAAAGGAAAAGGGTTTGCTAGCTTAAATACACCCATTAAGTGAAGAAAAAATGATAGGATAAGCAAAGGGTAAGTAGAATAAGGTTGCTGAAGTTTGATGATTCATCGGACAAAATGTACATTATCATGTTTTACCATATATTTCTATGTCCATGAAGCAATTACACAAAGCAAATGAAGGTCTACAAGATCAATTAATTAACTTCCCATTCATCCCCATTCATCCCTATATTCATTAATTTCCCCTTCCTACCTTCATACATTAATATTCATTCATTCTCCATAAAAACCCCTTTTCCGAAGGTTAAATTCATTTTTACCTAAGAAAAGTGAAAATCCCATGTAAAATCCATTTTTACCCGAAAAACCCACAAAAATATGTTTTCCCTAAGTATTGATGCACATATGAAAAGCAAATAAACCATTAAAAAGCACTTTACTTAGTGTATTTCCCCTTTTCCGCTCATATTTTCATATTAACACTAATTATAGTATTAAACCCCTAAAAAGGTCCTTTTCCCGTATATTATTAACTCCTTTATAAAATAACCTGAAACCTTAGTTTTATAATAAAACTATGTATTTTCATATCGCATCGCAATATTGGCGGATCACAACCTTTCAACGTGCATCCACTTTCCCTGATTGCGATATGCGATCAACGATGGGCCTAGACCCGACCAAATATATATCATATTTCATATCCATATCGCATCCGCCCTCATCGCAAGTCCCGGCTTAAGCATTAACACTCCGCCATTGATATCTCTGATTGCGATTGGGACCCAGACCCGATCACATATTATATATGGTTTATTTCCACGTCGCATCTGGCCCCTATCGCATTCCTTTGCAATGGGCCGTCCTTTGCTAAACTCCGATTGCGATATGCAATTAGCTCGGACCCGATATCATTATCCGCCCGTATTTATAAAATTTCAAGTCCTCCATATGTGTTTTGCAAAGAATTTCTTTGTTAAATCATTTTTTGTGATTTAAATGAAGAAATAACTAAACCTTCGTTTAACCATAAAAACACTGCTAATCTGGGTTTTTAACAATAATGAAGCCATTACCGCCATATTTAATCGTTCGTACCCTCTGTACTACTCCTTCACTCCACCACCATCCGATCTAAGGCCTTCAGATCCAATGGCCCTCGGCAATTTCGGGTTGGCTCTCTGTACGGGCATTACCCACCTGAAAAGCGGGTTTTCACTGTCCTCCATTGCTATGTGTCAGGCTTTAAACCATAGCGGGTGAACCCTTTCTAAAACCGCCCACGCATCATAAGTAGTGCGATGAAAACCGCCTACCACATAATGAAAAAATAGCCACTGTTTACTATCACACCATATTTCAAAAGAAAGCTGTTTTTCCCGTTTAAACGCCAAAATGACCATTTTGCTCTATTTTGCCTTTTTTACACAGCGAAGCCTCCATAAGCCTCTGTAACCAATTAAACCATCATTTTATCTTCCGATACGCTATGGACTCCTTCCAGTAGCCTTTCAAAGCTCTATAAAGCCATTGAAGACCTTTTGTCACCCCTGTTTTTCTTATCAGTTTCTGTGTTTTGCATGTAAAGACTCAGTGTTCCAGGCTTACAAATAAAAGCTTGTATACAGTGAGAAGACAAATATGAAGATCATATCAAATTACTTTACCATGTGACACAAATCTAGAAGGATTTGCTGTTGAAAAACACAGTAAAAACCTGAAAATCACTGTAAAGGTAAAAGGAAACAGTAAAGGTTATTCTGCAGGGTTAAAGGATATTCACAGAGTTTAAAGAGTATTAGGTGAAAGATCAAACTGAAGGAGTCAACCAGCGCAAAGGATTCAAACAATCTAGCAGCTTAAAGGGAAAAATTTCAAACAAGCAAATCCAACACAACCTGAATAAAAGGGACACCAAGAAGCAGTTCAATAGCTGCCCCTATCTTCTTGCATGAAGATCTTTCCTTTCCTAGAATAAATCTTAAATAGTTTTAGGATATTTCTTAGTTTTATTATTGTATAAATAACTCTCTTCTTGAGATGTTATGGGTTCGAAGTTCGAGGTTGATTATTCATTGCTTGTAAAGTCTTGACTATTCATGCTACTTTGAACCTGGTTGCACCTTTGAAGGAATGCTTTTGTAGACACTTGTACTCAGTATTTCTGGAACCTTAATACAAAGCAGAGGATTCTGAATTTGGTTTTACATAGTTTGTGTTATCCTGTAAGTTTTTCCAGTTATCAATCATTATGTTTTTTTTCTTCATATGGTTATGACTTATAGAGATATCTAGTTAGGAAAAATTGTGTTTCAATTGATTCCTATAAGCTCCTAAAATGATCATCTATTAAAATAATGGATTAATGAACTGTCTGTTTAGTTAATCCCCTCTAATCAATAAATCATCAGCATCTTGTGTAAGCTTAAGTATACTTCCTTGAACCTTTGGAACGTAGTTTAGAAGGTTTTCCTACTTATGATTGTTCTGTTTTACAGTCTGGAAACTGTGATAATCATATTATTTGTTGTTTTATTCTCACCACTATTTTTGATCTTTATCACTGTGTAAAGCTTTATAGCGGCCCTTTGCTGAGATATTAATATAACCCAAAGGATTAAGTATTTCAATTCTACATCTGTCTTCATTCATTAGTCTTCCAAAACTAAAACCAAAAACCCCCAAAACAATTATTTTAGATGCTCTGGCATTGGTAGCTGACCTACTACTATCTCAGAGGTACACCATCAGACTGGCGCCGCTATCGGGGATTTGAATTTCATTTAAGTTTCCTTTGGGACAACAATATTCATTCATTCTTTTCCCTTAAAGGTGATTAAAGGTTTAGAAAGGTCAAAATCATTCACCTAGGCGACTCCACACTCCCAAGCTGGCACCCTTTAAACATACCATATCTCGTTCAGAAGCTGACATAGTTAGTCCTCTGTAAGATCCTGAAAGGCTTCTGAAAAAAGCCAGTTCTAAAAGGGGACACCAAACATCTTCTTCTTCCTCTTCAACCCTACAATCTGGAGAGTTAGAATCATTTGACCCCTATAGTAATATCCCATCTGATCTTGATTACTCCCATTTATCACCTAGGATTGTTGAACTTCTAAATAGAGGAGTTGATTTTAAGTCAAAAAACCTTACTCATTCATTAGAATCTCATCCAATACCCACACTACCTCCAGGATCACCTAAAATTGAATCTGGGTTGGGTGTTAATCTACCAAAATTTAAACCCACAAATTTCATATCCCCTACCACCTATCATTTTCCTTCCATTTTTGACCGACCTGAAGCTTCTTCTTCTAAACAATCTGAGGATACTTTCTCTATATATTCCAATCCTCTCTTTGAAACAAAAGAAGGTATCCCTTTACAGGTCACAAAGTTAGTTCTTAGGACTCCTTTGAAGTCTTTCAGGAGATCTCCTCCTCCTTCACCTCCAACTAGTTCATCAACTCCTAAATCACCATCTTCTTCATCCTTTACATCCACACAAACACCTCATACTCCACTTGGACAATCTCATACACCTCCAGCACTTCATACACCACCTGCTATTATGGCTTTCCGACCTATTTTACAGGCTAGATATGCTACCTTAGTCTTCCCTAATAACCTTGATGTATTCCTAGCTGGATACTTAAAATACCTTCCCAAGTACAATGGAGAAACTAGTCCCTGAGCTGAAGACCATCTTCAAACAAGTAAAGCCAACAAAACCTGAATAAAAGGGACAACAAGAAGTAGTTCAATAGCTGCCCGTATCTTCTTACATGAAGATCTTTCCTTTCATAGAATAAATCTTAAACATTTTTAGGATATTTCTTAGTTTTATTATTGTATAAATAACTCTCTTCTTGAGATGTTATGGGTTCGAAGTTCGAGGTTGATTATTCATTGCTTGTAAAGTCTTGACTGTTCATGCTACTTTGAACTTGGTTGCACCTTTCAAGGAATGCTTTTGTAGACACTTGATGTAGTCAGTCTTTCTGGAACCTTAATACAAAGAAGAGGATTCTGAATTTGGTTTTACACAGTTTGTGTTATCCTGTAAGTTTTTCCAGTTATCAATCATTTTTTTTTCTTCATATGCTTATGACTTATAGAGATATCTAGGCAGGAAAAATTGTGTTTCAATTTATTCCTATAAGCTCCTGAAGTGATCATCTATTAAGAGAATGGATTAATGAACTGTCTGTTTAGCTAATCCCCTCTAATCAATAAATCATCAGCATCTTGTGTAAGCTTAAGTATACTGACTTGAACCTTTGGAACGTAGTTTAGAAGGTTTTCCTACTTATGATTGTTTTGTTTTACAGTCTGGAAACTGTGATAATCATATTATTTGTTGTTTTCTTCTCACCACTATTGTTGATCTATATCACTGTGTAAAGCTTTATAGCATCCCTTTGCTGAGATACTAATATAACCCAAAGGATTAAGTATTTGAGTTCTACATCTGTCTTCATTCATTGGTCTTCCACAACTAAAACCAAAAACCCCCAAAACAATTATTTTAGATGCTCTGGCATTGGTAGCTGACCTACTACTACCTTAGAGGTACAACAAGTTGGACCAAAGCTCTCCTCACGAACGGATCGTATTTTCTGTCGGAACTTCATCGACTGAAAGATATAACCGACACAAGGAAGACAAACTGGAGGCTAGCAAAACATTGAAGTGTCAAAAGACTCTTTAGAATTCAGCCACACACATACTAAGAAGTCAAAATAGGTCCAGGAACAACATTTATTCACAAGATGGAAAAAAAGAGATAAAGAACAAGAAAAAAAAACAAAAGAAACAAAATGAAAGGAAAGACAACACACCACAAGGAAAAAAAACTAGAAGATAAGAAAAAGAAGATAAACCAAAGCATAATGCAAGAGAAAAGTAACAAAATACAAGAGAGACTAAAGAAAACAACACAGGAATTAGGGGAATTTTGAGGTATAAAATGGGCCTCCTAAGGAAATTATAAAATAATAGTGGAAATAATAACATAAGTTTAGATTACATCATCAAATTTTAGATGGAAAAAACAAAAAACTATTTTTTCAACTCGTATTTTCAACTTATCTCCCTATGGGTTTACTCAATTTCGAACAGAAACACTTGTTGAATGCAAAATTTGATTTCTCATCCAAGGAGTACCCATGTTGTATACTTTCGATGGACCCTACTACAAAAAAAATGAGAAATACATGAAAAACGTGATTGCAATCACATTTTTTCATGTATTTCTCATTTTTCGTGTAGCAGGGTCCTTTGAAAGTATGAACCATGGGTAATTCTTGGATGAGGAATTAAATTTTTCATCCAACGAGTACTCCCGCTCAAAATTTGAGTAAAACCTTAAGGAGAAAAGTTGAAAATACGAGTTGAAAAAGAAGTTTTATTATTTTATTATATTTTAATCTTTTTACTTTTTTACTCCAAAAATGGCAAATCATCCCCCATGGTTGAAATCATCATCTTGAATCCTATTGGTTCTTATAAATTTTATTTTGGTTGCACATTTTTCTTAGGAGGCCCATTTTAGACCTTGTTTACGGTGCTAGACCCACCAACATGTCAGGGGATCTCCCTGGTAAGAAGTCCCAATTAGACCTCAGACTATTTGGTGTAGGAGTCCCAGCAATGGGTTGTACGGTATCACCTTGACCACGATTTCACATAGAGGCAAGTAAGATTTCCTTGTTGGTAGCAAGGGTGTGACAGCTGCGACAAGTCAAGGAAGGTCCATGAACGGTTCTAACACACGGAAAGTGGGGTGAGTGCGCCCCTTGGAAACCGGTAATAGTACGCGACTTGGAAGGGAACACACAAGCGAAGATGCATCACAAGCTGGAAAGCAAGTTAGCGAGCAATCTAAAGTGATGGTTAAACCAATCAACACATTTCAATAAGATTCATACATACTTATACAAAATAGTCCATACATGCGTGCGTAAGCAAACAAATACATATATCATTTAGAGTTAAAAAGATAGCTGGAATACAATACGACATATGCATGAAACATGTTGGCTCTGTTATATTAAGAAGTGTAAGTTCCAGTCATACAATACCTCCATTTCCAACTACTAGCTCCGATAATGGAACATTATAGTCACAACTGCTTGCTCCTCCAAAGAGATATACTAGTTCTACGCAATGGAGAAGCTAAGGCTCATTACAATACTGTCCAAGCTTTCTCTAAGATACTCCTATTGGAAGCTTGGCTGACCAAAAGCCTCTACAATGAGTTATGAGGGACTATATATAGCAAAGAGTGAGGTGGCCCTTGACATTCCCTCTTGTGACAGTTCAACTACCCTCATGACCCTTCATCTACTCTATGATTGTTACATCCAACTATCGATGCTTGAACTTACACTTGACAAGATATTACATACAATCTGCACATGTACCCATGTGAGACAAAAGAGGCTTGAGCAAGGCATGCAAGACATCACTATGACTCAGAAAACTATGAGAAGGCCAGGTCTTTGACATCCTCATGGTGGTCGACAATCGTGAACTGATTCCAAGATCAGTAGTCTACAATGGTGTCTGTGTACTCTAAGGTAACATCTCTCTGGAAATGAACTCTTGCCTCCATAGCATCCGAGTACACTACTCAGGCTCCTCTGTCCAACTCGTCTGATAGCATGCGCATCATTGTCTTGAGTGCGACCAGACCAACAACATATTTGTGCATGGTTTCTGCACTGATCACCAAGTCTGGGTTGGTGGCTATGCGCATCAACTCGTCAAAGTATGAGTCAAGCTCCAGTCGGACCTGTGCCTTTGTCTTTACCTGGGTGAGTGTCCCAATAGATGGGATCGCATGTGCGTGCACAACAACATCCATACTCCTGAATACCCATGCATGGAAATCCTATAGACTAGTGATGAGATACGGGAGATCTTCATAGTTCCAAATTTGACTCCAGATGCGGGCATTCAGCTCGACCGCTCTGGGCTTCATCATCTTAGGAAAGTGTAGTGGGGCTCCCTTGTATCTCATTGTCCATGTTTGCATGTAATCAACAATAGCATGCACGTTCGACAAGATACGTTCTCTCCTAGCACATCGCTGCTGCCAACTGTTAATATGGACAATTGCCTTATGCACGGTACCAAACTTGGAATACAACACCCACATGATTGTGTCAAGGGACAATACTTCATCTAATATTTCCTTATTCAACTCTGCTCGGGTGGATGCTGTAACCAATTCTCCTCCCTGCTTGGCCATATGTAGCTCCTTATCCATTCGCTCATTTTCAGCTACCAATGCTGCTAGATGTTTGTGCACGTCAGACACGATTACTCGTTCCTCAAACTATGCAGGAGATGTGTGATCATCCGAAGTCGACACTCTACAATATTTTAAAACTCTATGTTGGGACTCATCTAATGAGATGTTTTACATCCCCCCCTCCAGATTGTCTCCAAGGATTTCAATGTCTCCTTGGTCGCTTGGGACTTGCTCCTCTTCTGGATGTGGTGAAGTTGGCGGGTCGACCTCTTGGTGATGAGGCATGAGGTCGATATCTTTCTCTAACTTCTTTTGCTCCATGTTGTATCCATCTGCTCAAGTGATTTTTCAATCTCTCGAGCAAAGTCCTGCTCCTGTGATTGTTCACCCTATCTTCCTGATGACGACTGTTTGGATGAGTTGACTACCTGTACGGAAGTAGTTTCATCTATCTGTACATATTACGTCCCTTGTTGTACCTGTTTCTGCTGCACTTCCTTCTCCTATCTACACAGCTCCTGTTCCTTCCAAATTTTCTCCTTCAACTCATGCAACTCCTTTGTTTTCTCCATTGTCCATTTTTCTCTCTGCCTTTGCGTGTTCCTCTTTTCGCACTGTTTCCTCTTCGCCTCTATTGCCAAAGCTACTTTCTGCAAAAGTGGGTCTGTTCGGAACTTGCATCTTTGTTCTTCCTCCATGTTGCCTATAATCTTCCTCTTGCCCTTGTCGCACATTGGTATGTTTACATCTGCTACTGCTGTTGCTGGTGCTCTCTCGGATGATGGTTCACGCTACTTCGATAACCATTCCACAGTGAGGCCGACTGGTTCATTGGGTCTGGAGAAGCTGTGACAATATCTCCATGGGTTTTCCTCCACCCAATGAAATGCCCTATGGATCCATGGGAACTGTACTCTGGTGCAGTACTCTTTCACAAGACAATGCGGGTCATACGGATTATAACTTTGGGCATCGAATGCATATTTCTTCATCTCCTCTGCTTCGACATCTGCATGCTTGAAATTTTGTATCTCGTATAACCCGATCCGCAATGGACGAGTGGGCCAAGGTACCTTCTTCTTCAAGTGTAGCCTAGCTGATAATCCTGCCGAGATGTGATATGATACTTCTTGCATGGCAAGTTTGTCCAAGGAAAACTTTGGTAGAACATGCGGAGGCTTCTCTGTGCTGTACATCCATATGAAGGTGGATGGACGGTGAGGCATACCAATTTGCTATATCAATCCGTGCCTCCATTGCTGCCTTCGACATACAGGGTGGGCCCTGTTCAAATATCATCTTGTACACCGAGGTGACAAAATGATCGGATAGTTGTGTGATAACTCCGTTGAAGCTGCATTCAGTCAACATCTTACAATAATTTTTCACAGAGGTCTCCGCCGGTGTCCATGCCCATTTCAATCTCGGGAACTCCTAACGAGCATATATTGCATCCAAGATGTAGGAAGACATGTAAATTTATGCTTGTATACCTTTGGGTGGCTGTCGAGCTCTTGTTACTTATTCCTTCAGCTGGTGAGCCAACATGTTAGACCAGTTGCATGCTTTGCCTTCTCTGGCCAGTTGGTCCAACACAATCACCCAAATCTGCGGGAAGGTTTCCATGCTCTCTTGGCCATACAAGCGACATGAAAAGATGACCAAGTATTGATACGCCTTCCGTAGTATCTTTGTCTTGTAGACTTGGTTGGGTTTCATCCTGAATTTAGCCGGCTCCTTCATCCAGTTCTTCAAGATATCTCTGGAGTTGGCATTGTTGTTGGGTATGCTGAAGGGAGTCTCCATGGTGATCACGGGCTTCGACATATGATACATTTGTTCATAATCATATGCCCTGAAGGTAGCAATCTCCATCCTGCTGACACTGCTCAATGTCATTGTCTTGGGATCAGTGTGCGAGACGATCCAATGTATCATGTCCGCGCATGGGAGCACGAGATACCTGCATGAAATCTGGTACAAGGTGATTTGTGAATGTTCACATAGACTTGGCAGTCTTCGAGGTCTTCCCCAAATGTGCCTGCAAATGCATCATTGACCTCTTGCCATTTCAGCTTGATGTCCTTGTCTACAATCAACTTGGTGTCTTCATAGATCGACAAACTCATAGACACTCGCTCAACTATTGCTCCAATTGCACTTCCGTCAGTGTCCTTTGATACTACTATCTTGGAGGCCATTGATCCTGAACTGCTGAGAGGCGAACGAACACCTGCTAGATCTGGAGACATAGCGACATACATGGCAAGAAATCTGTCAGCTAAAACCAAAGAAAACTTGAGGAACGACGTGCAACATACCTGGGGATTGACTGACAAGGATTTCACAATTTTTTCTGAGAGGCCTGGAGACTGGCTACCATAACTGTGCAAAAGGCAGTCTGGACTACTGGGAGGTTGGTTGGCTACTAGAATTGTGCAATGTGCAATCCAAACTGGCCTGTTGGCTACTGGAATTGTGCAAATCACAATTTCTGCTGGCAATGGTTGCAGGCCCAATGACAACATTGTGTAATTTTCTGGGCCAACAGTCACTGCCCTTCAAAATTGCACAATGCAAGACTGGAGGATAGTCACAGGGCATGAATGCACATTTTCTAAGATGAAGGTAGAGCCTTCCCCCTAAGGATTGCGCAATGTTGTCTTGGTGAGGCAGAGTCCGAGCCAAGGTTGCCCAAAATCGTCAATGGGAAACTGAAATAAAATGTGAATGTGAATGCATGGCGATATTGAGTGTAAGCAAGAGTGAAC
The DNA here is from genome assembly GCA_031772625.1 of Pinus tabuliformis. Taxonomy (NCBI): domain Eukaryota; kingdom Viridiplantae; phylum Streptophyta; class Pinopsida; order Pinales; family Pinaceae; genus Pinus; species Pinus tabuliformis. The sequence goes on from CM062819.1 coordinate 1,284,592,485, forward strand.
GATCGTGCATGAAAATAGTGAATGGAAGATTAAGAAAATAGAACAACATGCATGTGTGTGAAGCAAGTCGCTGAATCGGTGACCGTTCGTGCAAAATAGTGTCATGCATGCAACAACAGTGAGATGCTAACGAAAACTGAAACAGTGCTAGTACAAGCTAATATGCATGCAAATGAAAACAAGCGTTCACAAAAATCAAGAAAACAACACTCATACAAGCCAAAACACAAAAAGCGATAGAAATGCTGCAAAAGACAAGTTAATAGGACTTACTCGAAAATAATTGAGCTGGATGTGTCGAAGACTCTTGGATGTGATGTGGGATGTCAGAGCTCCAAGATTGCTGTGAATAAGTGAGCTCTAAAGCGCTAAATAAATAAGTTTGAGCTCAGACGTGCATGCCACAAATCTAGGGAAAAGCAACTCTTGGAACAAATATTCTAAAATGACCTTTGCATGTAACCTCTAGCTGCTAAAAATAGCTCCCTAAAATCTAGGGATGCTTTTTGCATGTTACTTTTTTCTATTTCGAGAAAAAGCAACCCATGCATGCAAGTCAAGTTTTCTCGGTACCGGGTGGAACCGGTCAACCCAATGGCACATGCAACAACCAACTTGATTGAGAGGAAAACTTGTGCATTTCTGGAAGGGAGCTGGGCTGGCTGCCTTGAAGGATTGCACAATTTCTTTGTTGAGCAACTGACTGCTGCCCAGAATTTTGCAATTTCTAGGCTGAGCAGTCCTGCCAGGGCAAATTGCGCAATTATCACAGTGAAGGTTGATAGGTAGAATTGCACAATTTCTGGGATGAGCAGTCTTGCCGGGGCAGATTGCGCAATTTTCCCAGTGAAGGTTGATAAGACGAATTGCACAATTCTAGAGCCCAACAGGCTGCCAGACAGGATTACACAATTTTTGGAGGGAAGGCTGGTTCCCCTCAAGAATTGTGCAATTTCTTAAGAGAGCTGCTAAGCCTGCAGCAGGACCAAGTCCGGAGAAACAACCTGTGAGGGGGATGCAACAAGCTATCATGCAAAGGCTAGAAATCTTCTAGAAAACCACTAAAGATTGTGTACTTTACTGTGCAAGACATGCTGCTGAGGATGGCTGGTAGGGAGGCTCCAAAACTAAGCTAAGGTAGAATTTTGGAGGGTGGTTGTAGCCGCTACAACACTTGGTGACACACTGGTAGAACTCCAGCTCTCTGAATGGACCTTGTTTGTGGAAAGCAAGTCTAACACCTCCGGAAGTATTTTTCAGTTCTCAGTTCATCTTGGTTTCCACACTTGCTTGATTGTAAGATGTAGCATCTGCCAGGCTCTTGGTTGATTGACACACATTCCAAGCCAAGCCAACATAGTTGTTTCGATTGGGATTGAGGGGTATATTGGTGCACAAGCAGTATAGTCATCTGAGTCTTAGTTTCATCTCTGGTGTTGCTCTGCCGCTAACAGGCTTGGATAGTACCTCGGTGGAGTCACACAAGAATCGCTCCACTTCCAATGAGCCTAGTCAGTACCCCGACAGAGTTACTTGCATCACCTCCATACGCAGGAAGCCTTTCTCTTCTTTCGCCTTGTTCATTTTTCATTTTTGAATTTTTTCACTTTTCATTTTTTCATTTTTCATAACTGTGCATAGCACTTATTCATTTCAGAGGTGGAGGAGGGATCCCAACTTATTGAGAGTAGAAGTGGTTGTTCCTTCAGAGAAGTAGTTTATTATATATCTCTGACGTGCCTATTAAGGTTTCCCCCCTCACCTTACTCTACTTGACTGAGCTGACAAGGATTAACCCAAAAACAACCAACTAGAGTAGGTGACACTAGTAAGTGCACAAGCATTGTGTTTTCACCAAGGTTCACTTTGAACAGTACGTATTTTCCATCGACGTATCACGGAATGAAGATAACAATTTCTTACATAAGAGAGCGGACAACAGACAACCAAATGTTGATAGTTTTACAAGTCCTCTTGTACTTTACCCAGATTGTTTCAAGAGTCACACACGGTTTCATGCGAAACTAACCTAAAAGTGAAAAACAAGCAAACAAACAGAAAACAAAGCAGAAGTAGAAGAAAGTGTGAAAGTAAAGCGGAAAGAAAACAAGCAAGAAGACAAACAAACATGTGAAGTAAGTAAGAAAATAAGCATGCAAGCAAAAAACCAAAAGCAAACACCACTGCTACTCCTAAGCTAACGGTGCATGGGCCTAATTAGGTGAAGTGATACTTCCAATGCAACCACCGACACATTGGTTGACCCAAGTTGCTGAAGGCATGGTCCGCGAGCAACCCGGTTGTGCGAACCAGCAAACAAGAAAGATATACCAATGAAGACAAACACACTCCATGTTTCAATGTGTCCACAGGACATAAGTGGGTGCAAGTACATGACATGCAGTCCGTGGACTTGTCACGGTGCTGTACGACACTATGTGCAGCTATGAAGCATATGCATAATCTTGATTGTGACATGCAAGCAAACAAAAGAAACAAATATAGCTTGCGTCATGCACATGTGATTGCAATGTAAGATTCCTCCAATGCATGAGCAATGGGATTGTGCAGTTCGAGTGGAGGAAATATGATCTGTGTTTGAGATTGATCTTCAATGCATGCAGATGAGTGATGAGGAGCCTTGGGTGTTTCAACAATTTCCTAATCGAAAGTGAAACTAACCTCTGGACAGTGAGGACCTGACATAACCATGAGCTCGGGTTGAAGTGCCTCGACAGCCTGGGGGGTTTCGACTTTGTCGTCAAATAGATCATCATAAAATGGTGGCTTCGAAAAATCAACTGCGATAGAATCATCATCGTGATCAAATATGTGAGTAAATAGATCACGACAACTATGATCAGCAAAATCAATGGTTTCATCAGCATCCTCATGATCCATTGAATAAAAAAGAGGGGTAGATGAGAAGCGAACAAATTCACCCTCTGTGTTTTCGGAAAAAGCAGATAAAAAGTCAAGTGGATTTTCAATGAATACTTCATCCTCTCTGTTGTCGAATGATGGATTGCCATCCGGTGTGTCCTGCAAGTGATCAAGAATGGGCACATCCGTAGATGGAGATACACATGTGAAATCATGGATGGCAGGTTCACCAAAGAGGTCAAGGAAGAATGGAGGAGGATCAAACAAAAAGGAGTCATCCTTCGCCGAGTCTTGATGCTCAAGATCCTAGTCATACTCTTCATGAATGATAGCGCATGTTGGTTGTGCAACACCAACTCCGTTGATGGCTTGATCCTCATTGACAACAAGTGTAGAGTCCAAAATGGAAGAACACAAGACAATGTCATCCAGAGGATCATCCGAGTACGAAGACAAAGGTTGTGGTACCAAATGCATATGACAAATCGATGGACTTACAACCAAATCTGAGAAAAAATTAAGCGAAGTGATGTTGGGAAGATGTGACAATTGAACGGATGTGTGTCTCTATTCTCCCACATCACTCTGCAATGGTGGAGCTGTTTGATGAGGGGGCGACAGACATTCACTCGTGATAGTGACCGTGTCTGTCTGTGTTTGCGCATCTCCATCACTGAAGTATGCTGAGCGAGGCTTGGGCTCATATTTCCTTTTGGAATTGACAAACTTGATAAGACAGTACTCAAATATGTCAATGAGATATTGAAACTTCATATGGTTTCTCGGAGCTTGAAACTGCAAAACACAGAAGCGCTGCCAAAATTCATCAGGCGATTCATGCAGAGCCTTCCGTTGTTGTAACAGTTTTTGGTCAAGATGTTCTGGATCAAAATGATGGAAAGTATCTTCAATGAGATCACATAAATGCTCAAATGAGTGCACGTTGTTAGCTGGTAGGCTGCAATACCACCGTCATGTGGATTCGCGAAGTGCGTGTGCAAGCAGCAGAATGGCCTGTTCATCAGAACATCCATCTTCCTCATCAAGCATGGCAAGTAAGTCATGTAAGAACATAGGCCAGGCCACTTTGCCTTCACCATCATACGTGCATTCAGATAAGAGATCTTTGAACTCCCTCGTGATGTGGATAGGTTTGGCAAGCGAAAGACATCGTGGAGGGAGGAGAGTAACAAAATCCATGATAGATGTGCAAAGGTTCAAAACAGGATGAGAGGACACAGCTTGTCATGTAGCCCTCCTTCTAGCACCAGAAATGTTGATGATGCTGGACCCACCAACATGTCAAGGGATATCCCCGGTAAGAATTCCCAATTAGACCTTAGACTGTTTGGTGTAGGAGTCCCAACAGTGGGTCGTATGCTATTGCCTTGACCATGGTTTTGCACAGAGGCAAGTAAGATGTCCCTGTTGGTAGCAAGGGTGTGACAGTTGCGGCAAGTCAAGGAAGGTTCATGTACGGTTATAACACACAAAAAGTGGGGAGAGTGTGCCCCTTGGAAACCTGTAATAGTACATGGCTTGGAAGGGAACACATGAGCGAAGATGCATCACAAGCTAGAAAGAAAGTTAGCGATCAATCCAAAGTGATGGCTAAAAAAATCAACACATTTAAGTAAGATTCATACATACTTATACAAAATAGTCCATACATGCATGCATAAGCAAACAAATACATATATCATTTAGAGTAAACAAGATCGTTGGAATACAATACGACATATGCATGAAACGTGCTAGCTCTATTATATTAAGAAATGTAAGTTCTAGTCATAGAATACATCCATGTCCAACCACTAGCTCCGATAGTGGAACGTTACAGTCACAACCACCTGCTCCTCTAAAGAGATATACTAGCTTTGCGCAGTGGAGAAGCCAAGGCTCGTTACAATAATGTCCAAGCTTTCTCTAAGATACTCCTATTGGAAGCTTGGCTGACCAAAAGCCTCTACAATGAGTTATGAGGGACTATATATAGCAAAGGATGGGGTGGCCCTTGACATTCCCCTTTGTGACAATTCAACTACCCTCATGACCCTTCATCTACTCTATGACTGTTACATCCAACTATCGACACTTGAACTTACACTTGACAAGACATTACATACAATCTGCACATGTACCCATGTGAGACAAAATAGGATTGAGCAAGCCATGCAAGACATCACTATGGCTTGAACAACTGTGAGAAGACCAACTCTTCGACATCCTCATGGTGATCAACAATAACGAACTGATGCCAAGCTCGATATTTTGCAATGGTCTCTGTGTACTCTATGGTGACATTTCTTTGGAAAAGAACTCTTTCCTCCATAGCATCCAGGTACACCGCTCGGGCTCCTTTGTTCAACTCATCTGGTAGCATGTACATCATTGTCTTGAGTGCAGCCAGAACAACAACATGTTTGTGCATGGTGTCTGCATTGATCACCAAGTCTGGGCTGGTGGCTATGCGTATCAACTCATCAAAGTACAAGTCAAGCTCCAGTCGGACTTGTGCCTTTATCTTCACCTGGGTCAGTGTACCAATAGATGGGATCACATGTGCATGCACAAAAACATCCATACTCTTGAATAATTATGCATGGAAAGCTTGTAGACTAGTGATGAGTTGCGGGAGATCTTCATAGTTCCGTATCTGACTCCAAATGTGGGCCTTTAGCTCGACTGCTCTGGGCTTCATCATATTAGGAAAGTGTAGCGGGGCTCCCTTGTATCTCAATGTCCATGTTTGCATGTAATCAACAATAACATACATGTTCGATAAGATATGTGCTCTCCTAGCACATTGCTACTGCCAACTGTTAAGATGGACAACTACCTTATGCACAGTACCAAACTTGGAACACAATGCCTGCATGACTGTGTCAAGGGACAATAATTCATCCAGTATTTCCTTCTTCAACTCTTCTCGAGCAGATGCTGTAACCAATTCTCCTCCATGCTTGTCCGTTTGTAGCTCCTTAGCCATTCACTCATTTTCAACTATCAGGAAGCGATCACTCGAGCTAGTGGCTTCATCATATGCTCTGGTAACATCGGCCAATGTTGTTGGATGTTTGCGCACATTAGACATGATCTCTCATTCCTCAAACTATGCAGGAGATGTGTGATCATCCGGAGTCGACACTCTGTGAGATTTCACAACTCTATGTTGGGACTCATCGAATGAGATGTTGTGCATCTCTCCCTTCGGATTGTCTCCAAGGACTTCAGTGTCTCCTTGGTCACTTGAGACTTGCTCCTCTTCTAGATACAGTGAAGCTAGTGGGTCGACCTCTTGGTGATGAAGCATGGGGTCAATATCTTTCTCTAAATCCTATTTCTCCATGTCCATATCCATCTGTTCAAAGTGCTTGTTCAATCTCTCAAGCAAAGTCATGCTCCTGCGATAGTTCACCCTGTCTTCCTGATGCCAGCGGTTCAGATGAGTCGACTACCTATACAGAAGAAATTTCATCTATCTATACATATTGTGCCCACTATTGTACCTGTTCCTTCTGTGCTTCCTTCTCCTATCTGCACAACTCCTGTTCCTTCTGGAGTTGCTCCTTCAACTCATGCAACTCCTTCTCTATTTCCTCCATTCTCCATTTTTCTCTCTGCCTTTGCGCGTTCCTCTTGTCACACTATTGCCTCTTTGCCTCTATTTCCAAAGCTACTTTCTGCACAAGTGGGTCTACTCAGAACTTGCAACTTTGTTCTTCCTCCATGTTGTTGACAATCTTCCTCTTGCCCTTGTCGTGCACTGGTATGTTTACATCTACTAATGCTACTGTTGGTGCTCTCTAGGATGCTGCTTCGGTAACCATTCCACAACGAGGCCGACTGGTTCACTAGGTTTGGAGAAGCGGTGACAATATCTCCATGGGTCTTCCTCTGCCCAATGAAATACCTCGTGGATCCATGGGAATCGTACTCTCATGTAGTGGTCTTTCACAAGACAATGCAGGTCATACACATTGTAACTTCGGGTGTCGAATGGATACTTATTCATCTCCTTTTCTTCAACATCTGCATGCTTGAAATTACGTATCTCATATAACTCGATCTGCAACGAAAGAGCGGGCCAAAGTGCCTTCTTCTTCTGGTGCAGCCTAGCTGATAATCCTGCTGAGATGTGATATGATACTTCCTTCATGATGAGTTTGTGCAAGGCAAACTTCGATAGAACATGCAGAGGCTTCTCCACATTGTACATCCATATGAAGGTGCTGGACGGTGAGGCATACCAATCTGCTATATCAATCAGTGCCTCCATTGTTGCCTTCGACATGTAGGGTGGATCATGTTCAAATATCATCTTGTACATCGGGGTGAAAAAATGATCAGATAACTGTGTGATAACTCCTATGAAGCTGCATTCAGACAACATCTTACAATAAGTGTTCACAGAGGTCTCTTTTGGTGTCCATGCCCACTTCAAGCCCGGGAAATCCTGACGAGCACAGATTGCATCCAAGATGTAGGCGGACATGTAGATTTCTGCTTGCATACCTTTGGGCGGCTGTCGAGCTCTTGTTACCTGTTCGTTCAGCTGGTGAGCCAACATGTTAGACCAGTTGCATGCTTTGCCTTCTCTGGTTCGTTGATCCAACACAATCACCCAAATCTACGGGAAGGTTTCCGTGCTCTCTTGGCCATACAAGCGACATGAAAAGATGACCAAGTATTGATACGCCTTCCGCAATATCTTTGTCTTGTAGACTTGGTTGGGTTTCATCTTGAATTTAGCTGGCTCCTTCACCCAGTTCTTCAAGATATCTCTGGAGCTGGAATTGTTGTTGGGTATGCTGAAGGGAGTCTCCATGGTGATCACGGGCTTCAACATATGATACATCTGTTCATAATCCTATGCCCTGAAGGCAGAAATATCCATCCTACTGACACTGCTCAATGTCATCATCTCGGGATCAGTGTGCGAGACGATCCAATGTATCATGTCCGCGCATGGGAGAACGAGATACCTGCATGAAATCCGGTACAAGACAATTTGTGAATGTTCACATAGACTTGGCAGTCTTCGAGGTCTTCCCCAAATGTGCCCACAAATGCGTCATTGACCTCTTGCCATTTCAGCTTGATTTCCTTGTCTACAATCAACTTGGTGTCTTCATAGATCGATAAACTTGTAGACACTCGCTCAACTACTACTCTAGTTGCACTTTTGTCAGTGTCCTTTGATACTACTCTCTTGGAGGCCATTGATCCTAAACTGCTGAGAGGCAAACGAACACCTACTAGCTCTGGAGACATAGCGACATACATGGCAAGAAATCTATCAGCTAAAACCAAAGAAACCTTGAGGAATGACATGCAAGATATATGGGGATTGACTGGCAAAGATTCCACAATTTTTTCTGGGAGGCTGGGAGACTGGCTGCCGGAACTGCACAAAAGGAAGTCTGGATTGCCCAAACGCTGGTTGGCTACTATAATTGCGCAATGCACAATCCAGATTGGTCTTCTGGCTACTAGAATTGTGCAATGTGCAATTTCTGTTGGCAATGGTTGTAGGCTCATTGACTGCATTGCGCAATTTTTTGGGCTAGCAATCACCACCCGTCAAAATTGCGCAATGCAAGATGGAGGATAGTCACTGGGCAGAAATGCACATTTTCTGAGATGAAGGCAAAGCCTTCCCTCTTAGGATTGCGCAATTCTGTCTTAGTGAGGCAAAGTTCAGGCGAAGGTTGCCTAGACCCGCCGACGAGAAACTGAAAGCAAATATGAATGTGAATGCATGGCGATATTGAGTGTAAGCAAGATTGAATGATCATGCATGCAAACAGTGAACGAAAGATTTAGAAAATAGAACAACATGCATGTGTGTGAAGCGAGTCGCTGAATCGACGATCATTCGTGCAAAATAGTGGCAACAATGAGATGCAAACGAAAACTGAAACGGTGCTATTACAAGATAATATGCATGCAAAATGACAACAAGCATTCATAGAAATCAACCAAACAGCACTCACACAAGCCAAAACACAAAAAGCGACAGAAATGTTGCAAAAGACAAGTTAAGAGGACTTACCCGAAAATAGCTGAGTTGGATGTGTCGAGGACTCTTGGATGTGATGTGGGATGTTAGAGCTCCAAGATCAATGTGAATAAGTGAGTTCTGAAGCGTCAAATAAATAATTTTGAGGATCAAACACGCATGCCACAAATCTAGGGAAAAGCGACACTTGGAGGAAATATTCTAAAATGATATTTGCATGTAACCTCCAGCTACTAAAAATAAATCCCTAAAACCTAGGGATGCTTTTTGCATGTTTCTTTTTGTTATTTCGGGAAAAGTAGCCCATTCATGCAAGTCAAGTTTTCTCAGTCCCGGGTGGAACTTGTCAACCCAATGACACATGCAATAACCTGCTTGACTGAGGGGAAAATATGCGCATTTCTGGAAGGGAGCTGGGCTGGCTGCCTAGAAGAATTGCACAATTTCTGGGCTGAGCAACTAACTGCTGCCCAGAATTGCACAATTTCTAGGCTGAGCAGTCCTGTCTGGGTAGATTGCGCAATTTTCCCAGTGAAGGTTGAGAGACAGAATTGAGCAATTCTAGAGCCCAACAAGCTGCCAGACAAGATTGCGCAATTTCTAGAGGGAAGGCTAGTTCCCCTCCAGAATTGCACAATTTATTGAGGGAGCTGCTCAACCTGCAACTGGACCAAGTCTGGAGAAACAACTTATGAGGGGATGCAACAAGTTGTCATGCATAGGCTAGAAATCTGCTAGAAAACCACTGAAGCTTGTGTACTTGACAGTGCAAGACATGTTACTGAGGGTGGTTGGTAGGGAGGCTCCAAAACGAATCTAAGGAAAATTTTTGGAGGGTGGTTGTTGCAGCTACAATAGACCTCAAAAATCCCCTAATGATGAGTGCAAGATAAGGAAAAATAGTATGCAGTTAGTCCTACTCCTAACCTAACAACTAGAAGGTTGAGGTCACGTATAATGGAATTTCCAACGTAGCCACCGTAATCATTCCTGACCTGCAATCACAAAGACGTGATCGATTAAAACTTATATAAAGTAATGTGAAAGAGAAAATATGAGAGCTGGAATGATTTACACAAAAATTTGAAGGTCTTGCCCGTGGGAAGAAAGATGTGTCACAACCACTAATTTCATCCAATTCACACTCTTACCTCTCCGACGGAAAGCATAATCAGAAAAACCTCGAAGACTTCCTGCGAATGCACCTTCTTTTGTGTCATCCTGCTTAGCAAGCATGAGAAAAGGCCAAAACATGTTTATTGCAATGGAGCTTGCTGAGTAAGATTGCTCCAAACATTCAACGATTGGATCATAAAATTCATGATGATCCTCTTGAAAACCTCGAAATATTTGAAAAGATGGATTTTCAATTAGAGGTAGGGGATTATAACGAGAATCTTATAAGGGAAAATAGATCTGATCATATTCAGCAGTCATGTGGAGACAATTATGACCTGGTATAACCATCAGTGGAGACTGAAGTGCCTCAATTTCTCGTCAAAAATCCGAATAGCGAGAAGATGAATGATGAAGATCGAAGGATGTAAAATAACTACCATTGGATGTATTGGTGGGAAAATGATAACATGAAATATAGTCATCAAAGATAGAATAATGATCAGATGAGCTGATTAAAGCATCAGAGTCTCAATTTGTAATGAACGAAGATAAATTAATTTGAACAGTTTTGCAAATGCTTTGAACAATCGAACCAAGTTCCTCGCAAGCCAAATGTGACAAACCATTTTCCTGTAATTAGTGACAAACTGTGCAAGCATTATAATCATGAAAATAATTTAAAAGGGATGTCAGCACAACAAATACATGAGACCAATAAGGACATGGTGAATGAAGAAGAACTTGATTTGTGCGATAAATCATGCATTCATTATTACTGAACATGACTTTAGGTGCAATGACGGGAAAGATTTGCAATATAACATTTGCGAGAAAAACTGGGAGCCGACTATTAAAAGATGATAGGCATGATTCTTTCAACCAAAGATAATCTTTGAAATGATAAACTTCATAATTCCATGACTCTATGAGAGGCACAAATTCCAAACCCAAGTTTGATGCGAGAGATTTGCATGAAGATGAATAAACTAGAAAATATTATTGTATTCGATCAAAAGTAAAACCTTGAAAATTTGAAATATCATACCTAGAATACCAAACATTTTTCAAAATGAATTTTTCATCGAGTGAAACCATGCAAAGAGAAGGACTGTGTGCAAAAAAATAGACCTGACTTAGTTCATGGGGCTTAAACAATGTAAACTTTGAAACGGGAACTATAAACTCAAAATGGGAACTCTCGCTAAAAAACCCCGAAAAAACATCAAAAACAGTGCTAAAAACGAAAAGTGTGTACACTGGAACGATGGTTTTTTTTTTTAGGGTCAATTTTGAACATGTTTTAAAAATGGTAGTGAAAACGAAATTTTCGTGCAAAAAACACCTTGAAAACGAAAAAGTGTTGATACTAGAACGATGATTTTTTTTTAGGGTCAATTTTCAACATTTTTAAAAAATGCTAGTAAAACCGAATTTTTATGTGCAAAAAAACAGTTGTTTATGAGGAAAAAAACACACTAATGTTTTTGGTAGAATAACATTTTTCTTTCCTAAGTATAAATTCAACATGTTTTCAACCATAACATGCTAGATACAAAAGAAATTGGAATTTTTTCAATGATAAAATTAAAAAACCTTGACATTATGAGCAAATTACATCACTAAATGAATCAAAATGTCATTATTTGTATATTGAATGAAACATACATTATATCTCTAATTTAATGTTGCATTGTAGATATTCTAAACAATAAAAATTATCATAATTAAGACATATAATCAAACAACATAAAAATGACTCATAACTTCTGATTTAACACCATATGGAAATCAAAAATTTTATTTCAAGATACGATGCAAACATCACTTATATAAATTGTTTTAGACAACTATTCAAAATCACTCATATTTTCTTGCACACCATCAGAATTCACGTCTTCAGATGAATTACTGGATGCAGTCGAAAATGTTCCATATTCTTCTCTTTCATCAACTGGTGCCCCATTTGAGTCCACATGCATGCCCACCATTTCAGGTTTCAAAATTCTTCTAGATCTACAACTGGTTTCAGCAGACTCCCATCTCAACACTGTTCCTTCTAGTAATAACCTTTTTAGAATCTTTATCGTCATAGCCAAGCCAGACTACATATTGGTGTATGAGACCCCCTTGTTTGTGGGACAAGAGACCCACCTCCACGCAACGATTTGATTATTGTCTATGAAGGCATACCTACTCTAACCCCTTCTAGTTTTTGAACCTGTGACCTCTTAGGAGGAAACACATGCTCTTAACCATTAGGCCTATTCATGCTCTAAGAAAGTGGATTTGATTAGCTAAAAATAGTAATCTAGAAACTCACAATTATAACTCACGATCACAATATATAACACACATGTAACACACCTGTAAGATTAAAACTTATGATAATATGTTTGAGAATACAAGCATAACTATTTCCTTTTATGCATCTCCAATGGGAATGTAATTATGAACTAGAATCTAGCCTAGGTTTGGAGGTTGTGTTTTAAAAATTGATGCATTAATAAAGCCTATATGTGTAATCTTAAATGTATAAAATTGTATTTTATGCTATTTCAAAAAAATTGATTTGAACGTTCATTTTGTTAGGTTTAAAGGTTACATAATTTAGCACAAAATTTAACGTTGATTTCCAAGTTATTAATTTGTTTCAGTTTCCAAAAAAATTACATATTTGAATATTGATATAAACTATATTAACACTATCTATCTATCTATATAACATAATATTATATTAGTTTAATTTAATGATATATATTTAACATCTTCCCACATAACTTTTCCAAGAGTCATTGCTACCGTCATATAACTTTGAAATATACTCTAAAATATCTATAGAAATCTTTTACTTTTCACAAAATCTCATATATATATTCTCAAGGAACTCTTAATCATAAACGCACAAAGTCATTACAATCATGGTATTATAGTCATCATATCACTAGTAAGAAAATAATAGCATTTCACCCACCACTCCCAATTAACCTTCTGAATATACTAATTATATATATATATAATATCTAACAAGTTAGTTAATTCTAATGTCTGAGGCAACCAACCCAACGTTTCTTGTTGCTAAGTTGTGGTGTAGAATCATCTCCTATTGCATATTGTTATCATAGAGGACAAAGTTAACCATGTCCTGTTCCGAAACCTTTAAACATTTTCCTAGATTCCATTAATAGTTCAATATATTGGTGAGTGGACTTTAACCATTTATGCGACTGGCAACTCTCGCATAGAATGGGACACATTATAGGACTCACAAAGTGGTATACTACACAAATTCCATTAAGTCACATTAGGATAAAAAGGTCTCCCCACTAACTCGAATTCAAAATTTAATATTGATGACATGTTGGCCAGTGTGGATGTGTTTGTTGCCATTATTTTATTTAGGAAGGAAAAAAAAAACTTAGTTACATCATGTGTAGAATCAATATATCGCTGGGGCGATTCTGAGAATCGCGGCGTGGCAGGGCGACTCTCAGAATCACCCCATGTGCCCACGCCTGGATTGCATGCAGGCGTGGGCACATGGGGCGATTCTGAGAATCACCCAGCCACCCCGCGATTCTCAGAATCGCCCCAGCATCATTATAGTTGCAGCCACTATATATTGTTTTTGTCGAATCATTGACGGACATGGTGAAGGCGACCACTAATTGACTACGATGTTGGCCTGTCTTCATTAATTATAACTTCAAAGTTGAGTTAATATCCAACACTATATGATGCTGAATGATTTGGTAGCCTTTCTAAGTTGGCTTGTTTGCTAACATGGGTTCTGTGAACCTATTTTTTAAGTTCATTAAGAATCATTTTTTTGCCCCCATTATATAATGTTGTAATGCTTTGCCTGAAGTTCGAAGTCATCTTGTTATACCATGTGCAACGTCTCATATCCATGCCTGGTAATAACCATCCTTCTTCCCAGGTTTGCATAGCTTGGTAATAACCATCCTTCTTCCCAGGTTTGAATATATTTATCTGTCACCCTTCATTTATTAGTGAGCTATTTAGGAGACTAACAAGAAGTTTGTTCCACCTTAATAGTTATGTTGTTGAAAAGTTCATTCGGTGATAATTAGTCATCTGTCTTCATCTGAAAAGCAAAATCATCCCCATTTGTAATATTAATAATTTAAAAGTAAGAGCAACTCATAAAGCAGTATGTATTATTATGAATTTGAAAAAGTATATTATATATTAATTTGAAAATTTAATAAACAGGGAACAAGGTTGAGCCACTAAATAATAAATAAATAAGCATCACAGATTAAATATCATATGTCTCCAACTAAATACTTTTTTATCATGCGATCTTTTAAGATGATTATTAATTTGGCAATAGGTTGTAGTTTAATATACAAGTTGTTTCGTTGCTGTATAATTGCATTTGTCTATGTAAATTTATATTTTCCATGTAATGATAAAAAATATGGGGTGGCTGGGTGATTCTCAGAATCGCCCCATGTGCCCACCCCTGGATTGCATGCAGGCGTGGGCACATGGGGTGATTCTAAGAATCGCCCCACCACCCCGCGATTCTCAGAATCGCCCCAGCATCATTGTAGTTGCAGCTACTATATATTGTTTTTGTTGAATCATTGATGGACATGGCGAATGCGACCACTAATTAACTACAATGTTGGCCTGTCTTCATTAATTATAACTTCAAAGTTGATGTTGGGGCGATTATACATGGAAAATATAAATTTACGTAGACAAAAACAAGTTGCAGGTATGTCTGTGTGCAACAAGCGGTTGTTGAGGTGGGATGAATGAAATGGGTTTCCAATGAGAAATAAAAGTTGTAGATCGTGTGAAGCAAGTGGAGGGATATGTGGTTACAATGTTTCTATTTAGATGTTTCTAAGTCCTTCGTTTGCCATGGTAAAGATGGACCCCGTACCGTCAAATGCATCGACCACGGCATGTTCTCTTTTAACGTTTTGTATGTAAGTAATATATATATATATATATATAAACTAGGGCGATTAATGGGAAAGTTAATATATATTTTCAATGTATAATCACCCCAGCATCACCTTTGAAATTATAATTAATGAAGACAGGCCAACATTATAACTTTCCAAAGTTGATGCTAGGGTGATTATACATAGCTTTCCAATTCATGGTACAACTACAGAGTCGATATCCTAAAATAACCTTAATCATGATTATTTATATTCTTAAACAGCGATTCGATAGTTTTATGGGCAATGCTGATACATCTTATCTTGAATTTAATTGGGCAATATTTAGAATATATAATTTTTTATTGTTAAAATTTTATATTTATTAGGTATTTTTATAGTAGATTTTAGAAATATTTTTTTTCTCTTTTCCCGAGATTTTCAAATATTTTTAGTAGCTTCTGAAAAATTATAAAAATTTACAATTAAATAAATACAGCAATGTTTAGAATTTCAGACCATGTAATTTGTTTTCTTTTCATGATTGCAGGCTACGGTGCAGAGTGCAGCGTTACGATGAAAGGTACTTGGAATGTGACTATCCGCGGTGACATTGAACCCATGGACTATAAATAAATATGAATAGAAAGTTAGTTAAACAACAATATTTGTTGGAGTTTATGATTTTTCTTATTCATCGATTTTGAAATCTAATAATCCAATTGGATCTATTCTCAGACACAGCCGTGAGGGTTACAAAGGCCGGATATACAGTAGTTGGTATAGATTACGAAAGGCCGGGTATACAATAATGGGGCGATTCTGAGAATCGCGGGGTGGCTGGGCGATTCTCAGAATCGCCCCATGTGCCCACCCCTGCATTGCATACTCGAATCTGGCAATAGCTAGTGATGACACTTACTGCTTTGATGCTGCCATGATAATGGATTGTTAGCGCAAATCAATTTATAGCGACAGATGCAGAGATTGAAATGTAGAACGATCCTTTTTTATATAAAAAAGAAAACCCAATCCAATTCGAATCAGCTAATAGATTAAGTGTAACTAATAGTGTGACGGATGCTGAGTGAATAGGTGAACCAAATTCTTAGTGCGATGCCCGGAAATGTTAGTTCATTAGGTTAGGTTTCCAAAAGCTACTCCACCATCTTTGGTCAGATTTTTGTGGGCTTTGGTTTGAAATAATTTAAAGATTATATTTCATCGTGTGTCGTCTTTAGTTTTTATATTATAAGATGGTGTTGGGAAGTTGTTAGTGATGCACATTATTGACATTCAGGTTTCCACTTTAACCTCTAGTCCATTGAGATTATTAAAAATCTCATCCATTGACATCAATGATGTCAACATGATATTTATTTTAAATAAAAATTTTAATCCGTTGAGATAAATGAGGGGGATATCATGTTTATTTTAAAAAATGATGGTAATTCTTTTTGTTCACCCACGAATTTTGTCGAATTGCATGCAGGCGTGGGCACATGTGGCGATTCTGAGAATCGCCCAACCACCCTGGGATTCTCAGAATCGCCCCAGCATCATTATAGTCTCAAGGAGTATTGCCCATCTGCTGCAATATCCACACTTGTAATCTTTCACAAGAATCAACCTTCACTTGTTTGTCAAATAACCCTGTCTGCGGACGTGGGCATTTGCCTTGATACCTCAGTAAATGCGAACTTTCAAGGCCTGAATAGGGTTTTTGTGTATATCTGGTGGTTGATTATCAATGGCAAAATTTCCACCACTTTGAGAATTGGGCACTCTCCTTAAATCTTTCCAAACATTCTTCTGAGTGCATTTTCAATTTGAAACTTTCCAACCACATTTATTTTCAATTTGAAACTTTCCAACCACATTTTAAAATGATGCTGGGGCGATTCTGAGAATCGCGGGGTGGCTAGGCGATTCTCAGAATCGCCTCATGTGCCCACGCCTGCATTGGCTGGGCGATTCTCGGAATCGCTCAGCAGCCAATGCAGGCGTGGGCACATGGGGCGATTCTGAGAATCGCCCAGCCACCCCGCGATTCTCAGAAGAATCGCCCAGCCAATGCAGGCGTGGGCACATGGGGCGATTCTGAGAATCGCCCAGCCACCCCGCGATTCTCAGAATCGCCCCAACGTCATTATAGTCTCAAGGAGTATTGCCCATCTGCTACAATATCCACACCTGTAATCTTTCACCAGAATCAACCTTCACTTGTTTGTCAAATAACCCTGTCTGCAATGCAGGCGTAGGCACATGGGGCAATTCTGAGAATCGCCCAGCCACCCCGCGATTCTTAGAATCGCCCCAGCATCATTATAGTCTCAAGGAGTATTGCCCATCTGTTACAATATCCACACTTGTAATTTTTCACAAGAATCAACCTTCACTTGTGTTGGAATGTTAATTCCAACTGCAGCAGAGTGTGCGGACGTGGACCGTGACAGCGATGGCAAGGCAGTGATCAGCCAAATCCGCCATCAACTCAGCAAGCACGCAGCCGTACCAGTCACCCAAAACCACCGCAACAAAACCGTCTTATTTCTCGAACCGCCTTCCAGCGAAAAGTTGTTTCCGTATATGCGACTCCGATAAACTATGGTGGCGCCACGTGTTTCTGACCTGACATCAGCCAACGTAAGTTTCTCGGGTGGTATTGTTCAGTCATATGATGCCTTCCGATATTCTTGTGAGCCGTCCGATCAGCCTGATCGTCCTCCGCCGTTCATCAATGAAGCTGCACACCTGCATACGACCAACGTCAATTCAAGGTTTGCGTGGAGTGTTAGGATTCCCGCTGACCGCCGTAAAAGGAAATTAAATGGAATTTATTATCGTTCGTAAGTTTTGGAAGAGCATTAAAATTCAACTACATGGAGGTATGGGTATGCATTACATGTGTCATATCTTTTTAAAGAAGTGTTGACCATTATGAAAAGAAGATATCAAATGAAACTTGTAATGTGTAGTTGGTGTGTCGTTGCACATGGAGATATGTAAGAACGCAGCAGCGAAAGACCAGTGTGCTTGTGTGCATAAATTTTGCTATGCATTGACCATTTTTGTATGAGAGCTTGGGGAGCAAAAAAAAAATGAGAGTGCGTAAAAATAGTTTTTGCTGCAGCAGAAAAAAGGTGTGTTGACTTGCAAGAAAACTATGGTGATGCACAGCAGTGCATAAAAATAAAAAAAAGGAGAACAGGGGAGCGCACATGAAGCAGGTGAAGACATTGCATAGTAGTGCATAGATTTATTAATGAATTGGATTTGCATTGAAATGCAGGAGAAAAGAATGCACAGTTTTTTTTAATAGTGAATGTAAAAGGGGTTTTACAGCAGTAAACCCAGCACAGTAATTTCTCAGGTGAAAACAGAGTTTTGGTTGAATGTTGTTTTTGGTAAATCCCTCTGAGTGAAAGAGGATGAAGTTTGTATGAGGCTTTATATTTTAATCAATAGAAAAGTTTTTATGGCTGTGCAATACTCTGTTCTGAGATTTTTTTTTAAAAGCTTCCCTGTGCACAAAAGATCCTGTGGCAGAAGGAAACAGAGCACTGTCTCTGTGTGTTGAGTTTTAGTTTTTATGTGTTTTTGGTATTTTGCATGAAAAATACCCAACAGTGATATCAGAGCTAGTCCAGGCTCTTTGAAGACTCAAAGAAGCTGAAGGAAGGTGTGGTTGCAGCAGTCAAACTTCTCCAGCATTGTGAAGACTCAGCCAAAAGAGTTAAGGTATTTTTCAAAGTTTTCCTTTCTGTTACTGTTAAAGGAACAGTCAGTGATTTAAAAGAAAACACAGTCAAGTATTTAAAGCCTAGATAAGAATGGCAAGGTCAAAGAAGAAAGCCTCCAAGCCTGCTAAAAATGTGTCTCCCTCCTCTACTAAACTAGAAGGCAATCCATTAGAATACATTTTATTTGAAACCCCAAAGTTTGATGGAAACTTTGATGTATGGGAAATAATGATGAGGGCTTTCCTAATGTCTGAGGGGATTGAAGTTTGGGAGTCAGTGATTGATGACAGCAAGATGGATAAAGAATCCATGGAGTATGATGCACAAGCAACAAAGACTATCTTGGATGGACTGCCTGATTCAGTGAAGAGGAATCTTGGAAAATATACATCAGCAAAGGATATATGGGACAGACTGCATGACCTTCATGCAAAGGGAACACTGACCATGACCATCAGTGAAGAAGAAAGTTATGAACCCATCATAGAAGCTGAGAATGAGAAGCTTGACCTCATCAAGCTTCAGGTAAAAGAAAGGGATGAAGAGCTCGTCAATCTTAAGAAGGAACTTGATGAAAGCAAGAGGAAACATCATGAAGAAGTCATATCCATGACAAATCAGCTGAATGAAGCAAAGAAGCAGGAAGACGCCTTGACAAGTCAACTTGAACAAAGACACAAGAGAGTGAATAAGCTTGTGGAAGAGATTGGACAGTACAAGGTAGAGGTCTCCTCCCTTAAGTCCGAACTACAAGAAGCCAAGAAGCAGGCACAAGGAGCTGAAAAGAAAGTGAAGAGCAGTCAAGCAAAAGATGAAGAAATCTCCAAAATGAAGACTGACATTATCTCCTTCAAAATAGTAGCAGCTGAAGCTACTCGTAGCAAGGAAGAAACTGAGGGACAACTAGCAAAGAAAAATAATGAATGTGAAAAGTTAGAAGAAGATATTGTCCTCCTCAGGAAGAAGGTTGAAGGGATGAACAAGATCATGAAGAGCTCTCAATCCTTGGATGATATGCTCAGCTATCACAGATCTCCATCTGATAAATCAGGACTTGGGTATGTAGGTGAACCCTCAAACAAGCATGAGGATGCTTTAAGCAAAGGAGATGTGAAGAAGCCAGAAAGAGATGGTGATGCTCCTAGTTCCAGCAAAGGCAAGGAGAAAAATGAAGGCAGCAATAGAAGGAATCCTGCTCCAAGTAGAAAACCAGCTCCAAGAAGAAATGTAGCTGATGTCAAAGAGGCAAGAGGCAATGGTTATCATCAAAGGATCTCAAGGCAGCAACGCTTCAGAAGTACATCAAGGAAACCTCCATCTCCCAGGTACCAAAGTTCATTTTATGGTTATTGTTATGCTTGTTCAAACTTTGGTCATATGGCAAAAGACTGTAGAGCATTTCATGGAGATAGATGTTGTGGTCCCCGACAATCTCCAAGAAATAATTTCACAAGAAGAAATCATGAATTCTTATTCATGAATAATGTTGAATGTTTCAAGTGTCATAACATTGGGCATATGGCACGTGACTGTAACTTAACATGGGCTCTTACACAAGCTAGACCCATGCAAAAGAAGAAAGTTACACAAGTATGGAGAAGGAAGGAAAGGCAATCTGAAAACCCCTTGAACTCCCCAGTGGATCTAAATTTGTTTTGAGAAGAGTCTGCCAAAAGAAGACAAGCATACATTAAAGGGGAGCTTGTAATTTTTTATTTGCTGAACTGTATTAACAGTCATTTGTTGATGGAGGATGTATTGCAGCGCAGCAGTTGCAAATGAAATCTTTGTTAATCCCTCTGAAAGGTAATATGCAGCAGTGATGAAATCAGCAATGTTTTTGCTTTGTGTTTATGCAATATGCACAGAAATGCATAAAGAAGAAAAGATGGCAGCGCTGAAATGTAAAGAGCAGCAGCGGGATAAGAGAAAAATGAAAAGCATGGAAACCCTCACAGCAGTGGGAAGACAGAACATAAAACAGTAGTTTGGAAAAAAAATTTGGAGCACATGGATTAGAATGAACAGCAGTTTTGAATTTTTGCATGGCAATGGAAGGTAGTTTCCTTCTATGTAATGTGAGAGAATATACTCACAGCAGAATGAGTGTAATGCACAGCAGATGAAATGTTTTGTATTGGGAATGAAAATGCAAAGCAGTGAGAAGAAAATGAGAAGAAGGCAAAACGCAGCAGAACGTAAATGCCCAGTGGCTGAGAATGCAATGAAATTTTTCACACAGCAGTGAAAAATGTAATATTTTTTTGTATGCAATGCAACATGCACAGAAATGGCTAAAGAAAAACAGGGACAGCAGATTTTTAATGCACACTGGATGTATAAGAATGTGTGTGGCAGCAGAAAGCCAAAGGAATTGAATAGTAGTGCATTGTGTAAAAAAAATGATGAAGACTAAGATTGTGTGAAGCAAGGGTGCATAAGAAAAGGCAGCAGCCTGTGTTATTTTTTTTTTTGTGGAGAATGAAGTGCCAAGAGTATGGGCACAGCAGTATGATGAAACAAAAGGTAGCGACAGTGCAAATTGCAGAGGCAACGCAGCAGCAAATAAAAACCCAGGGATGACAGTCTATGGTTATGGGTATGGACAGCAGTGAATATGAAAAATGCAGCAGCAAGAAGTTATGGACAGCAGCACAGAGTAATTGTTCCAGAAAAGACAGAGTATTTTGTCTTTGAAGAATGCACAGCAATGCAGAGCTTGCAAAGAAATGTAAGTAAAATGCAGCAACACAACAGCAAGTGTAGACACAGCAGTGTGAGGTAGACACAGTAAAGAAGATGGCACAACAGTGCAGCAGAGAATATGCAGCAGCATAAAAGAACAATGTAATGAGTTTGCACACACAGCAGTGCAATGATTGTTTGTTTTTGAAACTGCATGTAAAGCAGTGTCTCTTTGTAATCCCTCTGTTAAAGAGGAAGGTGCTCTTCAGCACATTGTTATGGTGAATCCCTCTGTCATGAGGAAGGTGCTCTTAAGCACAGTTTCAGGTTAATCCCTCTATTAAGAGGAAGACAACTTTGTTTGTTTATGAACTGCATCAGAAGCAGTTGGTGAATCCCTCTATGTGAGGAAGTGTTTGGGTAAGATTGAATGCCCAGCAGTTGAAATTAAAGGGGAGTGTTGGAATGTTAATTCCAACTGCAGCAGAGTGTGCGAACGTGGACCGTGACAGCGATGGCAAGGCAGTGATCAGCCAAATCCGCCATCAACTCAGCAAGCACGCAGCCGTACCAGTCACCCAAAACCACCGCAACAAAACCGTCTTATTTCTCGGACCGCCTTCCAGCGAAAAGCTGTTTCCGTATATGCGACTCCGATAAACTATGGTGGCGCCACGTGTTTCTGACCTGACATCAGCCAACGTAAGTTTCTCGGGTGGTATTGTTCAGTCATATGATGCCTTCCGATATTCTTGTGAGCCGTCCGATCAGCCTGATCGTCCTCCGCCGTTCATCAATGAAGCTGCACACCTGCATATGACCAACGTCAATTCAAGGTTTGCGTGGAGTGTTAGGATTCCCGCTGACGGCCGTAAAAGGAAATTAAATGGAATTTATTATCGTTCGTAAGTTTTGGAAGAACATTAAAATTCAACTACATGGAGGCATGGGTATACATTACATGTGTCATATCTTTTTAAAGAAGTGTTGACCATTATGAAAAGAAGATATCAAATGAAACTTGTAATGTGTAGTTGGTGTGTCGTTGCACATGGAGATATGTAAGAACGCAGCAGCGAAAGACCAGTGTGCTTGTGTGCATAAATTTTGCTATGCATTGACCATTTTTGTATGAGAGCTTGGGGAGAAAAAAAAAAAATGAGAGTGCGTAAAAATAGTTTTTGCTGCAGCAGAAAAAAGGTGTGTTGACTTGCAAGAAAACTATGGTGATGCACAGCAGTGCATAAAAATAAAAAAAAGGAGAACAGGGGAGCGCACATGAAGCAAGTGAAGACATTGCACAGTAGTGCATAGATTTATTAATGAATTGGATTTGCATTGAAATGCAGGAGAAAAGAATGCACAGTTTTTTTTAATAGTGAATGTAAAAGGGGTTTTACAGCAGTAAACCCAGCACAGTAATTTCTCAGGTGAAAACAGAGTTTTGGTTGAATGTTGTTTTTGGTAAATCCCTCTGAGTGAAAGAGGATGAAGTTTGTATGAGGCTTTATATTTTAATCAATAGAAAAGTTTTTATGGCTGTGCAATACTCTGTTCTGAGATTTTTTTTTAAAAGCTTCCCTGTGCACAAAAGATCCTGTGGCAGAAGGAAACAGAGCACTGTCTCTGTGTGTTGAGTTTTAGTTTTTATGTGTTTTTGGTATTTTGCATGAAAAATACCCAACAACTTGTTTGTCAAATAACCCTGTCTGCACACGTGGGCATTTGCCTTAATACCTCAGTAAATGCGTACTTTCAAGGCCTGGATAGGGTTTTTGTGTACAGCTGGTGGTTGATTATCAATGGCAAAATTTCCACACTTTGAGAATTGGGCACTCTCCTTAAATCTTTCCAAAATGCAGGCGTGGGCACATGGGGCGATTCTGAGAATCGCCCAGCCACCCCGCGATTCTCAGAATCGCCCCAGCATCATTATAGTCTCAAGGAGTATTGCCCATCTGCTACAATATCCACACTTGTAATCTTTCACAAGAATCAACCTTCACTTGTTTGTCAAATAACCCTGTTTGCAATGCAGGCGTGGGCACATGGGGCGATTCTGAGAATCGCCCAGCCACCCCGCGATTCTCAGAATCGCCCCAGCGTCATTATAGTCTCAAGGAGTATTGCCCACCTGCTACAATATCCACAATTGTAATATTTCACAAGAATCAACCTTCACTTGTTTGTCAAATAACCCTGTCTGCACACGTGGGCATTTGCCTTAATACCTCAGTGAATGCGAACTTTCAAGGCCTGAATAGGGTTTTTGTGTATAGCTGGTGGTTAATTATCCATGGCAAAATTTTCACACTTTGAGAATTGGGCACTCTCGTTAAATCTTTCCAAACATTCTTCTGAGTGCATTTTCAATTTGAAACTTTCCAACCATAGTTTCTAATGATGCTGGGGCGATTCTGAGAATCGCGGGGTGGTTTGGCGATTCTCAGAATCGCCCCATGTGCCCACGCCTGCATTGCATTCTCCCAATAAAATATCTATTATCTAAGACCTATGATATTTCTACGTGAAACGCAAATAATATTTTCTGGAATTTCTGTAAACTCTGAAGTATTAAATTTTTAAATTGTTCTGGATAGTAATTCTCTGCACTACATAAATTATCCATTTTGAAAATCTACACAATCATAAGATAATCCATAGTTATAAAATTTTGATATATTATTTTTAAACTAAAAATAATCATGTTTCTTTTTTTACTGCCAAGTTAACTCCAACAGATTTGGCGTTGGTAACTTATGTTAACATCATTATTATAACCAAAATTGTATGATGGTTTTTATGCGATACCATTCATTACCTTACGTGGTCATCTTACCTTATAATTATATTTATGGTATCAACTCATCGTTCGCTTCATTCGCTGGTGGTGGAGATTACACGAACAATTTAAAGATTTAATACTTCAGAGTTTACCGAAATTCCAGAAAATATTATTTGCGTTTCACGTAGAAATATCATTAGTCTTATATAATAGATATTTTATTGGGAGAATGAAATGCAGGCGTGGGCACATGGGGCGATTTTGAGAATCGTCCAGCCACCCCGCGATTCTCAGAATCGCCCCAGCATCATTATAGTCTCAAGGAGTACTGCCCATCTGCTGCAATATCCACACTTGTAATCTTTCACAAGAATCAACCTTCACTTGTTTGTCAAATAACCCTGTCTGCGCATGTGGGCATTTGCCTTGATACCTCAGTGAATGTGAACTTTCAAGGCCTGAATAGGGTTTTTGTGTATAGCTGGTGGTTGATTATCAATGGCAAAATTTCCACCACTTTGAAAATTGGGCACTCTCCTTAAATCTTACCAAACATTCTTCTGAGTGCATTTTCAATTTGAAACTTTCCAACCACAGTTTATAATGATGCTGGGGCGACTATAATGATGCTGGGGCGATTCTGAGAATCGCCTCATTATAGTCGCCCCATTACTATATACCCGGCCTTTCATAATCTATACCAACTACTGTATATCCGGCCTTTGTAAGCCTCACGGCTGTGTTTGAGAATAGATCCAATTGGATTATTAGATTTCAAAATCGATGAATAAGAAAAATCATAAACTCCAACAAATATTGTTGTTTAACTAACTTTTTGTTTATATATATTTATAGTCCATGGGTTCAACGTGACCGCAGATATTCACATTCCAAGTACCTTTCATCGTAATGCTGCACTCTGCACCGTAGCCTGCAATCATGAAAAGAAAACAAATTACATGGTCTGAGATTCTAGACATTTTTGTATTTATTTAATTGTAAATTTTTATAATTTTTCAGAATCTATTAAAAATATTTGAAAATCTCAGGAAAAGAGAAAAAAAATATTTCTCAAATCTACTATAAAAATACCTAATAAATATAAAATTTTAACTATAAAAAATATATATTCTAAATATTGCCCAATTAAATTCAAGATAAGATGTATCAGCATTGCCCATAAAACTATCGAATCGCTGTTTAAGAATATAAATAATCATGATTAAGGTTATGTTAGGATATTGACTCTGTGGTTGTACCATGAATTGGAAAGCTATGTATAATCGCCCCAGCATCAACTTTGGAAAGTTATAATGTTGGCATGTCTTCATTAATTATAATTTCAAAGTTGATGCTGGGTGATTATACATGGAAAATATATATTAACTTTTCAATTAATTGCCCCAATTTATATATATATATATATTACTTACATACAAAACGTTAAAAGAGAACATGCCGTGGCCGACGCATTTGACGGTATGGGATCCATCCTTACCATGGCAGATGAAGGACTTAGCAGCAGCTAAATCAGAAATGTTGTAACCACATATCCCTCTACTTGCTTCACACAATCTGCAACTTTTATTTCTCATTGGAAACCCATTTGATTCGTCCCACCTCAACAACCGCTTGTTGCACACGGACATACCCTGCAACTGATTTTTGTCTACATAAATTTATATTTTCCATGTATAATCGCCCCAGCATCAACTTTGAATTTATAATTAATGAAGACGGGCCAACATTGTATTCAATTAGTGGTCGCATTCGCCATGTCCATCAATGATTCAACAAAAAGAATATATAGTAGATGCGACTATAATGATGTTGGGGCAATTATGAGAATCGCAGGGTGTCGGAGCGATTCTCAGAATCGCCCCATGTGCCCATGCCTGCATGCAATCCAGGCGTGGGCACATGGGGCGATTCTGAGAATCGCCCCGCCACCCCATATTTTTTATCATTACATGGAAAATATAAATTTACGTAGACAAATGCAATTATACAGCAACGAAACAACTTGTATATTAAACTACAACCTATTACCAAATCAATAATCATCTTAAAAGATTCCATGATCAAAAAGTATTTAGTTGGAGACATATGATATTTAATCTGTGATGCTTATTTATTTATTATTTAGTGGCTCAACCTTGTTACCTGTTTATTAAATTTTCAAATTAATATATAATATACTTTTTCAAATTCATAATAATACATACAGCTTTATGATTGCTCTTACTTTTAAATTATTAATATTACAAATGGGGATGATTTTGCTTTTCAGATGAAGGCATAGATGACTAATTATCACCGAACGAACTTTTCAACCACATAACTATTAAGGTGGAACAAACTTTTTGTTAGTCTCCTAAATAGCTCGCTAATAAATGAAGGGTGGCTGATAAATATATTCAAACCTCGGAAGAAGGATGGTTATTACTAGGCTATGCAAACCTGGGAAGAAGGATGGTTATTACCAGGCATGGATATGAGGTGCTGCACATGGTATAACAAGATGACTTCGAACTTCAGGCAAAGCATTACAACATTATAATGGGGGAAAAAAAATGATTCTTAATGAACTTAAGAAATAGGTTCACAGAACCCATGTTAGCAAACAAGCCAACTTAGAAAGGCTACCAAATCATTCAGCATCATATAGTGTTGGATATTAACTCAACTTTGAAGTTATAATTAATGAAGACATGCCAACATTGTAGTCAATTAGTGGTTGCCTTCGCCATGTCCGTCAATGATTCAACAAAAACAATATATAGTAGCTGTGACTATAATGATGTTGGGGCGATTCTGAGAATCGCGGGGTGGCTGGGCGATTCTCAAAATCGACCCATGTGCCCACGCCTGCATGCAATCCAAGCATGGGCACATGGGGTGATTCTGAGAATCGCCCCGCCACGCCGCAATTCTCAGAATCGCCCCAGCGATATATTGATTCTACACATGATGTAACTAAGTTTTTTTCCTTCCTAAATAAAATAATGGCAACAAACACATCCTCACTGGCCAACATGTCATCAATATTAAATGTTGAATTCGAGTTAGTGGGGAGACCTTTTTATCCTAATGTGACTTAATGGAATTTGTGTAGTATACCACTTTGTGACTCCTATAATGTGTCCCATTTTATGCAAGAGTTGTCAGTCGCATAAATGGTTAAAGTCCACTCACCAATATATTGAACTATTAATGGAATCTGGAAAATGTTTAAAGGTTTCAGAACAGGACATGGTTAACTTTGTCCTCTATGATAACAATATGAAATAGGAGACGATTCTACAACACAACTTAGCAACAAGAAACGTTGGGTTGGTTGCCTCAGACATTAGAATTAACTAACTTCTTAGATATTTATTATTATATATATATAGTATATTCAGAAGGTTAATTGGGAGTGGTGGGTGAAATGCTATTATTTTCTTACTAGTGATATGATGACTATAATACCATCATTGTAATGACTTTGTGCGTTTATGATTAAGAGTTCCTTGAGATATATATATATATATATATATATATATGAGATTTTGTGAAAAGTAAAAGATTTCTATAGATATTTTAGAGTATATTTCAAAGTTATATGACGGTAGCAATGACTGTTGGAAAAGTTTTGTGGGAAGATGTTAAATATATATCATTAAATTAAACTAATATAATATTATGTTATATAGATAGATAGATAGTGTTAATATAGTTTATATCAATATTCAAATATGTAATTTTTTTGGAAACTGAAACAAATTAATAACTTGGAAATCAACGTTAAATTTTGTGCTAAATTATGTAACCTTTAAACCTAACAAAATGAACGTTCAAATCAATTTTTTCGAAATAGCATAAAATACAATTTTATACATTTAAGATTACACATATAGGCTTTATTAATGCATCAATTTTTAAAACACAACCTCCAAACCTAGGCTAGATTCTAGTTCATAATTACATTCCCATTGGAGATGCATAAAAGGAAATAGTTATGCTTGTATTCTCAAACATATTATCATAATTTTTAATCTTATAGGTGTATTACATGTGTGTTATATATTGTGATCGTGAGTTATAATTGTGAGTTTCTAGATTAGTATCTTTAGCTAATCAAATCCACTTTCTTAGAGCATAAATAGGCCTAATGGTTAAGAGCATGTGTTTCCTCCTAAGAGGTCACAGGTTCAAAAACCAGAAGGGGTTAGAGTAGGTATGCCTCCGTAGACAATAATCAAATCGTTGCATGGATGTGGGTCTCTTGTCCCACAAACAAGGGGGTCTCGTACACCAATTCGCTGTCTGGTTTGGCTATGACCTTAAAATTGGATAATAATAATAATTAGGATATAGATTGTTAGAAATTCATAATCTATAAGGGTGAAAGCATGGAGCTGGGTTACACTTTTTAGCAAGAGATGGCACGTTTGGGTGGAAAAAATGATTTCTCGATTGATCCCTTTTTAAGCGCTCGATCGAGCCATTTGAGTACTTAAACAATGTAACCCAATGTTATTTAGGAGCTCGATTAGCCATGTCTTTGCAGCAGTCAAATGAAGGAGATTGGGTTTTGGATTTATTTTCTTGCTCATGTAAGTTTTATTATATGGAATTGAATTTTAATATGTTATTTATTAATTTATATGTCATTGTACTAATTTACTTCATTATTTCTTTTGTGCTTGATAATTAGGCACAACACTAACATGTTTCCTTCAAAAAGGAAGAAATTGCATTGCTATTGAAAAAGATCCAATACATTGCAATTTTATTTAGCAAAGAATTAATGCTCTTCAATTTCTTCCAGATGTAATGAAAGAAATTGGGTTGAAGAAAGGGGACTTTAGTGAATCACGTGTGGCGAAAAAGGCAAAGGAACCCCAACCACCATTACACGGAATGATTGGAAAGGCATACATTGGGAGATTCGCAGACATCAAAGATCCATTAGAGGAGGAAAATGAGCAAAATGAAGCAGAAAATATTGTGGAAGAAGACAATGATGAAACTCCAGAGGACGAAGAGTTTGGATTACGTGACATTGTTGATTAAATTTAAGTTATGCTTGGAAATCAAGCTCATTTTTGGAAACTATTAATTAGTTATACTTGTAATGTTTTGACTTTGACATTTTATGAGAAGAATAAGCACTCAATTAAGGTTGTTATGTGTTCAATATTTGTATTATGTGATTTTCGCATTCATTTTTATGTTAATCATTATTTTTTGAAAAAAAAACAGTGATTATTATTTTTTTTGACATGAAATTCATTAAAAAAAACTATTATTTAACCATTTTTAGTTAAAATTTTCCTATAAAAATTGTGATTTTGACATGTCATCTCTAGCAAAAAATTACAAAAAATTATCAAAACGTGTAGTTTTTTAGTTATATTTATGTTAAAAATGGTTTTTTTTTTGTCAATTGTTAAAAATTATTGTTTTTTAGAGACAATTATTTCATTTGGATTGAAATATTAATTAACGATGTATAAATATGTAGAATATCAAAAACTCAAAATATCGACCTTCTTCTTTAAATATGCAAAACAATAAAAACCTCACTACAAAAAAAAATTAAAATAAAAACAAGAAAATATGAAGAAGAAGACCACTTTAAAGTCAAAAATAGGGCTTTTAAAAAAATGGCCTGATGCAGAATTACCACTTTTTTAAATCAGCATGAAAATCACTACCATTCTAAAACGTAATGTATATAAAAAAATTTAAAGTGCCAAAAACTATGCTCTAAAAAATAAATGTGTATTCTGCATCACCCCTTTTCAAAATCGGGTCACTTTTTTGCTATCTCTACAAAACGGGTAACAGTATCAGTTCCCGTTTCAAAGTTTACATTGTTCTTACCAGAGTTGTGAGATCCTGACATAACCATCAACTGAAGTTGAAGTGCCTCGACTCCCTAGTAGGTCCCAAAACTTTCAAGGATTGTAAAATCACATTTTGAAGACTAAATCAATTCGTTCATGGTGTGAGGATAACTGCTACCACTGGTTTCAATAAGACCACTGCTCACCATATGAAAACCACCTCTGTCACTGGTTTGACCATATTCTTCAACTTCAATAACTATATTACTCAAGTCGAAAGATTCTTCTAGTCGCAAATTTGAAGATGAATAAGTAGGGCAAATCTCATGAGCAAGCTGATTTGAAGAGTTGTCTTCATGCAAGAGAAGAGATGATGAGGGTTTGGAAGAGTACTCAAAGACTTTATTGTTTTCATTTACATCATGGATAATCTCACCAACGTGTTCCAATTGAGAGACTAACTCATCGGATGACGGACTTGAAAAACATGGAGTATCTCCATCACAAGTAGATGGATCACAGACGGTAGAGTACAAGGGATAATGAGATGAAGAGGAATTCTCGATAAGCACATCTTCTTTGACCGAATTAGATTTTGGATCTAAAGTAAAATCTTCATGAGAAACCAAAAGATCGACTAATACACCTAGGCATTCGTGATTTCATGCATCAATAAAGTCATCATCATTGGAATGATTGTTGCTTAAGGCTACAAATTGGTTGAAATAATTGATTGCATTCGATTTTCTACCGAGATGAGAATCATCCAGGAATGGAAGCACATTGCTTTGACATGGAAGGTTCTAAAAAAGAGAGGAAAGATTGAAAGAATCTCCACCCTCCTGCTCCTCTACCTGCATAATGTGACTACCTTGTACCTGATCATAATTTGGACCAACAACATGAAAATCAAGAGAGTGTGAAAAAATAGCTGGTGGAGAAGATTGATCGAGTGGGTCATGGTACAAAGAGTCATGGCATGTAGATGATAGAGGATAACAAAAATCCAAATCAGATTCGAGACTAGAACTATGAACAATGACAACATCCTGCAAAATGGAGGAGTTAGTCTTCACCGTAGGCTTCATGAGTCATTCTGGAATTTCCTCCATTGAATTTGAATCATGAAAAGTGGAAGCAAAATAAAAATATGGACTAGGAATTCGATTTGCAAATTTTCCAACTGTACAACATCTGAAAGGAGGCACCCACATCGGGACTGGAAAGGAGGAGGACAAGGAACAACAGGGGCAATATATTCCTCCTCTGAAATTAGAGGTGCCACATGATTCACAAGAGTTGGGGGAGTAGGAAAGTAAGGGGGTTCAAGAATTTCACAACAAAGGTGAAGGAATCGATCAACAAAATCCTCAACTAACTCATTAGGCTTCATTCTTAAGAGATTGATTCTTTTACAAAATTCTCGGTAATTATACCTATCAAAGGCTTGATGAAGTTCCACAAGGAAATGGCGAAGGGAATTGATGGAAGTAGTTGGGAAGGTATGGAACCATCGATCAACACGAACTTCAAGGGTGAGGAAGAAAAGCATGCAAGAAAACTCTTCATCATTGATTTCGTCAGATTCACAAAATTTAAGAAAATAAGAAATGTGCTCAGTCATGGATGTTTCATCCTCGCCATCAGACTTTAACTGGGACAAGTGATAGAGAGGCTCATCGAGGATTGAAAAATGATAAAGGGAAAAATTAGAGAAACACCCTGGGATTAAGATTTGAGTATGAGACATTTTAGATAAGAGATTGAAACTAAATTCAACGGGCTTAGCTTGTCATTTGGCCGTCCTTCTAGTGCCACTGTTGACAGTGCTAGAAATTTGTCAACCAAGGGGTCTCCCTGATGTGAAGTCCCAATTAGACCTCACATCGTTAGGAGTAGAAGCCCCATCTGGAATATCGACCCGGTTGCCATGTATTCTTATAGATATGCCTTGGCTCTAACTATCAGGAAGAGAGAGGAGTGCACATATGCCTTCAAAAAGCAAGGGGGTGTGCTTGGTGAGTGTTCAATCATATGTGAGTCAAACTTCTTTCATTGCGGATGGGAAGAAAAGTGAGCCTCTAAGAGAGAAGTAGTAGTACCACCCTAGTAGAGACGCACATGAACAAGAAGGGTCCATGCAACATCAAACACAATAGTCCACATAGATGCGACAGTCATTGAAACCAATATGACAAGGAATATATTTTTAATATCCAACGAAATAGTCCACGAGGATGTGGCAGTGATAATAGCAATTACAACACATTCTCAATATGATAAGTACAAAAATAATCGAAATAGTTCAACTACTTTAGCACAGATGAAATCAAACATTAATTACAAACATTCACATAATAGTCCTACGAATATCCATAATCCATGCATGAAGAATGTGCTAGCCTTGAAGGCTTTTATTATTAATTAAAAGTTCCAAGACACGTGTATACAATGAACATCACTAGCTCCAATAGTGGAGTGTTGGAGCCAATCCTTGCTCCTCAAAAGAACTAATATGTCTCTCTAATGCCTTGCGGGAGGAGCCAAGGTGAAAAGTCCTTTGATCATAAAATGAGGGTGTGACTCTTTGACTACCCTCATGATCGTTTGACTTCCTATGCTTTTCAACGTACATGACTCTTTACATTCCATGCATGTCCTTTGGAATTTCACTTTATAATACATTTTGTATACAATATACATGATCCACGATAGTGAGGTGGCATATGACCACTCATGACATGACATGACATGACACTACTGACATGGATTGCTTGATGATGTGGCAATGTCAAGACACTGTTGCTGCTAAGTGATAGATGTAATCTTGAAGATGCTTTTATTTCCACCTCCACATGGCTTGGTGATGAGGAATCTTCAATGATCTCAAGTCTTGAATAGTGGTCGCAAACTAGTGTCCATTTTCTTTCTCTTTATCGATCAACTTGTAAGTTCAATTGCGAAAGAGTCTTTCCTTACTTCTTCTCCTTCTTCAACATCTTGTCATAGCATGATAGGGTACCTGATCCTACAATTCACTCATGACGAGACAACATCAATCCAAAAACCCCCTAGTCTAAGCTGATGCATTCTGATCCACCAATTGAGCCTGGAACAAGTGACAAGTTGGGAAGTGGGACTCAGTGACTGTGTAGTGCACAGTTCCAGGAGCCAGGGGAAAAGCTTGAGTTGTGATATTGCACAGTGCGCAGTTCAGGCAGGTTTTAGGGATAAGACTGCGCAGTTTTCAGAGCTAATGGGACATGCTGAAGGGATGGGAACTGGGAGAGACCACTACGGAGTTCTGGGAGTCAAGGAAGGTTGGGCTACTACGGAGCTGCGTAGTTCAATGACTTAGGGAATGAGCTTGAGGCTTGAGGTTACGAAGTGCATAGTTTAAGTTTGGCTGGGGGAGAAGACTACGTCATTTTGGAAGCTATTGGAACATGCTGAGGGAATGAGCACTGAGAGGACACACTGAGCGGTTTTGGGAGACAAGGGAGGCAAGGCTACTGAGGAGCTACACAGTTCAAGGACTTAGGGGATGAGCTTGAGGCTTGTGATTATGCATTTCACAGTGGAGACCGGGTTGGGAGGAATGAATATGCAATTCTGGAGGTGAAGGTTGAGGATTGAGCACAAAAACTGCACAGTGTAGTAGTCCTAGGAGACAGGAACTATGCATTGCGCAGTTCAAAGAAACATGGTCACAACTAGAGGACTGATACTGCACAATGCACAACTGAAGGGAGGCCTGGTGAAGCTAGGTTACCTGATTGGGAAGTTTTTCTGAAAATGGCTAAGTGTGGGATCAGTGAGATCAATGTGAATGGTGATGAACTTTGATTGTGATCACATGCTTATAATATTTGATGACACGACAACATAGGTCATATGAAAACATGAACAAATCATTTCCCTACTTGCGAAAAATTTACAACAAGTATGACACCAAAGATGTATTTTGCAGTGACCCTGACGACACTTGAGTGACATTGCTCAAAAATTTGGAAATGAGTGTGATAGGTACTTACAAGGTTAGAACAAATCATTTGCACAAAGATGACCTCTTCGAACCACCATAACGGGCTTATACATAGGATATGACAACCAACATGCTAAAATACGACACTTTGCCCATTTTGCAAATGGGAACACAAGACTCTAAGAAAACAAATGAAATAAGTTTCAAAGTTTCCGAAAAAGACCAACAAGATCAATCAAGGCTCCAAAATTGGGTATAGGCCAAAAATTTGGAGGGTGTTGTAGCAACTACAACACACTATTATGCCCTAAATTGCTATTGTTCTACCTAATGATGCCAAAATTGATAGGGTTCCAAGTCCCTTAAGTAGTCGGGGGGTTGGTGGGAGGGGTGGGGGACTCCATAACATTGATGCATTGTGCAGAGTGTGGAGGTGCAGAGGAAGAAACAAGGGGGTGGGGTGGTGGGTTCTATAACATTGATACATTTTGCGGAGTGTAGAGGCATGGAGGAAGAAACAAGGGACTGGGGGGGGGGGGAGAGGCCTCCCCTGCACCTCTGCACTTTGCACAATGTTTCATGTTTTAAATGCTTGCATTCATTTGTATAATTTCATCATCAAAAAATTTGACAAAAAATGAAAAAGGTGGAGCAAAGATGCTCTTCTGAATATCAAAATCAGTTAAATAGTTTACCTAAGAGACATCAATATTAAATTACTGAACTGGAACCCAAATGAAATAGAGTAAACTCTAACTGACTATGACACTTAGATGTATAGTTATGACACCTAGTAGGTGGTTGAAATTAGATTCTCCAACACTCCCCTTTAATTACAACAACAAGAATTTAAACTAAAATGCTTTCTCGTCTAAGTCTCAGCTAGTTAAAAAAATTTGACATAGTTGGATTACCTTTTCTTTTTATCTTCTTCCATATCCTATATCCTCCAAATTGCTTCAACTTTGTCTTTTCACTATAGGTTTCAAACTTTAGTTTCTTCATTTGTTGGTGCAAATATTTCATTGTTCCAATCTGTCCATGCATATCATCTATCTCTTCAAAAATCTGTTTGTATGTGGATTGCTGCCACATGTCATTTTTTGTGGTGTGATCTTTAGGGTCAGTTTTTTGAACATCAACTTGTTGCAACATAAGATGAGAATAAAATTTTATCTCTTCAAGACTCCAATACTTGAAAAGTTCATTAACATTTTCATCATCCATGTTGTCTTCAACATTCGTTGTTGCAACTTCTATACATACTTCATTAAAACATGGTGTTGTAAACTTGTATGTCATGTTTCTAGGAAAATTAATTCTTTTTCAAAATTTGTTGTTACTTCATGATTGTTCAGTTTTCTTGCACATTCAAAATCAATGTTAGGTTCAAAAACATCTGCAGAACCACATTGGTTTTGTTCTTTTTTCTCTGCAATGAGGGCTTTCTTCTCTTGTGCTTCCTTCTTGTCTTTGTCTTTGTCGCTTTAACTTCTTTACTAACCTGTGTCGCTACAAATAGGTTGTCTTCCACTTGGTTTTTAGCCTTGAATGAGCTTCTCTCACTAAACAACAACATGTCAATAAGATGTTTTTGTTGCATCATCTGCAACCATTCATCATTAGCCAACATTTCTTCATCAAAGTCTACATCAACAATATTAATTGTTGGATTCGCCATAGCATTGACTGCTCCAATGGTACTTTCATTATCATCAACAAGCT
Source organism: Pinus tabuliformis (assembly GCA_031772625.1). Taxonomy (NCBI): domain Eukaryota; kingdom Viridiplantae; phylum Streptophyta; class Pinopsida; order Pinales; family Pinaceae; genus Pinus; species Pinus tabuliformis. The sequence goes on from CM062819.1 coordinate 1,284,628,185, forward strand.
CTGTTGTTGGATTCACGAAATATTCATCCACTTGCGGCTATGCATAGTGGGATTCAGGAGCATCTGTGTGCTCTTTCTTTGCTTTTGCAAATTCTTCACAATCATCATTCACTTTGAAGTGGGATTCACCAAATTCTTCATCTTGTTGTAGATCTGTTGCTATAGATCCACTTTCATCTTCAACTTGAATGCTCCACTTACATCATAATTCCTCTCAAGGGTATCCCAAACTTCCTTTGATGTCTTTGCATCTTCTATGAAGGGTAGAATGTTGTCATTTACAGATTTTTTTTATTTATTTCAATGCGAAGACATTCTTTTTCCTTTTCACTTCCATATCTTTCAAAAAAGCTTCATACATCTCTAGCTGTTGCTTCGACTTTCTTAGCCTCTTGGCTTTTCCCATTTGTTGAGCGATGGTTGAATGTGGCTCAACAAGAAAGTCGACCTGTAAACATAGTGATTTCTCTGCTCTCAACTCTAACTCTAACAACAATAGTTGTGGCTAAGGCTCACGGTGGCGAGATTCACATTTAATACAATCTTTATCCAAATGTAACCAAACACTTTACTTCATCTTCTCACCAAAACAATGAAAACATTCCCAGCTTTCTCACAATGCCAAAAATCTTACAAATACTTTCACAAAAGCTTTTTCAAAAACCTTTTTTTTTATTATTTAAAAACCCTTTTAAAAAAAAAAAAAAATCTTTTCAAAAAAATCATTGTTATTTTTTTAGAAACTTGGAGCACCTTTTCTAAAATAAGACTTCGGGAAATCAAAAATATCCCCCACTCACATAAACCTTTTTTTCTTTTAATAACACCATGAAACGATTCTTTTAAAACAAACTTGTATCATTTTGAAAAAAAGATTAACCCTTTCTTTGGAAATTCGCTTATATCTTAAAAGAACTTTTAAATAACACCGTTTTTCATGCTTGTTCTTTGTTAGTGAAAAACAAATCGAACACGGAAACCTTTTCAACGATATTTTGACTTTCGTGACTCGTGATCCCAATCGGTTTCCGTGAGTTTTTTTATTTTTTTAACTAGTTGTATTTAGTGTGATGCCAGAATTTTCTGGTTTAATTTTTTTAAAATTTAACAGGAATTTATTGAAATCATAGGTTTGTTGGGTAATTTTTACAACTGAATTTATATATACAATTAAAAAATCAGTTTAAATTATACGAATCAAAATTTCACTTCAATTTTTTAAACCAGATTTCAGCACCGGAAAATCAAAAAATCACATTAAAGACAACTTATTTTTTTAATAATGTTGTGGTGAGTTAGTAAAGCTGCTTCAATATTTTTGGAGTGGGTTACTCTCTCATTAAACTAAAACTCAACTAACTAAGCGATGTAACACTTGAATAGACAGTTATGACCACACATAACCCCAATAGGTAGAATTAGATTCTCTAGCAAAAAAATATTCCAAATATCAACGATTTGATGGTAGTTCTTGAACGAACAAGAAAAAAATGGCTACGATTTTACTGCCAGAAAGACGGTAGCTTTGGGGACTCTCCCTCTTGCCTTGTAAATAATGACTCTATTTACTTGATGGTAGTGTCTGTTAGAAACTGCTATTAGAAACAGCAAAAGGCTCATTGCTTTTTAACGTTAAAGCAGTTTCTAATCTTAATGTGACCCGATCTAATCTTAAAGCTTTTAGATCTTATCTTAAAGCAGTTTCTAATCTAAAGCATTAGATCTTAAGCGTTGAATTGGTATATGATGGACGTACCAGATTAGAGTTAAATAATATATAAAGGATTGGGTCCTCTCTCTCCCACACACAAGAGTTGTATTCTTCTCCATCAAGAAACGCATAAAGGAAGTGAGGGCAAGAGGAGAGAAACCAAATTCTGAGAAGAAGACAGAAGATGGCAGCCATTACTTCTTCCGCTGTTAATCAAGGTATGTCATCTTAAACAAAGATCATATTAAGTTTGTCAGTGAAATATTTGGTATTGATAATCTTTGGGCTGTAAGTTAAGAAATTTACATTTGGTATCAGAGCCAAATCAATAACTGAATATTTCCTATGAATATTTCCTAGCGTTTTATATGCCCTGCGATCATCCATTAAGTTTTGGGAAATCCTGGAGGTTTAACATTCCCAAATATCATTTATGAAAATGGCAATGACGAGTCCATCCTCCCTTGGAAAGATCGATTTCCTTGCTGGTGGGTACTGTGACAACATGAAACCGTTGATCTGTAGAATAGCCTCAAACTGAAGGATCGAATCCCCACACTGGCTATTCGACTTGAGAAGAAAAATAGTAGTCGGCCCTTTTGAATACGTCCTTCTGCAGCCACCGGCTTTTAATTCTGAAAAATATGCTCGGCCTCTGTACTAAGAATCAAATCCGACCCCTCCTGTTTTGACAGCTCCTGAGAATGATAGGTATGCTCACGAGAAACTCAGGCTACCACTGAATTTTCCAGCGCTGTCAAAAGTTCATCGCATTGCCAGCTTCGAATCATACATTCTGTGCCTGGGCATATAGTTTGGAGTGACGTCTTTCCTTATTGGATTAATTCTGTTTTGAATGCGTCATATTGTATGATATTTAAAAGTTAATATCAGTATTTGTATAACCCAAGACTGAATTCTTAGAACGTTTTTTGGATTCAAGGGCAAGATTTATGCACTTTTGGCATTGTTTGAAATTTGGGCTTCTCTGGAGAATAACTATGAATCCCCTCAATATCGAAATGTATACTATAATCACATAAGGGTATTGACTGTATTGAATTTTATGCCCACCCAAACAATAATACTAAAGCTAAAGTAATGCGATATGGGGCCGATATGGTGAATAAATTCATCATGACCATCGTTATTACTTGCCGTCCTGTCTCAACCGTCGTATTGTGATTTTTTCATCATTTTGTATTTGCTATAATGGAATCTGCGAAACTCTAAGTTGTTCCGTGGTGGTTGAGTGGTAAAAATCAAGGTTTTGGTTGCTGCTAGCTTGAGGCGTAAGATTTTGGCCCATAGTGGAATTAATAACAGCATATAAATATCTTGATATAATCCATTATATATTTTCTACAAGAACATGCTCTATAGAATAATGTGTTGGAAATTTATTTTTTTCCACAGAGTAATTGCGTTGATAATAGAAGTTATTGACGTTTGATTGTTTTGCCATATAATGATGGATCCATATAATGATGGATCTCTATAGTAATTGTTCTGTGACTGAATGTTTCGTATCAAGTATGTGTTATAAATCATTTATGCACATGAGATTTATGATTTTGTTAATCACCAAAGTGGTCAAAATCAGAATAATCATTTAGTGCATAAGTGACATAATGATTATTGATAGAAATTGCCAGTTATAAAATACCAATTAAAACTGGCGTCACTAATGATAGAACCTGAGAACTTACCCAAAGGAAAGTCTTGTTCTATAACTAGTTGACATGATGAGGTTTAATAGATATTTTGATTAAATAAATATTGATCATCCAAAGATGTCAGTTCTATTTGATTGAATATATTTATTACCTGCTTATGTTTTGGTATTTAATTATGTTAAGTATAAGATAGTATCTACCCAAAGGAGTGCTATATTATACTATTATGTCTACATCTGAATCGCGTTAGTTATGAGCTTATAGTTATTTCATTTTTAATTTGCAAGAGTTACCATGAATACACATGCTTCATCTGTTACATTGTTCACTGGTGTTAATTTTTCTGAATGGAAAGAACAAGTCAATTTCCATTTAGGTATTCAGGATCTTGACTTGGCACTCCTTGTGGATAAGCCTGTTGCTCTTACAAGAGACAGTACTGAGGCAGAAAAATCACACCATAAAGCATGGGAACGCAGTAACAGATTGAGCCTTATGTTTATTAAGATGACTGTTGCCAACAACATCAAGTCAACAATTCCACAAACAGAAAGTGCTAAGGAATATATGCAGTTTGTGGAAGAGCGTTTTTGTTCAGCTGATAAGTCACTCGCTGGTACTCTTATGGCAGAACTCACGACCATGAAGTTTGATGGGTCACGAACTATGCAAGAGCACATTATAGAGATGACTAATATTGCAGCAAGGTTAAACTCCCTGGGACTTACAGTAGAGGATTCTTTTCTTGTCCAGTTCATCCTGAACTCGCTACCTTCTGAATATGGACCTTTTCAGATTAACTATAACACTATAAAGGATAAGTGGAATGTTAATGAATTGGCCAGTAGACTTGTTCAGGAAGAAGGACGTTTGAAAAATCAAGTGAATCACTCAGTAAGTTTTGTGAGTAATAAAGCTGGTAAAGAAAAGAAAGGAAAATCAAGTCATTTCAAGAAGAAAAAGGCACCTGCTAAGAATGGGCAGGATGAGGAAAAGAAGGAACTAAAGGATGTTCAATGTCATTTCTGTAAAAAGAAAGGACATTATCAAAGTGACTGTCCGAAAAGGAAAGCTTGGTTCGAAAAGAGAGGGATTTCTTACGATCCGAACCATAAATCCAAATGAAGATCGTTTTCTCTTTATGGGAAACGGAATGAAATCTTCAATTGAAGGCATTGGGACTTATTGTCTAATTCTAGAAAGTGGATATGTATTTAACTTATACAGTACCCTTTATGTACCTTCATTATCTAGAAACCTTATTTCCGCAAGTAAATTGGATATTTCTGGTTTTAGATGTATGATTGGATCTGGTTGTTTTGATTTATATAAGAATATTGATAATGTTGGTTCTGGTATTCTAATTGATGGTTTATATAAATTGAAACTGAATGACACTTATGCGAATTCCTTGTTGAATGTAGTAAATAATGTTGGATGTAAACGTAGCATGTTGAATGAAAATTCTGCTTTCTTGTGGCATAAACGACTAGGTCATATATCCAAAGAAAGAATGATGAGATTAGTAAGTAATGAAATTTTGTCTTTAGTGATCTAGAATTATGTGTGGATTGTATTAAAGGTAAACAAACCAAACATAATAAGAAAGGAGCCACTAGAAGCAGCCAGCTTCTTAAACTAATACACACTGATATTTGCGGACCTATGGACACTCCAGCCTTTAATGGAGAAAAGTATTTCATCACTTTTATTGACGATTTTTCCCGTTATGGTTATGTCTATTTGCTTCATGAAAAAATCTCAATCTGTGAATGTCCTTGAGACGTTTGTAAAGGAAGTTGAGAGGCAATTAGAAACTGGTAATGCAAGATTCATTGAGAATGGTGAAGTCAGTGGGAGTACTAGAAGAGAAATAGTAGAAATAAAGGAAACAAGGGTAAATGTTACATTGCCTAGAATAGTTCCTCCATCTACTATTACTCCAAATGTTGTTCCAGTTGTTGTAGAACAGCATGATGATAATGAACAACATATAAATGAAGAAGTACTTCCTGAAGGAAATGACTTACATAATGCTGATATGCATGAACCACAACAAGTAGCATTAAGAAGACCTCAAAGAAATCGTAGGTCAGCTATTTCTAATGATTATGTGGTTTATATGCAAGAATCAGATTATGATTATGTGGTTTGGAATTGTTGATTACAAGGAGTGTCTGGAGATCTTGATGAGGATGTTTATATGGATCAACCTGAGGGTTTTTCTGTAGAAGGTAAAGAACAATTGGTGTGTAAACTTAAGAAGTCAATATATGGGCTTAAACAAGCATCCCGGCAATGGTATATTAAGTTCAATACCATTATTACATCTTTTGGTTTTAAGGAAAATACGGTTGATCACTGTATATACCAAAAGATCAGTGGGAGCAAGTTTATTTTACTGGTCCTTTATGTTGATGACATCTTGCTTGCTGCAAATAATTTAAGTATATTGCATGAGACTAAAGAATTTCTCTCGACGAACTTTGAAATGAAAGATATGGGAGAGGCATCCTATGTGATTGGATATAGCGATTCAGATTTTACTGGATGCATCGATACTAGAAAATCGACTTTTGGTTACCTGTTTATGTTTGCTCAAGGTGCCATATCATGGAAAAGTGCGAAACAGACTATCGTTGCTTCATCCACTATGGAGGCAGAATTTGTGGCATGTTATGAAGCCACAATTCATGCATTATGGTTGCAGAACTTTATTTCAGGACTTGCGGTTGTCGACACCATTAGCAAGCCGCTGAAAATTTATTGTGATAACTCTGCAGCAGTATTTTTCTCAAAGAACGACAAGTACTCTAAAGGTGCCAAACATATAGAACTGAAGTATCTTGTTGTGAAAGATGAGGTTCAGAAACAAAGAGTGTCAATCATGCACATCAGGACAGAACTTATGATTACAGACCCTTTGACGAAAGGGTTACAACCAAGACAATTTAAGGAACATGTTCAAAGAATGGGTCTTGGTTGTATTAATAATAATTGATGTGTGACATTCTGAGCTCTTTTATGTGTTTCTGATATACAATCATGTGTTTCTTGTTTCAATGTAGTAGTACGTATTTTATGTAATTTTAAAACAAGAAAGAGTCTTATAAAGATATTATGTTTAATCATTATGATATAAGACATTATGTGGACCATTATGCTGTTTTATATAAATTATGAGTATGAATTGATGGATTGCTGGTATTGTAGTATATGGAAGGGAATGCATTTGAATTAATAGTGCACAACCGCCATAACTCTCAGCAATTTATCATAGTATGATGTTCAACACTTAATATTATGAATAGTCGGGTCAAGTGGGAGAATGTTAGAAACTGCTATTAGAAACAGCAAAAGGCTCATTGCTTTTTAACGTTAAAGCAGTTTCTAATCTTAATGTGACCCGATCTAATCTTAAAGCTTTTAGATCTTATCTTAAAGCAGTTTCTAATCTAAAGCATTAGATCTTAAGCGTTGAATTGGTATATGATGGACGTACCAGATTAGAGTTAAATAATATATAAAGGATTGGGTCCTCTCTCTCCCACACACAAGAGTTGTATTCTTCTCCATCAAGAAACGCATAAAGGAAGTGAGGGCAAGAGGAGAGAAACCGAATTCTGAGAAGAAGACAGAAGACAGAAGATGGCAGCCATTACTTCTTCCGCTGTTAATCAAGGTATGTCATCTTAAACAAAGATCATATTAAGTTTGTCAGTGAAATATTTGGTATTGATAATCTTTGGGCTGTAAGTTAAGAAATTTACAGTGTCCTCTGAAAACATAGCCATCTAATACTGATCTGAGCACTCGTATAGCTATAATGTGCATACTGGTTTTACTCGCTCATTGTTTGACCACTTGGCTTTGTCAACCCACCATTTCACAGCTTTTGTCTCTACTACTCATTTTTCTCACTGTTGCTCGAAATCACTGGTATTGTTATAAATAATTTTGAATTTTAATAAAATGTTGATACATATAATTTACAATTCTAATCCATTTTGTCACATAATTTTAAGTAAAATGGAATAAAAAATATACAAAGACAGTTAATATTTGTAATTTAAAATATTGTTTTAGTAATTATAATGTGAAAATATCATTGAAGAGAAAATCTCAGTTTACAGTCCATTGTAAAAGGATGTGTAAGTTTATGTAAGTTTGTCCGTCCATAAGAGTTTGTTTAAAATAAAATTAAAAATTAAAAATTATGTTCTAAATAGAAAAATAATATCGGCTATAATTAAAAAAAAAACATGCTATAAATTAATGAGAAGTAAAAAAAAAATGTATGAAGTAGATGTTTAAATCTTATACTTTTAAAAAAAAATTCAACAAAAGATTTAAATAAACTATTTGAAGATCTATGTTTTATGGTTAAATTTTTTATTTGGTCCTATAAACACTTTATTTAGCATTTAAAAATACAATTTAAATAATGAAAATAACACATTGTATTTTGCACTTTAAAAAAGTTTAAACATCAAGAAATTTGATCCCTCTCTGCTCATATTATATCTGTACTTAAAATGGATTTATGTTGGTACACTATTTAAATCAATCAACTAAATTGATTTGAATGTGGTTTGACATCATGAAATCTCAGATTGATTTATGGTGAGAGATTCAACTCCTCTTCCTTGTTGGTTTGAATTTCTACCTCCCAAATAAACTATTAATATATCACCCAAATTTAATTAAATTGTTCCAAAGTTTTATTAATTATTAACCTAGGTATATTTGAATGGATAATTAAACAAGTATGCTCAACACAAATTCGACCAGATACCGTTTGAATCTACAACTACTTCACAGAAGGTAACCTTGAAAGAGCCTATTTCAACAACCAATACTACAAACTGCTCCCCAACTATTGTTATGCAAACTTTCACTGAACCTTGAAAGAGCCTATTTCAACAACCAATACCACAAACTGCTCCCCAACTATTGTTGTGCAAACTGGGTGGCTTACATACTCGCAAACCGATCCATTCACTTTGGCTCCTATAGTCTCATCAATGGAAACATTAATGTTGTTGTATTTTGTTACATATTCTATAATTTAGGGAAACGTTAATGTTGTTGTATTTTGTTATGCATTTTATAGTCCAGGGAACATTAATGTTGTTGTATTTTGTTATGCATTATACAGTCCAGTGTGTGTGACCTGAAGTGTAAGCATGTCGGTGTTCAAAGTTAAATTTTAACTAATGTTGGTCAACATAAAAATAAAAAATTAGAAATAATAATGAAAATAGAAAAAATTAATGTTGTTCCAAAACAAAAATAAAAATAACCATATGGATAAAAAACCGCAATACAATTATCTCATGTGTTTAGAGAAAAACAATTACAATAGAATATCTCATTTGTTAAATAGTTCTTTTATCATATACTTTGAATTTGAATGGGTCATAAATTACTTTCAACAATTTTTTTTTACCACATTAAAATTCCAAATTAGATAAAAGTTTAAACATCTTTACTATTTACTAAACTACCATTTCTTAAATCAAATAAAAATGTTAATTTAACACAAAGAATCCAAAATCTTGCTCTAGAACCTTTTGATATTTTTTTTAATTAATTATTTGTAAAATGAATCTTTAAAAGGAAAATAATATCCTATGGATATATTAAAATATCTATACACAAATATTTCCACGTCAAAGTTGTAATATTGGAAAATATTCATTTGATGTAGTTTTATTTTGATATTTCTTTTAATTAATTATTTGTAAAATGAATCTTTAAAAGGAAAATAATATCCTATGGATATATTAAAATATCTATACACAAATATTTTTACGTCAAAGTTGTAATATTAGAAAATATTCATTTGATGTAGTTTTACTATAATTTTTGTTGCCCTGTCATGTAAAAAACATCATTAAATCTAATAATAATATTGAAAGATTAATTTTCATATTAATATTATTATTAAATCTAATATTAATATTAATATATTATAATATTAATATTATTCAACTTAATACCTTTTAATTAATACAATATTAAAATTAATATATATATATATATGTTAACTCTAGGTATATATGAGAGGGAAGGACAAAGACATAGAGTGATAGAGGTGGAGAGATAGAGGGAATGAGAGAAAGGAGGAGAGGGAGGGAAGAAGAAAGACATAGAGAGAGAAAAGTGGAGAGAGAGAGGGAGTGACAAGGAAGAGATAGAGAGAGAATGTTTATGCTTGGGGTGATATAGAGTGACAAAGAAGGAGAGATGGAGAGAAAGGGGGGAGAGAAGGAGAGAGGGAGGGATATAGTGACAAATTTGGAGGGAAAAGGGAGGGGGAGAGAGAGAGAGTTGAGGGGGGAGATAAAGGGAGGTGGGAGAGAAAGGGAGAGAGAGGAAAGGGGGGAGAGAGGAAGGTAAGAAGAAAGACACATAAAGAGAAAGGTGGAGAGAGTGAGAGGGAGTGATAAGGGAGATGGAGAGAGAGGGAGAGAGGAGAGTAGGAGGGAAGAGAGATAGACGGAGGGAGAGAGGGAGAGTTATATAGATATAGAGAAAGAGTGTATGTTTTGGGGTTGATATAGAAAGACAAAAGATAGATAAAGGGAGATGGAGATATAGATGGAAGGTGAAGAAAAGGAAGGAGAGAGAGAGATAAATATGGAGAGAGAGAGCATGCATGTTTGGAGGGGTTGAGATAGAGAGACAAAGAATGAGAGATGGAGCGAGATATAGATATAGATGGAGGGGGGAGAGAAGGAAGAATATTTATTGTACTATATGCATTGATTTCAGTGTAGATGGTGATTTATAATTCTATGCACTAAAGGATATAAACTAAATTAGAGGGGAGAGGAGGAATGAAGAGAGAGAGAAGGAGAGGAGTGAGAGAGGGAGGGAGAAGGTAACAGGGTTGGAGAGAGAGAGAGAGAGAGATGGGGGGAGAGGAAGGGAGAGAGAGAGGGAGGGAGAGGGAGAGAGAGACGAAGGGAGAGATGGAGGGACAAAGTGATGGAGTTGGAAGGGGAGAGGGACGAAAGAAGAAATACATAGAGAGAGAGGGGGGGGGGAGTGACAAGGGAGAGATGGAGAGAGTGTGTGTATGATTGGGGGTGAGATAGAGAGACAAAGAAGGAGAGATGGAGGGGGAGAGAGGGAAGAATATCTGTTACACTAGATGCATTGATTTTAACATACATGGTGATTTCTAATACTATTTGATTGTTTGCACTAGATGCATTGATTTTAGTGTAGATGTTTTCTAATTCTATTTGATTGTTTGCACTAAATGCATTGATTTCAGTGTAGATGATTATTTATAATCCTATTTGATTGCTTACACTAGATGCAATGATTTCATTGTAGATGTTATTTACAATCCTATTTGATTGCTTGCACTAGATGCACTGATTTCAATGTAGATGTTGATTTCTAATGACATTTGATTGCTTGCAATAGACACGTTGATTTCAATGTAAATGTGATTTCTATTCCTATTTGATTGTTTGCACTAGATGCATTGGTTTTAGTGTAGAATTTTTCTAATTCTATTTGATTTCTTTCACTAGATGCATTGATTTCAGTGTAGATGTTGATTTTTAATTATATTTGATTGCTTGCACTAGATGTATTTATTTCATTGTAGATGTTGATTTTATATTATATTTGATTGCTTTCACTAGATGCATTGATTTTAGTGTAGATGTTTTCTAATTCTATTTGATTGTTTTCACTAGATGCATTGATTTCAATGTAGATGTTGATTTTTAATTATATTTGATTGCCTGCACTATATGTATTGATTTCAGTGTAGATGTTGATTTTATATTATTTCCGATTTCTTGCACTAGATGCATTGATTTCCGTGTAGATGTTGATTTCTAATCCTATTTGATTTTTTGTGTTAGATGCATTGATTTTAGTGTAGATGTTTTTTTCTAATCATATTTGATAGCTTACATTAAATGCATTACTTTTAGTGTAGATATTGATTTCTGATTTGGTGTAACTGGATGTATGATGGTACATTAATTTTAAAGTGATTGGATTAGCACTGCAATTGATTTTAGTGTAAGCACAAAAAAATTATTGACAATGTGCATTGATTTTTGTGTTATAGTAATTCAACCTATTAATATTGTAGAGCAAGAGAGAAAAGTAAGATGTTTACTACAATAACTCGAGTTAAAGATTTGAATGGTTTGCGATTTCAACTGCCCTTTTCATATAATCAATATGAAAATATGGAAAAACTAACAAGGGTAACAATAAAAATAGTAGAAGAAAATAGTTGAGATTGATCACAATGAAGAGTATTTGTAATTGATTACATTCTTATTATTCACATTTTCTATCATTCAACACTATTACATTGTCACTTTGCATTCAAAAAATTTATTTTATCATTTTTCATAATTAAAGTTATTAACAATATCTGTCATCTCAACAGATTGAGGTAACTTTGCAATTTAAAATTAAAACTACTCTTCAAGATATATTTAGTAATGCATGGAAGGACACTATTAAGAATTAATTAGTTGTAAAAAATTATGATACCTAAAATTAAATGAAATAGATGTGCAATATCAATCATCCTGCAAGCTATTGACAAGATTGTCTTCCTTCTTCATCACCATCTAATTACTAATAGACAATTACATACACTTATATAAATATAACACAAAAACTGTAACATTTACAAACATTACCATCCAAATCCAAACACATAAACACACAAACCACTCAAAGCATCCAAACACAGACACACACAAACCACTCAAAATATCCAAACACAAACGTACAAACCATTCAAGGCAAGCAACATAGACTAAATTAAAGAACAAAATTATATGGTTATATCAAAAAAAGAAAACATAATGTAAATTTCAAAGTATGGAGTTTATCTTAAACATATACATAATAATGATAATCTAAAAATATGACATTGTTACCCTCAGCTGGAACCAACCTAGATCCATTTAACTCTAGATCTATCATGCGCAGAGAGGGATCAAATCCCTCGAGGTGCAAACCTTTCCTCAAATTCTATGCTCCAAAAATAAGGTTTACACCTTGAGGGATTTGATCCCTCTCGACGCATGATAGATACAGAGTTAGATGGATCTAGGCTGGTAGACATCCAAGCGCTGAATATGCTTGAATGGAGATCATTTTATGTCCCATGCCACTCTTTCCCTCAATGAAAGAAAGCATGGCCAGGCTGCTCACTGAATCGCAAGACATCGTTTGCCTCTTCAAAATTATGTGCTTCCTCATGGTAAAGTTGTTTTCCGCACCATTGTTGTCAAAGGCGCAAATGCTTCTAATTGAGCCGAGAGGTTCATTCTACAATCCAGCACGAGGGACATGTGTAAGTGTGTCACATCCTCAAAACATAATAAAAATAATTCTATGTCAACCAAAATAAAAAAACAAAAATTAAATAACCATATAAATAAACAATTAAAAATAAGCTCATCCTACAATCCAGTGTTTCACTTTCATTCTACTTGTTCTTTGATATTTGACTTTCACTCTTCAAGTAATAAATAAAATATTTCCATGTCTATCTTAAATAATACAATTTTATATAACTTCGTATATTCACCTATATACCACTATATACCACTCTCTATGCCCCTCAATCCTTTCCCATCCATATCCATTAACCTTCATATCCACTCTCCTCCACTCGCAACCCATTTAAGAACTCCACCCCCTCTACCCCTCATCTCCACTCTCCTTTATTCCACTACATTTTCCCTTTCCCTCTAAGTCACATTTTCCTCCTATCTCCTCTATCATCTCCTTTATCCATCTTTACCCTCCCACTTAGCCCCTTCCTCCTATTGTTCATGCTCATTACTCCCCTCTCCTAACTATCTACCCTTACCATTTTCTCACCTCCTCCTCCTTTTCCCCTCTTACCACAACCCTTCATGCCCACCTCCCCTAGTCTCACCTATCTCCATTTTTTCTCCCCCCACATCCTCTACCTACAATGCCCATGCATATTCCTTCTCTTATAGCCTCCAATCCAAAATATATGATGAGTTTTCCCCCTTTTCTTTCTTTCCAACCATTCCCCATATCTTATCAATCATTGCTTCACCTATTCTCACCTCCTTATCCCACCACATCCCCCCTTCCCCTCTTTTCCTCCCTCACCTCCTCCCTCTTTAGTTTTATATGACCTACCCCTTTTCTCCTTCCTCCTATATTTTGTATAGCCTTCACCTTATATCACCACCTCCCCATTTTCAAGCCTTAAACTTGTACCACCACCTCCCCATTTTACCCTCTCATCCCATCCCTTCATGCCATTATCCCCTAGTCTCACCTATGTCCTCTTTTATGTGTCTCTCTCTCCTGCACCTCCTCCTTAACTCATCCTCCTTTCATTCATGCCTACCATTGCACCTTCCCTAACCCTCCACCATTCATATCTTCCCACCTCCTCCCCTTTTTCCCTGTCACACCACCCCCTCATGCCCCACCATCCCCTCAAAATTCGATCCTCTCTACCCCTTCACTCTAGTCTCTACGTAGACCCTATTCCTGTAAATGCTTAGGCCCCTATATTTTCTTAAAAACTAGATCCCTTTGTTTCTATGCATCTAGAACCAAGGATAATGAATGAAAGCACCACACGTTGCCTCTAGAGAGTATCTTTGGCTCCTATGAAAGATGATAGTTCCCTCACAATTCTTTTATCGTTAGGTATCAGACTCAAGGCCCTAATAAGGTTTGAGGGGCAGTTAAGACTCAGTTGAATTAAGCCTCTCTCTCTCTATAACCTCGTCGACTTTTTAACATCCCCAACACTTAACCCCATTGAAATTCTAATTGTAATTAATTAGGTTATTGATCCTTTTAAGAACACCTAAATGTAAATGGGAAAAATACTCAAAATAATTGTAATTATAGTTTAAAAACTAGATAATGAAGCAGTGAAGGATTGATATGATATAGACCATGAGAATTCATGAGGAGGAGGGTAGCAAAAAAAAGAGGATAGCTAACTTTCCTATCCTTCTTGAAATTAATTTTATAACCCATGATGTTTTAGTTCGACTACCCAACATCCAACGAAGTTACGAAAAGGATAGGGAAGGAGGTACCATGTTACCCTAAGCATGGGTTGTGTACCCTGTAGCAGGTCCTGTTTGACTCCACAGTCTAAGGAGGGACCTTGGAGATCTCATGCAAAGAAAAAGGTCATGAAAAAAGAAGGGAAAATGTTCACTAGAGATACATTGTGTGTGAATTATGAACCATCACATGCTATAGAGTGATAACAACTTGTGAACCCACAAATAGTAGTTCGGCGTTTGAATACTAAACTACAAGACTTGTGGAAGAGTGACCTGAACAAAGGGAGAAAAGCAATCCCTTAGGTCATGACAAGCCTATGAGGGAGTCCATGTTTAAAATATGTTAGCGGTGGAAACTAGGGAGGGATCCATCAAAATGAGTCAATTAGACCAAGAGGAAATCAATTGTTTGGTTGTATTATGTGTGCAAAGAAATGGAGAGAAGGAGATTCATCAAGGTATTCTAGGAAGCAATGGAGGTGTTTTCTTATTCTATGCATTCCTTCAATGGGAATATTTTGTTGTGTCATGATCCTAGGTTCAATTCTTGAGAGGTAGCATTCATGTTTCTTGAACATGATGGAAGGAGAGTGGCCTTCATGCTTACACCACTAGTAGCAAGGGAGATGTTTCTTGTTGTGTAGAACAAATTTGAAACCACCCATAGAAACTAGGAAAAACTATGGGCTTGGTGATAGCGATATGAAAGGAACTAATGAGTTAATATTATGAAGGAGAATGGAATTCATGGATCCACCCTATAATATTCAGTAGAAAATCCTTCATGGCTTCTTCATGTGGTTGAGGGTGGTTGACTAAAAGAAATCTTGGAGTGAAGTAGAGCCTGTAGTTGGGTGAAATATGGGTCACATTTCATAAGTTTCAAAAAACATAGGATATTAATCATATAAGTACCCTCATGGACTTCATATTTGTAATGTGAACCATGTTAATAATAAATAAATGGTCATTCCTAAAATGTATTTTTTTTGTGCTCGTTTTCTTAGTAGAAGGTATGGTCTATATAATGTATATTTATGATGTGAAGTCGTAGATCAGGCTAAAATGGATGTATAATACTCATATGCCCCATAATCAATATTTAACATACTTATGCTTCATACCCTTTATGTTATGGATAGGATGAAAATGACACATTAAGCATGTGATTGAAGGACATCTATTCCTAGCCATGACTAGCTTCCATGGTCTTACATTAGTTAGATTGGAAAATCTCTAGGTGAACTGGAGTAATTAGAGAATCTTGTGTATGATGTGGAAGTCACTTGCAAGAACATAAGTTGTGCTGTGAAAAGAATAGAAGAAGTATTCTCAAAACATCGTATGGAAAATATCAAAGAGCTCCCTAAAGGACTCTAGAGTTTTTGCAGACTAGCTAAAGATTTAAAAAAACCATAATGTGCACTAGTTTGGACTAATAACCAATTATGAAGTCCCTAATATAGGATAGAGGAAATTTTGGGTTGATTCTTAATTTTTTATAAAGATAAATATGGGTACAAAATCCTTTACACAACATTCTATGAGAATTTTTGGTTTGGATGCCTCAGTCTTAGCACCAAGTCACATTACTGAAATTAGGGATTACTCAAATGTTTTTCCATGGGAGGTTTTAACACTTTGTGCAGTTGTATTTGAACTAGTGTATTAGATAATATTCGGAAGATAACTATGTATTACCTAACACCACGAGAGGGTCAATGAACCCTTTACATTGATGATAAATTCATAAAGAGAATGGAAGAATTGATGTTTGGTCAAACTCTGCTATGAAAAAAATTTAATGTAATGGACTTCACTCAATGAAAAATTATTGATCATTAGGGATGTCAACAAATAACACTGGAGTATCAAAGAATCTACACTTCTAAAGAATTATGTCACAATGATGTTAAAAATGATGAAGTAGAAGTCATAGGTGGAAGACATGCATCACTTGGATTTGGAGTTTTGGGCCTAATAGCTACGAAAATATGAGTAACATGTGGCACACATCAGTAGTGCCACATGGTATGGAAGAAATCATAATTTTCCACATTACAGGGCACAATTGATCTCGATGATAAAATATCGTAAGCGATCCCAGTCAGACCCATGAAACTCCTCTAAAACTCTTCGAGCCCACTAGTGGAGTAATCCCACTCCTATGATCGAGTTGACACAAGCTCCAAAAAAATCTCCTAACCATCTCACTAGGTAATCCAAAATTTGGGAACATTATTTGAGGTTTGAAGAGTAGGCGTCCCCACTCATGCAACATCTTAGCTTTTCATAAGTCATAAGTTATTGATATATTTGGTTTGTAGGTTGTTAAATATACTATTGGTGTTATAGTGGTCGATGGAGGCCTTTAATATTGCTCCTACGTGTTAGCGATTTAATTGTTGAATATACTACTCGTGGTTTGTAGTTGTTGAATATACTATTGGTGTTATAGTGATAGATGGACAAATTTATCTTGGGCTTGACCCATATTGCTCCAAGTGTTTCCGATTGTTGAATATACTATTGGTGTGTGGAAGCTAGAAGAATTGATCTTGGGCTTGACCCATATTACTCCAACGTGTTAGCGATTCAACATGTTAAATTGGTGTAAAAGATCCCTTTGTTTGTACACCAAAATAATTGTCTCCCTAAAATGATTTGACTACTAAAATCTAATAAAATATACATACTATATTCTCCATTAAATTTGAACACAAAACTTCTTAACATAAAACACATATAAAAATATACATACTTTATTTTCCTTTAAATTTAAACTCATAAATTTTTAAAATAAAATACATATTCTTACTTATTAAATCCAATCAAACTATTTTGATTGTCGCAATAAAATACTTTGATTTTTCCAACAAAATGTTTTGATTTTCATAATAAACCCATTATCACTTGTGCTTAAAAACAAGAATATACCAACCTATAAAAGAGAACATATCATGTCATTTGGATAAGCAAATTTTAATGGAAAAGTAAATGATTAGATCATTTTCATGGTGTATATATATATATATATAGAGGATTATCTACATAATATTTATGGCACAATTTAATTTAGAGATAAAATGAATTTTTTCAAGATACATTTTCAAACAAGATTGTGATTGTTTGTTCTTTAAAATACATTTTTAAATATATAAATAAATTCAGCACTCTAAAAACCCCCAAAACCAATTAAATTTTACAAATTAAACAACTTAAATTCAAATTTTTAAAAATCTTTTTAAATAAAATTAATCAAGGAAAAATACTCTAAAAAACCATTTCATCTATTAAATAAACTACAAAAAAAATTATTTTCATTATTTACACAATTTCTAATTTTAATAAATAAATATCATTAAATATACACACCCATAACGTTGCACGTGAAATTCATGTAATCCTAATTTAATATACACAATCAAACATTTTTATGGATTTTATCTTTAACAACAATTATTTGACAACCTTCAATGCTTCTATGACCAATGATGGGAAGTTTTAATAATAGAACGATATCATTTTTAAAATTGAAATTTAAACCTTATACTACATGAAAGGTAGTATTACAAGATATATTATTAATGTTATTATTTTATTATCAAAAAGTTTATAATAACTGATTATTTTATTAAATTTATGATTATAATTTTTTTTGTTCAACTATAAATTCATGATTTCAATTAATGATAAAGATCTAATTAACTGAGCTAATCTTTGAGATGATATTTTTCAAGTTAAAAAACAATTTTTTTCCAAAGAATATCTATTTAGTAAGAGAAAAAACACAATAACTAATCATTATTCTAAAACTTCCAGAATTATCTACATAATATTTATTATCATTATTTACGCAGTTTTTGCATTTTACATCATTGTAAAATAGATATCATTAAATATGCACACCCATAACATAAAAATTCCTAACAATAATGTAGTACTAATTTAATATTCACAAAGAAATAGCTTTATATATTTTATTTTCAACAAAATTATTTGAGAACCTTCAATGCTCGTATGACCTTACAAGATATATTATTAATTTTGTCTATTTATTTATAAAAAGAAGTTTATGGTAAGTGATATTTTTATTAAATTTATGATTATGATAATATTGTGTTGAGAGATGTTTTAAGTTTAGTATAGGGGAAATGTGTAGGTGTAATATAAGATTGTATGTCAATATTAAAAAAAATTAAATGTCGATTTCATATGTTTTAATTAATATTTAAATTAAAAATATAAGTCAAATAATTCCACCTGATAATAATCTATCTCAATCATCTTAATTTATAAAAGAAAATTAAACAAAAAAAAATTGATAGACTGGATAAATATAAAGTACAAAACCATGGACTATAACAAAATCATAGACAAAAACTAATAGATAAAATAAATATAAAGTACAAAACCATTAGCTATAACCAAACTATGGACGATAATGTTTTTCTTAAAAGCTACTTTAACACAATCAAATCCAACGATTAAAAATGAACGGCAGTAAGTTATAGACTCGAATGAAATTTATATAGGAGTAGTTTTAAGTGCGACTTTTTAGAGTTTCCGATAGGTTTCTAATCGGAATTCGATAAACAAAATTGTGGCCAAATCTCTTTTTTTGTAAGTTTGGCAGGATAACATCTTCATCATGTCCAATATATCACCCTGATCGGGGCGGAAAATTGAAACGATGACTTCACATCAAGGAGTGTCTTAATAGAGCACCTGATCATTGTTTATCCAAGACCCTGTGAACATGGCCAAATCTTGATTTGTGTAGTTTAAACTGATCTTTTTACTGCATATATGGATTCAACACCCTCAAAAACACCTAAGGGACTTTGATTGTGAAGTGTTCACTTGTCAAACTTGTGATTCAATGAATACCAACTGGATTCTAAACAAATTAAATCGAAAAATAATTCGGAAAACTTTCCAAAAAACCGAACTTAAAGACTACTTGATTTATATATAATATTTAATTTAATAAAAATTTAAAAATTGATAATTTAATAATATTTTTAAAATCAATTAAGATTCTTAATAAAAAAATAACTAATATAGGGTAGTTAAATTTGACCATCAAAATTTAACATAGTAATAAATTTATTATACAAATTATGTGTGTGGTCGATTAAAATAATTAATATAAAGTATAACTATATACATTAATGATTAAATAAATGCAAATATAAATCTGTTGTATATGAGAGAAAATAGTTTAACAAATATAATTACACATGAATTCCAAACTCTATTTTAAATATCAATCAAAGTGACAATGTAAGGAATAATAATTATGCATTCACAAGTGTATTTTAAATAAGATGAAATCATAATCTTATTAGAAATTGTACTGCTAGATTACGACCAAAAAGTCATTTCGTCTATTAGTATGGTAGAGAATTTGTAATATAATGTAATGTTTTGTAAAAATTTTGATTAGATACAAATAAAACAAAAACAAAAACAAAATAATTAATAATTAATAATTAATAATAATTATCAATAAAACATTTTGACTCGGTCAAATTATATAAAAATAAAATAAAATATACCAGTATAGATCCTTCTTAAGCATGAATCTAACATGAGCCATGAGAGATCAAATTTCTTTAGGTCCAAACTTCTTTTGGGGTGTAAAATACAATGTGTAATTTTTCATTGTTTAAATTGTATTATTGAATGCTATATAGATTACATAACTTAAACTTGTAAGTCCAAAAAAACTTTGTTGGATTTCTACAAAAAAAATATACCTATAAAAGAACCAAATGGTAAAATACTCACACCGCTCCAAACGTTTTATCCATAAAGCTTATTTTTTTCAATAGCTTTATATGATATATACATATTTTTTTTAAACAATATATAATATATACATAGTTGACGGTGGACTGGATGGATTGATGGCTGCTTCGAAACGCCATGGCCTGATCGGCATGGCCTGAGAACGGGGTTTGAGGGTACGGGGTTCTGCAGGCCGGCATCGGTACTGCAGCCACCCCTGACATGCCTCGGTACCTGAGCCACTGGCCAGTTTTCGCCATTAACTCTTCACCTCTCGCGCTGGGGGGTTTTTTTTTACTATTCTCTCCACTATTCTCCCTGTCGTTTTCACCGCTAGGGTTCTGTTTTGCAAAGAGTAGGGCTGCGTACAGGCATACCCCCGCTCCCTCCCCGTCGGTTACCCGTCTGCTAGACCCGTAGAGGGCTTCACCTCCGCATTTCTCGCTCAGCACCGGTCCCGTTCCTCCATCGCTGTCGGTGCTGGTTTCTGACAGTTAGCTGGTTCTGAGGTGGTTTACCTTCCTTAGCAGCTGTAGTGATGGACATAGATGAGGTGGATTATTCGGACTCTCCGCTGGTGGAAGGCTCCATCTGGCGCTCCACGTTTGCGGCTTCTGGAGGTTTGTACAGTGAAAGCCTGTCTACCAGCTTCGACAATCTCCCTCAGCCTTCAGGCCCTGTTCTCTCTGTTTCAGCTCAGCTGGATGAACCCTCCTCCTGGACGCCCTTCGTCGTGCCTTCCCCGACTACCCTAGGGTTTCTCTCGGACTACATTCACTCCTCTTCGAATCTCGCAGGTCCTTCAGAGCCATCGGGTCTCCCATCTGCGCCACTATCCGGCGCCCTACCTGAAGTCCTCCCTCCTGCAGCTCCCCTCCCATCCTTGGCTCCCCCCATTCCCTCTGGAAGCTTCTCCTCGGTCCCCCCTTCCTGAAGTTGTCCCTGATCTCCACCCAAACCCTAACCGTCCTCCATCGCTCGTTGCTCCGGTGGAGATGAGGGCCTCAGCATACCCTAAGCGCATGACCTCTCGACCCCCGAAGAAACAAAGGTGCTTCAAATCCAGGTCAGCAGACATTATTCTCCGGCTTGAAGAAGATATCCAGTGGGGGGATGCGATGGACTATGTGGACAGAGTCTTGTTGGGACGTATTAGAGGTAAGAATTATACCACGGAAAGACTGAAAACTTGGGCTACGGAGATTTGGGGACAGCATTTGGCGGACATCCCCTTCGTCCGTGGATGGTTTGCATTGCAGTTTGCTAGGGCTAACCATATGGGCTGGGTTCTCTCTTCTTTTTGGCACTTTGAAAAAGCACCAGTACTCCTCAAGAGGTGGACGCCACTCTTCGATCCGGAGACCGAACAAATTGGGGTTGGTCCGGTGTGGATTAGGCTCCCGGGGCTACCCCTCCGGTACTGGTCTGAGGACATATTTCGGAAAATCGGGAACTCTCTGGGCACGTTCATGGAGTATGATAAGTCTTACCAGACCACGGTAATGATGGCCTATGCAAGGATCCTTGTGCACTTAGACACCAGAGGGGGTCTACAGGAAAATATCATCATCCAATGGAGATATTTTTCCAGGAAACAGGGGCTGGATTATGAAGGCATCCCCTACTGATGCAGGAGGTGTCATCTGGTGGGTCATTGCATTTTACATCTCACCAAGCTCCGGCGACCCGACCATGCATCCATGCCACGTTTCTACCCATCTAGCCTTCCCGCCTCCACTGCAGTGACGGCCTACGAATGATATGCCCATATATTGCGTATATGCACAATTTCCGTATATGCGTAATTTATGTATATGGAATTTGCGCATATACGAAAGTTATGTATATACGGAAGATAAATTATTGGGCGCATAGCAAGACCCACCAAGTTGTATAGGGCTACAATCTGCATAACCAGGGCCACAGGCCTAATCTAGAGCTGCTTGCAAACTAATGGGGTCAGTACCGTATCTTGCAACACACCATGTGTTATCTTCTTCTTTTCTCTGACCCTTGACTTTTGTTAAATTTTTCCCATCAAAATGAGTCCTATTGAAGTTTAAAATGCCCAAATGTTGGACTTCGCTGAAGTGATCAAATGCAAGTACCCCCAAGGGGATTCCAACGAGGGGCATTATGAAAAGAAGCCACCAGGCTGGGAGGTCAGCGAGCACCATAAGAGCTAGGGTAGGGGACGATCGGAATTATGGCTAGTATATGGGTGGAAAATGTTGACTCGGGAATTTACAGAAGTAAATACACTGAGCCAAATTGGTAAGACTAATTATGTTAGAATTCCAATCCCATGTTCACACCCCTGTTGATAAACCTGAGACTCACAGAGGCCAAATACAATGCATGAGATTTGTTATTGGAATCAGCTATGGTAGGTTGATGATGTCGGGAGGCATGCATGCCTTCCCATCTTCCAGAGCAACAGCCTGTCATTTGATACATAAACCCAGAATCCCAATATCCCAATGGCAACGCTAAAATGAGTTTTCTCACCAGCAGAGGCAACGATAACCAGAACCACCGCAATTGCCATCAGCACCGACCTCGTCCGGAAGCTCATGCTGAGTAAAGAAACTAGGCCTTCCCATCTTCCAGAGCAACAGCCTGTCATGTGATACATAAACCCAGAATCCCAGTATCCCAATGGCAATGCTAAAATGAGTTTTCTCCCCAGCAGAGGCAACGATAGCCAGAATCACCGAAATCGCGATTAGCACCAAACTCGTCCGGAAGCTCATGCTGAGCAAAGAAACTATAACCGACCAAAGCTTCTTTCAATTACAACAAAATATGGCAGCGCGGGTTCTGAGATTCAAAATTCCAATTTGGAGCGCCATTATACAATTCAAAATTTGGTGGCAATTAATATCAGATGGTAGATAGCATATGATACACGACATGCCATGATACACATGCCGCTCATTTCAATGCGCATCAATACAAACAACGACATGGATGATGGCATCATGCATATCTCCATCACTATGGAATCGGAATCTGTTAGTCGGAGAACAGAGGGGATGTCAGAACCCATGTCCCAAGACTGTCCTTAGAATCTCTTAAGAGAGCATTAATGTTTCTATAGAGGTGGAAATAGCTCTCGCCTTTCCATACTATGGTGAACATTAATCACAATGTAATCATGTTTTTCGTTCAAATAGAGTTTGATAATGACATCTTCCAAAGAAATTACCAAAAGTAATATAGCTGTTATATATAAGGTGAGAAAAAATCCGCCAATTAAATAATTATTTAAAAATTATAGAGTTGTTAAAACAGCAACAAGCTCTTTGTTCCAAGATTAATTAATTGGTGAACGGATTTGGGAGATGTATTCCTCTTTTTAACCCACAGAAAATTGATAATAATAAATAAATTTTATGTGAAATATATATATATATATATATATATATATATATATATATATATATTAACTTATATAATTTAAATTTTTAAATTGAATTATGTATATTTTGTTAAATTAATAATATAAGAAAAGAATGTGTTTATTTAGTTTTGGATAAATATTTTTTAATGTAAAGTCACTATTCCATTATGGTGATAATCACTTCTTGATGTGAAGTCACTACTCTATTATAGTAATATATTGAATATGATGATGATGTAGTCTTATCCAAATTAAAAATATATATAAAATAAAAGAATATATTATTAGATTTTCATTAATATTACAAAAAGCTTATGAAATTTGTAAATAAGATGTTTACATGTTAGAGAAACTATATTTTGATTATACTATAAATATTTTTTATTAATTAATTATGCTAATAAGCTTGTTTATTTTAGAATAGTTTTTTTATAATTTTAATTTAATTATCAATAATTAATAGGTGTATGGTATAGATTTAATTTCCATGGAATATGCCCAAAAATGATTATTAGGTGGATGATAGAGATTTAACTTCCACAAAATATGTTGAAATATTTATAATAGTATTCACACATCAAAGGTTAAGATTTATCTAAGAGTTAGTTATGATATCTTAATTAATTTGTCTCAAATTAATTAATTAAAAAAATGTCATATTAACACGTCATATTGAGCATGTATAACCTCCATGCCATAACCTCCAAACGCATTGCGTACCCCATGGTACTGTCAACCCAATTTCTGGGATCCATCATGCCCATGGTGGATCACGTGGCATCAAAAGCCATGGTTGATGAATGATGCACACATTCTCCTATTAATTGGAAACTGTTAGCCGGGAAATGATGCACACGGGTTGACAGCCAGAGCCGATGTCAGAACCCGTGTCCCAAGGCTGTCCTTAGAGTCTCTTAAGAGAGCATTAATTCATTCAAATCTTTCTGATTAATATGAAAGTTAGGGATATACGGAAGATATGCGCATATCTTCCGTATATGTGCAATTTCCGTATATGCGCATATCTTCCGTATATGCACAATTTCTGTATATGGAATTTGCGCATAGACGATGTAGATACATGAACGAAGATATGTACAAATTCTATATACAGAAATTGTGCATATACGGAAATTCTGCATATACGGAAGATATGCGCATATACGGAAATTGCGCATATATGGAAGATATGCGCATATCTTCCGTATATCCCTAACTTTCCTATATTTGCATATCTTCCGTATATGCACGTCGTTCATGTATCTGCATCGTATATGCGCAAATTCCATATACATAAATTGCGCATATAAGGAAATTGTGCATATACGGAAGATATGTGCATATCTTCCGTATATGCACAATTTCCTTATATGCCCAATTTATGTATATGGAATTTGCGCATATACGATGCAGATACATGAACGACGTACATATATGGAAGATATGCACATATAGGAAAGTTAGGGATACACGGAAAATAAGCGCATATCTTCCATATATGCGCAATTTCCGTAAATGCGCATTTCTTCCGTATATGCACAATTTCCGTATATGCGCAATTTCTGTATATTGGAATTTGTGCATATACGATGCAGATACATGAACGAAGATATGTACAAATTCAATATACAGAAATTGTGCATATACAAAAATTGCGCATATACGGAAGATATGCACATATCTTCCATATATCCCTAACTTTCCTATATGTGCATATCTTCCGTATATGCACGTCGTTCATGTATCTACATCGTATATGCGCAAATTCCATATACAGAAATTGCGCATATACGTAAATTGTGCATATATGGAAGATATGCCCATATCTTTCGTATATGCACAATTTCCGTATATGCACAATTTCTGTATATGGAATTTGCACATATACGATGCAGATACATGAACGATGTGCATATACGGAAGATATGCACATATAGGAAAGTTAGGGATATACGGAAGATATGCGCATATCTTCCGTATATGCGCAATTTCCGTATATGCAAAATTTCTGTATATGGAATTTGTGCATATACGATGTAGATACATGAACGAAGATATGTACAAATTCCATATACAGAAATTGCGCATATACGGAAATTGCGCATATACGAAAGATATGCGCATATCTTCCGTATATCCCTAACTTTCCTATATGTGCATATCTTCTGTATATGCACGTCGTTCATGTATCTGCATCGTATATGCGCAAATTCCATATACAGAAATTGCGCATATACGGAAGATATGCGCATATCTTCCGTATATGCACAATTTCTGTATATGTTCAATTTATTTATATGGAATTTGCCCATATACGATGCAGATACATGAACGACGTGCATATACAGAAGATATGCACATATAGGAAATTTAGGGATATGCGAAAGATATGCGCATATCTGCAATTTTTGTATATGGAATTTGCGCATATACAATGTAGATACATAAACGAAGATATGTTCAAATTCCATATACAGAAATTGCGCATATACGGAAATTGTGCATGTACGGAAGATATATGCATATACGGAAATTGCGCATATACGGAAGATATGCGCATATCTTCCGTATATCCCTAACTTTCCTATATGTGCATATATTCCGTATATGCACGTCGTTTATGTATCTACATCGTATATGCACAAATTCCATATACAGAAATTGCGCATATACGGAAATTGTGCACATACGGAAATTGCGCATATACGGAAGATATGTGCATATCTTCCGTATATCCCTAACTTTCCTATATGTGCATATCTTCTATATATGTACGTCTTTCATGTATCTGCATCATATATGCGCAAATTCCATATACAGAAATTGCGCATATATGGAAATTGTGCATATACGGAAGATATGCATATATCTTCCGTATATGCGCAATTTTCGTATATGGAATTTGCGCATATACGATGCAGATACATGAACGATGTGCATATACTGAAGATATGCACATATAGGAAAGTTAGGGATATATAGAAGATATGCGCATATCTTCCATATATGCACAATTTATGTATATGCGTAGTTTCTGTATATGGAATTTCTACATATCTTCATTCATGTATCTACATCGTATATGTGCAAATTCCATATGCATAAATTGCGCATATACGGAAATTGTGCATATACAAAAATTGCACATATACGGAAGATATGTGAATATCTTCCGTATATCCCTAACCTTCCTATATGTGCATATCTTCCGTATAAGCACTCGTTCATGTATCTGCATCGTATATGCGCAAATTCCATATACAGAAATTGCGCATATACGAAAATTGTGCATGTGTCCCCATTTTGGAGCTATATGTTATCCCTTGACATCTAGTGGTAACTAGACGATATTTTTCTCAAGTGACTCTTATCTCAAATAATATTTCCACAGATGAGATTTATGATTCTCCACTAATTGTTAACCAAAGATTCCTCCCACATTTTCTTAGTTCACTCGCATTTGATGGATATGGTGCATAACATACATGAATTACATTATTTTCTCACCTCATATTGAGTTTTAATGCCTTATGTACTTGCCATTAAGTGTTGATGATTCTTTGAGTTAGATAATGGATCGTGATGCTTTAAATTTGTGCCTTTTGCATTGTTTTACCTTGGTGATCATCAACATCTTCTAGATAAGTGTTGCCACTATTTGCTTGAGTTATACTATTAAGGGGATTTCAAAGGGGTAGCATGCCCATATCACAATCCATACTTAACACTTTCCATATTTTCCATTTCCCATTGTCGCTTTCATGGTTGTTGTCACTTGTCACAAAAAGGTTCAGGCATTATAATCCCATGAGAAGGAATTATAAGGTGAAGGTTCCATATATGCACAATTTCCGTATATGCGCAATTTCTGTATATGGAATTTGTACAT
Organism: Pinus tabuliformis; assembly: GCA_031772625.1. Classification (NCBI taxonomy): domain Eukaryota; kingdom Viridiplantae; phylum Streptophyta; class Pinopsida; order Pinales; family Pinaceae; genus Pinus; species Pinus tabuliformis. The sequence goes on from CM062819.1 coordinate 1,284,655,732, forward strand.
ATCTTCGTTCATGTATCTACATCGTATATGCGCAAATTCCATATACAGAAATTGCGCATATACGGAAATTGTGCATATACGGAAGATATGCGCATATACGGAAATTACGCATATACGGAAGATATGCGCATATCTTTCGTATATCTGTAACTTTCCTATATGTGCATATCTTCTGTATATGCACGTCGTTCATGTATCTGCATCGTATATGCACAAATTCCATATACAGAAATTGCGCATATACGGAAATTGTCGTACAAAATCCATTCACTACCACTACCCACTTCAGGCAAGAGTTATTTCCACCTCTATAGCTCCATAAATGCTCCCTTACATTACTGTCATTCCGTGGGCATAGACTGTAGTACAAGCACGCTGACACACTTGAATATTTCTGGACAAACGCTTTCCGGTAAAACGATACCATGGATAACCGCCATGTACAATACATAAAACCATGCTATGCTATGCATCTGGACGTGCGTCTGAGATGTGACGAGCTGAGCATGCATGTTACTCCATGTTAACCGAACAATTCAAATTCAAATTCAAAATTTGAACTGGTGAACCCGCCCCGCCCAAATTCAAGCCCAAATTCAAAATTTGAACATCGATAATTGCTATATCTCGCATTTCAAGTCGTCTGGCATTATGGTTCACAGTGGGCATGAGACATACATCCAGAATTCCTTCCTGGGGCAGCGCATTACCCCCGGCGGAAGCCCCAATGAGAATAAATTCAGCGGTGTGGGCATAAGCCTCATGTGCAACGACAACGCTGTAACGGACGTTGTCATATTTTCAGCTGCTGTGGGGATTGCAGTGACAGGTCAAGCCAATATCCTCACAGGAGTTCACTGTTATAACAAGGCCACGGGCTTCGGAGGAGTTGGAATCAAACTAAAGCTCGGTGGATTAACTCAGATGAGGAGCATCGGTTGTTATTTGGATTATACCATCATTGTTGCAGAGATTCTTCAAACTTTTCTCCATTGGCGTCTGTGGCACAAGTCTTTTCTCATCATTGTTGATGCCTATTACTCACTTTGTCTTCCTTGAAAATTCCCAAACTTTCTCTGCAATTATTTCAGATCTTGATACCTTCCCTATTGATTAGAATATATGGTGTCATTTCCAATCCTAATTGACTCATCAGAGGCAACAAAGGAGCAGTGATGGAGTCAGAATCAGTGACCGTGGCAGATTCTTCAATTTTTGGAGCAGAGGGAGTGATTATCAAGCCAGGATCTGAAACATTTGTACCTGGTTTTCCCTTTTTCTCAGACTTGCAGTCAAATCAGATGCTTGTTTCTCATTAAAATGAAATGGGCCTTTACAACAACTCATTAATCCCAATCAGTCCAGCACAATTTAGCAGAGAAATATATGATATGGGGCGTACCCAATATGGAAATATGCCATTTTCTGCCAATCTGAATACTCTTGGATCTATATCTGAAGTGCCCACTGAGATATCAGTGCCTGTGTCGGTGAATGAGGGGTACCCAACAGAGGATTCACTGAATTCTCCTGGGCGCAATGGGGAGGCCATGTCACACATTTGGGGCCACTTGGCCTCTGACAAAACAGAGGAGCGGCAAGTTAGAGAGGAGAGGAAGCAGAGAAGGATGTTGTCTAACAGAGAGTCTGCAAGGAGGTCTAGGCTCCGGAAACAACATCTTGTGGACCAGCTGAGGGCTAAGGTGGATCATTTGAGAGCAGAGAATGGGGAGATATTGAAGAAACTCAACATTACTTCAGCGCATTATGCTCATATAAGAGAAGAGAATTCCCTGTTGAGATCAGAGGCCATGGAGCTGAGTCACAAGCTCCAAAGATTGCAATACACATTAAACGCTCAACCTCATGGTGTCTTTGAAAGTATGGGTGTCGAAACTCGAAATTGCAGTGCTGCGCATATGAGCTCAGCGTATGGCACCATTTCTCACTCCTTGGTTTCTCCCCATCTCTGGTTTTGAGGTCCAGAAGCAATTTACATAGTTAAATACTTATAAATATTACCAGAACCATGCCCTATATTGTTTTCTCATTCATGCAGGAACTTGATATCGATTTGAATGGTGTAAAGAGTTGTAATTTTGATAAAATTTGAATTTTGGAAAAAATTGTTAATTTTTGCTATGAAATCATGTAGTGAGATTTTTCAATCCTGTATAATAATAAATCAAAGGAAAAACTAAATTTAGATATTCATTAACTCAAAAACCCTTTAAGGATAACGTTGATGTGTCATTGGAAGCACCTCTTATAAAATAATATTAAAAACCAAAACATTTGGCTACTCTATTGACTAATTTTTATTTTATTTAAGTGGGGAAAAATACAAAATCTATTTCCTAAACCTTTAAATTATTACTTCTTAATTAATTTATCTATATAATTATATTTACAACTAAAAATTTAAAATAATAATGAACTTTAATACAATCCAAACTCATGTATATTCGATTCCGTATATTATAATAATAACAATTATCTAAAGCATTTTGTGTATCTGTCATTTATTTACATATGCACTTTTCACCAATTTTAACAAAATTGAAATCAAATACTTTAGTTAACATTAAGGTAAATTTGATAATTGTGAAAACGTAATTATTATTAAAATGTAAGTTTACAACAATTTCAATTTAGATTTAAATAATGTTTTGTTTCAAATTTAATAGATAATTTATTCAAAAAATATTAAATATTAATTTTAAAATGTTTTAATAAAATTAGTTTATTTATATTATATTTTTAATAAATAAATTTAGGTAAAAGTTTTACTAAATATATTTTTGTTAGCGCTTATTCATGTTAATATCAACAATTTTTTTTAATAAATTATTTTCAATTTGTTAAATAGAATTATATTAATATAGATTGTTCTATGGTATGTTGTAAAGGTTTCAAAAAATTTGGCCAATGTTATATATGAAAGGTACCATCATAGCCATGTATTACCCTCCTATGTGCACTAAGGTAGGTTAAGTTATTTTATAAAATAATATTTATTGTACCTTCAATATAATACATGGGGCACCATGGTAGGGTTTACAAAGATATATCACATTGAACTTTTCATTTTAAATTGTATATAATGCACCACACACATACAAGCACCAATGCTTTATATTCTAGTATGAGCACTTCTTTGTCTTGTGTTATTGAATTGTTATATTTCATTATTCCTTCTATTCCATAATATATTTGATTTATTTTTAGAATTTTGGCAAACATATAAATCTATAGTTTTCATCTACATAGATACCATATATTGATAGTTGTTTTCACTAGCTAAACATTTAAAATTAGCCTACATTTCTATTTTCTTTCTTTTTCTTTTAAAAAGTTCTTAATAGTGTCACCTTGGAATTCAAACCATGCTAACTCTAAGCATGTACGCAGGTCACATCAATTAACAAAACTCACTACCATTTGAAGTGCATCAAATAGTCATATATGAAATGTGCATAAATTTACTATGCTCTTTGGTACATTAACAAATGTATGGGAGCACTTATTGCAATACTCCCATATGATAATGTGTATCACACATCTTTGATAACTACACTAAGTGAATGAGAAGTGCATATTGATGGACATGGGATAATTAGGGTATAACACAGTAGGTGTTGCTACTTTACTAGAGAAACACACCACCATCCCATTTTTTTCTTTTTGTAAGTCATGTAATGCATTGTCATGTAATAGTAGCACCTCTTTTAGTGTTACTATGGATGGCTAAGTGTGTCATTAATGGTGCTTCTCATTCACATAGATACATTGAAGAACTAACAAACAACATTAAAATGAAAGTTAGCATATATATATATATATATATATATATATATATATATAACAAACAAATCAAAACATAAAATAACCCATACCCACACCAAAAAAAAAAAAAAAAACACACACAAAATACAAAGAAACTTTTTCTTGGGACAGTCCGGGGTGGTTGATAGAGAATGATCCCTAGTTTATTAGGGTCAAGTTAATGACAAAGAAAATAAGAAGACTCATTACTCAACTTTTAAGATTAAGTTATTATGCCAAAGATATAAATAATGGACAGGGAAGAATACCTTTCACCAATTAGTTGGTCCCTTGGTTGGATTTTGTAATTGTATAGATAAAGTCTTGCATGCTCCAAACTTCTATAGAGATATGCACAAAATCATCACATGACATTGCTCAAACCATTTACAATATAAATTATTAATGATATTAAAACAAGAACACTTGTAACTAACTAATATTAATTAATATCAAGTAATTAATTTCTCTTCTAAATCATGTAATTAATAATTAAATGAATTACAACATAGTTTCTTTTGGGAGAGAAGAGATCACTTCATGTGTGTGTGTGTGCACGTGTGTTAGTGTGTGTGGGCAATACTTGATATAATTCCAATGCCTTCATCAACAAAGGTTGTGTTCCTCCTAACCTAGACCACTTATAGACTTCAACTTTAATTAAAACTCCTCATTATATGTGAAAAGGAAAACTAATAAGGGATTACATATCAAATTTGAGTAAGAGAGTCAACTTTATAAACAAAGGTTTGTGTAGAATGGAACCATAAAATCCAAGGTTAAATTTTCAATATAATGCTCCAAAATAAAGGTACAAAATAGTCAATTCCCCCTTCTCCATTACATAAACCTTATTTATACTCTCATAAGCTGTCTAAGTTCATTGGGAATAGAAATTAAGGTTGTGTACTGTAACAACCTAGTAACTTGCACTCAGGAGCATGCAATTAATGTGGATTTATTATTTTTTCAAAAGTTTGGAATGCATACACACCGAGCATGAAGAGAATGAGTGTATAATATGTGTGTTTCCATAAGGAAAAGTTTTTATACTAGGTAAAAAGTCATTTTTAAACTAAGTTCAGTGGAAAAAAAGATATTAAAGTAGATATATCCTTGTTAAGAAATCATTAATGACAAAATAAATGTTATAGCATATGTCATCTAATAAATGAGATCAGAAGGGAAGTTGATGTTTGAATTACATTATAATACTACAAAAGATTCAGCTAAGTGTAGCGAAGTGAAGTCCAACAACCACAAGATCAAAACATTATATTCAAACAAAACCAATGTATCAAATTACTATCTTCCCCAAGGCAGACATATACATGTTAAGATGAAAATGTAAGCATGGTCACCAAATCATGTATGATGATATATAGAATGGAAAATCCTAGACATGGAAAATACATATTGGAACCATGTCAAATGCAGATCATAGCCACGATCAAATAAATAGTGGATCTATGTCTCAATGTATGTCGACAAAGCAACCAAAACTTGAGTAAAAATAGGAATTAGTTCTCCAAAACAGTATCCATTTCATATAGATAAGTAGTATAATATGTATAACTTGAGGAGTAGCATAATAATGAAAAACTACTACAACCCAAGGTCTTCAATTCAAATTTATCAAATATACAAATATAAACCATATGAGTTGTTATAGGCCATTTTGTCACATTTTGTCACTAGGCATGTTAACTGGATCAATCAACATCATTTTACCCCTTGTCGTCACATTTGCACAAATCCCTAAGCATGACTCTCCCTAATCCTTGAATTTATTCCTTTAACTGCTTCATTTAAGTGATTTTAAGGCCCAACGCACCCTGCTTCCTTAAGAGACTACGTTCACCAGTAGGCTGACCCTTGTTGGACCTGCGCTAATTACCAATAGGTTTCCCCTTGCTGGGGGTGCGCTAATTCTATAAATTCATGAATAATAAAAAGAATCTCAAAGCTTACTTCTCCATAAGGTTCTAGGAATTCTTAAAACCATTTACCTTGGATGAAAGTCTCAAATCCTATCCTATCCTACCTTGGAGATTTCATCCCTTATCCCTTGATCTCATCCTTCCATCAAGAGTGGATCTCAAGCCTAGATTGGGTAAATGGATAAGAATTCCTAACCTACCATCCTCTTTTATATATTTACTATCATCCACAAGCTAGTGGTTGGATTTTGGAGATAGATTCTACCCTCATGTTGTTTTTGTGAGAGTCATTATTCCATGCATTAGGGTGACATAGAGATACACTTTGTGACAAGGAAGGTCAAGTCAACTTGGAGGAGCTCTTCTACAAGACCAACTTTATATTTGGTTGTAACTCTTTCCGTTTCTATTAATACAAAGAGTTCATTGTTTTCCTATATGTGATGTTATGATTTCATGTATTTTAATACCATGTTGATCTATTGAATAAAGTGATTGGATAATACTACATAGATATTGTATATATTTGGCTTGTGTTATCTAATTGTGGAGGTTCTAATTATAGTGATCAGATCTAGGATTGGAGAATACAAGCTAAGACAGGAACGAGACTTACGACGGATTCCAGGTAGGCTTCATCCCATTGTCCATTTACTTTAAGGAAAACATTGGGTTCTTTGCCTTTTGTTGTTCTAGGTCAGTCCACTAGATCTAGGGAAGATACTTTTGTCTGCAGTCCTAGATTCTGTATAAAAATTTGGCAACCATACTGGGGATCGATGTATTCCCTTGATAGTTTCCTTGTCCTTAGTGTTTATTTTATCATTTCTTCAGACCTTCATTGTCTTAATCAGTTAAGGATAGACCTAAGAAGACCTTTAATTGAGTTTTAATTGCAATTTTTGTGTTGGAACCTTGCATCCCTTGATCAACTATCCCTATGGTCTAGTGACAAAGCATTGGAATTCTCCTGAGCATTCTTTGTGCCTTTGTTGCAGAGCACTAATGCCCCTTTAGCACCTATGTTGGTCCTTGTTCATGAACAAATTTTCTTTTGTCTCATTTTCTCTTTGTCCAGCTTTGTTCAAGCTACTCTTCCTTGATTCCCTGAGTGTCTTGGTCTCTTTGAAGCCAATAAAACACTTGATTTTATGTGAAATTGAGTGAATTTGCATTTGGTCATTATTGAAAGGTTTGCTTCAGTTTCTTAACAAATTTTGAGTGTTTTTGCTTTCGTATGAGTGTTAATCGCCTCTAAGTGTTGTCACCTTTTTTGATAAGATTTTGTTTAATTTTTTCTTTCTTCCTATCAATTCAAGTTTGTATGCATAGATTGATTGTTTAAATTGAAAAGTAACTTTTACATTACAGTTAAAGTCTATTTGGTTTCTTTTTGTCAACGATCAGGTTGCATTCATATGTTTCTTTGCATTTGAAACATTCAAAGAAAAGAAAAGAAAAACAATTATTTGCATTGCATATAGGGCTTTGATTTTGATTGGAATAGTGGAGTTCTAGAGATCGATTGTTGCATCACTTGTTTGTTGCATTGTTGATTGATTTCTTATTCCCCTACTTAGTTAAGCCTTTCATTATTAAAAGGAAAATGAAAAGAGTTATTTTTGTCACATTAGTTGCAGCATAGGTATGTTTAGGTGGCATCAAGTTTAGAGCCTTGAAATGGAAACATAATTCAAGATAAACTATAAAATTCATCTCAATTAATCTAAGGAGAATTTGAAACTTACCGACACACATAGAAGTATAGGCTAGAGATGTGTTCCAACGTCTTTAAACGTAGGAGCTGTCAATTTTTGTCATTGTTGCATTCCAGGGGTGATATCCCGTTCCACGTACGTAAGTTTATCAAATCATTCTCCACGTACCTCCGGGTATATCGGATGCTCCACGCATGAAAATTATATGGGAACACTCTCATGAAACGATTACACATTAGAAAACACTACTACACACTATGCTTCCACATACCATTGAGTATATTTTGGAAGTCCACCATAGGTAAACGAGTCGGCCACCTTGTATATTGTGATACACCGAACACAACATTCAGGGAGATTGTCTGCCCATATGTAAATCCTTGGTTCTCCAAGGTGGTATATTGTAGTTCATCGTTGCTTTGTAAACCCTTTTTCCTAGTTACTCCTCTTTTCATTTATTTTTTTTGTTAATTTGTAAAATAAATTGACTGTGAAATGATATTCTTATCATGGAACAACTTCTTAGTAGATCGTAGGTTGAGACTAATGGAAACAATTCTTGAGTCTACCAACCAAGAAAACCCGTCTGACAAGAATCCTGGTCCTTTTCCTTCTTTTGGAAATATTGGTGCTCCTTATATGGCAACATTGTCCCTTCCTGGATTTACCATTGGTTTACCAGTTTGGTTAATTTCGACCCCTATGGTTCTGAATGTCCAAACTGCTCCTCAACCAAGTAGTCCTCCACTTGAACAAGCTGATCCTAACATTGACCCTTTTCCTTCTTCACCTATTATTTCTTCATCCTTTTCTTTCTTCTCACATGGTGAAAGTCTTGATTCTAGTAACCAGGAAGCTAAGAAGAAGAAGCAAAATAATCAGGGGGGAAACCAAACAACCATTTCTACCAATGCAACTAGTATGGAAAAATCTTCCAAGTAGCCCCACAAAGTTAAATTCCCTTGCAAATTATGTAAGGGTGATTACCTTCTTAGAGATTGTCTTGGTATTCCTTAGGTATTAGAAGTGTGGTCTACATTATCACATTGGCCTTTGTCATCAGCTTCCGAAGATCATGCTGATGAAAAACCTTCAACTAGTGATAGTAAGGTCCACGGGAAAAAGGGTAAAGTTAAGTTTCCTTGTAGGCCATGTGAAGGGAATCATCTTATTCACCATTGTCATTATATGGATGAAGACTCAAAATTATTAAAAAACCTTACAACTTCTCAACCTCGTCTTCTAGTTGGTTATCGAAAGCTTTCCCCTAATCCTCCACTACTTAATGAAGTGATTGATCAAATCTGTCTCCAATCAATCCCACTCTCCTTGAACATGAATCCCATGAGTCTGTTTCTGACCATTGGTTGAGAAAATAGTTGACTTGACTCCACTTTCAATCGGTCATGCCTTTCCCGTAGATATTAAACTTCATATCACTCAAGTTCTTCTCGTTTATTCAGATTCCAATGAACTGGGAGATAATCCTTTCGTTCCCATAACACAAGGGGCAGTTCTCCCATTCCTACGGCACACCCTCCAAGTAGTATGGTCACTTCCTTTAATTGGATTCAATTGGCAGGATATCGTCTTCCTCCTTACAATCCCTTTCAAATCATATTACACACTTATAATGTGCCCAGACCTGCCACAGTCATAGATAAAGGCGCATCAGTTAATATTCTATCCTCAACTCTTGGCAAGATTTTGGTTCTCTGCAACTTATGCCTATTACATAGAATCTGTTGGATTTTAATAGATGTAACAGTCAACCATTAGGGGTTCTTCCTTAGTTTCCTATTACTTTGGGAGGAAATAATGTCTATAAATATGTGAGGTAGTCCAAGGCTCTTTGGATTTTAATTTACTCCTTGGATGTGACTATGTTTATGACATGGGAGCTCTTGTCTCTTCCTTCTTTCATGTGATGTGTTTCCCGCAATGAAGAAAGAATCATGACCATTAACCAACTTTCATTCATTAATCCTAATTTGACTCCTAATAAACCAACTTCCCTAGATGGTCCTTATGTTCAAGTGGTATCTCCCCCACCACAGATTAATTATGTGGAAACCTGTGTTATGCCTTCGTCTACTAATGATCTAGTAGGTGATGTAGTGCATGATTTATTGAGGGCATTGGAGTCTAATATGTCCATTGGATCCTTTGATCCCTTCCAGAGTATTTTTCTCCCATCTGATGAGAACCTCTTAGAAGTTATGGCCTTCTGCAAATCATGATACAGAGGTCAAAGAAGAGTTTCTTGTCTTGTGTCAAGCTCATTAAAAAATGAAACAAGGTTCCCTGAAGAGTTCCTTTTATTATGTCAAGCTCCTTAAAAAATGAAACAAGGCACATGAGCATATTTCCTTTTCTTGTGTCAAGCTCATTAAAAAACGAAACAAGGTCCCTTAAAAATAGCTCTTTTCCTATGTAAATCTCAAACAAAAAATTAAACAAATCCCCTTCCAATTCAAGTCTTTGATTAGATCTCGTAAATTCCAAGTCGATTATTTCACTTGATCTCGTAAATGAACCTTCATTTTATCCAGCTGTTAGTAACCAATAGTCTACTTAGGTGAATGATATGAAGATTGGGGGCATGTACCTCGAATTGAGCGATTATGCTGGGGACATGAAAAATTATTTCAAGCATAGTTTTTCTCTGTTTCAAGCTTGTGTAAAAATGAGACCATTATTATCCTATCCCTCGTGATTTCCATTTTTATCAGCCTCTTTATGCTAGATGAGTCTTGGTTTTCTCATTCCATCATCACCATCTATTTGGTTGATCATATGATTTCACTTGGTTAAGAACTGTTGTGATGAGTGGTCTTATTAGCCTACCTCTTTACCTTTGCATGTTTTGAGAAGTTTCATCATGACCGAAACAATTTTGTACCCCCTTTATACCACTTGTTCCTCTAGGAGTCCTCTTTTAGCTCTTTTCAGACTCCCAAAATATGAAAATATTGTGAAGCACCTTTCTTTTCAAACTTTTTAAAGTAAATGAAAAGACATCTACTCAACATAAGTTTAACCATTTTCCGGACTGACATAGACTAAATATATAAAAGGAATACCTTAGTCGAACATGACTAAGAGGTTCTCTTAAATATCATTTTCTTCCTTTTCAGACACAAGGGACTATCTATGAAAAGGAACATTTGGATTTTTCTTTTTCACCTTTTTTTCAAACTCTCTATGAAAAATATGTCAAGTTAGACCTTTGTTGGACTCGTTAAAACATCAAACAACGATGGACTCGTCGAACATGACAGGACCAAACCACTCCTTCTCAAGGTTCGTTAAGCATACTTGGAGGGATTCATCCGAAGGATGAACTTACAGATCAAGTATATGTTATCCTCCTCGAGCTTGTTAAAAAATAAAGAGGTACTGACCAGCAATGGTTGGGGAAATTGGGAAAACAAGGTGCTCCACTTAATAATGGAAGTGATTCACTCTTGAACACAACACTCTTCCACTTCATCTCTGTAGTTGTTGGGTTGGGAAATATGCTCGTTTTTCCTTTCATCTTACATTTTCCGTATATGCATAATTTTCGTATATGTGCAATTTCTGTATATGAAATTTGCACATATACGATGCAGATACATGAACGACGTGCATATACGGAAGATATGCACATATAGGAAAGTTAAGAATATACGGAAGATATACGCATATCTTCCGTATATGCGCAATTTTCGTATATGCGCATATCTTCCGTATATGCACATATCTTCCATATATGCGAAATTTTTGTATATGGAATTTGCGCATATACGATGTAGATACATGAACGAAGATATGTACAAATTCCATATACAAAAATTGCGCATATACGGAAATTGTGCATATACAGAAGATATGCGCATATACGGAAATTGCGCATATACGGAAGATATGTGCATATCTTCCGTATATCCCTAACTTTCCTATATGTGCATATCTTCCATATATGCACGTCGTTCATGTATCTGCATCGTATATGCGCAAATTCCATATACAGAAATTGCACATATACGGAAATTATGTGCATATCTTCCGTATATGCACAATTTCCGTATATGTGCAATTTCTGTATATGGAATTTGTGCATATACGATGCAGATACATGAACGACGTGCATATACGGAAGATATGCACATATAGGAAAGTTAGGGATATACGGAAGATATGCGCATATCTTCCGTATATACACAATTTCTGTATATGCGCATATCATCCGTATATGCACAATTTCCATATATGCGCAATTTCTGTATATGCGCATATCATCCGTATATGCACAATTTCCATATATGCGCAATTTCTGTATATGGAATTTGCACATATACGATGTAGATACATGAACGAAGATATGTACAAATTACATATACGGAAATTGTACATATACGGAAATTGCACATATACGAAAGATATGCACATATCTTCAGTATATCCCTAACTTTCTTATATGTGCATATCTTCCGTATATGCACGTCGTTCATGTAATTGCATCGTATATGCGCAAATTCCATATACAAAAATTGCGCATATACGGAAGATATGTGCATATCTTCCGTATATGCACAATTTCCGTATATGCGCAATTTCTGTATATGGAATTTGCGCATATACGATGCAGATACATGAACGACGTGCATATACGGAAGATATGCAAATATAGGAAAGTTAGGGATATACGGAAGATATGCGCATACCTTCCGTATATGCGCATATTTTTTGTAAATGCACAATTTCCGTATATGCGCAATTTCTGTATATGTAATTTGTGCATATACGATGTAAATACATGAATGAAGATATGTACATATTCCATATACAGAAATTGCGCATATACAGAAATTGTGCATATACGGAAGATATGCGCATATACGGAAATTGCGCATATCTTCCGGATATGCGCATATCTTCCGTATATCCCTAACTTTCCTATATCTGCATATCTTCCGTATATGCACGTCGTTCATGTATCTGCATCGTATATGCGCAAATTCCATATACATAAATTGCGCATATACGGAAATTGTGCATATACAGAAGATATGCGCATATCTTCCGTATATGCACAATTTCCGTATATGCGCAATTTCTGTATATGGAATTTGCGCATATACGATGCAGATACATGAACGACGTGCATATACAAAAGATATGCACATATAGGAAAGTTAGGGATATACAGAAGATATGCGCATATCTTCTGTATATGCACAATTTCTCTATATGCGCATATCTTTCGTATATGCACAATTTCCGTATATGCGCAATTTCTGTATATGGAATTTGCGCATATACGATGTAGATACATGAACGAAGATATGTACAAATTCCATATACAGAAATTGCACATATACGGAAATTGTGCATATGCAGAACCTTCACCTTATAAATCCTTTCTCATGGGATTATAATCCCTGAACCTTTTCGTGACAAGTGACAACAACCATGAAAGCGACAATGGGAAATGGGAAATATGGAAAGTGTTAAGTATGGATTGTGATATGGGAATGCTACCCCTTTGAAATTCCCTTAATAGTATAAATCAAACAAATAGTGGCAACACTTATCTAGAAGATGTTGATGATCACCAAGGTAAAGCAAGGCAAAAGGCACAAATTTAGAGCATCACGATCCATTATCTAACTCAAAGAATCATCAACACTTAATGACAAGTACATAAGGCATTAAAACTCAATATGGGGTGAGAAAATAATGTAATTCATGTATGTTATGCACCATATCCATCAAATACGAGTGAACTAAGAAAATGTGAGAGGAATCTTTGGTTAACAATTATTGGAGAATCATAAATCTCATCTGTGGAACTATTATCTGAGATAAGAGTCACTTGAGAAAAATATCGTCTAGTTACCACTAAATGTCAAGGGATAACATATAGCTCCAAAATGGGGACACATGCACAATTTTCGTATATGCGCAATATCTTTATATGGATTTTGCGCATATACGATGCAGATACATGAACGAGTGCATATACGGAAGATATGCACATATAGGAAGGTTAGGGATATACGGAAGATATGCGCATATCTTCCATATATGCGCAATTTTTGTATATGCACAATTTCCATATATGTGCAATTTATGTATATGAAATTTGTGTATATACGATGTAGATACATCAACTAAGATATGTACAAATTCCATATACAGAAATTGCGCATATACGGAAGATATGCGCATATACAGAAATTGCGTATATACGGAATATATGCGCATATCTTCCGTATATCCCTAACTTTCCTATATGTGCATATCTTTCGTATATGCACGTCGTTCATGTATTTGCATCGTATATGCGCAAATTCCATATACGGAAATTGTGCATATACGGAAGATATGTGCATATCTTCCGTATATGCACAATTTCCGTATATGCGCAATTTCAGTATATGGAATTTGCGCATATACGATGCAGATACATGAACGACGTGCATATACGGAAGATATGCACATATAGGAAAGTTACGGATATACGGAAGATATGTGCATATCTTCCGTATATGCCCAATTTCCATAAATACACAATTTCCGTATATGGAATTTGCGCATATATGATGCAGATACATAAATGACGTGCATATACGGAAGATATGCACATCTAGGAAAGTTAGGGATATAGGAAGATATGCGCATATTTTCTGTATATGCACATATCTTCCGTATATGCACAATTTCCGTATATGCGCAATTTTTGTATATGGAATTTGTACATATCTTCGTTCATGTATCTACATTGTATATGCGCAAATTCCATATACAGAAATTTCGCATATACGGAAATTGCGCATATACGGAAGATATGCGCATATCTTCCGTATATCCCTAACTTTCCTATATGTGCATATCTTCCGTATATGCACGTCGTTCATGTATCTGCATCATATATGCGCAAATTCCATATACAGAAATTGCGCATATACAGAAATTGTGCATATACGGAAGATATGCGCATATCTTCCGTATATGCATATCTATATGCATATCTTCCGTATATGCACAATTTCCGTATATGGAATTTGCGCATATACGATGCAGATACATGAACGACGTGCATATACGGAAGATATGCACTTATAGGAAAGTTAGGGATATACGAAAGATATGTGCATATCTTCCGTATATGCGCATATCTTCCGTATGTGCGCAATTTCCGTATATGCACAATTTCCGTATATGGAATTTGTACATATCTTCATTCATGTATCTACATCATATATGCACAAATTCCATATACAAAAATTTCACATATACGGAAGATATGCGCATATCTTCCGTATATCCCTAACTTTCCTATATGTGCATATCTTCCGTATATGCACGTCGTTCATGTATCTGCATCGTATATGCGCAGATTCCATAAACAGAAATTGTGCATATACGGAAGATATGCGCATATCTTCCGTATATGCACAATTTCCGTATATGCGCAATTTCTGCATATGGAATCGGCGCATATACGATGCAGATATATGAACGACGTACATATACGGAAGATATGCACATATAGGAAAGTTAGGGATATACGGAAGATATGCGTATTTCTTCCGTATATGCGCAATTTCCTTATATGTGCAATTTTTGTATATGGAATTTGTACATATCTTCGTTCATGTATCTACATCGTATATGCACAAATTCCATATACAAAAATTGCACATATACGGAAGATATGCGCATATACAGAAATTGCGCATATACAGAAGATATGTGCATATCTTCTATATATCCCTAAATTTCTTATATGTGCATATCTTCCATATATGCACGTCGTTCATGTATCTGCGTCATATATGCACAAATTTCATATACAGAAATTACGCATATACGGAAGATATGCGCATATCTTCCGTATATGTAAATTTCCGTATATGCGCAATTTCTGTATATGGAATTTTCGCATATACGATGCAGATACATGAACGATGTGCATATACGGAAGATATGCACATATAGGAAAGTTAGGGATATATGGAAGATATGTGCATATCTTCCGTATATGCGCATATCTTCCGTATATGCACATATCTTTCGTATATGCACAATTTCTGTATATGGAATTTGTACATATCTTCGTTCATGTATCTACATCGTATATGCGCAAATTCCATATACAGAAATTGCGCATATACGGAAGATATGCGCATATACGGAAATTGCGCATATACGGAAGATATGCACATATCTTCCTTATATCCCTAACTTTCCTATTAATCGGAAAGAGTTGAATGAATGAATGCCCTCTTAAGAGACTCTAAGGACAGTCTTGGGACACGGGTTCTGACATCGGCTCTCGCTGTCAACCCGTGTGCATCATTTCCCGGCTAACAGTTTCCGCTTAATAGGAGAATGTGTGCATCATTCATCAACCATGGCTTTTGATGCCACGTGATCCACCATGGGCATGATGGATCCCAGAAATTGGGTTGACAGTACCATCGGGTACGCAATGCATTTGGAGGTTATGGCATGGAGGTTATACATGCTCAATATGACGTGTTAATATGACATTTTTTTAATTAATTAATTTGAGACAAATTAATTAAAATATCATAACTAGCTCTTAGATAAATCTTAACCTTTGATGTGTGACTACTATTATAAATATTTCAGCATATTCTATGGAAGTTAAATCTCTATCATCCACCTAATAATCATTTTTGGGCATATTCCATGGAAATTAAATCTATACCATACACCTATTTATTATTGATAATTAAATTAAAATTATAAAAAAACTATTCTAAAATAAACAAGCTTATTAGCATAATTAATTAATAAAAAATATTTATAGTATAATCAAAATGTAGTTTCTCTAACATGTAAACATCTTATTTACAAATTTCATAAGCCTTTTGTAATATTAATGAAAATATAATAATATATTCTTTTATTTTATATATATTTTTAATTTGGATAAGACTACATCATCATCATATTCAATATATTACTATAATAGAGTAGTGACTTCACATCAAGAAGTGATTATCACCATAATGGAATAGTGACTTTACATCAAAAATATATTTATCCAAAACTAAATAAACACATTCTTTTCTTATATTATTAATTTAACAAAATATACATAATTCAATTTAAAAATTTAAATTATATAAGTTAATATATATATATATATATATATAGATTTCACATAAAATTTATTTATTATTATCAATTTTCTGTGGGTTAAAAAGAGGAATACATCTCCCAAATCCGTTCACCAATTAATTAATCTTGGAACAAAGAGCTTGTTGTTGTTTTAACAACTCTATAATTTGTAAATAATTATTTAATTGGAGGATTTTTTCTCACCTTATATATAACAGCTATATTACTTTTGGTAATTTCTTTGGAAGATGACATTATCAAACTCTATTTGAACGAAAAACATGATTACATTGTGATTAATGTTCACCATAGTATGGAAAGGCGAGAGTTATTTCCACCTCTATAGAAACATTAATGCTCTCTTAAGAGATTCTAAGGACAGTCTTGGGACATGGGTTCTGACATCCCCTCCGTTCTCCGGCTAACAGATTCTGATTCCATAGTGATGGAGATATGCATGATGCCATCATCCATGTCGTTGTTTGTATTGATGCGCATTGAAATGAGCGGCATGTGTATCATGGCATGTCGTGTATCATATGCTATCTACCATCTGATATAAATTGCCACCAAATTTTGAATTGTATAATGGCGCTCCAAATTGGAATTTAGAATCTCAGAACCCACGCTGCCATATTTTGTTGTAATTGAAAGAAGCTTTGGTCGGTTATAGTTTCTTTTCTCAGCATGAGCTTCCGGACGAGTTTGGTGCTAATCGCGATTTCGGTGATTCCGACTATCGTTGCCTCTGCTGGGGAGAAAACTCATTTTAGCATTGCCATTGGGATACTGGGATTCTGGGTTTATATATCACATGACAGGATGTTGCTCTGGAAGATGGGAAGGCCTAGTTTCTTTACTCAGCATGTGCTTCCGAACGAGGTCGGTGCTGATGGCGATTGCGGTGGTTCTGGTTATCGTTGCCTCTGCTGGTGAGAAAACTCATTTTAGCGTTGCCATTGGGATATTGGGATTCTGGGTTTATGTATCAAATGACAGGCTGTTGCTCTGGAAGATGGGAAGGCCTGCATGCCTCCCGACATCATCAACCTACCATAGCTGATACCAATAACAAATGTCATGCATTGTATTTGGCCGCTGTGAGTCTCAGGTTTATCAACAGGGGTGTGAACATGGGATTGGAATTCTAACATAATTACTCTTACCAGTTTGGCTCAGTGTATTTACTTCTGTAAATTCCTGAGTCAACATTTTCCGCCCATATACTAGACATAATTCCGATCGTCCCCTACCCTAGCTCTTATGGTGCTCACTGACCTCCCAGCCTGGTGGCTTCTTTTCATAATGTCCCTCGTTGGAATCCCCTCGGGGGTACTTGCTTTTGATCACTTCAGTGAAGTCCAACATTTGGGCATTTTAAACTCCAATAGGACTCATTTTGATGGGCAAAATTTAACAAAAGTCGGGGGTCAGAGCAAAGAAGAAGATAACACATGGTGTGTTGCAAGATACGGTACTGACCCCATTAGTTTGCAAGCAGCTCTCGATTGGGCCTGTGGCCCTGGTTATGCAGATTGTAGCCCTATACAACCTGGTGGGTCTTGCTATGCGCCCAATACTTTATCTTCCGTATATACATAACTTTCTTATATGCGCAAATTCCATATACATAAATTACGCATATATGGAAATTGTGCATATACGCAATATATGTGCATATCATTTGTAGGTCGTCGCTGCAGTGGAGGCGGGCAGGCTAGACGGGCAGAAACATGGCATGGATGCATGGTCGGGTCGTCGGAGCTTGGTGAGATGTAACATGCAATGACCCACCAGATGACACCTCCTGCATCGGTAGGGGATGCCTTCATAATCCAACACTTGTTTCCTCGAAAAATATCTCCATTGGATGATGATATTTTCCTGTAGACCCCCTCTGGTGTCTAAGTGCACAAGGATCCTTGCATATGCCATCATTCCCATGGTTTGGTAAGACTTATCATACTCCATGAACGTGCCCAGAGAGTTCCCGATTTTCCAAAATATGTCCTCAGATCAGTACTGGAGGGGTAGCCCCGGGAGCCTGATCCACACCAGCCCAACCCCAATTTGTTCGGTCTCCAGATCGAAGAGTGGCGTCCACCTCTTGAGGAGTACTGGTGCTTTTTCGAAGTGCCAAAAAGAAGAGAGAACCCAGCTCGTATGGTCAGCCCTAGCAAACCGCAATGCAAACCACCCGCGGATGAAGGGGATGTCTGCCAAATGTTGTCCCCAAATCTCCGTAGCCCAAGTTTTCAGTCTGTCCGCGATATAATTCTTGCCTTTGATACGTCCCAACAAGACTCTGTCCGCGTAGTCCATCGCATCCCCCCACTGAATATCTTCTTCAAGCCGGAGAATAATGTCTGCTGACCTGGATTTGAAGCACCTTTGTTTCTTCGGGGGTCGAGAGGTCATGCGCTTAGGGTATGCTTAGGCCCTCGCCTCCACCAGAGCAGCGAGCGATGGAGGACGGTTAGGATTTGGGGGGAGATCAGGGACAGCTTCAGGAAGGGGGGGACCGCGGAGAAGCTTCCACAGGGAATTGGGGGAGCCAAGGACGGGAGGGGAGCTGCCGGAGGGAGGACTTCAGGTAGGGTGCCAAACAGCGGCGCAGATAGGAAACCCGATGGCTCCGAAGGACCTGGGAGATTCGAAGAGGAGTGAATGCAGTCCAAGAGAAACCCTAGGGTAGCCGGGGAAGGCACGGCGAAGGGTGTCCAGGAGGAGGGTTCATCCGGCTGAGCTGAAACAGAGAGAACAGGGCCTGAAGGCTGAGGGAGATCGTCGAAGCTGGCAGACAGGCTTTCACTATACAAACCTCCAGAAGCCGCAAATGTGGAGCGCCAAATGGAGCCTTCCACCAGTGGAGAGTCCGAATAATCCACCTCATCTATGTCCATCACGACAGCTGCTAAGGAAGGTAAACCACCTCGGAACCAGCTAACCGTCGAAAACCAGCACCGACAGCGATGGAGGAACGGGACCGGTGCTGAGCGAGAAATGCGGAGGTGAAGCCCTCTACGGGTCTAGCAGATGGGTAACCGACGGGGAGGGAGCGGGGGTATGCCTGTACGCATCCCTACTCTTTACAAAATAGAACCCTAGCGGTGAAAACAATAGGGAGAATAGTGGAGAGAATAGTAAAAAAAAAACCCCAGCGCTAGAGGTGAAGAGTTAATGGTGAAAACTGGCCAGTGGCTCAGGTATCGAGGCATGTCAGGGGTGGCTGCAGTACCGATGCCGGCCTGCAGAACCCCGTACCCTCAAACCCCGTTCTCAGGCCATGCCGATCAAGCCATGGCGTTCCGAAGCAGCCATCAATCCATCCAGTCCACCATCAACTATGTATATATTAGATATTGTTTAAAAAAAAATATGTATATATCATATAAAGCTATTGAAAAAAAATAAACTTTATGGATAAAACATTTCGAGCGGTGTGAGTATTTTACCATTTGGTTCTTTTATAGGTATATTTTTTTTGTAGAAATCCAACAAAGTTTTTTTGGACTTATAAGTTTAAGTTATGTAATCTATATAGCATTCAATAATACAATTTAAACAATGAAAAATTACACATTGTATTTTACACCCCAAAAGAAGTTTGGACCTAAAGAAATTTGATCTCTCATGGCTCTTGTTAGATTCATGCTTAAGAAGGATCTATACTGGTATATTTTATTTTATTTTTATATAATTTGACTGAGTCAAAATGTTTTATTGATAATTATTATTATTATTAATTATTAATTATTTTGTTTTTGTTTTTATTTTATTTGTATCTAATCAAAATGTTTACAAAACATTACATTATATTACAAATTCTCTACCATACTAATAGACGAAATGACTTTTTGGTCGTAATCTAGCAGTACAATTTCTAATAAGATTATGATTTCATCTTATTTAAAATACACTTTTGAATGCATAATTATTATTCCTTACATTGTCACTTTGATTGATATTTAAAATACAGTTTGGAATTCATGTGTAATTATATTTGTTAAACTATTTTCTCTCATATACAACAGATTTATATTTGCATTTATTTAATCATTAATGTATATAGTTATACTTTATATTAATTATTTTAATCGACCACACACATAATTTATATAATAAATTTATTACTATGTTAAATTTTGATGGTCAAATTTAACTACCCTATATTAGTTATTTTTTTATTAAGAATCTTAATTGATTTTAAAAATATTATTAAATTATCAATTTTTAAATTTTTATTAAATTAAATATTATATATAAATCGAGTAGTCTTTAAGTTCGGTTTTTTGGAAAGTTTTCCGAATTATTTTTCAATTTAATTTGTTTAGAATCCAGTTGGTATTCATTGAAATCACAAGTTTGACAAGTGAACACTTCACAATCAAAGTGCCTTAGGTGTTTTTGAGGGTGTTGAATCCATATATGCAGTAAAAAGATCAGTTTAAACAACACAAATCAAGATTTGGCCATGTCCACGGGGTCTTGGATAAACAGTGATCAGGTGCTCTATTAAGACACTCCTTGATGTGAAGTCATCGTTTCAATTCTCCGCCTCGATCAGGGTGATATATTGGACATGATGAAGATGTTATCCTGCCAAACTTACAAAAAAAGAGACTTGGCCACAATTTTGTTTATCGAATTCCGATTAGAAACCTGTCAGAAACTCTAAAAAGTTGCACTTAAAACTACTCCTATATAAATTTCACTCGAGTCTATAACTTACTGTACTGTTCATTTTTAGTCGTTGGATTTGATTGTGTTAAAGTAGCTTTTAAGAAAAGCATTATCGTCCATAGTTTGGTTATAGCTAATGGTTTTGTACTTTATATTTATTTTATCTATTAGTTTTTGTCTATGATTTTGTTGTAGTCCATGGTTTTGTACTTTATATTTATCCAGTCTATTAATTTCTTTTCATTTAATTTTCTTTTATAAATTAAGATGATTGAGATAGATTATTATCAGGTGGAATTATTTTACTTATATTTTTAATTTAAATATTAATTAAAACATATGAAATCGACATTTAATTTTTTTAATATTGACATACAATCTTATATTACACCTACACATTTCCCCTGTACTAAACTTAAAACATCTCTCAACACAATATTATCATAATCATAAATTTAATAAAAATATCACTTACCATAAACTTCTTCTTATAAATAAATAGACAAAATTAATAATATATCTTGTAAGGTCATACGAGCATTGAAGGTTCTCAAATAATTTTGTTGAAAATAAAATATATAAAGCTATTTCTTCGTGAATATTAAATTAGTACTACATTATTGTTAGGAATTTTTATGTTATGGGTGTGCATATTTAATGATATCTATTTTACAATGATGTAAAATGCAAAAGCTGCGTAAATAATGATAATAAATATTATGTAGATAATCTTGGAAGTTTTAGAATAATGATTAGTTATTGTGCTTTTTCTCTTATTAAATAGATATTCTTTAGAAAAAAATTGTTTTTTAACTTGAAAAATATCATCTCAAAGATTAGCTCAGTTAATTAGATCTTTATCATTAATTGAAATCATGAATTTATAGTTGAACAAAAAAATTATAATCATAAATTTAATAAAAATAATCAGTTATTATAAACTTTTTGATAATAAAATAATAACATTAATAATATATCTTGTAATACTACCTTTCATGTAGTATAAGGTTTAAATTTCAATTTTAAAAATGATATCGTTCTATTATGAAAACTTCCCATCATTGGTCATAGAAGCATTGAAGGTTGTCAAATAATTGTTGTTAGAGATAAAATACATAAAAATGTTTGATTGTGTATAATAAATTAGGATTAGATGAATTTCACGTCCAACGTTATGGGTGTGTATATTTAATGATATTTATTTATTAAAATTAGAAATTGTGTAAATAATGAAAATAATTTTTTTTGTAGTTTATTTAATAGATGAAATGGTTTTTTAGAGTATTTTTCCTTGATTAATTTTATTTAAAAAGATTTTTAAAAATTTGAATTTAAGTTGTTTAATTTGTAAAATTTAATTGGTTTTGGGGGTTTTTAGAGTGTTGAATTTATTTATATATTTAAAAATGTATTTTAAAGAACAAGCAACCACAATCTTGTTTGAAAATGTATCTTGAAAAAATTCACTTTATCTCTAAATTAAATTGTGCCATAAATATTATGTAGATAATCCTATATATATATATATATATATATATATACCATGAAAATGATCTAATCATTTATTTTTCCATTAAAATTTGTTTATCCAAATGACATGATATGTTCTCTTTTATAGGTTGGTATATTCTTGTTTTTAAGCACAAGTGATAATGGGTTTATTATGAAAATCAAAACATTTTGTTGGAAAAATCAAAGTATTTTATTGCGACAATCAAAATAGTTTGATTGGATTTAATAAGTAAGAATATGTATTTTATTTTAAAAATTCATGAGTTTAAATTTAAAGGAAAATAAAGTATGTATATTTTTATATGTGTTTTATGTTAAGAAGTTTTGTGTTCAAATTTAATGGAGAATATAATATGTATATTTTATTAGATTTTAGTAGCCAAATTATTTTAGGGAGACAATTATTTTGGTGTACAAACAAACGGATCTTTTACACCAATTTAACATGTTGAATTGCTAACACGTTGGAGTAATATGGGTCAAGCCCAAGATCAATTCTTCTAGCTTCCACACACCAATAGTATATTCAACAATCGGAAACACTTGGAGCAATATGGGTCAAGCCCAAGATAAATTTGTCCATCTATCACTATAACACCAATAGTATATTCAACAACTACAAACCACGAGTAGTATATTCAACAATTAAATCGGTAACACGTAGGAGCAATATGGGCCAAGCCCAAAATAAAGGCCTCCATCGACCACTATAACACCAATAGTATATTTAACAACCTACAAACCAAATATATCAATAACTTATGACTTATAAAAAGCTAAGATGTTGCATGAGTGGGGACGCCTACTCTTCAAACCTCAAATAATGTTCCCAAATTTTGGATTACCTAGTGAAATGGTTAGGAGATTTTTTTGGAGCTTGTGTCAACTCAATCATAGGAGTGGGATTACTCCACTGGTGGGCTCGAAGAGTTTTAGAGGAGTTTCATGGGTCTGACTGGGATCACTTACGATATTTTATCATCGAGATCAATTGTGCCCTGTAATGTGGAAAATTATGATTTCTTCCATACCATGTGGCACTACTGATGTGTGCCACATGTTACTCATATTTTCGTAGCTATTAGGCCCAAAACTCCAAATCCAAGTGATGCATGTCTTCCACCTATGACTTCTACTTCATCATTTTTAACATCATTGTGACATCATTCTTTAGAAGTGTAGATTCTTTGATACTCCAGTGTTATTTGTTGACATGCCTGATGAACAATAATTTTTCATTGAGTGAAGTCCATTACATTGAAGTTTTTTCATACCAGAGTTTGACCAAAAATCAATTCTTCCATTCTCTTTATGCATTTATCATCAATGTAAAGGGTTCATTGACCCTCTCGTGGTGTTAGGTAATACATAGTTATCTTCCGAATACATCTAATACACTAGTTCAATACAACTGCAAAAGTGTTAAAACCTCCCATGGAAAAACATTTGAGTAATCCCTCATTTCAGTAATGTGACTTGGTGCTAAGACTGAGGCATCTAAACCAAAAATTCTCATAGAATGTTGTGTAAAGGATTCTGTACCCATATTTATCTTTATAAAAAATTAAGAATCAACCCAAAATTTCCTCTATCCTATATTAGGGACTTCACAATTGGTTATTAGTCCAAACTAGTGCACATTATGGTTTTTTTAAATCTTTAGCTAGTCTGCAAAAACTCTAGAGTCCTTTAGGGAGCTCTTTGATATTTTCCATACGATGTTTTGAGAATACTTCTTCTATTCTTTTCATAGCACAACTTATGTTCTTGCAAGTGACTTCCACATCATACACAAGATTCTCTAATTACTCCAGTTCACCTAGAGATTTTCCAATCTAACTAATGTAAGACCATGGAAGCTAGTCATGGCTAGGAATAGATGTCCTTCAATCACATGATTAATGTGTCATTTTCATCCTATCCATAACATAAAGGGTATGAAGCATAAGTATGTTAAATATTGATTATGGGGCATATGAGTATTATACATCCATTTTAGCCTAATCTACGACTTCACATCATAAATATACATTATATAGACCATACCTTCTACTAAGAAAACAAGCACAAAAAAATACATTTTAGAAATGACCATTTATTTATTATTAACATGGTTCACATTACAAATATGAAGTCCATGAGGGTACTTATATGATTAATATCCTATGTTTTTTGAAACTTATGAAATGTGACCCATATTTCACCCAACTATAGGCTCTACTTCACTCCAAGATTTCTTTTAGTCAACCACCCTCAACCACATGAAGAAGCCATGAAGGATTTTCTACTCAATATTATAGGGTGGATCCATGAAGTCCATTCTCCTTCATAATATTAACTCATTAGTTCCTTTCATATCGCTATCACCAAGCCCATAGTTTTTCCTAGTTTCTATGGGTGGTTTCACATTTGTTCTACACAACAAGAAACATCTCCCTTGCTACTAGTGGTGTAAGCATGAAGGCCACTCTCCTTCCGTCATGTTCAAGAAACATGAATGCTACCTCTCAAGAACTGAACCTAGGATCATGACACAACAAAATATTCCCATTGAAGGAATGCATAGAATAAGAAAACACCTTCATTGCTTCCTAGAATACCTTGATGAATCTCCTTCTCTCCATTTCTTTGCACACATAATACAACCAAACAATTGATTTCCTCTTGGTCTAATTGACTCATTTTGATGGATCCCTCCCTAGTTTCCACCGCTAACATATTTTAAACATGGACTCCCTCATAGGCTTGTCATGACCTAAGGGATTGTTTTTCTCCCTTTGTTCAGGTCACTCTTCCACAAGTCTTGTAGTTTAGTATTCAAACGCCGAACTACTATTTGTGGGTTCACAAGTTGTTATCACTCTATAGCATGTGATGGTTCATAATTCACACACACTGTATCTCTAGTGAACATTTTCCCTTCTTTTTTCATGACCATTTTCTTTGCATGAGAGCTCCAAGGTCCCTCCTTAGACTGTGGAGTCAAACAGGACCTGCTACAGGGTACACAACCCATGCTTAGGGTAACATGGTACCTCCTTCCCTATCCTTTTCGTAACTTCGTTGGATGTTGGGTAGTCGAACTAAAACATCATGGGTTATAAAATTAATTTCAAGAAGGATAGGAAATTTAGCTACCCTCCTCCTCATGAATTCTCATGGTCTATATCATATCAATCCTTCACTGCTTCATTATCTAGTGTTTAAACTATAATTACAATTATTTTGAGTATTTTTTCCATTTACATTTAGGTGTTCTTAAAAGGATCAATAACCTAATTAATTACAATTAGAATTTCAATGGGGTTAAGAGTTGGGGATGTTAAAAAGTCGACGAGGTTATAGAGAGAGAGAAGCTTAATTCAACTGAGTCTTAACTGCCCCTCAAACCTTATTAGGGCCTTGAGTCTGATACCTAATGATGAAAGAATTGTGAGGGAACTATCATCTTTCATAGGAACCAAAGATACTCTCTAGAGGCAACGTGTGGTGCTTTCATTCATTATCCATGGTTCTAGATGCATAGAAACAAAGGGAGATAGTTTTTAAGAAAATATAGGGGCCTAAGCATTGACGGGAATAGGATCTATGTAGAGACTAGAGTGAAGGGGTAGAGGGGATCGAATTTTGAGGGGATGGTGGGGCATGAAGGGGTGGTGTGACAGGGAAAAAGGGGAAGAGGTGGGAAGATATGAGTGGTGGAGGGTTAGGAAAGGTGCAATGGTAGGCATGAATGAAAGGAGGATGAGTTAAGGAGGAGGTGCAGGTGAGAGAGACACATAAAAGAGGACATAGGTGAGACTAGGGGATAATGGCATGAAGGGATGGGATGAGAGGGGAAAATGGGGAGGTGGTGGTACAAGTTTAAGGCTTGAAAATGGGGAGGTGGTGATATAAGGTGAAGGCTATATAAAATATAGGAGGAAGGAGAAAAGGGGTAGGTCATATAAAACTAAAGAGGGAGGAGGTGAGGGAGGAAAAGAGGGGAAGGGGGGATGTGGTGGGATAAGGAGGTGAGAATAGGTGAAGCAATGATTGATAAGATATGGGGAATGGTTGGAAAGAAAGGAAAGGGGGAAAACTCATCATAGATTTTGGATTGGAGGCTATAAGAGAAGGAATATGCATGGGCATTGTAGGTAGAGGATGTGGGGGGAGAAAAAATGGAGATAGGTGAGACTAGGGGAGGTGGGCATGAAGGGTTGTGGTAAGAGGGGAAAAGGAGGAGGAGGTGAGAAAATGGTAAGGGTAGATAGTTAGGAGAGGGGAGTAGTGAGCATGAACAATAGGAGGAAGGGGCTAAGTGGGAGGGTAAAGATGGATAAAGGAGATGATAGAGGAGATAGGAGGAAAATGTGACTTAGAGGGAAAGGGAAAATGTAGTGGAATAAAGGAGAGTGGAGATGAGGGGTAGAGGGGATGGAGTTCTTAAATGGGTTGGGAGTGGAGGAGAGTGGATATGAAGGTTAATGGATATGGATGGGAAAGGATTGAGGGGCATAGAGAGTGGTATATAGGTGAAACAAGGAGAGGTGGGCATAGAGAGTGGTATATAGGTGAAACAAGGAGAGGTGGGCATAGAGAGTGGTATATAGGTGAAACAAGGAGAGGTGGGCATGAGTTGGTGCTATAAGAGAGTAAAAGGGTGGATGGGTAGGGAAGGGAGATAAGTGACACCATGAAATAGATAGGACAAGAGTGGGAGATAGGTTAGACTAAGAGAGTTGGGAATGAGGGTTGGGGTTAAACAATCAAATGGGGAGGAGATGAGAAGAGGTCAATCAT
This sequence comes from Pinus tabuliformis, assembly GCA_031772625.1. Classification (NCBI taxonomy): domain Eukaryota; kingdom Viridiplantae; phylum Streptophyta; class Pinopsida; order Pinales; family Pinaceae; genus Pinus; species Pinus tabuliformis. The sequence continues at coordinate 1,284,683,336 of CM062819.1, forward strand.
TCTATAATTTCCTCATGTCCCACATTAAGGGCCATTACCAAAAACTTATACTCTAACACCAAATTTCAAGTATCCATTACCAAACAAAGTGAAAAAAATTGGTTCCCACTAAAAGAAATGCATGCATGAAGCATAAAAGAAATTCTTGTGAAACTAACTAAAAAAATTAACTCATAGATGCACATTATTTAAGCTTACACATCATTCATGAATTCACCAAACATAGAGTAAAAGCGTAGCATTAAAAAATAAGAATTATACATGGCATTAAGTTTGTAGATAAAAAATAATCATAACACTTACATGATGTGGGAATTGTTTCCAACTAGTTACATACAAGGGTTGTTCCTCCCAAGCATAGGATTTTATTCCATTTCTCTAAATAACAAGGCACCCTTGAGTTGGGTCTATGATTCCACGGTGAGGACTTGCTATTTTGGCTATCCACTATCCATAATAAGCAACATAATGTCCATATTTTTTACTCAAACAAAAATTCCAATCCAGCAATTATTGTTCCCTATAACCTACACGTCCTAAGCAATGGTATTCTCTTCTTTTCCATGTGGTCCCTTAGGATATCACACCCCCCTTTATAGATATGGTGTATGGTCCACTAGAAAATATATTAGTTGGGGACTCCAAGAATTTAGAGTTGCCATATAAGTGCTCACAATAGCCTTCTCAATATTCTTGAGTAATTTCATCAACAATAAATTCATTTACAAGAAAAAAATATGATTCTAAACCTATACTCATCCAAATAGAGCTACTTTTTCCATTCCTTGGATATCTAGTTCTCTTTATAATCACCAAACTCTCCTCATGCTCTCCTCTCCAAGATGAAAAAACTGTCCCTTTTTCCTACTGAAACTTTCTTTTCTTTCATGCATTCTTTGACTCTCACATTTCCCAAAATGTGGCTACAATTAGCCCATTTTAACATAAATTGGTAATATGTATTATCTCACCAACCTCCAACATGTACCCAAAAACTATTTTGATAACTCAAAGTAGGTAAACATTAATAAAAAAGGCTTGAATTATTAGGAATGTGGAATTATTCCCATGGACCCCACTTTAGACCCTTGTCTTATTGGATCATAGCCCCCGAATATAACTATCCATCTTGTATCATAACCAATGATTTGTGTTTATAAATAAATTCAACATACAATTTACATGCCAAGTTTGGGCCTCAACCATATCAATAAAGGTATGATCTCCAACCCACAACAAACTATCTCACCAAACTAAATAAAATTTGCACAATAGCAATACAATTTATGGGAATTAAAATAGGGACGTTATAGTTTCCAAGGCCTTGGGACATATCCTTTCTCAAAACCACCTAATAGTGCAGTAACATCGATAATAATAGGATAATGATACTTTCAAGAGGTGATGTGTGGTTGTTTGAGACATTTGTATTGGCCCTAGATGGGTAGAAGATTCCTTTAGTGCCTAGCATTCTTCATTCCACCCACAACCATGTATAAGGCATGAAGACCCATACCTACTGCTAAAAATGGTTATAAATACCTATATACCCAATTAGAGGAAAATAATTCCCTTAATAAGTCATTTGTGGGGAGGAGGTGAGGGAGGGAAAGAGGGAGGTGAGATGTAATGGACTAAGGACTTGAGAAGAGGTAAAGTATTGATGGGTAAGGGAGGCGGCTCCATGGGAATGGAGGAAACGAGGGAAAATACGTAGAAGGGTGAGGATAGGAGGTGATAACAAAAGAAATGTCAATGGGAATGAGATGCAAAGCATGATGGGGGAGAAGAGAGGTAGATAGGCGAGACTAGGCTACGACAACATCATGAGGTGTAGTGAGGGGAAAAGGGGAAGGAGATGAAAATAGGTGAAGGATAGATGGGTAGGGGAGGGGGGGTGGTGTGGATGAAGGAAGGAGGGAGGAGCCAATGGAAAGGGAGAGATAGGATGAATCGGAAGTTGGAGGAGAGGTGAGGAGGTAAGGGTAAGGAAGAGGGGAATGAAAAATGGTGTTTCTTAGGAGAAGGTGTAGGTGAGGGGTAGAAGGATAACTTATGTTTAAGGGCTTGGTAGAGGAGGTGAACGAAGAGAGAAAGTGGATGGACATGAGTGGAAAAGTTGAGAGAGGTAAGAAGAAGGAGAATATGTGAGACAAAGAGACGTGGGCGCAAGGGGGCCGCGGGTGCATGAGTGGAGAATGAGGAGAAAGTGAGAAGAGGAAAATAGGTGACGTGAGAAGAGGAAAAACAGAGAGATATTTGACGTGTATACACATTATTATCATATCCATCTTAAACCCAAATCCATACGAAACTCAAATTTATTAAGGTGTAATTTTTTTTTATCATTAATTTTATGCCATGTATTAATTCCTTAATATTAAAAGATTAAAAAAATTACACTTTAATAAATTTGATCCATCTTTGGTGCTTCATAGATATAGACTTAAGATAGATCTATGTTGGTTTAGTTTTTTAAATATAGTCATGGACATATGCACACACTAATTTATGATTTTATTGTTATTATTGTCCTAGACATGTGACAACATCTCCTATATACTATGTTGTAGATCATCTCACTACTATCTATGTAATGAACTATGAACACATCCTACATACTTCCAATTTTTTTAGTTTATTGTCAACCAATAAAAAAAACATTTTTCTAATATAATGGTTAAGAAAAACCATTAGCATAAATAAGTCTTTATGAATTTTCTTGTCATAAACTAAGCACACATTTTGTCATATGTTTTTATAAGAAATGTATAATTAAAAAGCAAATCTTTTTTTTTATTATTATAATGTAATAAAATCAACAAATTTTTTTATTTCTAATTTGAATTCCAAAATATAAATGTAAATTTACTCTAAAACTAATGTATTTTTTAGTTTAAAGTTTATTTGGATTTCTTTTTAACTGAAGTATTTTATTATTATTGTTTAAATATAACGAAAGGCTTATGAGAACATCTCTACTATCATGGAGTCTGTTTAAAGGCTATTACAAAATTAGATGAAGAGAGAAAAAAATGAAATCCACGCATAACTAGTGCAATTTTACAAATTAAATCGATTATAAATACTATAAGGCATTAATACATGATAAACATCAAAATACTTATTTCATGAGAGATCCCATTTTGTTATAATTGGAAAAATCAACTAAACTATAAATTTATTTTCTGCGAGAGTATATCCATCTTAACCCAGAATCAACCAAAAATCGAAAGGGATCAAATCTCTAAATGTGAAAAACTCTTGTTTAGTGCAAAGTTCTGAAAGTTTTGTTCCTCTCATAGATTGATAGATGCTTACTTAAGATAGATCAATCTTGGTTTTTAATAATACTATTTATATTATATAAAGGTGTACCGTGTAAGTTTTGTTTCTTCGGCTATCTTTATGAAGTACTTATGGATACTACATAGCCCTTCTAATTTTATTGGAAATCAAATCAAGGCAGACACTAGTAATTAGACAACTTACCTACTTTTTATAACTCAAAGCTCATTCTTTCTTGTGGTCTTAGTGGACTTTAATCATCATTGTTATCATATAATTAATTAATAGAATGTCATGAATTAATTGTTTGTTAAATATAGTGTTATGAATTAGATATTTGCTAAAAGCTTCTTTGTTGTTGGTGATTAATTGATAAACATTTAAAAAACCATTAAGCTTAGGAGGTGATGAGACATAAATTTGAATAAAATGTATTATTTTTTTTAATAAATATTTTTTAATAAACCTAAAATAAAAATTAAACTTTTGATTAAGAAGTATTGTTTTTATTGTAATTTTTTTATATTTCAAAAATATACTCAAATAATTAGAAAAATATTTAAAAACATTTGAATTTTAAATTAATTTATTGTTGTAAACATTGAAAAGGGTTAAATTAAAGAAACCTAAAACCAATATTCCTCTTAAGCAACCAAAATTACACTAAATAGCTTTTGTGTTTTATATCACCGCCTAGGAAATTTCCGAATTAGAGAAAATAACATTTCAATTCTACCTAATTCTTTGTCTTCTCGCAATTTTTAATTAAAAACGTATAATTAAAAGCAAATTACTTAATATTCTATATTTAGTTCAATTGAATTTTAAATTATTTTTTCCCTAGAAAAGACATTAGCATTTATAGTTTCTATTAACAAATACAAAGCAATTTGAAATTATTTATACTTGTAAACTATAGAAATAGTTATGAAAATAAACCATCACTATGTGCAATTTAGGGATTACTAATAGTTTCTTCAATAACTTTTGAAACATCATGATTGAAATAGTTTTTGAAACATTATTGTTGTTGTGCTTATGTGGTTATTTTGGCAAAATATAAAGCAACACTTAAACCACTCACAAAAAAGTCAAATCTCATTAAAATAGAGTCAAAAGCTCAACCTTCCTAAAGGTTCATATTGGTAAAGATATAAATTAAAGCCAAATAAACCCTAATACCTAGCAACAAAAGAAGAATTGAACTTATTAATTGTGTAGAAAACGTTCAACAGATCTAGAATGAACCCCAAAGGGCGCGAAAAGTCAAGCAGGGTCATAACTTTATTCACACTTAAAAATGCAATGCTCAGGTTCTCTCAGATATTGCAAAGAATAAAATTGAAAAACTGCTCTAGCAGACATCTATGTGACTTTTTGGGGTTTTCGTTGAAACACCGAAACCATTGTTGGTAATTTTAATAAGATGTTTGTTAAATTTTCAAATTAAAAATGATTCCAAGAAAGAACACAGCACACATCTCATCTCCTCCTCTCCGGCTCAAACACACAGCGCACACAACATCCTCTGCAACTCCCCCCATGAAATCTTTGCACGAACGTAGTAAATGGCAGACATTTTCTTATTATTTCCTCCTGCGCGAGGGGATTACAGTTTGCCTCTTGCAGTGAAAAGGAGGCGGAGGTCTTGGGTTCCAGAATATTGGCCAACCCAACACACTGGAGAGCTCACGAGATGACGTTCTTTATGCATGCTACCAAAATTGCGACATGCAACATAATGACTAGGAACCCTGTGAGCGAAGGAAGAGACTTGAACCATGGACCTCCAATGCTATGAAGATCATTGTGGGAGACGAATAAATAGAGAACAAAAGAAGACAGTCAAGGTTGAGGGATGGAGAGGTCAAATCCAATTTGTGGGTATAAAATCAGATGGAATTAAAAAAAATCCAGATGGGATCCAGCCAGCTTGAAAACCCCACCACTGCACGAAAAATTTGGCCTCAGTTTTAACCCACAAATCTTGCAACAATATTTCTATGAATGAACTGCGCAAGTCCATATTATATGCATCATCTAGTATTGTGTATCATAATTAAAAAGAAAGGGTTGCAGTGAATATGAGAGAACTGGTACATCGGTGAAAAAAGAGCGTGCTGAATAGTGCATAAAACAACCTTGCTCGGGTAGTGGATAATGAAGAAACAAAATAGGTTTCCCATGTATTTAAGAAGTACGTTGCGCAGTGATTCCAAAATTCGAAATTGAAATGAGAAGGAAATGGGAGGGAGTACGCCACTTGGGGTTTTCAAATTTTGAAATTTAAATGAGAGGGAAGTGGGAGACGATAAATGATAGCCAGAACGCATGACGCCATGGTATGATGGGCATGTCATATATGGGCACGAGTAAGATATGTATGATGCACATGAGCATGCCTCTGCATTTCAATGACCATCCATACAAACAGCCAGATGGATGATCATATCATGAACGGCAACGCCTATACACATTCTCCTATTAATCGGAAACTGTTAGCCGGGAAATGATGCACACGGGTTGACAGCCAGAGCCGATGTCAGAACCCGTGTCCCAAGACTGTCCTTAGAGCCTCTTAATGGAGCTATAGAGGTGGAAATAGCTCTTGCCCCCACGTCACACCATTCCATGATTATTGCCAGTGATTTCTCTATCGTTATTGTATGACCTGACGCACCCATACATCCAAGGTTGTGGTCTATTCAAACGTACCCTTGTATCATTTGATACCAACTAATATATTAATTAACCGAGATTAGGCATTGAAAAAATATATATATTGCAAAGGATAAAAAAACATGAAAAACAATTGTTAATAAAAATAAATTTATGAAGTTATTTGAAAAAAAACTATATAAAGTTATACATATTAAAGTATTCTTGTTTTATATATATATTAAAAGGAGTATTTCAAAGTTGTGTGTGTGAAGTGAAAATCATGTGAAGCAAAAGGATTACACACTTTTATAAAAGATAATATATATATATATATATGTGTGTGTGTGTGTGTGTGTGGAATTATTAAGGGAATGAAAGAATTTTAATTCAAATACTTTAGAAATAACTAAAGAAAATATTATTAATAATTAAATTTAAAATATATATATATATATATATATAAAGTCAAAAAAAAAGCAAAAGATATATTTGATAAGAAATGGTCGATTCTTTTGAAAATGCTTTCTTTGTTCAGAAAGATATTTTAATTGTCCAGAATCGTTTAGAAATCAAAATGTTGTATACGGAAAATGTTGCAAAATTTTACTTTAATTGAATATACACAAAAACAATCGTTAGGAGATATGAAGTTTCATGAAGGAATAAAAAATTAATAACAACACTTGAATGAAAACATGCAGATTTTAATAAAGGATCAAAGAAAATAGAATCCAGCTTGCAAGTTGAACCCCTGACACCACTCCTACAAGACAATGTAATTCAGTGTGCCAAGAAATTGCAATTCGAAGATTAAGAGAATTCACATATTAAAAATTTAGAAGACAAAATGGCCAAACTTCAGCAAAACAAGGAAGTAATAAAAAAGGACAAATTTCGTGTCTCAAAGATCACAATGAAAAAATACTCGCACAAGTTAAGAAGGCTAAGGTCACAAAGAAAAAAACTCAAGAAACACCTATCAAGAAAAGGAAAATTTACGCTTAAAGAACCTTAATCAAAGGTTATTAGAACAAATCAAAATTTTAAGAGATAAGAAAAAAGACACTATAATAAAGTCGATAATCTAAAAAACGAAGAACTTTCATGTCTAAATAATCATAATCAAAACCTACTTACGCAAATAAAGAAGCTTAAAAATGATAAAAAGTCACTAAAACACAAGTTAGAACAACTTATTCTAAAAGAAGCATCAAAATCTTCAAATGTGCAAATTCGAGTCAATGAAAATGGAACAAACATTGATCGAGATAATACCACAACCCAAGAAGATATCAATCCAATTGAAGTGAAGAAGCATGCAAATGTTGCAATTCAAATGATAGAAATTTCAAATAAAGATCCAGCAATTAACCAAACAACTTCTTTACCAAAAGGAAATCAGATACCTCAAATAAATCAAGAAATCGCCACAAACAAGTTAAGGATAAATCAGATCACAAGAACTCCTTATTGACACCCAAATCATAAAAGCAAACATCTCAATCAGTCTACTTATCTTTATCATTCAAACCAGAAACAAATGACTTGTCTTCCCAAAAACATCGATGTCACCATAATCCAGTCTTATGATAACAATTCATCCCAAATTTCTAATAATTGCAAGATTCCACAGAAAATTAATTTGAAATGGTTAAATCATTTCACAGTAAGACAATTTTATACCACACTCATAAGTTCATGTCATTTTAATTTGAGAATTAAGAGATGTGAAGCCTTAACAAGACATTAAAGATATCGAGCATTGCCTTCAATAAGCTTGGAGGACAAGCTTCTCTAAAGGGGAAGGCAATGTTAAAAATAAAATATATAAAAATAATATAAATAATAATCATAATAATAATTAGTCGCTGAAGAGGCATGTCTCTAAGGACATGACCATTCGTGAGGGGCACCTGCTTAGGTATATAAGCGGACCCTCATTGGTAACCACATAATCTCATATGAATTCTTTTATATACTATTCAATATATATTTCTATCCTCAATAGATATTTTCATATTCCAAGTGTTTTCGAGTATTTATCTCGTGAGTGTATGAACTTTGTTCGTAACAAGTGTAAAAACCACAACATCGAAATCAGGGCAAAACACTATGCAGGAAAAACCCCAGGATGCAAACAATAGGAAAAATCATAGCAAAATCCTTCTACATAAAAAAATTGCTAACCATTAAAGCCGCGTCATGCTTAAGAAGATTTTGTGTATGGCTTCTCCATAAAATCAAGTTATTGACAAATAATGTGCAATGAATCAAAGTGTGCAGAATTTGCTCTTTGTGCACCCACCCTAAGACAACATGAAAGGAACCCCATCTACTAACATGGGAGGCCTTCTTCCCTTTCATAACCACCCATTCTATGTCCAATTATTAATTGATTACAAATACCTAAAATCTAGCGAAAGTGAATAAAGATGGCTCCCCTGGAATTGCCTTAATTTGGCTTTAATTTTTTCTTAATTCATTCCATTGTTGAACCATGGGCACCTCTCTCAAGGACCAAAATCTCCTTCCATTTGCCTCGAGCCTTTGTTTCAGCTAATCAAGCCTAAACCTAGATATGTTTGTGAAATACTACTTGTGCATGTGTTCTAACGTTCTTCAGCCATTTGAATCTCTATTTATGTCTCTTTGACATTCAAGTTTCAACTTACTCCATTAATTTTTTGTATTTCAGACACAACCTACAATATGTTCATTTCCCTCTCTTACCATGGGTAGTTGCAACAGAATCTTTCATATCTATTGTGGTTTGACCTAAAAACCAAGTGAATCCCATAAAATAGGGTTGGTTTCCTACTCTGGGTGGTATCGGCTCCTGTAAACTTGTAGTAGTGCATAACAAAGAGTAGTTTTTGGGTAAAACTCACAATATGGTCATTGAAATATGATAAAAAGGGGTTTCCTCTATATTTTCCACTCCATTGACACATTGTGCACAAGGACAGCCCTCAGCGATCTACATTATGTTCTTTGGCTTTTATTCTTTCTCTTTTGTGCTTATTTTTCACCTCTTCTCTGCTCTCTCCTCCTTGGAAGCTCTAATTTTTTTCTATTGCAAATACAATTGTGGAGTGAGAGCCCTTAGGTCTCAAAGCTTCTTTGTGTTTGAAGCCAATGTAAGTGGTGATTCATCCACGAATGTTTAGGAGAGATCTTCATCTCTTACACTCGATGCCTATGCTTTGCTTGTCTTGGCCATTGTTGCGATTTTCCAAATTACACATAGCAATCTTCCACTCACAAGAAATCAGATGACACTTACAAATACCAAAAACAAAGCCATGAGAATGAATCAAAGTCATTTTGGGCAAATACAGTGTATTTTATTGGCAAACTAAGAACAACATCATAGATTTCCATCAATGGAAAATTCAACTTGAAGAATCTGATACACAAACTAATATTGAGCCAAAGTTTAAATTAAGTTTCAAATTGAAGTCACATAAGGAAACAGAGAACTTGAAAGATATTTATATGGTCACAAAACATTTCCAAGCAGCATTTCCTATCGAGAAATCTAGGGCATAGCAATTATGTGATTTCTCTTCTATTAGTAACTGCTTGTGGGTGCTTTTTACTTCTTTAGATTAGGATCTTCTTTTACTTAGGTTATTAGTGTTCTTCTTCATCAAACAGCTACCAATGCATAAACCATAAAGAGACAAGAGACAAAATATAAGCTATCAGCCAAGGCCAAAACCTCTCACTCTTTGAGAGGAAAACCTGAACAAATTCCTCTCCTTATAGAGATTCCAATTGACAAATACCAAGACCAAGACCCTTGACCTATTTGTCTCTCCAAGACCAAGACACAAAGATCCTTTGTCAACGATAGTCCACCTTCTGTTGCTTCCTCCTCGACTTCTTCTTCACCCTTGGCTCATTTTAGACTTTCAGCGTTATTCCACTTCAGCTCCTTAGGAGGATTGCACCACTGCTGCAATAGACTTCGGGCTTCGCTACTGCAATAGACTTCTCCTCTTCTCAGCCTTCACTGCTTCCATAGACTTTCACCTTTCCTCAGCCTTCACTGTTGCAATTTACTTTCACCCTTCCTCGGCCTTCACCGCTACAATGTACAAGTCTGCAATTTCATGTGTGTGGAGGTAAGATGGCCCACAAAAGAGTCCCAAATCAACACAAACTTCCTCGTTGCCCTTTCTCCCTTCCTCACTGGTAACTCGGATCCCTTAATGAGCCTCGCACTTCAGAATTTGATCAGCAAAAATATGTCCTGAAATGAAGACGCATTGCACTATATATAGTTGTTTCCCAAGTTAATAAGCCGACTTGATAACAAACTGAGCTGACATGTCATTTGGAGAGATAATTAATTCTACTTTGAAGCCGACTTGACGTTAATGCTTGTGCTTAGTCTTGGAGGGCTACTTGACATTTCTATCGACTCATACACAATTGTAATATGCCCAAGAAGGGTCCTTCATACATGACATAAACTCAAATCGACTTTTATGACTAAATGACAAATCCTAAAGGCTCGCAATGGGAGCCATCACTAAAATAAAATTCCTTGCTCATGAAACCCATGAGACAAGCATTACAGTAATAATTTTATTTTTCTTCTTTTCATCAATTACACATCTCATTATGAAGACCGAACCTAGTTACTTTTCAACACTCCCTCTTAACTAGGGAGGTATTAATAATGGTACTTGGTCATTCACAATCTGAAGAATTTCTCATAAGAAAAGTCGGATTGGTAACGCATATGTATAGCATCATATCAACCAGCATTGTCACATAGCAAGGCCTTGACCAACAACTCTATCTCTCCACGAGATCTGAGCACAATGTTGGCGAGACCAATGATGTATAAACACCTTCTTCATTGTCTCTCTCAGCACATACCCCACCCGGGTTCTCAGGGTGTGTTCCACCTGGACTATTCTTATATTGGATTCCCAATCCTCAAAGAATATTGATCTTCTATGACTACTCTTATCTTGGATGCCCTAACTCATCCTCAAAGAGTATCGAATGTCAGATGTTTACTCAATCCTCCATTATGTTTTCCCAAGTGAAGACAAAAATGATGTGTCTATCTCTCCCTCTTAATTAGGGAGGATATATCTATTCCAATAAAGGAATGTACCTAAGCTCCCTCTTGGCTTAGGAATTTCCAAGTTTCTTCCAAGTAAGAAACATGTTTCCAAGATCCCTCTTAATTAGGGACCTACAGTAGCTCCTCAAGTGTAGATAATGGGACAACCAACTGCTTGAAGAACCCCTCCTCACGATGTCATGAACTTCTTTTCGTTATCTAGGAGTCTTCATGTTTGGGACTTCTACATAAGGCACCGACCATCCATCACTTTCTTCCGTGAATCAGCCATGTCATCATTGGAAAGTGGTCCATCAATCCATATTTGGTCTTCCTTCATGCCATGCCATGCTACTTTTTTCATGCCATGTTTACTTAAGGATCTTTTATCCTACTACATGTGCATCGGTGGTGGAAGATATCCATAGATCTTCCCTTGGCGGCCCTGCATAGAACCATCCAGATATTTGTTCAAAAATAAAGGAATGAACATTAAAATCAACATTACCTTTGTGATGGTTTTTCATCATAACTTCTTCTAGTTTGCATCGGCAACCTACATACATATCAACACATCTCCCCAAGATTTATATTGTCAAGGGTCTCTTTCCTTTTCAAACTACATCAAAGTCTTCATATTTTCCATGGAGATATCATAGTCAAATCTTCTTGGTCTTTCGGGTGTTGATTGTCTTTACCATGATTGCATATTCCACAATCTCTTCCTTTTTTTCTTCACACACTTCATTCTCAAGAGCTTCCAATCATAGTTTCTCAATTGTAGTCAACCACCTCATACTTTATATGAGGACATATTATATTGATTTCATCTAGTGAATGTGTGACCCATGCATTCCTACATTCCTTTGAGGGAGGAGATCCTTTCTTTTGATCGTGCTCTTAAGATAGAGCATTGGTCCATGTTACCTGCAACCATATGACATGACACTTCAATATAGACTGTAAGCATACATACCTCATTTTCCTTTGGTTCATTCACACTTCCTACAGCAACTTCCTTGATTAAAAGAGCTTCATTCCCTATCTGTTTCATTTTTACGTCATCATACCATCATCCCATGAATTCCACAAGTTTGAAATTCTTGATGAAACACTTGCTTTCACTCATGATCGGTGAACCTTTCAATGAAGATTCCATCAAAGAATCTTGAGGATCTAAAGTATCCCCATCAGCAGATGTTTCCATTTTGACAAATGTATGATGAACCTTGTACAAAATGACCTTGCCACTTGCGTTTCCAATGAGATTCCCAAGAGCTATATCCTTGACTTCCATAGATTCTAACTGTCTTTCATGCTCCTCTATGATGATGTCTCGAGCTCCTGCTTTCAATGCTTTTATGATGCCTTGATGCATCCCATTATTTTACTTAGTGAATCATGATAGCCATATCTTAAAAGACTTGGGAATTTGGAAAGAACTTATGTGAGGAAGATTATCTCAATAGTGGAGATCTATTACTTCCTCCTTGGATCTCTTCTTTTCAACGTCCTCCACTTCCTTAGTGATGTGAGCTTTTTATCTTCCTCTTTTGTTATTGTCCTTCTTGATCTTAAGACAATCTCTCATATAGTGCCCATATTCTTGACACCCATAGCATTGTATTTTAGCCATGTTCTACTTATTTTTCTGAGAACCAAACTTTCTAAATTGTCCCTTTCTTCTTGTCATTGCAGCATAAGTTTGATTTTGCTCACCTGCTCCCACATCAAATTTGGCCTTTAGTCTAGATTCTTCAATCTTGCATAGTGATAATAGATCCTGGAATGGAGTAGCTTCTTTCTTCCCATAAATACTTGAAGTAAAGTTACCCCACTCCTCTGGTAGCACATTTAATACAACTGTAGTCATTTCACTATCAGACATGACTTCTCCCAGAGCTTGTAGTTGATCTCGAATCTCAGATATCCTCATAAAGTATGAAGCTATTCCATCTTCCTTAGACATCTTCAGCTTGTAGAGTTCTTGCCTTAATGAGATGACTTCTCCAGCAGTGCTTACAGAATACAATGCTACCAGTTTGTCATAGATTTCTTTTGAAGTTTCAAGTTTAGATATATATGGGATGAGGGGAGCCTTGATGGATTCTATGAGAATCCTTTGAGCCCTAATTCCCCTTTCATATACTTGGCAAGAGCTTGAGCATCTTCCTTTCTTGGTTTAGTGATAGAACCTTTGACATGTCCATAACCTCATTTTCAATGTGATTCAGATCTGTCATTTTCTTCCATGCAAGATAGTTTGAAGCAACAACCAATTGTTACTTTCCTTGCAAAAAAACATTTTATGTGGACATACTTACTTGATAGGATGCTCCTTGTTCTTGTTGCTTCCTTGATGTTAATGATGATATAGAGGATAGAAAACTTCTCCTTGATGAAGGCAGTTTTCTTCAAGAATGATCCTTGATCATGCAAAGAGTGAGATGACATCGCCTTTTGATCTAACTTCCTTTGGATGAGTAGTCTTCAAAACACTTTAACTTGAGTAGATGTAGGGTTTTGGCTTTCTCCCTCTTGATGATGATCCCAATACTTCTTTGTAGACTTCTTTGATCCAGGGTTATAATGTTTCCTTTGACTTAAAGATGATCTTCGCTTTGATGCCTTCCTTGAGATTTGATCCTTGGGTGCCCCTGCCCTTCCTTGATTTAGTCACCTTAGCTCTGATTCCATGTTGAGAAATCTAAGGCATAGCAATTATGTGATTTATCTTCTACTAGTAACTACTTGTGAGTGCTTTTTACTTCTTTAGATTAGGATCTTCTTTTACTTACGTTATTAGTGTTCTTCTTCATCAAACAGCTATCAATACATAAACCATAAAGAGACGAGAGAGACAAAATATAGGCTATCAGCTAGGTCCAAAACCTCTCTCTTTGAGAGGAAAACCCGAACAAATTCTTCTTCTTATAGAGATTCCAATTGACGAATACCAAGACCAAGACCCCTGGCCTATTTGCCTCTCCAAGACCAAGACCAAGACACAAAGCTCCTTTGTCAACGATAGTCCACCTTCTACTTGTTCCTCCTTCTCGACTTCTTCTTCACCCTTGGCTCACTTTAGACTTCCAGTGTTCTTCCACTTCAGCTCCCTAGGAGAATTGCACCATTGTTGCAACAGACTGCAGCCTTCACTGCTGTAATAGACTTCTCCTATTCTCGGCCTTTACTGCTTCCATAGACTTAGACCTTTTCTCGGCCTTCACCACTGCAATATACTTTCACCCTTCCTCAGCCTTCACTGCTGCAATGTACATGTTTGCAATTTCGTGTGTGTGGAGGCAAGATGGCCCACAAAACAATCCCAAATCAACACAATCTTCCTTGTTGCTCTTTCTCCCTTCGTCGTTGGTAACTCGACTCCCTTGATGACCCTCGCACTTTAGACTGTGATCTATGAAAATCTATCCTAAAATGAAAACGCACTACACTATATATAGTTGTTTCCCAAGGTAATAAACGACTTGATAACAAACCAAGTCTACATGTCAGTTGGAGAATTAGTTAATTCTACTTTGAAGCCGACTTGAAGTTAATGCTTGTGCCTGGTCTTGGAAGGCTACTTGACATTTCTATTGACTCATACACAAGCATAATATGCCCAAGAAGGGTCATTCATACATGACATAGACTCAAATTGACTTTTATGACTAGATGACAAATCCTAAAGGCTCACAATGGGAGCCATCACTAAAATAAAATTCCTTGCTCCTGAAACCCATGAGACAAGAATTACAATAATAATTTTATTTTTCTTCTTTTCATCGATTACATAAAATCACAATTACACGTGCCATTACGAAGACCGGACCTAGTTACTTTTCAACATTTCCAACATCAAGAACTTAGAAAAAGAAACAACACCTATTAAACATGAGCTGAGGAAACCAGGGACAATTTCCAACATCAAGAATTAAAAACAACCATGCCAAACATATATACAATTTGCAAAATTAACTTCCATTGGTAAAAATGTAACCTAAAAACATTATTTCTTATTTTACGCTCCTCACATGAACCATTTCGTTTATTTTGCTCACGTCTTTCACACTGAAAAGACATAAGTGAATCCCTAAGCAAGGTGAATTCAACTTGATGAATCTGATAAACGAAGCAATATTGAGCCAAAGTTTAAATTAGGTTTCAAAACAAAGTCACATAGGAAACTGAGAACTTCAAAGATATTTATATGGTCACAAGACATTTCCAACATCAAGAATTTAAAAAAGGAAACAATGCCAATCATACAGGAGTTGAGGAAACCAGGGACAATTTCCAACATCGAGAAAGAAATAAAAAATAAAAATAAAAATAAAAAAATAAAAAAAAAAACATGCCAAACATATATGAACAATTTGCAAAATTAAATTTCATCGGTAAAAATGTAAACTAAAAACACTTTCTTAGTTTATGCTCCTCAACATGAACCATTTCATTTATTTTGCTCACATCTTTCATACTGAAAAAAAATAAGTGAATCCCTAAGCAAGGTGAGCCGAACTTGAAATTTACAAGATGACAGACATCACTTGATAATGACAAATAAATGGTCCAAGCTTCCTTGTCCAACAGAAAGTGTAATTATGCAACAAGGATGGAGATTAACAAATGAACACCAAACATATTTCATCCCAACATGAGAAAGGTTCAGCCTGGCCCAGTTATTTTCAACTTGGACCAACATCCACCCAACGGATTACTCTCAAATTCAGTTCACCCAAACTAATAAGAATTGCAATTTGACTGACAAATTAGTTAGGGCTTCTTTTCAACAGTGTAGGGAAAATACACCGTTCCGTTGTCAATCCGTGTAGTCTGTCCACTGGCATCAACAATAGCAGCAGTAGCTGCCAACGCAGCACCAGCAGAAATAGCTGAGGAAATGGTGCGGCCTGTCCAGTTCAATTGAACAAAGTTAGGAACCAACTCAAATGTAGGCTTCCAAAAAACACTTTTTACACTACGCAAATATTAAGCAAAACTGGTGCAGGCATCTTTTAAAATACAAATCAGTTGTTACATTTAAAGTCAGTAGAATTTCCACAAAACCAGTGCTCCACTTATATTTATAAGTCTTTGCACCAAAGATGGAGACTGCATCAAATAAATTTTGCATGATACTGATGCAGGCTGTTTTTCACATGGTTTTAGAATAGAACATGAAGTGGATGGACGCATTAACATCGCAGGTTCATTCAATCTTTTCATGAGATGGAAATTTTCAGCGAAGTAGGCATCTGAGGAAGTCAAGGTGAATACCTCCCTAGCTAAGAGGGAGTGTTAAATTTATGAGGCTGTTACAATCTTTATGTACAACATATTTACTTTTACTCCTACCTAAATTTATGCAAAAAAATTGCACAAATTATGGCAGGCAGTAATTCTTGGTAAATATGTTTAATTACTGAATTATAAAGAATGTACCACATATTTACTTTTTACCTCTACCTAAATTTGTGCAAAGAATCGCATAAATTATGGAGGAACAATTTAACAAATGACTCACATTTTTCTCTCTCTCACACACGTGGGAAGTAATCTGAAGAAGAGGCCGAAGTTTCTAAGGAGTCAAAATTCTCAGTCAATGTTTGACCAGTTGAATTTTCCGAGTGTAATTACTTAATGATGTTCTGGAGTGTGTTAAAGTAATATCATATCTCATTGCAAGTAATTATCAGTTGCAGAAAATTGTGTTTGTCCAACTAGCACTAGAAAATCAACAAGATGGAGACTGCATATAAATTATATTATCAAATATAAGAGATTGAAGAAAATGATACTATCAAGTATAAGAGATTGAAGAAAATGATACTACATATTAGCCATGCAGGATATACAACAGAATCAATGTAAATTCTGAGTGTAGGTTTTCACAGTTAATAAACATGATGCTTAATCCTTCTGGAAGAAAACTGTGACAGTGTACAAAATGTCCAACATTTAGAGTGGATACTCCACCTATCGTCAGGAACAAAAATACTATAATAAAAATGAAACAATCATTTAGGGCGGTGGGATGCACTAAGCAAAAATCTACATTGGTGCTTAATCCTTCTGGAAGAAAACTGTGTCAGTTTACAAAATATCCAGTCTCAAGTGGACAAGGAAAAAACGATAATAGTGATGAAACGATAGTTGGGAAAGGAATTGAAGAAAAAAATTAAGGGTTAGTCGTTGGGATAAAATAATAAAATAATATATAAATAACCATTGGAAATGTAAGGGATAATATGTAATATCCCTTTTTAATTATTTTATCATTTTTGCAAAAGTTTTCTATCACAGATTTCTTCAAAAAAATTCCACAGAAAAATATTTTTGCTAATCAAACAGATAAACCAAAGGCAAATATCTGCAGCCAAAAACTCGGCCTTATTTTTATTAAATGGAATATGAGATTACATGCCAATGCTTTAATTTCACAACCTGTAACAGATTTGTAAATGACCGCTGTTACATGGCATGCTTGGCTGGATAATAAGCTGATGTTGTGGCCTCCAAAGATGAATGCAGCGACATGGAATATGGCCTCCTAAATCTGGCTTCTCCAAGCATTATGCACCTGTGAGAGATCTAATTGACCTCTCATTGTGATCTCCAAATTAAGCCCTAGTGAGTCGATCTAATTTGATCTCTCATTTTTGAGTGGCTAGGGTACATGGTCTCAATACTGAAGCCCCTCAACTGGATCAGCTAGGGTGGATCACCTACCAAGTTACCATCGAAACTAACCCTCTTTCATATGGGCTCTCACCAAGCCAAGCTCCAAGAGCTCAATTCAACAACAAAACAATAATCCAAATGCATGCTTAAGGGGTGAACTATCATCTCTTTTTATAGTTATGGACTATTGAATTACCATGGGTCATTTTCTTCTTTTAACAAAGTGACTTGTAGTATTTTTTTTTCTTTAGTTGTTTTTTAATTACAACATTACATTTTAATATGTAGTCTATGGGAATGGTTAGGCTATTGAGTTAATCTCCGTTCCCAATGCTCGGAAATAAGGGCATTACATAATAAATAGAAGAGAAAGAGAATTAAAATACAAATGGATTAGACTATCTTTGAAGGAGTATTATTAACACATCTTATTTTTCTCCTTTAAAGACAGCCTAATCCATTTCTGATTTAATTATCTTCCTCCTCTATTTATCATCCCCTACATTCCTCGAATCCTTAACATCACTGATACATTGATTTTATCTCTCATCCCAAGTTTATCTACTTAAATAAATGTTTCTGAATCATTTTACCATAAATTTATTTACATAATGCTTTTTCTAACGTTTATTTCCATAATTCTTTTTTTTAATTATTTTCCAACTGTTATATATTTATTATTTTATCATTTTATCCCAATGACTAACCCTTAATTTGTTGCTTTAAATCCTTTCTCCAGCTATTGTTTCATCACTATTATAGCTTGTCCTCCCTAACGATGGGTAGAGTGTCCACTTTAAATGCTGGACATTTTGTAAACTGACACATTTTTCTTCCAGAAGGATTAAGCATCAATGTACATTTTTGCTTAGTGCATCCCACCACCCCAAATTATCAAGATCACTGTCAGTTTACAATGGGTGAAATCCCAATTCCCTTCACACTCAACCAGAGTTTCAAGATTGCCAGATAATACACTGGTGTCTAATGATATAATATAGCCTTCACACCATGGACACAGCTACAAGGAACATGATTAGCAGTTACATTTGAATCAATGTATATTGGCTTTCTATTCCTGCAGTATAACTAGTAATTACAAGAGAAATGTTTTCCTTCATAACATCACTGCTTTACAAGGATGTCATCTCTGCTATATTGAATTGAATCATTGCACAGACATTGAAGTTAATGATTGCTTACCATGAACAACACTGATTAGATTTGTGCTTCCTGCTTTGTTAAGGTAGTCTTCAAACCTAATTTTGTACTCCTAATTCTATTTGCATTCTTGGGTATTAGGAAGCTAAAAAGAATAGGAATTTGATTACTTTTATTCTAGGAAGTTTGGTACCTTTTCTTAAATCAAACATAATAAATGGTAACTTATAAATCCACAAAACATACATATCCTACAAATCCACAAAACATAAATGTCCACTAGAATTCTCCAGTCAGTCTATCATCCACAACGCATAGCATATGACAATTTTAGATCATGCTTGTCGGTCTAGAAGACAGTGCCAGAAATTTCACTGCAACGTTTGGTATGGGTGTGTATAACAATCACCATTGACATATCGGGTACTTCTGTTATTTCTGTTACCATTACCATTATCTTCTTCAGGCACAGTTAAGTCACATTACACAAAGAAGATTATCATGGAATTTGAGCTTCAAATTCAAAATAGTAATATATGGATCAATTATGCATAACTCATATATTTATAGTATAGAAAATTTCAAAAACATAAACCCAACCAACTTTGACAAATTTCTCCATCTTCCCAAATGATCCTTTCATAGATGGGGCATGCATATCAAAATTGTGTCTCTATGTGCTTGTGTGAGAGTGACTGAGGCACATAAGGGGCACACCTGAACCCCCTAAAAAGTCCCGACATTGGAGACTATGTATCTGAACCTACTACAGCAGCCATGAACCCTGGAAACTATGCAATTAGTCATAGAAATCCTCCCTGTGCATTTATGGCAATTGCACAGGAGCATTGTTCTGCTAGATTGAAGATCCAAGGCATCAGTCAGGTAACAAAGAGACTTTCCTCTGGCAACAGAGATGTAGGGTCATCCATGACTTCTTGATACCCTTAGTTATCAAGGCCCCAGTATCTCCATGCCTCTATTAAACTGATATTACACAAGTATAAAGAGGTCGTTTCACCCTGTATTTTATTTTATCCTGCCCTACACCTTGTGAGATCATTAATTATCTTCTTATTTCCACATCATAACATAGCTACATTTACATTAAATAACTCCAGAATTACCAAACCATAAAACTATTTTCTCCCACTCATTTATAACTCATAAATAAACTATATCATCCTACAAATAATTTTTACCATGAAATTGTCCTATATTATGCATGCAAATATGTCAAAGACAAGGACATGTAAAGTCTTCCCAACTTTCTTGACACCTGTAGAAGTAAAAGCTAACCGTATGTCCATGCATATATTGAACTCATATTACACAGACATGAACGATTCGTTTCAGATTCTATACTATTTTCTAATGCCATGTGCCTTGTGTATCCATTACTCATCTTGCCATTTCCACGTTATAACAATACTCTCAAATCTCCCTTTTTCAACTCCCTTGAACGAGCCTTCCTATCAAATGTTTCCTTCACTTTCTCTTAGCTCTGTACAAGGTGGTCAAATGCCCTCCTCTTCTCATCAAGTTCAGTTAACTGGTTTATTCTATCTTGTACTGCCTCCTCATTAGAAGTGAAATGTTGCAATTGTTGATATACTGGGATCTTTAAGTGAACAAGCAATATGACCTCCATCCCATATACCAAATAAAATGGAAATTTTCCTGTCACTTGTCTACTTGTTAGTCAATCAGCCCATAAAGCAAACTCTAATTTACTAGATGATCATCATAAAGTTCTTAACTACATATTGCTCGACTCTGTAAGACCATAACCTTGTGGATAGTAGTTTGAAGCATGGGATATAGGGCAATGCCATATCTGAAATAAAAGTCAAGACAACTCTGGAGAGGCAAAAACTTTGACATTGTCAGTAGTGATTCTGGATGGCACACCAAATCTAGTGATAATCTTCTCAAGGAAATCAAGAACTACTCTATTGGTGGTCCACTCGGTGGGAATGGCCTCTATCTACCATGTGAAATAATCGGTGGCATTGAGAATCCATCTAAAACTGTTACTGGAACTTTCCTTAAACTCACCAATAAAATCAAGGCTCCACTGTTGAAATGTTGCCTCAACCACCATAGGCTACAAAGGTAAAGAAGCTATAAAATCAAGGCTCCATTGTTGAAATGTTGCCTCAAGTTTCAACCACCAGAGGCTACAAAGACAAAGAAGCTAAGTGTTGCTTCCCAAACAACCACTAACAAGGTTGACATGCTCTAACAAATTTATGCATATTAGAGAACACAATTGGCCAATAACATCCAGCCCTCAAATTTTATTTCTTGTAGTTCTAGCAAAATAATGTCCTCCACAAACATCAACATGCAACTCTAACATCAATCTTCGAGACTCAACATTTGTCCACACACCTCAGGACCAACCCATCTAGGTCCATCTAAGCCAATTGTTGAAGTTTGTAGCTCGGGCAGGTAATTTGCACAGGCTTGGTGTCTAGGCATGCAAAATTCACCCCCATATCCTTAGAACACTTGCTCTAGGTTGAGTAAATTGCTAATGTAACTTAGCCTAAGTCCAACTTTAAAAAAGGCACATATTAATATGTTGGCTTATTGACCTAATAAAATTTAGGAAAAGTAAAGTAATTTATTTTAGCAAGTTTTAATCTTAGCCATTGATCTCAAGTAAGGCAAGATCTAATCTCAGTCGTCAAACACTTTGACATTAGGGTTAGGGTAAGGGTTTTGGCTCAATGTAAAGTTATAAAAGCAAGGCTAGGGAGAGGGAGAAAACATACAACAGTAGCACAAGATTGACAGCAGTATCTCATTGAGCATGTGCTAGGTCTGAGGGAGTGCAGAGAGGCTAGGGAAGTAGATCTACAAGAGAGAGCAGATGAGCAGATGTGCTAGATCAAATCCAGAATATTGCAATATGTATTTTCTCAGTTGAGCCATTATCCCAAGACGGGAGCTTAAGTAAGTTCTAAGTTTTACTAATGATGAACTGATTTGTTGGGTAGAAATTTGTTTGTGATTCATGTGATTCAGATCATTAACTGCTTCCACTAAACAATTTTGTTAGGAACTTAGATGTGTGTTTATTTAGTAATTTAATGCTTGGAATTAAATATCGGGTGGTAGGTTGTTGGAAAAACTAACACCAATCCTCCCTAAGTCATACAATATCATGATGCCTTAAGTCTCAAAGCCCTTCTATGATGATATGCTAAACCATTTGGACATGTAATATTTTTCAAGTAATACACAAACATCTATATGCCAATGGTGATGCTCCAAATCATCAAAAATAGCATTCACCAGTGTTGCAGGGGCGCCCCCCCCCCCCCCCCCCGAACCCGCTCCCGAATCGCGCTCCGGGCGGGAGCGGTTCGGGAGCGCGCTCCCAAAATCGCTCCCAGACGGGAGCGATTTTCGAGAGCGCGCTCCCTTAAAAAAATTTGCGCTCCCTGGTCTGTTAGGGAGCGACACAGGGAGCGATCGCTCCGGGAGCGATCGGGGAGCGATCGCTCTCGGACATTAAAAATCGCTCCGAGAGCAATTCGAGCCGGGCCGGGAGCGGTTCGGCGGAAAAAAAATCCGTCGGACCCGAAAAAGAAAAAAATAAATAAATAAAATAAATAAATAAATAAATAAAAAAAAAATATATATATATATATATATATATATATATATATAAAAAAATAAAAATAAAAATAAAAAAAAATATATATATATATATATATATATATATTAGAAAAAAAATTTAGTTTTATAAGCCCAATGGGCCAAAAAAAATTCATTATAACTTCATTGAGCTTGAGTTTGGAGCTGGAGCGAAGAGCAAGTGTGGAGGAGTGAGGAGCAAGTGCCAAGGAGCGAGGAGCAAGCCTGCAGAGGTAAGTAACTTAGTAGTTTAGTTAGTTTAGCTGGTTAGGTAGTTAATTTAGTTAATTTAATTTAGTTGTTTGAGTTTAAAGATCATGTATTTAAATTAAATTAATTAATCCCAATAAATTAAATTAATTTGCAGATTCAAGAATCAAAACCCTACAAACATCAAACACCATGGACCTGGCTATATTTATTGGCATTTTCCTCTTCCTGGTCCCTTTTATGGTTATTATGGTGCTGGAGAGTAGGAAACGGAGGGGGCCCCAAACTGAAGAGGGGGATGAAGAAGCCGGAGAAAGTCAAATGGGTGAAAACCCCAGTGAGGAGGAGCTGGAGGAGGGTGAACATGACCCTCAAAAAACTAAACAAGACCAAACTCCATTGTGGAAATATGTTCACAGGGCTGAAACAGGGAGAGGGGGTGGAACCACTAAATTTCATTGCCCCCATTGCAACACTGATTACACAGGGTCATACACCCGTGCTAGAAGACACCTCTGCGGGAAAAGGCCATGGGATGGAGAGAAACAAATAGGAATCAAAACTTGTACAGCGGTGTCAACAGCAGATAGAGCCAAATACATAAGGGAAGAGGAGGAAGCCCAATACAGAACAAAAAAATCAAGGGTTTCTTTGAACCAAGCTCACAATCACAAAGAACTCCTTCAGCATCCTCCCAAGGCAGTGGATATGGACATGGAGGCACAGGGTCATCATCTTTAAGGCGTAGAACCAAATCAGATTTCCTTGATGAGGGGTGTAGGAATGATGTGGATTCAAAAGTTTACAGGTTTCTCTATGCATGTGGGATACCATTCAATGTTCTACGCTCACCTTATTGGCACGAAATGGTTTCTGCCATAAATGATGCCCCTAAAGGATACAAGAGCCCTGGGTATGACAAGGCAAGAACCGTTGGCCTTGATCATGAAAAAGCAAAAATATCACATTCTTTGAATAAAATGACAAGTTCTTGGACTGACAATGGGGTGTCCATTGTATCTGATGGATGGACAAATGTAAAAGGCAAGCCATTGATAAGTGTTCTTGCTGTGTCTGTTAGTGGTCCCATCTTTCTAGCTGCACATGATTACTCAGACAAGTTCAAGACCGCCATCAACATTGCAGAAGCATTACTTGAAACAATTGAGCGTATTGGCCCATACAATGTCATCCAAGTCATCACTGATAATGCAACTAATTGTAAGGCAGCGGGAGCAATTATTGAGGATAAATACCCGAACATATTTTGGTCTGGATGTTTGGTTCACACATTGAACCTTCTGTTGTATGATATTGTCAAAAACAAAAATGAACAATACCAATGGATTGGTAATTTGTACAAGAAAGGAAAACAAATGATAAAATTTATTACAAATCATAGCAATACCCATGGCCTTTTCCGAAGTCACTCGAGATTGGAGTTGCTGAAGATTGCGAGGACTAGATTTGGTAGCTATTACCTCACCTTCAGGCACCTTTTGAAGGTAAGAGAGGCATTAGCTAGCATGGTATCAAGTCCACATTGGCAGGTGTTAAAGGAAAGGGCTACAAATGTAGCTGACATGGCAGGTTTTGAAATGGCGGAGGAGGCCGCTCTTGATGGGCAGTTTTGGACAACTGTGAGGCAGGTATTGGATTTCACCAAGCCAATTTATCACATGATTCGGTTTGCAGATACAGACAAACCAATGATTGGCGAGGTGTATGAGCAAATGGATACCATGTTGGGGGAAATAAAGACATTGTTCATAATAGAGATCCCAACTTGTACAAACTGATTCATGATTGTGTGTGTGAACGGTGGAATAGGCTTAACCTTCCACTACATTGCTTGGCGTATATCCTTACGCCAAAATACTACTCTACATCTTGGTTGGGCCAACCTGCAGCAGGGGGTGGGGTTAGGACCAAACCCCATTTAGATCAAGAGGTAACTAAAGGATATTTGGAAGCATTAGAAAAGTTGGTACCTGACAGCGAGGAATGTGCAGCTGTGCGCCTTGAAATAGGCAGATACTTCAGTGGCACTGGTTTGTATGGTAACTTCCATGCAATGGACGACAAAGATAAATTTGATTCTCTCACATGGTGGGAAACATATGGCGGCCACGGACTTTTGCCAAAATTGGCAAAAAAAGTTCTTTCACAGGTTGTAAATTCTTCTTCTGCAGAGAGGTGTTGGAGCACCTACAGTTATATACATAATGTGAAAAGAAACAGACTCAATGAAAACCGAGCAGAAAGCTTGGTTTATGTGCACTACAACTTGAGGTTGTTGAGTCATTACTGTGATCGGGCTAATGAAGATCCCACATATAAAATTTGGGACAATCACCCAAAGGATGACAATTTGGAGGATGGCATTGTACATATTGAAGAACTAGAAGAGGAACTTGTAAGGGATGAAAATGTAGCAGCAGCCATGCCACCTCCACCTCCACCTCCACCATCCAATAGCAGTGCTCGAGGTCCGAGTCTTGTTCCTTTGCTGTCGCCACCTCCATCTACACCCTCACGTGGAGGTTCTAGTTCTGGTCGTCGGTCTGTGCGGGAGACTCCTAGAAGACCACCACGACCTGCTTATACTCCTGGAGACTCTCGTGGCAAGGGCCACATGTAGATTTACAGTTTACTTGTCTTTTTTAGTTTCTATTAGACTTTAATTTTCATAACTGTTGAGCTTTGAGTCCTTGACTCTTGACTCTTTCATATCATTATGATATTTTTTGTAAACATTATATCACTGTGACAATGAAAATTTGAAGTTTGAAGTTGGGCCTTGGCAATTATAACTCATTGGTAACGATTGTGAATTATGAATATGATGCTTTGTGAAAGGCTAAAGTTGTTTCATTTCATCTCATTATTCATGTTTCATTTTATAAATTTTTAACATTTCATATTATGTTAACAGTTAGAAGTTAGGACTTAGAAATATCTTCGATATTACTTCTTGTAATGGTTAAACTTAGCTTACAAGTACAACTTTAGTGATCAATGATGATAAATGTTATTGAATTTTCAATTCTAAAAGCTTGAAGTTGAAACTTTAATATTGAATTTGATGCATCATGATTTATAAGACTCAATATGTTGCAGTTGTAATATGTATTTTACTAACTTGTGGACATGGTTGATGACGATTATAATTTCTAGATGATTGATGTGATATGGTTCAATGATCAATCTATGTTTTTTTATGTTTTTTATGTCTAATTCATCATTCTACATGTTTTTGTTGACATATATGTATCAAAAAATTAAAAAATATAAAAAATATATATATTTTTAAAAAATCGCTCCCGGATTCGCTCCCAAATCGGGAGCTTCTGAAAATGGTCGCTCCTGCTCCCGTTTTCGCTCCCGCTCCCCGCTCTCGCTCCCGCTCCCAAGTAACATGGGCATTCACCATGTTGTGACCACCTTCTCCTTCCAAACCCACGACTCTTTCTTTCCCCTCAATGAGCATCTTGTCCAACCATTGACCCTTTACAAATTTTGTTGGTCTAATCCCCATGTAATATCCTTGAATCTAGGAAAACCATTTCCCCAAATGCCCAAACCATTATGTTGCATCAATATGTCTTTCACTACAGCATGTGGAACATAAACTATAATTCTTGAGTACCCAAAAAGCTTCTAAAATGTTTTAAAAATTGAACTAAAGCATAAACTTGTTTTTTCCATTATAGAATAATTTAGTTCATAATACCTTGTTGGAATAAATAGTCATTGATGTCAAAGGGTGAATAGGCCATTGATATGATGATGATATGCTTGTTAAAAGACAGTGGATTTGGATCCAAGACCACTCCAGATTGGCAGCCCTCATAATGACATTTCGTTTGATAGGTGGTATGTCTTGTGGGTTTTCTTGGTCAGAGAGATATTCAAGCTTCAAGGTTGATGCCCCAAATGATGGGTGTATCTCCAGCTCATGCCCCATGAATCCGTGGCC
Organism: Pinus tabuliformis; assembly: GCA_031772625.1. Taxonomy (NCBI): domain Eukaryota; kingdom Viridiplantae; phylum Streptophyta; class Pinopsida; order Pinales; family Pinaceae; genus Pinus; species Pinus tabuliformis. The sequence continues at coordinate 1,284,710,053 of CM062819.1, forward strand.
TTAATAATTCATTGTTGCCCCTAGAAGGAGGTCAAATTGTAATTTAAATTGGCCTAAGTCCATGTGTCCAAGTAAGCTTGAAAGGAGCTATAATGAAAGATAAAAAATAATATTTTTGTAAGAAGTCTAAGCCTCCTCCTACTGGCCGTCTTTCCTCTTACAGGTTGGCTTGATAAATGTTTTTTATTGGAAAACATCTTGTATTTTTACGGGTTGGTCGGCCCCAATTTAAACCCCCTTCTTTAATGTATACAAAGGGCACTCGGTTGCCCTCTAAACATATCCAACTCTCAAGTAGTATCTTTGAGATTGACTGAGGCTATGAGCTTGTTGAACATCTGTAGAAGAAGGTCGAAGTTCCTAAGGTTTGTGGACTTGATTGCTTTATCTTTCTATGAGTTTTTTGTTGGGATAAAATCGAGCTTCTAAGGCTTGATCTGAGGCCAATGCTTAGCCAAAATTCGGCCCTCTTAAGGCAATAAGGCCGAGTTATTTGAGGATTGCTTATGAGCCCATGTTAGCGTTGTTATGATCACTGATAAGGATTTGTTATAGGGACATAAAAGCTGCAGGCCTGAGGGTTAAAAAGGCATGTTTTAGCCCATATTCAAGGAACCAAACTACTCCTGTAAACAGCTGTAGAATATCTAGACCTTTTTTTTCATTATATATTCTTTTTCTTTTCCTTTTTGTAACTTTCTTTTTCTCTTATAAACTCTTTTTTTAGTATATATATATTATTTTTTTTCCTATGGCCAAAGGCCTAAATCATAAACTCGCAAAATGGAAAAACTCCAAAAACTGTAGCGAAATGCTTTGATTGCAGTGATAACTACGTTGACGAAGACTTTAATGGCCAAAGACCAGATCAAACTGGCTCTGTGCAGCAGTTTAGCGGCCAGAAGATCGAACAGCTCTGATACCAATGTAACGAACAAAGTTTGTAGACTCAAAGGAATGAATATTCTCAATATTCTTATATAATATATTTTGTCCTATAAAGAATACTTTTATATACCAAATCTTCTGAGTATTCCACTGCATATACGAACTTTGTTTGTTACATTGGTGTCAGAGCATTCCTTTGAGTATATGAACTTTGTTCGTTACGCACCCTTACAGCATATGGAATGAGAGAACGGATACAGAAGCCAAACAGTCAAACAAAGAAGCAGCGTTCAAAGCCACAAAGAAGACAAGAAAAAAAGAACTCAAAGGTTGAAGGAATACCATGGAATGAACCAGATGAAGAAGAAGCAAATTTCATTAGCAAGCTCACGAGGGGAACTGGAAAACACAAAGTTAAGTTACCCTTTAAATGTTTTAATTGTGACAAAAAGCACTTCATTGTAAATCAATACAAGATACAATTATGCAAGAAGCAGGAATAATTATGGATTTGCAAGAAATGACCATAGATCAGAAAATGTTCATGGATATTCAAATAGAAACTACAATCCATTTGAACCACTAATAAATTAGAACATTGTATGTTACAAACGCAATAATCTTGGTCACAAGGCACGAGATTGCAAGCTTATGAAAGAAAACGCCCCAATCATTAAAACGGAGAAGCCGGCTATGATATGGGAAAAGAAAAAGAAGGAAGATTGCAATCTTGCATTGAGGGGGTAATATGGGGTACCAAGGGAGGTACCCAAGCTAATAATGTAATAATGGGATGGGCCATAGTAATAAATAAGGTGGTAAACCCATGTCATGTAAGGGACCACAAGTAGTTAATAATAATGTAATGGGCCCATGGTATTAGTGGATGGTATGAGGAAACCATAGTAATGATGCATGGTATTGTATGTATGAGGCCTATATAGAGGCTAGAGACTCCACATGGAGATATATGAAGAGAAGTATTATTGTATGACAGGCATATGGCTTGTGGAGTGCACTCCTTCCTTAAGGAGTGAATGTATGGTGTTGCCCTACCTTAAGGGTTTGATCAATAAAGAATCATTTCATATTATCTTTGGGTTTACTTGCATTATCTTATATTTTTATATCAGATCTATAGTATTTCCGGGTTAGATCTACAACAATTGGTATCAGAGCTATAACAATTGGTATCAGAGCACTTTCTTGGGCACAAAAGTGGAAATTTTTTTTTATTTTTTGCAGGGTTTCGGGGGCGGCGACTTTGCAGGTCAGATCTGTACATTTTGGTGCAAGATCTGTAAAATATAATTACAGATCTGGATTCTTTGTGCAAAAATAGTCGAATTCAAAAAAAAATCAGTTGAATCGGAGTCCGGATGAAGGAGATATCGCTGATTTAAAAATCAGTGGAGTTGCAATTTTCAGGGCAGCGAGTTTGCGGCGCAGATCTAGACGTCCTGGTGCAAGATCTACAAAATCTAATTGTAGATCTGAATTGTTTGAGAAAAATTACCCAATTTCAAAAAAAAAATCAGTCGAATCGGAGTCCAGATGAGGGAGATATCGCTGATTTAAAAGCAGCTCTTTTTTTGCAGAAATTTTGGTGACGACGGGAGAGTTGCAGCGCAGATCTGGAATTCTAGTGCCTGGATCAGGATTTCTATCACATGGGCAGATGCAGAATGGTTGTTCCATTTCCAAAAACAGGTTATAATAGAGATTTTGAGCAATATTGACGAAACTGTGACATTTTCAAATTTTCGCCAAGTGAAATTTTTTTTTTTTTCCAAACCATTCATGGCTTCTAGCAAGCTTCTATTATTTACAGGAAAAGATAATGGTCCTACTATTGAAGAATACATACAAAGATACAAGTCTACACATGGGAAATATTGGAGGATTCCAATAATATGTAATGTGAGAGATGAAGCTAAAAATTGGTGGTTATCACTTGACCACGAGCAGATGACCAAACTTTCAGATGCAGAATATGAAAAAGTCTTTCTGGACAAATGGTCTCGGGCTAGAAAAAAGGAGAATAAGACACATAAAAGGTTAATTGCTACAGGTGTCTCCTTATTGCAGGTTCATGGATTCATTCAAAAGGAGAAGATCATTGTTTCTATCAATCCTAGTTGTAAACATAATTTTATCAGTGTTAATTTGGCAAAAAAATTACAAGTCCCAGCAAAACAAATTGAACATACACAGGTTGATAATGAGGATGTTCAAGTGTACAAGGATTTGAAGATTTCTATGGATAAATATGTATTGCATGGTGATTTTTATGCTTCAGAGATGGATAATATGGATGTTGTTTTGGGATATCCTTGGATGGAATCCGTTGGTACTATCAATATTAATGTGCAGAAGAAATTCCTGAAGCTATGGTATAAAAAGAAGAAAATTACATTACAGGATATTTCCATCCATAAACAGGTAGAGCACATGGAGGCTGTAGCAGAAGATGTTCAAGGGACTGACATATCAGATGATGAGCCTTTGATGATCGACAATCAAACACAAACAGAGGCTGCAGAAGAAAAGGTTACAGGTGATGATACATCAAAGGAGGGCTCAGTGGTTGAAGTCATATTAAAAAAGAAGACACCACAACAGGCACCACAGCAGGGTGAAGTCAAGAAAAAGCCATCGTGGGTTAAAACTTCAACATATCATCACCCACATCACCCAGCGAGACAACCATCAAGATGGAAACCAAGTCGTCACATGGCGGATCGCGAGGAGAGAAGATCCACCCACTGCACATCAACACAGAAGAGCTGCCACGGTCAACTTCCATCTCAAGCGAGCGAGGCACCAGCGAGATCGAGGGTTCACCTTTCTCTCGGATGGCTAGATGCATGTGCATGGTATCAGTGGACTACTCTTTTGAGTAGATCTTATTATTTGTGTTCTTCCCATGTTTCGAAGACGAAACATGCTTAGGGGGGTGGAATGTTATATACCTAGGGGGGATAATATGGGGTACCAAGGGAGGTACCCAAGGTAATAATGTAATAATGGGATGGGCCATAGTAATAAATAAGGTGATTAACCCATGTCATGTAAGGGACCACAAGTAGTTAATAATAATGTAATGGGCCCATGGTATTAGTTGATGGTATGAGGGAACCATGGTAATGATGCATGGTATTGTATGTATGAGGCCTATATAGAGGCTAGAGACTCCACATGGAGAGATATGAAGAGAAGTATTATTGTATGACAGGCATATGGCTTGTGGAGTGCTCTCCTTCCTTAAGGAGTGAATGTATGGTGTTGCCCTACCTTAAGGGTTTGATCAATAAAGAATCATTTCATATTATCTTTGGGTTTACTTGCATTATCTTATATTTCTGGGTTATATCTATAACAATTGGTATCAGATACCACTTGTTGTAGCTCTGATACCAATTGTTGTAGATCTAACCTGGAAATACTATAGATCTCATATAAAAATATAAGATAATGCAAGTAAACCCAAAGATAATATGAAATGATTCTTTATTGATCAAACCCTTAAGGTAGGGCAACACCATATATTCACTCCTTAAGGAAGGAGAGCACTCCACAAGCCATATGCCTGTCATACAATAATACTTCTCTTCATATCTCTCCATGTGGAGTCTCTAGCCTCTATATAGGCCTCATACATACAATACCATGCATCATTACCATGGTTCCCTCATACCATCAACTAATACCATGGGCCCATTACATTATTATTAACTACTTGTGGTCCCTTACATGACATGGGTTAACCACCTTATTTATTACTATGGCCCATCCCATTATTACATTATTACCTTGGATACCTCCCTTGGTACCCCATATTATCCCCCCTAGGTATATAACAGTTAAGTTACCCTTTAAATGTTTTAATTGTGGCAAAAAGCACTTCATTGTAAATCAATGCAAGATACAATTATGCAAGAAGCAGGAATAATTATGGATTTGCAAGAAATGACCATAGATCAGAAAATGTTCATGGATATTCCAATAGAAACTACAATCCATTTGAACCACTAATAAATTAGAACATTGTATGTTACAAACGCAATAATCTTGGTCACAAGGCACGAGATTGCAAGCTTATGAAAGAAAACGCCCCAATCATTAAAACGGAGAAGCCGGCTATGATATGGGAAAAGAAAAAGAAGGAAGATTGCAATCTTGCATTGATCGTTGAAGACAAAGAAAATGAATGGTACATAGAAAGTGGGCGCTCAACACATATGACAGAAGATCAAAACAAATTTGTCAACCTAAAAAGAAAAATCGGCAGTGTTGCATTTGGAGATAACCCCACCTTCAAGATACTCGAAAAAAGGTGTAGTAAATCTTTGAAGTGAACTTTAAAAGCGGCAAATGTTTTGTTGGTTAAGGACTTGAAGCACAATCTTCTCAATGTCGACAAAATGTGTCATCAAGGGTATAATCTCTTGTTTGATTTCTGGAAATGGAAAATCGAAGAAGAAGACTCAGGAAGATTGGTTGCAACAGCTACAAGAAGACCAAACAATATATACATTCTTGACCAAGCTGAGCAAAAGAGAATTTCATCCAAGAAAAAGAGCTTCGGGAACAACAAAGAAGGAAAGAACAAGAAGACAGAAGCAATGTTTAGTGCCATGTATTCAAGGGGAGCAGCCCAAAAGAAACAAGGCACCCTTTGCCATTGATGTCAAGGGGGGCAAAAGGAATCAAAGCATGGAGACAGGGGAAGCATGACAACAAGTGGCGCAGGATGACAGGGGTAGCATGAGTATTGACATCAATGACAAAGGGGGAGGTTGTTGGAAGAAATTGTCATTGATGTCAAAGGGCGAATGGGCCATTGATATGATGATGATACGCTTGCAAAAAGACAGTGAATTTGGATGCAAGACCACTCTAGATTGGCAGCCCTCGTCACGCTATCCTGTTTGATAGGTGGTATGCCTTGTGGGTCTTCTTGACTAGAGAGATATTCAAGCTTGAATGTTTATGCCCCAAATGATGGGTGTGTCTCCAGCTCATGCCCCATGAATCCATGCCCTTAATATTTCATTGTTGCCCCTAGAAGGAGGTCAAATTGTAATTTAAATTGACCTAAGTCCATGTGTCCAAGTCAGCTTGAAAGGAGCTATTATGAAAGACAAAAAATAATATTTTTGTAAGAAGTCTAAGCCTCCTCCTACTGGTTGGCTTTCCTCGTACAGGTCGGCTTGACTGAAGTTTTTTATTGGAAACCATCTTGTATTTTTATGGGTTGGTCAGCCCCAATTTAGCCCCCTCTCATTCATGTATAAAAAGGGCAATTGGTTGCCCTCTAAACATATCGAACTCTCAAAAAGTATCTCTGAGATTGACTGAGGCTATGAGCTTGTTGAACATCTCAAGAAGAATTTAGAAGTTCCTAAGGTTGGACTTGATAGCTTTATCTTTCTGTGGGTTTTTCGCTGGGATAAAATTGAGCTTCTAAGGCCTGATTTATTAGAATATTCCTATTTAGTATTTAATGCTCAGTCTTTTAGCTGTTGCTATTTTTATTCTTTTAGCAGTTTCTTAGATGAAACTGTTTGTTTCCATATTCTACATAGAAACCTGATGTTTCTATTATTGTAAATATCTTTGTATTATCATTGAGCTGTTTGCTCATTTCTAATTAATTCATTCGATATTCTTTTATGGTATCAGAGCACAGGGATTTTTTTCGAAATAATTTTTCATAGTTTGAAAAATTCAGTAGTTCATTTCGAAACTGCTCTCAGGATCTGTAGATTTCTTGATTAGCTATCCTCTTCGTATCCTAATCTCTTGAGTTCCTTCATTCCTTTCTAAGGTCGAGCCCTCTGTAAGCCAGGTAGCCTTCACTGAGTCTTAGCCTCGGCTTTGCTCACTGTGATAAAAGCTTACAGTCGTCAATCTCGATACAGAAAGGGATTCTTCTCCTGCATTATCACTTTATGAGGAATTAACTTTGTGGCGGTGCTCGGAATCGTAAAATTGCTTTGAAAGGAACAGTTTATTTGTTTGAAGCTGTGGTGTCTCATGGTTCTCGTGGCCCTTGAAGCCTAGCTCCTGAAGAGGAAGAATACGCGCAAGTTCAAGGACTCGGTATTTTTTATTGTTGAAATTGACGGGGATGAGCACAATCTGTAAAACCCGTATTCGGTTTTCACCCTCGCTGTAATAGCCAGCTTCTGCGCTTTCTGTCGCCTTCCCTTAATAGCTTATTCTCCGGCTTCAAAGGCTTCTTTTCTGTTGAAGACGAATTCCCCACCACCGGTTTTTTCCAGCTGCGGGCCTCTTCTCTGCTCTCGGGGCCATTGATGCCACTATCGTGACTCGAATCTCAAGACCACACAAAAGGCTCGGGGTCACTATATCTGTGAAAAGGAAAAGCGTCAGTGGAAATCGCGTTCGTATCCTGAGCCTGAGTATCGAGAGCCTGAGTATCAGAACCGGAAGCGGAACCAGATCGAGAAGCGGAAAACCGTTTTTTTTTTTTTTTGCTCACGAATTTTTGGCTCATTCGACAGATCGAGATTACAGTTCCGTTTTCACCACGTGAAGCATTTTTTCAGTGACGGCATTTTTTCAAAAGGTATCACGCATTTCCCAGATTACAGTGACGGCATTTTTTTCAGTTCAGTTCAGATTCTATCACGCATATATATCACGCATTTTCCAGATTATAGTGACGGCTTTCTCCAGTTCAGTCCAGATTATATCACGCATATATCACACATATATAACAGCGTATATATATCACGCATATATAACAGCATATATCACGCATATATAACAGCATATATATATCACGCATTCAGTCTACGCATATATATAATCAGAACAGAACAGCGTATATATAATCAGCGTGTATATCGATACATGTGACCTCTTGTCATATTTTTTGATCTGGTGTGTTGATCAGGTACAGATCTGAGTTATTGTGAAAGCCTATTTTCTTTCAAATCAGAATTTGTTAAGGTTTGGTACAGTCATTCTGAAAGAGGGATTTTAAGCAGACAGCTACATTGTTTTTTTCAGACTTCTGTATTGTCTTTGGGAAAATGGCCACGCTCACCAATCTGATGTTAGAAGGAAATCAACGCTTTAATGGCAGCAACTATAACATTTGGAAACAAAGAATGCTGACCATTTTTTAATACAGGCGTCTTGATCAGCTCATTTTGGGCAAAGAGTCTCGTCCCGGTACAGCTGGTACCGATCAAGATAAATTTGATGATCGAAATCAAGAAGCTGTTATGCTTCTCAAGCTCTCTGTCGCTGATGATCAGTTACCTCAGATTCCTTCTGGCAAGACCGCTGCCGAAATCTGGCAACAATTGAAAGAACTGCACGAGACATCTGACAAAAGCAGAGCATTTTTTCTCAAAAATCAGTTGTTCTCCATCATGATGGATGAACATATGTCTTTACAGGAACATCTCAACAAAATTAAAGACATTCGAGATCAACTCGAAGCCATTGGTCGGACCATGGAGGAAGAAGATATGGTAGTCATTACTCTGAAAAGTCTACCGAAATCTTATGAACACTTCATAGAAACTCTCAACATTACGACCACAAATGTTGATCTGAAGTTTCCAAATTTATGTACCAAACTTCTGCAGTAGGATCGGTGGAAACAGCAGTTTGGTAGTGGTGCTTCATCAGTGTCCTCAGAAAATGCATTTACTGCAAAATACCAGTCCTCTCAGTCCTTTCAGCAGAAAGGCTCTTCTCAGTCTTTGGATCCTGCTAGGAAGAAAAGTGTGCAGTGTAATTACTGTCACAGGTTCGGTCACATGAAGAAAGATTGCCGACAGAGGATTGCTTCTGAACAGAAGAAACAGGGAGGGCCACATCAGACAGCCAATGTTGCAGAACATTCCGAGCAGACAGATTCTGCCTTTTACGCCTTTATGGCTAAAAGGTCTTCAGAACATGTTCCTTCCTCTGCATGGTACATTGATTCTGGTGCATCACGCCACTTCTCTCACAGGCGTGATTGGTTTATTGACTTCTCACCGTTCAGTGATTCCGTGGTATTTGGTGGAGGTGAAAAGTACACTGTAGCTGGTAGGGGTACAGTTCAAATTCAGTCTGGTGGACGCACACTCATATTTCTGAATGTATACTATGTTCCTGGTATGGAGATTAATCTACTATCTGTCAGCCAGATTATGAGGAATTCTCCTCAGCTTGATGTTGTGTTCAGTGCACACAAGTGCTCCATCATTGACAGGGAGACCAGTCTAACAGTTGTTGTTGGGCTAGAGGACCATGGTCTATACAGGCTACTTGACACCGGTGACTCTCCAGAAGTGGCTCTAGCAGCACGTGTCTCTCCCATCAGCACTCTATGGCATCAGCGATATGGGCATCTAAATATGCAGTATCTCTCTCAGCGCTCTCGGGAGGGACTTGTGTCAGGATTACCTGATATTCAGACTCAGCAGTTGGGGGTATGCAGCGCCTGTCAAGCAGGAAAGCAACATCGGTCTTCATTCACAAATGGAGAATCTTGGCGCGCATCTAAGGTACTTCAGTTACTTCATGCTGATATTTGTGGTCCTATGAATACAGCTTCTATCACTGCTTGCAAATATTTTTTACTTATTGTAGATGACTTCAGTAGAAAGAGGTGGGTGTATTTTTTAAAAAATAAATCTGATGCTCTTAGTACCTTTCAGAAGTTTAAAACCTTAGTTGAAAACGAATCTGGTTGTAATATCATGACCCTTAGGACCGACAATGGGGGGGAATTTTGTTCCTCAGCTTTTGCCAACTTCTGTGATATTCATGGCATCAAACGTCAATTAACCACCCCTTACACTCCCCAGCAGAACAGTGTTGTCGAGCGTCGCAACCGCACGGTTGTTGAAATGGCTCGTTCCATGTTACAACACAGGAGTGTTCCAAACAAATTCTGGGCTGAAGCAGTATTTACTGCTGTTTACCTTCTTAACCGATCACCTACTTAGGCTGTTAAAGGGAAGACTCCTGAAGAAGTTTGGTCTGGTCGTAAGCCTAAGACCAGTCACCTCAAAGTATTTGGCTCAGTTGCATATGTTTGGATTCCATCTGCTAAGCGCTCTAAGTTGGATTCCAAAAGCCAGAAACTCATGATGACAGGTTACAGTGATCATCACAAGGCCTATAGGCTGATAGATATAGCCACTGGTCGTCTTAGCTTCAGTCGAGATGTAGTATTTGATGAAGACAGAGGATTCTTTCAGTCTTCTTCTTCTGAGCAGCGTTCTGAGGATCAGTCTCACAGTGTTCTTCTTCCGGTCGGTCCACCTGATGGGAGGGATGATGTAGCATCAGTATTTGATAATACTCTATCTGAGCTTTCTCCAGAAGCTAACCCTCCCCTTGCTGCCCCTATTGCTCTTGAGTCTTCTCCATCTCCTCCTGATATTGGTTCCTCTACTCCTGATATTGGTTCTTCTTCTCTTCGGCCTAAATGGTGGGCTAAAACCATTGGTGATCTCCGGATGATGATCTCCGGATGATGAGCTCCTTGAAGGTAGAACTTCTAGACATAAGAACAGACAACAGTCTACAGTCAATTTTGCTCTTATGGCTAACCTACACAGTGTTTTTGAGCCTCAAACCTATTCAGAGGCTAAGGGTACATCTGAGTGGGAACAGGCTATGGAAGCCGAATTCCAGAGTCTTCAGAAGAATCACACCTGGACACTTTCTGATCTTCCTGCCGAAAAAAAGCCCATACGCTGCAAATGGGTGTATAAAGTGAAATACAAAGCTGATGGAACCATAGACAAGTATAAAGCTCGTCTTGTGGCTTGAGGGTTCTCACAGAAGGAAGGCATCGATTATGAGGAGACTTTTGCTCCTACAGCCAAGATGAGTACCATAAGGCTTGTCCTTGCCCTAGCAGCTCAGTTCAATTGGAAAGTTCATCAGATGGATGTAAAGAGTGCTTTCCTAGATGGTGATCTTCAAGAAGAAGTCTACATGACGCAGCCCCCAGGATTCAAGGTTGCTGGTCAAGAACAGAAAGTGTGTCGGTTAGCTAAAGCAATCTATGGATTGAAACAAGCTCCTCGGGCTTGGTACATGAAAATTGATCAGTACCTGACAGATCAGGGTTTTCAGCGGAGTCCATCTGATGCAAACCTGTATATCAAGTATACTGGTGATGATATCTTGTTTGTGGTTGTCTATGTGGATGACCTTATCATTACTGGCAGCTCTGCACATTTGATCCATGGGATCAAACAAGATCTATGCAGAACTTTTGAGATGACAGACTTGGGACTTCTTCACTATTGTCTGGGGGTTGAAGTTTGGCAGACTGAAAATCAGATCTTTCTCTCTCAGTCCAAGTATGCCAAAAATCTTGTGGAACGGTTCAGAATGCAGGATTGCAAACCGGCCACGACTCCTATGGAACCAGGGCTCAAACTTTCAGCACAGTCATCCTCTCCCCTTGTGGATGAAACTTTATTCAGGCAATTAGTGGGCAGTCTCATCTATCTTACTGCTACCAGACCTGACATCAGTTTTGCAGTAAGCTACATTTCTCGCTTTATGTCAGCTCCTAAAGCTAATCATTGGATAGCAGCAAAGCGGGTGCTACGATATGTGCGTGGTACTTCTGATTATGGCCTCTTATATACTCGCAGCTCCAATCCTATTCTCAGTGGCTACACTAACTCTGACTGGGCCGGTTCGGTTGATGACCGTAAATCTACAGCTGGGTATGTGTTTAGTTTAGGATCTGGTGCTATTACTTGGACTAGTAAGAAGCAACAGGCAGTGGCTCTCTCCTCAACAGAAGCAGAGTATCGGGGAGCAGTTAAGGCATCCTGTGAGGCAGTTTGGCTTCGTCGTATGCTTGCAGATATGCATGTTTTCTAGACAGGGCCTACTTCTTTGTTTTGTGATAATCAGGGAGTGCTCAAACTTGCCAAGAATCCAGTCTTTCATGAACGAACAAAGCATGTGGAAACTCATTGCCACTACATTCGCCAGCTGGTTGAAGACGGCTCAGTTCAGTTGCAATATGTTCCCACAACAGAGCAGCCCGCCGACATTTTCACCAAGCCTCTTGGTCTTGATAAGTTTGTAAAATTTCGAGGGTCTATTGGTGTTGTAAATAGATTGAGCATTAAGGGAGGGTATTAGAATATTCCTATTTAGTATTTAATGCTCAGTCTTTTAGCTGTTGCTATTTTTATTCTTTTAGCAGTTTCTTAGATGAAACTGTTTGTTTCCATATTCTACATAGAAACCTGATGTTTCTATTATTGTAAATATCTTTGTATTATCATTGAGCTGTTTGCTCATTTCTAATTAATTCATTCGATATTCTTTTATGATTTGAGGCCAATCCTGAGCCAAAATTCAGCCCTCCTAAGGCAATAAGGCCGATCTATTTGAGGATTGTTTCTGGGCCCAAGTTAGGGCTGTTATGATCACTGATAAGGGTTTATTATAGGGCCATAACAGTTGCAGGCCTGAGGGTTAAAAAGGCATGTTTTAGCCCATATTCAAAGAGCCAAACTACTCCTGTAAACAGCTGCGGAAGAAAGGAGTATAGGCCTGTAAAGACCGCTGGAGAATGACGATTTTTGGGCTACAGAAAAAGGTTGAGGTTGTCCACAGAAGACGATTTTTGGGCTACAGAAAAAAGTTGAGGTCGTCCACAGAAGAAAAACGATTCCAGCCACAGGAGAAGGCAGTGTCTTAGGCTGAGTTTAACCCTGTAGCAGATCTCTGAGTTTGAGCCTGTAACAGACCTCTGAGTTAAGCCTGTAGCAGACCTGTTTGAAGAACAATCCTAAAACAAAGTCAAGGCAAAGACAAAGGAAAATCAGTGACAGCAATGATCATTATAATTAGATCGCTTCCATACCGATATGATGTTTAGAGGTATGATGCATTTTATTAAAATTGTTTGGTTCTATGGTTTGTTGTAAATGAGGTGATTTCTTGACTAGTCAGTGCAAGGTTTGAATCTACAGTACTCAGTTTAAATGAGCAGTTTTGAAGACTATGAGTTGGGATAGTAGTAAAGTTATCAGATTTTATACTATTGTAATTGAGTCACTATCCCTCCTACGGGAGCCCAAAGGTTTTTGTTCTATCTTTTATTACAAGGGGTGGCAGGGTGGTGCTAGGGAAGGAAGTTGTACATTCCTTCAGGAGGTTGCCGCCTCCTTCCAGTGGGAGCTGGTAAATCACGGGTTGTAGCCCTTCTAGTTGTAGCTGGTAAAGGCAGAAGTTGTAGCTTCCTTTCAAGATTTATGTAAATTGTAAACGCAAATCTTGTGTACTTCTGATGTGATGTGATTGGTTACTGTTTTGTGATACTAAATTGTAAGAAAAAATGAAATACTGATTCACCCCCCCTCTCAGTATTTCCCACATACCTAAGTGTTTTATAAATGTTATGGCATGCTCCATATTTTCCTCATTCTTTGGGAGCAATACTCCTACGAAGTGTCCTCAGATGCAAATGAAAACATTTCAGATTCTTGATTTTAATCCTAGCTTACTAATAATAGGATTGAACTTATGGCTTGCTTAATTTTGTTAAAGGCATCCCTACTCATCATTTCATTCAAAAATCGATTCTTTCTTCAACAAGCTTGAGATGGGCTTGGTGATTTCTACAAAGTTGGGTATGAACCTTCCAATGAAATTGATTTTTCCAAATAAAGATCGAACAACTTTCTTACATCCACACAAGGGGATATTTTGGATGGTTTCTACTCATGATGGGTCAATTTTTATGCCATCCATAGAATGATGTGGCCTAAAAGTTTCCCTTCATCTAACCCAAAAATTGACTTTTTTAGGATTTAATGAAATCTCTTATTTTACACACTTTTTAAATACTTGCCTTGGGTGACGAATGTGCTCATCCCTCCCACTTGGAAAAAGCAGTTAAATCATCTTGGTAAATTTCTATCATTTTGTTAATTAAGTCCTGGATTGCAAAATCCATGCACCTTGGGAAAGCGGATCCAACATTCAACAACCCAAAAGGCATTCTTAAATACTCATAGGTTCCCAGTGATGTAGTTAAAGAGGGGCCTTGTATTGATCTTCATCGTTGCCCAAGTTTGCTTATAACCAAAAAAACCATCTAGAATAGACAACATACCTGAACCCGTAACTATTTGCAACAAGTTTTCCATGTTGGGTAACAATTGTCCTTAAGAGATAATTGCTTCAAGTTTCTAAAGTCAAAACATAACCTTATCTCACCATTTTTCTTTCCCATTACAACTAGGTGTGCCAACCAATATGAAAGTTTAGTTGATGCAATGATCTTTGCATCCAACACCTTTTGCAGTTCTTTTTGGATATGGGGAGCGCATTTATGGTTTGATTTTTCTAAGTTTTTGTTTAAATTGCTTGACACCTTCCTCTAGAGGAACGGAATGTTGAATAATACCTCCCCACCTTTATATACATTTAGATCATGGCAAGGTCCATGCAAATATGTCTCTATACTCTTTCACCAAGTTTTCTATTATTTTCTTCTCACTTGTTAAAAGGCTCTTTCCTACCTTGATGAGTTTGGGACTCTCCTCAAAGCCAATGTTTATTTCAATGTAATCCTCTATTTGTTGAAAAAGTATAACTAGTATCGATCTTCATAATTGTTATTTGGCTCATGATGTAATTTTTATGCATTTGTCAAAAGAAAAAAGAAAATATTTTTGTAAAAGAAAAAATTCATTTATTTAAGCATGGGTTTCATGCTCAAGGTCATTAGTCATTAGGTCAAAGCACCCATTGAGTGCTTCTACGGTTTTTGTCTTGAGTCAAAGTCATTGTCATCATGTAAAAGACCCTATTGGGCACATGTAACAAGAAGAATGAATATTATTTTTCTCTAAAAATGATTTCAAGAACCCCAAGACCAAGTCGGTCAGCTATTGATGAAGTCGGCCTAGAAAGGCCTAGTCGAGCACCTTAGAAGACTATATAAGGAAGAGGAATTTGACCTCTTGAAGACATACAAGCAAGTCACACATATCTCTCTCATTCTGATCTAAAATAGAAGGAAGAAGAAGTGTGAGGATACTAGAAGGCAAGAAAGAAGTCTAGTCAAGGAGAAAAGAAAGTATCGATGTCTAAAAGTTTGTCTTACCAGCGCACAGATGCAAATTTTCTGTGGTATCTAGGATTACACATGTTCGAATATGTACAGGAAGGTTGCAGACCACACTTGAAGGACGAAGTCTTGAAGAATCTGGCTATTGATGGTTGACTTGGTTTTGGTGGGATCTCTATTCTTAGGTCTTAAGTCTTGGAAATCTCCTTTGAAGTTGTTTCTATAAGAAGAGAAAAGTTATTTTGGGTTTTTCCCCTTGGAGAGGTTTTTCCCTGGCTTGGAGCCTATCTCTAGTGTCTCTCTCATTTTTTTGTGATCTTTGTGTTTGGCAATTGTCTTGATGATAAGAACATAATATTCATGAAGAAGAACTAATAAGAAATCACAAGTAATTGTCAAAGTTAAGAGAAATCAATGAATGAGAAACCCTAATGTTTCCCTAACCGATGTCTCAACATGGTATCAGAGCTAAGGTTACAAGAATAAGCAATTGGAAGATCACAAGAAGATTTCCGTACTGCTCTAAGGATTATTCAAAGTCAAGCATTTGAGGATTGTCTATAATAGTCTTGAAATTCATGCCATCCAAAAGGAGGTCTAAGCAAGTTAAAGGACCATTCTAGGTCACTATTATAATAAGTATACATCTTAGAAACTAATCCAAAGTTTTGTGCTTAAGATCCGAGGAGCTTGTGGCATCTAGAAGCTCCAATTTTCATCATCTTAAGTGCACAAAAAAGAGACCTAACCAAAAAGTCCGAAATTGAAATCTCAAAGGCCTAAAATCAAACTTATAGGCCATCAAAGGATGCACCTTGTAGAAGAATCAAGACCAAATCTTATAGAAGCAGGACCAAGCCATTTAAAGAGCATATTTATGGGCTTATTAAAAGGTCTACATCATTACAATTGGGTAGCAAACCTAGGTCAGAAGTCTAAAATTATTAAGAGAGTCGAGAAGTAGCCTAGCCATCCTTTCAAGGATCAGAAAAGCTATACTATAAGGCCGAGACCACTGAGAGGAAGATCGAAGACCTGCGCATAAGATAATTGAGATCATCTCAACATCGGAATTATAAGGGTCTTGTAACAAGGCCTACTTCAGTGGTTGTCAAAGTCCTAACACATCAATTTATATCAATCATCTTCAAGGCTAGTGACAGCCCTTCCATTCATCAAATTATGAAACGTTGAAGAGGAATCTAATTCACATTCTCTACTTTACAATATAGTTTTGTGAATGAATAGAAGGCTATAGGTATCTCAAGGGACTAGACCTATTATCAAAGGTAGCAAAAAAAGGAGAATTTTGTGTGGGCCTATTATTCAAGACGTTGAGCATCTACAAAACTCTGACCCGAACCCAAGAAGAGAAGTAGTATATCACCTTGAAAAGAGCTTCTTAACTTAGCACCTTGGAAGCTTCTACTACGACCAATATTAGAGAAAGCATCTAGCATCTTGGGATCAGCTTAAAGCAAGTCAATAGTATTGTGCACCTTGAAGTCCTCATCAAACTCAAGTATTGGTATTTCTCTTTATGTCTCAATCATCTAACAATATGTCTTCAGTTTGCAAGAAGAGCAATAAGCTCGATGGAACATCAAACTTTCAATCATGAAAGACAAAGGTATGTAATATTGAGGTATGTATAGCATGATTCATTTGTTAAGGATGAAATGTTTTAGCGTTTAGTTGCATATATGATTATAGGGTTTGTAAGTTCTCATTGTGTTGGATTGGTAATATCTAAGGATCGTAAACCTTAGATAGCACATAAAAACCCTAGTCATATGGACCCTCATCCTAATAGAAACTCTAACTCATGATGTCTAGGGTTTGTAGGTAATCCAGGATATATGGCAATCCTTTGCAAAAAAATGGAATTGAATGATGTCCAGGTTTTGACATAAACTATAATGTCCTTAGAACTAGTTAGGGTTTGTACTCAAAAACCCTAGGAATTCATCCTCTAAAATTTAATGGAAACCTTAGATTATCATTATGCTCTTGTGCTTGAATATTTTGCTTGGTGGTACTTTTCAGTAAATGTTGCAGGTACTTAATAATATATGTTGATCTTATTAAGAGTGTGATGAATAAAGACTTGTTAATCAAGTTGGATTCTTGGGCAGTGTGATAAAAGTAGACTCATATGGATATGGACCATGAAGATGTCATGATAAGAGAAAGCCCTTCAAGAGGGAGACCTTTCAAAGTTTGTAGAAGTAACTCAAGGTATATTTAAAATTCTAAGATTTGTAGCAGGGCCCTATCATATGAGCAGGTACGATCATTTTTTTTTAACCTATTTATGGTAATGACTCGCTCATCTCTATGGGATCATAAAGATTCTTATATTCATAGGGTGTTTGATCTCTAATCAACCCTTGTAATAACTATCTTTTGCTATTTATTCACTTTAGTGTAACCCTAGCCTTTTGATTTTTAAGGTTTGTTGTTGGTATCTAGGGCATACGATAAAACACTAGCTTGTTATGGTTTAATCATAATGATATTATCTAGGTTTTATGATAAAAAAACCCTAGTATAAGTTGAAATAAGATTCTAGGACTTGAGAAAAATAACCTTAGATGCTTCCATTATGGTTGAAACTATGACATGGCTTAGTTGTTAAATATCTAAGGTTTGTTACAAAACCCCAGCGAAGGTTGTTATAAGTGTCTAGGACATGAAAGTGTAACCCTAGTTAATTGCTTATGTTATGATTGTGACCCTAACCAGGTCTTGAATATCTAAAGTTTGACAGTTTTGATAACCCTAGATGCTCTTTGTGACCCTCGTTAAATTCATGCCCTTGTACATATATATTTATATGCTTGGTTGTAATTGTTGTTGAGATTTGCAGGCACATAGTTTGCAATGTTGAAGGAAATGAAACTAGGTTCGGTCTTCATAAATGTACTTTTGATATTTGTATTTATTCAAGAAAAGAAATATTATTTTTATACTATATGTCAATGAGTTTCTTGCTCATTGAAATAGGTCTACCGTCTAGCACTAGTTTAAGTGCTATAGGTGAGTCAAATAGTCAAAAGAAATGTTGAAGGCCTTAAGGGCATGTTACACCTTGTATAATTATGTATAAGAGTCAAAGAAGACACCTCCAAGCAAATTCAAGTCTTCTCCTAGCAAAGACATCATCAAAAGAAGCAATGACACCATTAAAAGCACCTATTGCAGCAAGAAAATCAAGTCGGCCTCAAAGTTGCAAGTCAGCCTACAAGTTGGCCTAAAAGGAGGGACAGACCTCTATATATAGAGGTTGTCCACTCCCTCAAAAAGGAAAACGCATTCCTCTGAAATCTGCGAAGGTACAAGGCAAGGATAAGGGCACCAAAAAGACAAGAAGAAGGTCTCCAAGGCAGCGAAGAAAGGAAGGATAAAACTGAAGGGTTAAAGGACCAATTATAGCCACACGTGCAAGGAAAGGAGAGCAGTCCCTGCAGGTGTGACAACAGAAAATTACAGTTCACCATATCTCATTGTTTTGGGTGCAAACTAGGCCTACAAGACCTCTCTCTCAAGCGTGGAAGAAGGGTATGCAAGCGAAAGGTGGGAGATAAGTCTAACAGAGTTTTGTGAAGAAAATATCCCACACATGCAAAGAATTAGGGTTGCATTGTTGCTGCCCTAAGCCTGCAATAGTTGTCAAGAGAAAAGAAGGCTTAGTTGGGAGGCTAGAAGGTCATCATCCTAAAGATAGAAAGACTCCATCTCAAGAGAAGGAAGAAAAGACAAGGTTCATCCTAGAATACACAATCTAAGGTCTCTATAGTTGTCGGAAGAAAGGCCGAAGGGAGGAAGACAAAGTGTTGGAAGGAAGAGGACAAAGTGTTGCAAGAGGAAGTGATCTTGAAAGGACTTGACTTGTGCTTGGAGGATATTCTAGTCAAGGGTCTAGGGTTTGGCATTGATCAAAGAAGCTTCAATAAGAGAAATTCACTAAAGGGTTTTCCTCTTGAGAGAAGAGAGGTTTTGGCCCTAGCAGAGAGCCAACATCTCGTGTTCTTGTTCTTATGTTTTGGTAGCAGTTTGATGAAGTACACACATGTACTAATAAGAAGAAGAAGAAGAATAAGCTAATAAGGAAAAGTAAAAATACTCCACAAATTGTTATCAAGTAACGAAGAATCATACTACACTACTTTGCCCTAGATTCTTCAACATGGTATCAGAGCTAAGAAAACACATCAAGGAAAGGGCATCTCAAGAACACCCATCAAGGGAGAAGCAACTGCAAAGTTGAAGCATCAAGCCTCGAAGTCTCAATCACTTCAAGGACAATAAGGGTATACAATCCATCATTCATCAAGGAGGTCTACAAAGCTAGAGAACGAGCCTTACATAAAGGCACCTACAAAGAAGAGCAAATTGAAGCAGGACCTACACCAAGCTACAAGTCATTTGGACTCCACGGCCCAATGGTAAAAAGACACTTATCTATCCATCTAAATCAATGATTCCACCACCAAATCAAATCAAAAACCAACCAAGCCTTAAATAACTAGCCTAAAATCAATTAACTCAACAAAGTTAAATCATAAAGAGAGAGCCATCTCTGAGCATTAGGAAGGCTAGATCCTGATCTCAAAAGTAGGTTTGTGGTTACCTCTATTATTTCTTTCATGACAACCCTAAGGAAATTTTAGAGTGATAACACCTAACTCGGCCTCCATGCAAGTGTGAACAGTCCTCAAAATACATCCACTGCACCTTCAGCAACTCGACCTTCAACCACAGATTTCTCCCACGCTATCCCAAAATCTCCTCAGCCTCCTTTACAGCAACTCGGTCCTCCAAAAGACCCATGACTTTGTTGCGGCTAAGACCTATTTGGGCAGCGTATAGGTGTCTGCAATTAGGGCTCTTTCTGTCACTGCGTCTAGGGTTAGATCTCCCCTCTAGGACTGCGGCTAGGGCATCCTCTCTTAGGCAGCTCCCTTAGTCTCCTTTCCTCCTGCGTCTAGGGCTTCATCATCTAGATTTCTCTTGCCACTAAAACCCAGAACAAGTGGAGAGAAATCATGAGTTAAGTGTGTGTAGAAATGACTATCAAGTCACCTCCTTTTATACTAAAACGTTGAGCACATGTGTGGGTTATTTGGTTGCTAGCCGACCTTGACAAATTGTCTTATAACACAAATAAATTCATAACTCCATAAATACTTATCGGAATCGGATGATCTTTAGATCAATCCTACACCTCTCGATGAGAGGAGTCCAAGAAAAATATCATCTACCATAAATAAGATGACCCACATGGAGTTTGGCCCTAGTTGCCAATTTTAACACTTTCGAAGAGCATTCTAACTTCTCTATTGTCTATTATACTTTCATGATGATATTAAATACAATAGATACTTGTTCCACATCTCCTTGGCTTACTTTGGAGCACCCTAGGGGGATTGATTATAGTTTATGAGATGTGGATGTCTAATGGAGTGCCTATTGTACTTCTACAGTGATATTTGACATTAAAAAAATCACTCTTCTTACAAAGTGCCTAGCTCCTTGGCACATTTTCAGCGTTTCAAGGCAACAATGGGGTATGTTTGATGGATCTCACTATTTGGACAATGGCATTCTTGGTTTCTTGTGTCCATTATGCTCCTATGGTCATCTTCTATTAGATAGACACTCAAATTCATGGAGTGCTCCTCCCCTTCCTCATGATTTTTCAAAGATCTATGGATGCCACATGGAGGCTTTGTTGCATATCTCTAGAGTTGGTTATCTTGAAGTTTGAACATTCATACCACTTTACTTGAGTGCTCCTCTTCATGAGGTCTCTATCTCCATGATGAGGACTTGATGACACCTGGTTGGAGATGGTGATAAGCACACGCCACTTGCACTTGAGGATGGACTCACCTTGCACACATATCCATGTATATCCACATGGGCATTTGCTTGTTTCTTGTGTCTATTTAGTTCTCCAACTCCTCATCTACATTGGGATCATGCCACATGTGCCATGTCGACTTATTCTTGCACACCCATTGGAGGAGATCAACTTGTCCCATGCTTCTTTATGGAGGTCATTCCGCTTAATCTTCTAAAAGAGCATACCTGTAGATAAGGATATGGCTTGTTATTTAGGAGCATGACTTGGTTTATTGTCAAGCTAAGGAAGTGCCCTTCACTTTCTAGCAAGTTGTTGTAACTAACTCCTATTTTATTCATTGTTGACTTAGCTCATGGAGTTAGTTAGATGTAAGACTCATTGAGAATTGTTTCCTACATTATTGTATTCTAACCTCCTAGAGGAGATTATGGAGCAATTGGTTTTCTTGCATATATTGTTGATCAAAGTACTTTTCTAATTTCAGCCAATTTTATGAAATAATTACTAGAGAAAATTCAAGATATCTTATATTTTCTTCTTGTTTTCTCTCACACGCACACTCAAGACCATTTGTAATCCATTAGACCACCTAAACAATAACCAAGCTACATTGCCTATAGATTCTTAGCTTTACCAAGTCTTGTAGTTTTTTAAATAAAAACCTTTTAGTTTTAGAATGATGTCCCCTAGTTGGTGGTGAGCACTAGAATTCTTAATATTACAACCTCAGGCAAATAGAAAAGAAATGTCAATGTTTTAGCAAGGAGAATAACTATTAAAATTGGCAACTAGGGCCAAACTCCATGTGGGTCTTATTTATAGCAGCTGATATTTTTCTTGAATTCCTCTCGTCGAGAGGTGTAGGACTGATACAAAGATCATCCGATTCCGACATGTATTCATGGAGATATGAATTTATTTGTGTTACTTGACAATTTGTCAAGGTCGGCCAGCAACCAAATTACCCCCACTCAACCTCAATGTTGCACCATAAATAGAGGTGGCCTTCAAGTCATTTGGTCACTCATCTCTTGTGATCTCTCTCCACTTGTTTGGGTTTTGGTGGTAGGAGAGATCTAAAGGAGAATACGCTGCCCTAAAGGAGATGCCATAGCCCTAGACGTTGTCTAAAGAGAACCTACACGCTGCCCTAAATTACAGTCATGAGACATCTAGACGCAGGCCCAATAGATGCAGTCATGGAGGAGAATTATCACAGTCAAGAGAGGCTCCTACGTTGTCCTAAAGGAGGCTCTTCTACACAGCAAGGAGAAGCTTTAAGGGAGCCTCTATACGCTGCCAAAGGAAGCTCCAAAAAGAGCCCTAGCTGCAGTCTTCTACTCACAGCTAGCTGCAGTCCTAATGGGAGGATACTAGTCTTACCCTAGCCGCAGATAATGAAGAGATTTGGCCGCAGTCCTAGGGGAGCTCTAGCAGTCAAAGGGAGCTTCAATACACAGCTTAAAAGGTCCCTAATCCGCAGTCTAAACTTCAGCCTAATCGCAGTCTCAAGAAGCTTCTATCTGCCTAGCCGCAGTGAAAGGAGAAGGTTCCAGCCACCGAAAATGGAGGTCTCAAGCAGCTGTCAAATTGTGCCTTAAGCCGCAGTAGGAGAAGCCCTTATACTCAGCTACAAGAGACCTAGTTACAGTCATCTAAGCTGCTGTCCTAATGCCACATTGCTGTAGGTGACAGCGTGGCCTATTTGAGGACTGTTTGGGCAGGTTGATTTAGTTCATGAGGAGGCCCTAAATCCGCAGTTAAGGGTGCACCTAATTGCTGTTCAAAGAGGCCCCTATACACTGTATAGAGGAGGCCTAACCGAGACCTAAAGTTCCCTAAACACAGCAGGTTGTCAGCGTGAAAGTGGCAATGGTTTGGGCATTTCTTTTGTGACAGTATAAGGTTGGTTTCTTCTTGCAAGAGGACCGAGTTAGAGGAGCATAGTATCAGACCTGTTGAGATGTTATTGAAGGACAAGTAATAATGAATATGCTTGCCTGAAGACTGTGTGTTAGGCCGCAGGCCATAACACCACAGTCAAGCATTTCCTATTAGAGTATGAGGGCCTATATATGCCCAGATCTTCAGCATAATCTAGGAGTTGTCTTGTCTGATAATACTGCTGAGATCTAAGGCTATTTTGATGACTATTGGAGGGCTGTATGATGCTGCTGCGATATGAGATGGACACTACCATGGTTTAGTATTACTGCATGAAGATTAGTCAGCTAGCAAGGTGCAGCATGGTGATGGAATCACCTTGGAGAATCAGTTGAAGAATGAGGACTGATAAGTATGCCTTCACCTGAGTTCAGAACTGCAGTCCTTGTCATCAGATCTACAACCTCATTGTGTCATCTTCATGGTGAAGATCTCTGATGTCTGATCTCTTATTTTGGCAAGTCAAAGTGTTGACTTCAAATGTATTTGTACTATCTCTCTCTCTGCTGAACTATTGAAGAATATAAGAAGAATTGATCAAGGGTTTCCCCACATTGGGGTTTGTCCCTGGCTGGTGCCACATCTTGTGTTCTCTTGTCTTGGCTTGTCTTCTGCTGTTTATGTTTATGTTCTATCTGCACTTTACTATCATGCTGATGTGATTGCTAATCTGAATATTGTCATTGGGCTAATATGAAAAATTGAAGTAAATTGCTCTGAGCATAGAACATACCTAAAACTAACAATAACAATGGTTCAGATGAGAAGAATGTAGATGAAGATGCAATGAATGAAACACACAACATTAGAAGTCACTCTTTCGTACTGAATATAATAGAGAATGAACAACATTTGGGAATCAAACAAAAACTGAAGGCATAGCTCCCATGACTATATCATTACTGGTATCGATGTCCTTTTTTCAGAAGGTGCTATAAAAGACACATCAAGGAACTTAATTTCCTTATTAAGTTCCTTATTAAGAAATATTGTCACGTATGCTAACCAGGGATAAATAAGTATGAAAAATATCTAAATTTTTCGGCAATGGCACTAAGAAATTTAAGCAAGTTAAAAAAGGCACAGAAGACACTCGAGGGGAAGCTCCAAAGCATGGAAATCTGCCAAGCAATAAACAGCTTCCTAGACAAGTTATGGCTTATGTCTCTTTGTTTTTCCTTCTGCGTTCTTCTTGACCTTAACAGGCTTACAATGCTGGTAGTCTTTATAATAAAGGAAATGCAGTTGTTTATATGGTCAGTATGCTTCCCTTTTCTGATATTGAAGAACGAGCAGCTTGTTTGTTTTGACAATGCACGGAAGTACAGTGGCCAATGGAAAAGAATGCAAAAGAAAGTAGGGATGTAAAGAGCAACGTTGGACCAGTGTTACCAGACTTCGGTTTAACTCGTGATTGGCCTCCAAACAGAGCAGACCGGCCTCCAAACAATCCAATTCAAATCAGGGCGACTCAATTTTTTGTTGACCGAGTTTGACTCAAGTCAACCTTGCAAGTCCTGCGTTTGACTCATCCGAGTCCCCTGGATGCCTGTAAAAACCCTTTTCAGTGCAATTTCAGTCACTTTTTCAACCTGTTTCAGCAAAATTTGTCTCTGCCTGCTGACTACAACTGACAAACAGAGCCACGGGGGTATATGTGTATCTCTCTATTTTTTGTACTTGCTGAGTTTTTCCCGATTTATTCCCGATCCAATTCAAACTCTTACTCTTTTGCCGATTCCGAGTCTGGCAGTTGAATATCCTTTGTGTAATACTATTTTAATATTGATATAGTCTCCCATCTGCCCTTAGAAAGGGCAAAAGAAAAAAAAAAACTGAACAGATTACATTAACAGGATGCTATCCAAAGTGTCCCTATTCATTTCAACTTGTCCGTGTTTAATTGTGCATGGAAAAGGAAACGGTCTTTCATTGTCTTTAACGACTTATTCCAGATTTTAGGAGCATTACAATTTTCACTTGCATGATTATAATTTCGCTTACAATCGATGAAAGATAACAGTAACTGTGAGTGGTAGTTATGGGGAAACACCTTATAAAATTGCAGAGTTGGCATGATTACTTAACTGATGAAAATTGAACTGAAAATCTGTGTCGTGAGACTCGACTAACAATACAACCCACACCCACAGAGGACGGACAGAATAATAAAGTTGTCATTCCCATCGTGTGCTTTAAAAAGCTGATTGTATTGAGACGCCAAATTAAAAATCTACCTGTTAACAAGGGTGTTTGGTTACGAAAGAGGGGTGTTACATACTCCTATCAACGTTCGAATCGCACAGACACGTTTGGCCCCTCGGGGTCAGGGAACATCTTGCCAAGCAGGCCATGACAAGCAGCCGGAGCAAGGTACAAGTCCTGGAGACATTCTGATTGAATAGATACCCACCCACGGTGTCTAGCCAAGGGATCTTTGGAATTGTATGCCGTAATCAGGCTACATTGCATATTAACATTTCCAGATTGTCCATGAGTTCGCTTGCCACGCAGTGATGATAGTAAGCATTTTGTCAAATATAAATAAATAATTATCAGCATTATAATTGAATTAAGAAGAATTTTGCCCAGAAACAACAGAGCTTTCCAACGGGTAGAATTCTACCTCTCAAACCCAAAACGGAGGCGCCGGCAACAAAGCCACCAATGGCTCCGTTCCAGAAGTCCTTCTTCTCTCGAAATTGCTCAGCCACATGATCGGTCAATGCAAAGACCCCTCCGATTGCAGCAAACGTGAGACCATAATTCCCCATAAGTTTCACAGTCCTGATCAGACCCGGAAGGGCAACGCTCCTCTCAACCTTGGGCACATCGTACCAACTGGCCACCACAGCTCCCCAGACGGACCCCCCAACGAAACCACTCAACGTGCCACTGACCGTCTTGAACGCTAAACCATTGGAGTCTTCCATCCTTATCTTCTCCGTAGGATCCATTGCCACCGATATCTTGCCCTGCAAAATCCTCAAAAAATAGATGCCTTTCAGATTAAAACCCTAGTTAAAAAATTTAGGCTCGATTCCCAGAAAGGGCTAAATAGACAAATCTTTGATTACACTGAGCGAATAACGTAATTTGTCCACTCATTCTATGATTTCAGAGTTCCCAAACAAATTTATGGTGAAAATTTTAATGTTTATGTCGCTCCTGCGCAGAGATTTCCAGGCTGAAATACTACCTACCGCAAAGCGATCCGGAAACTCTGTGAAGACCTCGGCAGTTCCAGAGAGAGTTTAGAGCAAAATGTTGTACCTTGCTCGTTTGTTTATGAAAATCGGTGTTAAAGATTTAACTGGATTTCCTTCAAGGCAGCGATTAGTATTTTTAGTCTTTGGTAGCTGCGAGTGGATGATTATTGTTGATTACACCGAGTAATTGTGAAATCCTTCTTAAAACACATTTTTTTAATTATTATTTGTGTATGAGTTGCTTACAGATTTGTGTTTACCTGAGCTTGGCTTTATGATTAATTCTTTTGAGTTGGGTTTTAGTTATCTTTATTTTTGTTTTTATTTTTTCAACAGCTTAAGCCCCATTACATTTAAAAAGCACTAAGTTGGAGGTTTAATGTGAGTAAAACATATTCATGTACATCATAACAGGTTCTCATGGGGAAATATACAAAGAATATGGGAAATATACCAATATTCTTTTATCATTTTGAGTGTTTTATTAATATTTTTCTCAAACATAGTGAAGAGATTTCATTTTTTTCTCATTTATAGACTTTTGAAAATTTATCTTAGCAAAAAAAATTGCACAACATTCTTATAACATTGTGTGTTATCCATTTGAAGGATGATCATCCTCGTTGTTCTAGTTCTAGTTATCTAGTAGTATGCTCTCCTCATTTAGCCTCCAAATCACTTGCTCTAACTGAGATCTGAGGAATCCAACTTTTTCTTCTAATCTTTGAAAATTGAACTTAAGATTTAATATATTATCCATGAACATTGAAAGATCATAATGTAGAGACAAGAGTTTGGCCTCTAAATTTTTGTCTGCACCTCCCTCAGTCATAGATTTAGTGCATTAGAAAGCAAAAGAAAATTTCAATCCTACGAGGTCTCCAAAATGGATCCCTAAATTCTAATGGATACTATGCATGGAGGTACCTTATCAAACAGTTGGTCATGGGATTACAAAAGCCTTGAAAGATTTCAACAAGAGGATTTGGCCTCAGTTCCCTTTGTCTTTTGGTATTTTCTCTTTTACTAATTATGGACATGCTGAGAAAGAGTTGAAACTTATTGAGGTATTAAAATTGGATACCATCCTAACTAGGCCTTATGACCCAAATGGAGTAGCAAAATAGGTTGCCATAGCTTCTGGAATTAAAATATCTACATGAGGAGCATAAATTTGATGATCTATTCACTGAAGTCTCCTATTACAATCTAGTTTTGAGTCAATTTGACGACACTCTGCCAGTGAAGGAGCGAGAGCAATTTTTTTCTTTTAGAAATGCAATGTTGTGTTGACACTGCGATCAACACCCTCCAACATTTTGCCTACATGTGAATTTTGGAGCCTACTGAGGATCTAACAATCTATTCACTTCATGATTAATGAATGTTATGCTAAATGTTTAAGTATTATTTTCAGTTTCTGAGTGTTAAAGTGACTTTCATACACATGTTTAGTCCATAACAAGTTCATGCTCGCATTCTTTTACGAAAGCTTGAACATGCATAGGTCATTCCGCAAAGACAGTTCTGTGTGATGTGTAACCTATGACAACAATCAATGTGCACTTTCAATTGACAGTCTCTCACTTTTGATTGTGATTGTACTTCTATTTTGGTGAGTTTCTCCAACTATCACTTTTGCACACCTTCACTTCACAAGTGTCACTTTCATGTTTATGAGTGTCAATTTTTCTTGTTTTCATTTCAATAAGTGTCGCTTTCATGTTATCTTCACTTTGCATGTGTTGCTTTCAATGTTGTTCATATTTTGCAAGTGTCGTTTGCACTTTTCTCTTACTGTCGCAAATGTCGTCCTTTGGCATGGGAAGTGCCACATATCACATAATCATAGTCATGGTTCATTTAAAGGGGTAAATTTAGTGCTAATGAGTCCTATTTATCATGTAGACATGTATTACATTCATTCCCAAGTTTCAAGCATTGTCGTATTGGCATCATCATTGCCATCGTAAAGTGTTTCTGAAGTGTCGCACCTAGTTGAAGGGAGTCAGTTGTACATTCTTAAATTGAATTTCTGATGCATTCTCATAAACTACTATTTCCCATTCATCATAAGGAAATACATCAGACATATTCCCTAAGTATTGAGCATTTTTTTACAAGTGTCGTCGCTATCATCGAAAAGTGTACCCTAAGTGTCGTACTTGGAGGAGGTTGTTGTATTGTTGTCACATTGAGGGGATCATGTTGTTCTTGTGTATTGAGCATTCAATGTTGTGTCATCAATTGTTTTGAGTGTGTGTGATCATTCATAAGTTCATTTTGGCCTCACTTCTACCTTGTTGATCCCACACTTAGCTAAATCCTGAAAGAGATTTTTGCTTGACCAACTTGACCTCACTTAACCCTCTCAAATTGTGCACTATGCAGTGTCAACCCTTAAGCTCAACCCTTTCCTCCTAGAACTGTGCAATGTGCAATTCCTACCTCCAAGGACTACACATTATGCAATCATAGCGCTCAAGAATTGCCTGCATGCCCTCGTAAACTGCTCAATATTGCCTCCCATCCAATCTCTTTTTGTTCATTGTGTAGTATCAATCATCAAGCTATCTCCCTAAGTCCTTGAATTGAGCAACTACACAATTCATTGTTCAGTCTCCCTCCAAAACTGCGCATTGCATAGTCTCAAGGTTCAAGCCTACCTCCTTGACCTCTACAAATGCACATCCCAGCCACCCAGTCAGCTCCTTCTGTGCACTGCATAGTCACAAGCTTCTAACCTAACACCTTGCATTGTGAAATCCCTAGGCCTCTTTCCCTGAAGAACTGCGCAGTGGGAAACCTCAAGCCTCAAGCCTGCCTCCTTGAGCCCCTCAATTGCACAGTCACCCTGCAATGGCCCTCTTGAATTGCGCACTATGCAGTCTTTAGCCTTAGTCCTTTCTCCTGACCTCTTGAACTATGCAACGATGCAATCCCATAGGTAGCCCCTCAGAGTAGCACCTAGTTCCATATCAGCTCATGATTTTAATGAAGGATGTTAGACTAGAAGTTTTTGGACTGATGTATTCTTGTCATGAGTGGATTTCAGTTGCAAGTATTATACCTTGTTATGACAGGATGGTGATGAAGGATATGAAGAAGGAGCCCATGCTAGAAAACACCTATGTGGTTGCAAAGACAAGTTGATCTTTGAACAAGAAGAAGAAGAGACACTAGCTTTTAACAAAAGATCAAAGATCAAGATCGCGTGAAGACTCCATATCAATCAACCCCTTGGAGGATGAATACAAAACACATTCAAGATCCATGATGAAGATTCAAAAAAAGCAACAAAAGGAGCTCAATGCCACATCATCATGAAGTTCCGTGTCATCATTATCAAGAGTCATCTCAAGAGTCACATGTGTCTCAGTGTCTTGCCACAACATTTGTGGAATAGAATTATGTAATTCTCCAAATGAGAAAATGTAAAACATGTGAAGGACCAAGGGTCCCACATGTAATATGAAGAGTCACTATTGAGTTCTAAAGTCATATAGAATCTCAAACGTCATGTAAGAATTCAAAGTCATTGTAGAAGCTCAAGAGTCACGAGGGACATCAAGAGTCACATGGGAGGTGAAGAGTCCCCCATTTGTTATAAATACACCCTTATAACTCAAGTAAAAGGACTCTTGGGAATTAAACTTTCACCCTGGCTTCTTTAGCATTGGCATAGGAGAGAAGATATTTCTTTGGAGAAGTAAGTGGTGACTTAATGTTCCACTATTGGGGCTATTGTGGCAACATTGTACTTGTATATCTTGGTACTTCCACTTAATATATGAAGCTCGATGAGCCAACACATTTTCATGCATGTATTATGAATATCATAGGACTATTGTTTAGATATTTGTGATATGTATTTTGTACATATGTACTAAGAAAATGGAACTATTTCAGTGGCTTTGGTACTTATATTGTTGAAGGTTTGTTGTATTTGGTTTTATGATCGTGGTTGGTTTGTGAACTAATTTTCAAACTAACTTACAATCCTCTTAAGCTCTTGCATGTCTCTTTTAGGATGATACTATTAATTTTCTTCTAGAGGCTCACTAGGCTTTCTCCCTGCCATGAAAGTACCCTATATACATCACAATTGTATGCCTCACAATGTCAACTTACTTGCTCGTTTCAAAGAATGTTGTATAACCTTTTATGATAATAATTGCAACCAAGGAAAATCCCTAAGGACAATCGAAACCGACCGTATTTCCATATGGAGCTCCTACTCCAAATGGTGTGAGGTATAATTGGGACTTCAAATCGGGGAGACCCCCTTAGTTGACAGATTTTCAACACCATCAACAGGTTGGCTATCTGTTAGATTTGTTGCAGCTTCCCCTACAAAAGTAAGTATCTTTAAAGGACACTACGATATATACTCAGCAAGAGGTTTCCTCCCAACCAATGGTTCCTCCTCACCAATAGCAAACAACAACAACTATTTCTTCTGGTGGAGAAATTCCTACAATCCAAAACAATCCAAGCAAGGAGAACAAGGAAAGGAGATCCTAAGAGGATAATTTGTTTCTCAACAACAAACTCCACAGAGTAATCCTTTTTCTTAGCAAAATATCATATTAGAACAATCAACAGCTGAGAAGACACCATTGGTCACCCATCATGAGGTAGAGATTATTCCAATCAATCCTACTGCAGATATCTTCCTCAATATTGAGGAGATCTCTCCAATGGACATTTTTTACAGCCCAATGCACAAAGCAATTGTAAGAAAAGGAAGACAGATGAATCCTAGGCTCTAGTCCCAGGGAAAACCTCACAAGTTGGTTCTCTTGAAGTTCTATAAAAAGGTACTTCTACTTCCCCTATTGATGAGCTTGGGAAGTTAACACAATTTACAAGTACAAGAATTGTTAAGGGATAAGGATGAGAAGATTTCCACTATGGAGAAATATTTTTTGAATGAGAAAGAACAATTGAGAGCACAATGGCAAACTCAATTAGATCAAAAAGAAATTACATTGATAGAACAACAAAAGCAATTCAATGCTCTTCAGATTCAACATGCCGAGAAGATTAAGACAAAAGATATATAGCTCAGGGGATCTCAGAATAAAATGGAACAATTATAGGCCATGACTCTTCATCTGGTGAAATTTAAATAAGAAGCTCATGATCTAAATGCATAGCTACAAAAGCAACAACAATTAAGCGCACTTGAGCCAGAGGGATCTGGGATGGGTGACCTCCTGGGAAGTCCCGGTTACCAGGTGCAAGCCCCGAAAGTGATGATTGACACTATGTGATTCATTTCACTAGTTTCAATCCCACTTCTTCACCCCTGTGAGCATCACCCGATGCAATGAGTGCTAAGTGGACTATTAAAAAATCATGAGAAATTAGTCAGTTACGACTACCTCTCATGGAAATGGTCATAGATGAATGACTTTCTTAACGCAGTTGAATCCCAAAAAATGATTCTAATATAATACACTACGGAATACCCTCAATACTTAAATAATGATTATTCTGTGAGAAACTGAATTTTATTCAGGAACAATGCAAATTGGGAAATACTTGGACTGATGAGCTAGTGGATATGATCACATGTTATGATGAAGCCAAAAAGGATCTCAATGAAATTCTTAAGTGGCAAAACAATGTTGAAGGGAGGAATTCTGGTTTTCCCAAAATAGATGAAATGCATAAGTCAGTCATTTTTAAAGGATGGAAAGCAAGGATCCATTCGGTTAAAAAGCTCATCAATGATGCTCATGAATCGTCAAATTCGTTAGTTGAATCCATTAATTATTCTTAACTTGAATCAAATCTCATTTCCAGTTGTCTAGAAGATTCTCTTCTAGATGTTGAAATCTTGCTAAAGAATTGGCTTGAACAGAGTGTGATATTCACTAAAAGAATTGACCAGTTGAGTAAATTTAATCTTGAATTGAATTGACAATTTTTGGTCAAACTCCACAACAATTGGTTGGTTTTAAAACCACTCACAAACGTCTCCATTCAAATGCTACCACCACTGAGAGAATCTATCTTCAATAACCAGATGCAAATCAAGCCTCGTTCCCCTACAGAGTTGGCGATGCTTCTGGACATTCAAAAGTTATGGCAAAGAACAATTGGCCCATCCTCAACTAGCTATTACAACCAATTTAGTTTATGTTAATTTTGTTATGCTTTAGTTGAGTATTTTTTGGGAGAGCAGTTCCGCTCTTTATTGTAAAAGAACTCTATAAATTCTCCTCTCGAACTCATTGCAAAAGGTTCCAAATTTTGGAAAAAGCAAGGCTTTGCTGCAATTTTGTACTCAAATTTTTCTTTATTTTAATCTGAGCTAATATCAATTCTAAGCATGCACAAATTTCCAACTGTATGGGTACTTTTATCTGCTCTGTATGCTTCTATTTTTAAGGGAATTGTTTTAAGTATCTAGATATTGTTCATGTATGTGCTTTCTTTGATTCTAGCATTATCACTTTTGATGTATTTGGATTAAATTACATGACATATAGTGAATAAAAAAATTATTTTGTATGTGATTAACTTACAATTGATTTGATTAACTATTTAATCAAATCAATTCTTTTTATCGATTTTAATAACATTAATTCGTGGGAATCTTCATTGTCATGAGATAACATTATTTTCTAGCACATATAGCTTAATATACATGGGTAAAAGTAATTAGATTATATTAGTGTTGTTTTGTAATCAATAATATTATTATTTTATCAATCATTGTCGCAATTATTTTCATCCCCATACACAATTCGCTGTAATGGGTAACTAGACCCATAATACCAGTCAGAATCACCAATTTCAACGGAAAAGAGTCTGATTTGGTGCTCTGACTGGGTGGATTCCCAAATGTTGATGCAGTCAATTTTGGCCATCAACAAGACCTAACATAGTGGTCCATCAAATATTGGGGGACCCAACCCCACTATACCCAGTGTATTTATAGGGGGGAACCAATCTTTTATTCCACTAGTTATTGGAGCTACTCCTTCTATGATGGATCTCAAATGTACATGGTTCATACTTATAGGATGCCATATACCAATGCACATATTCTAACTGATGGTTTTCATATTGTTTATATGCATACCATGGGAACTTCGTTGCCCACTACTATATTCCTTTTCAGTAGGAGAAGCACCCTTGGATTTTATGTAGGAATTATATCTGTAACTACATCTGACATTCCTAAAAGTTGTTTGATAGTTCTAAACATGCATTTTCATTATGGTTGAAATTTCTCTTCTAGTATTGCTCCTCCACTCAACAATGGTAATTGCTGTATGAGATTAACGATTGCAGACAAAAGTATCTCCCCTATGTCGGTGGCTAACCTAGAACAACAGAGCGACAAGGAACACAATGCTTTCCCTTAAAGTAAATAGATGACGGAGTGAGGCCTACCTAGAATCCTTTGCACACTTCACTCCTTATTTAGCTTGGAAGCTCAATTTCAGCTCCAAATGCCAAAATTAGAACTTCTAGAGTCAGATAACACAACCCAAGAAACTACAAGATCTATGCGATATCATCTAAGTACTTCATTCAATAGATCAACATGGTATTGAAATATGTGAAATAATAACATCATATAGGAAAACAATGAATTCTTTCCATTAATATAAATGGAAGGAGATTACAACCATAAGTAGCAGTTGATCTTGTAGAAGATATCCTCCAAGTTGTTGACTTGTCTTATCCTTGTTACAATATGCACCTATAATCACCCTAAATGCATGAGATGATGACCACTCACTACAACAGTATAAGGGCAAAAACACTCTCCAAAAGCCAACCCCCAACCACATAGAAGGCTGGGAATATATATAAAAGTAGGGTAAGTTGGGAGTTCTTATCCAATTACCAATATAGGGTAAGATATCCACCTTTGATGGAGGGATAGGATCAAAGGATAAGTGGTGAAAACTCCAAAGTAGGGAAGGATAAGATCCGAATGTTTTATCCAAGGTAAGTAGTTGAAACAACTTCTGGAAACTCCTGGAAGGGGAAGCTTCTAAAAGTTCGATCATTCTACCAGATTTCTAGAACCAACGCATGTGCAAAGGAGAGCAACATGTTGGTGACCAATGCATGCCACAATGGAGAAACCTGTAGATGAACGCACCCCAGTAGGCTTACAAGGAGCGTTGGTCCTCAAATTGGCTCAGATGATGCCGTTTAGGGCATAAATTCTGGGGGATGAAGGGAACATGTTGAGGGATTTGTGTAAGATGGTGACAAGGGGGAATAATATGTTGATTGATCCCATTAGGAGGCTCACTGACCGGATGTGAAAAAATGGCCTATAACAGTAATGTTCTAAGGAGCAACGATGCAAAATTGGGGTTGTAATTTTCACGGGAACAATAATGCACCTTGGGACTGTAATGTTATAGGTGATTTTTTTTCCTATAGATAGCCATTTCTAATGAGGCAAGGCCCATGGGGAGATTATACCTATGTTAGCATAATATAAGGTGGGATGCAAGGACCTTCCTTCAAAAACAACAATGATTTAGAGCATACTTAATCACAATTCCTGGCAACTTGTTAGCCTACTATAATTTTTGTGTTTCTTTCATGATCTCATTTATCATCATCTCAGATAACCCATCATGTCAACGAAGCTTCCATTGACCATAACCAAATTTGATGGAAGATCTAGATAATATCCCTCTATGCACATCATGACATTCCACCTCTAGTTTTCATCCCACTTATTAGTGGATGATAGTGTTAATTGAGTCTTATTAAATGCACTTGAACTAGCAATGAATCACATGGTACATTAATCTTCCTCACAATACCTTTTTTAAATTATTCTCTTTGGTCATAGCCTTGTTAATGCACTTTCAACTACCCATCCACTATGAGACGAGTACTAATATATTTATGTCATTTTGACATTCCAACTCTACTCACATTTCTAATCATATTCATGAATTGATGTTTTTAAATAAGCTTATAAGAGATAAAATCTAAGAAATTTTTCTAACATATTGGTTCGTGAAATCCTTGTTGTTGAATATTTGTTGAATAATGCAAAATATGTATCAATGTCAAGGGCCCTCATTGAGGATAAACTTCTTCTACACATTCAATAACTAGATTTTCATCAGGTCATAAGTCAAATGGAAAAATATTTTTCTATTTGAACTATATTACAATTTTTTAATCTTCCCAAACTTCCTTATCCCCTGCCTAGACCTCTTGTGTTGATGCAGTCCAATCTATGGATCAAAAGGAAAACTAGTAACCTAGAGGAAAGAAGAACAATGAAAGGAACAATCCTAATGCTAAGAAGGTGTCTTTTGTGATCTTAACACTATTACTAAAGACACTTGATTCAATTAGGTAACAAACATCAATGAATCCTTTCCCTCTAACAGGGAAGAAAAAGGTTGTTGCTAACCCTATACATCCTCAATGGGGAAATCATGGAAATCCCATGAAAGAGGTGAATGTTATGATTGTCAACATTTTTATTTGTGAGAAAGATGCCCATATCTAGGCCATAACTCATAATTATGATGATCCTATGAATAAGTTTGCTAAACAAGATCCAACTACATCATAGGATGGTGGCCCTCTTCACATAGAGAATCAATCTAATGAAACAATTCCTTACCCTCATAAATGTATATTACGGGTGCAAATGCATAATCCAAATGTTAGATATACTTAGAATAGAGTATTCTTTAAGTCTTATCTCAGGAATCTTGTGCTATGTCTTCCTAATAAGTGCTTCAAAGATACCCATTGTAGTTAAAGGCATTGTTGATAGCTATTGACAAAGACGATCCATAATATGATCACTTAGTTACTTTCAATATTGAATAGGCTAGGCCCAAACTACCTCATTAGATTGATTTTCATATACAAGTATCATATCATGGATTAAAATTTTTATATTTTGATGTTAACGAGGGAGCTTATACTTGCCTTATGTCATTGTCTTGTTGGCGTTGGAACCAAAGGTTATTCAGGTTCATCGCACCTTTGGATCTTTAGAGATAGTCAATCTAGAGGCAACAATTGACTAGCAAGTTAAACTAAGTGATCGACTGAGTGGTTGACCAAATCTTCGTCAAATAAGAAATCAACTGATAATTTAACTAAGCATTCAACTAAACCTTCAA
This sequence comes from Pinus tabuliformis, assembly GCA_031772625.1. Taxonomy (NCBI): domain Eukaryota; kingdom Viridiplantae; phylum Streptophyta; class Pinopsida; order Pinales; family Pinaceae; genus Pinus; species Pinus tabuliformis. The sequence continues at coordinate 1,284,746,206 of CM062819.1, forward strand.
CTAGCTAGTCAAGCTAGCTACTATAGTTTACTAGAAGACATAAAAATGATATATTAAAGGAAGCAGTTAGACCCATCAATAGTTACATGTAGAGAAATCTTCCTCATTTAAAGGAGGTTTATTAGATTTGGTTTGTATATGAGTATGACCCTATGGATTAATCAATTATAAAATTGAATTGAATTAAACATGTATTATGCTTTATGATGCATTATGATGTTATCTTGTGATTAAGTGTTGTAAAAATGTAATTAGAAACCACCTTTTCTTGTAATAATTAGCCTTCTAATATATATTCAAATTTCTCATTTTTTAGGTTCCCCAACATGGTATAATAGCTAGTCATTTATATCTATCCTATTGTCTACAAGATTGTGAAAATTATTTTCTATGCATTCCAGATGAGAGTGAAAGAAAGAAGGATAGACAAATAATTCTTGGAATAGGCAAGGCTGGATACTAAGAATATTGTGGGTGGATAGAGTATGTGGGTTTTTTGGGGAGCCTCTTTCACCTTTTTTTTACCATATGCTGCATGTGTGGAGGTGATAGAAACGACACAAGTGATAAGGTGTTTCCTAAGGGACATAACCCCCTTCCCTTAGATATATTGAGTGTAAACACAAAAATGGTTGGTGAGGAGTACTTACAACCCATCCATTCTTATTTGAATCTTCCACTTCCTGCCTATTTCCTTTAAATTCCTCCTATCCCCCATTGATTTATCTACGAAATATTGGCTACTATATTATGAAATGATCCATCTATTTCCCACTAGTGAGGAACCAATAAAGCATCTCCTACCTGCAACATGGTAATCACACACCCAATAAAGCATCTTCCACTAGATTGATTAGATCGATTGACTAAGCTTGACCCAACTATTCATGAAGAATGGGAATGAAAAAGGAAAATTATATAAGGATAATGTATGAACAAATCCTCCACCCTCCCTCCTTTATTTTTTAAGATATTGAGGTAAGAACATTGAGAAGCTCTCTTTAGTCTTTGTTACTCAACTTAGAACCAAATATTTTGGCTTAACTACAAAAACATGTATTTAACTTAATTGACTTAATTCCTCCTATCCCACATTCATTTCTATATGAAATATTGGCTACTATATTATGAAATTTCCCCAGTAGGTGTCAAGTAAGAAATTAAGTAATCCACAATTTTCTAGCCTGAAACTATATGATCCATCTCCCGCCCGCAATTGAGCAACCAATAAAGCATCTTCCACCCGCAACATAGTAATCGAATGAGCTTGATCAAACTATTCATGATGAATTCAAACAAAAAAGGAAAAGGATATAAGGATAATGTATGATCAAATACCCCACCCTCCCTCCTTTCCTTTTTAAGATATTGAGGTATGAACATTGAGAAGCCCCCTTCAGTCTTTGTTACTCAACCCAAACCCAAATATTTTGACTTAATTACATATGTATATATATAAAATTTATATTCCCTCTTAAAAATGCCAAATAGGTCATGGTTGACCGACTCTCTTCAAGCTAGATTAGAGGCGCATAATTACCAGATTTATTTGGATGCTCGAATCAATTGAGAAGGTAGGGGAATAACAAAAATCTAGTAAAAAAAAACATGCTTTTCAAGTTCTTATTTCTTTTCTATACATAATATTTGAGAATGTTGGTTCATTAATTGCATTAGCCAATAAAAAATTTCAGAAACCTTAATCATATACCGTTGGGGAAATTATATGTGTTCTAATTCCAACATTTAATTATCAACCAGGGCTCGTAAGCTTCGAGGCACAAGCCCAGGTAATGCAGGATCAAAGCATGTAGCCTAAAATAACATCTTAGAAATTCTTGAATAAGGTACTGAATAGAGTATGAAATTTCTGTTCCTAAATCAATTTACTACTTAGTACAAAATTAGGCACAAAACCTCTGTTTCCAGTTTAATTTATCTAATGATGAACAAAAATAAATCTAATTAAGCTTTCTACGAAATCAAGCAAATAACAATTATCTACTCTAATGATTAACACACTACGACTCAAGCAAATCAAATAACGCTATGTAAATGGCATGCAATCCCCTAAGTGTTAACACATAATCTGTACTAAGAAGTCATTCGCTTCCTAATTGATTATGGATATTCAAACAGAGAATAAGCTACATAAGTTTCGCATCACTGACATATGGATTCATAAGCAATGAAATACTTTCATTCAAGACAAAAGATTCAATTTAAAACATGAAAATTACTCCTTCAGAAACTTATATGAAATCAAAACTTTCTTCTCCAATATTCATGAATTTGGAAGAATAATCACAAAGTTGTCACATACAGAGTATGCTCATAACAATATTGCATAGGCTTGCGAAACTCAAATAACATTACACTCATTATCCTTGACTCAAACCTATGAAAATATTAGAGGAAACTTAAGTACAAAATTGAGTGTAGAAATTCTGAAATCACTAATGAAAGTAAATGAGAAATCAATGAACTATTTTAATTATTCTAAAATCAAATTCAAATAAAATATTATCCCCGGGGTCACACCATAAATGAGAAAGTAATTACATAATCTAGAATGCATAAATAAATTGCAGAATGAAGAAATAAATTGACAAAGCAATTATAGAATGCAGAAATAAATTGACAAAGCAAATTGAATCTACTTCAAACCATTTGCAAGAAATAAAATATAAAAAGGAAATACACACTAAAATTCAAACTTACATAATCTATGTTAACCCTGCATACACGATGGGTTTAGGCAACCTTTCTTGTCCATGTGTTGTAGGTCTAAGCTCAATTCACGAAATGGACACCAAAGCTTACACCAACTTCATTCCCTTTTATTCCTTCAACCAAAACAAAGTGTAATATACAACAACCAACAAATGTAATTATGCTTCTCTTCTTGTACATAACTCTCCCTCTAATACTGAGTGAATACAATATATATATATTATGCATTTTCAATTTGATATCCTAAACTCAAGGATATGATCTTAGCTATATGCCAATAATATTACAAAAATACATTTCAAATGATTTTTCTAGAATTTAGTTATGGCAGTTTTGTCTTGGCAATCTTATGACCTATGCATAGCTTGATTGAGATCTAGACTTTATGATTGCAGCTCCACATAGCTTGAAAAAGAGACAAAATATATCTTCAACTCATATCCTCCACGCTGATATGAAATATCTGAAATCGTCAAACCCATATTTATGGTACTTAACTCAAAATAATGAAAATCTAGAATTCCGGTACTTAAGAATTCCACTGACCATAACTTCTTCGTGGTGATGACTTTTGATAAATGGTTTATGGGTTACCTGAATGAGGGTAATTTGAACAAACCCTTCCTCTCTCAATCCCGAGATTCTTCTTCATTTGATCACAAATTGAGATTTTTAAGTACAAAAATTTAGCCATTCGGTACTTAACCTATAGCAACTAGCTTAATTGGCTTATGAATAATTTCATAAATGGGTCCCTACAGTAAATAAACTTGGAAAAACCATCATTAGAAAAACATAGCAAATTCATCTCTAATCATTGAAAAGTTAAGAAAACTAATGATAATCAACCACACAGTGTAAGATATGAATTGGCGACAAGTTGTGGAATTATGGTATGAAATGAGTTAAAAATACAGGAATTTAGGTTATGAATAGTGAAATTGTATGATGGAAAAATGGGCATATTTGAGGCCCAACACCCCCCCATAACCCCCATGCCTATGGATTTGCATGTCCTCATGCAAACAAGTCCCTTGCTCATTGATAGATTCTTGACATTGTTTTGTAGATGTTGGTTCCTATGGAACAACATTGCTTGAATATTTGGAGGTGCTAGTTCTTGTGGAGAAGCACTGCTTGAATATTTGGAGGTGCTGGTTCTTGTGGGGCAACACTCTTCACATTTAACATATCATACTAATTTACAGAGCAATACAAATTGAGGACAAGAAAGGGATGGATGAGGAAGAGATGTTGGATGAAATGAGGTGGTGATGGAGATGGTAAGTATGTGAATAGGTGCTTTAATACTCTATCATCGCACGACCAACGCTTATAAGTGTTTTCCTTTATCAGTTTATGGTAGTAATGACTTCATCCTCTAAATAGAATGCTAGGAGAAGACACTATAGAGTGTGCCTTTATTAATATACCATAAGAATTTACTTTTACATGGTCATGTAATTAGAGTATATGTGTAATGAATGGAAGGAAAACAAAAGGATACTAATTTATGAAAGATGAAATGCATGGAATGAGAAGTGGTGAATCATTAAGTTTCTTAAACCTTCTAATGAATTAAAGAATCTTAAGCTGACTTTACCTCAAGTTTTACCTTTGCTTTTGATGTGCTTGGTGCTACAAGATGAAGTGGAGGATGGACATGCTAGAGCTAATTTGACTGTTGATATGATATGTTGAAGAAGGTTGAAGGATGAATTGAAGGTCCCCTTCTCCCTCATGCCTGAGGAGTTTTATATCCGCAAACAACAGAGGAAAGGTGATTTCTGCTGCAAATGAATGGCCAGGCTGCTATATGGAAACCTTTACTGAAATAAATATATTGCTGCAAATGAAAATGGAAATACTGATAAAAAAATCCATACTGATGCTGTGTTGAGATCACGAAACCATATAGTCTTCAACCACTACACACCCATGTGCAATCTTGCATATGTGAATAAATGGTGTCGATGTTGAACATTAGCAATAATCATTGAATTACCGACCATTGAGGAGGTCATTAACCAATGCAAGATATTCCCACCTTTGATGTCAATAGGCATCAAGGCACTAGGTACATTCTACCAACCATGAATGGATTTGTTGAAGTCAAATGGACTGCAGAATTCATCCACCAAGAAACATTGATGTATTTCCTTATTAGATGACAAGGATACCTGCCATTAAGGCATGTAGGCTCCTAGGTACCTTATCTAACTCTAACCTTGATCCCAAATAATGTGCTGATGTTGATGGGACAAGGCTTGTTGGCAGGTGGGCCTTAAGGGATCCCACATCAACCAACTCGAGTATAAACACAATCACTTGAAAGGTACATGATTTGAAGAACTCATACAAATTTACAAACTTTATTGGGAACTTTGTTTGCAATTTACCTGGTTTTTAATCAAAGTCCATGTCCAGTTGCACCAGACAAGCTGGTTTTCACAAAATGACTTATTTTTCTCTTTACTACTTTCATTTATTTACTTATTACAATATTAACTTTCCTACTCTACTAGAGAAGAGAGATCCTCCTTCAAGTGAAAGAGTAATTCCAATGAAGCCATGTGCAAATTAGGTACAAAGATATATTCATGCCCATATTTAACATATAAAATTTAGAATGTTTATGAGCATGAAAATCAACAGTTTTGAAAAATGTGATACAAAGAGTATTTGAAGATGAGAGTGGTGCTTTGACTAGATTGTGATCTGGAACCAATGCTCGATGTAATCCTGGTAGTATTGGCCCATTTCATCATTTTGACCACTTTCGAAGTCCTCCTTGGTCATGCCAGGAAAACTTGGATAAGTGGACTCTGGAATGCATATAAGTCTTGCTAATGGGCATGGTGAAAGTTCCTCGATCTCAAGTTCAACAAGATGCTCCCCATCGATATTGGTACATGATTTCTCGATCTCAAGGGATACTTCCAAATCCTTTTCTGGTTGTCAAGAGATAGATAATTTCCTGAATGTGTTTAGGATGAATTGTTCCTGAGAGGCAGATATCCCAACCACTGCTCGGATTTGAGAAAGTACTTCGAGGGACATTCTTCAAGCTCTCAATCGTTCTTGGATTTCTTCGACTGGTTGATGATCCCTGTCTCACAACATGGATCAATACACAAGGGTTCTTACAACACCCCAAAAACGTTTTATCTTTAAAGAGCTTGAAAATTTAATCTAAATGGGTTAAAACTACTAATTGCAATAAAACTTACCAAACTTGAACTCTTTGCTTACTTGGACAACCAGACTTTGGAGCGACCCCAAACCAAAGCGGATGCGTGGCTCTTCACTCACGTCTTACCATCTTCTATGCCCTCTAGTTTCTCGGCAACTAAAATCACACAGAAAACTTGTGAAAGAAACTATGCTCTAATCCCTTTAGCGCCTTCCCGATAACGACGCCAAAAATGTTGGGGAAATTATATGTGTTCTAATTCCAACATTTAATTATCAACCTAGGCTCATAAGCTTTGAGGCACAAGCACAGGTAACGCAGGATCAGAGCATCCAGCCTAAGCTATCATTGTAGAAATTCTGGAATAAGGTACTGAATAGAGTACGAAATTTCTATTCCTAAATCAGTTTACTTCTTAGTACAGAATTAGGTATAGAACCTATGTTTCCATTTTAATTTATCTAATGATGAATAATTTCTAAGAAATCAAGTAAATAGCAAATTATCTACTCTAATTATTAACGCACTACGACTCAAGCAAATCAAATAACACTCTGTAAATGACATGCAATCCCCTAAGTGTTAACACACAATATGTACTAAGAAGTCACTCAGTTCCTAATTGATTCTGGATATTCAAATGGAGCATAAGCTACAGAAGTTTCACACCATTGACATATGGATTCATAAGCAATGAAACGATTCCATTCAAGACAAAATATTCAATTTAAAACATGAAAATTACTCCTTCAGAAACTTATTTGAAATCAAAACTTTCTTCTCTAATATTCATGAATTTGGAAGAATAATCACGGAGTTGTCATATACAAAGTATGCTCATAACAATATTGCAGAGGCTTGCAAAACTCAAATAAAATTATGCTCATTATCCTTAACTCAAACCTATGAAAATATTAAAGGAAACCTAAGCACAAAATTAAGTGCAAAAATTCTGAAAATCACTAATGAAAGTAAATGAGAAATCAACCAACTATTTTAATTAATTCTAAAATCAAATTCAAATAAAATACTATCCCCGGGGTCACACCATAAATAAAAAAGTAACTACATAATCTAGAATGCAGAAATAAATTGCAGAATGCATAAATAAATTGACAAAGCAATTACAGAACGTAAAAATAAATTGACAAAGCAAATTGAATCTACTTTAAACCTTTTGCAAGAAATAAAATATAAAAAGGAAATAAACACTAAAATTCGCACTTACATAATCTATGTTAAACTTGCAAACACGATGGGTTCAGACGACCTTTCCTGTCCATGTGTTGCGGGTCTAAGCTCAATTCACAAAATGGACACCAAAGCCTACAACAACTTCATTCCCTTTTATTCCTTTCGCCAAAACAAAGTGTAATATTTAACAACCAACAAATGTAATTGTGCTTCTCTTCTCGTATGTAACTCTCCCTCTAATACTGAGTGACTAGAATTTATATATTATGCATTTACAATTTGAGATATTGAACTCAAGGATATGATCTTAGCTATATGCCAACAATATTACAAAAATACATTACAACTGATTTTTATGGAATTTGGTTATGGCAAATTTGTCTTGGCAATCTTGTGACCCATGCATAGCTTGATTGAGATCTAGAATTTATGATTGCAACTCCAAATAGATTGAAAAAGAGACAAAATAAATCTTCAACTCATATCCTCCGCGCTGGTACGAAATATCTGAAATCGTCAATTTCCGGTACTTAACTCGAAATAATTAAAACACAAAATTCTGGTACTTAAGAATTCCACTAACCATAACTTCTTCGTGGTGATGAATTTTGATAAAAGTTTTCTGGGTTACCTGAATGAGGGTACTTTAAACAAACCCCATGTCTCGAAATCTAGAGATTATTCTTAATTTGATCACAAATTGATATTTTTAACTACATAAATTTAGCCATTCGGTACTTAACCTGTAGCAACTGGATTAATTGGCTTATGAAGAATTTCGACAATGGGTCCCTACAATAAATAAACTTGGGAAAACCATCATTAAAAAATCATAGCAAATTCATCTCTAATCATTGAAAAGTTAAGAAAACTAATGATAATCAACCACGTAGTGTAAGATATGAATTGGCGACAAGTTGTGGAATTATGGTATGAAATGAGTTAAAAATATAGGAATTTATGTTATGAATAGTGATATTGTATGGTGGAAAATGGGCATATTTGAGGCCCAAAACATACAAAACAAATACGAGAATAAGACTTAAGGGAGAAATTGTGTGTGTGTGTGTGTGTAGCATGTTGGTTCATTAATTCCATTAAACAATAAAAAATTCAGAAACCTTAATCACATACCAAACAAATATGAAAACATGACTTAAGGGATAAATTATGGGTGTGTGTGTGTGTGCGTGTACCATATTCACTTTCGGGCAATGAGATTTTATAAGATGGTTATCTCACAAATATTTGGCACGAGGATCATTTGAAGAGTGATAACTTGCTTTAAAGGAATTTCACCTCTTCTCTCTATCTCTAAGGCATTCCCTCATGAAGCCCCTAAATAAGAAAATAATAGAATGACTCTTGCTTACCTATCCCTATATGCAACATCAATAGTTTGAGTTGGTCGTGTAGTGGAAATAGGTAGGAAAAATGTACTTGGAAGGCCAATAGGGCTTAGATAGAGAGGCATGGAAGCATAGAGGTAGGTAGGCATCTAAGCTTTGTAGAGAATATGTCATAGCCTCTTATGACCTAATAGATCAGGCATATTAGGCTAGTGTATTATCCCATGAATGATTGGTTTCATTATATAAATGTAAATAACGTCTCCTCCCACAACCTACGCTGGGTTAGCTGGCTATGCACCTTCATGGTTTTATTAGCCAATCCTATTCTATTGGGTGTCGGTTTGGTGTCCCTATGTGGGGTGGTTTTTGGTGTGGGTGTTTATTCTAAGGTCAATCCTGCTAGTGAAAGTATATTTGGTGAGCACAAATTGTGGTCAAAATTGAATAAAGGAATTCTAGGCCTCATTTATGCAGGGTTTTGTCTTTATTTCCACCTAAAATCATTATGGGTTTTAATTGTGTGAGGGTGGGTAAATTTCTTAGGGAAACAAAATTGGTTCCTTCTTCTATGTCTCATGGAGTGTATATAGTGTTGCCATAGGTGAAATTTATTCAATCTATCTAACTACTCCCTTTACTAGCATTTTTTCTATATTTCCCAATACAACTTACAACTTAAAATCTACGAAGTAACTTCAATGCGTGCATGCATGCACGTATTATATATTTAATAATTATCATAGAGAATAATTAAATATAATGCCTGCATATTATATATGTAATTATTCTCCTAGAGAATAATTACATATAATGTGCACATACCTTCAACGGGAAAACAAAGAAAAAGAAAGAAGATGCCTTGATATTGACTTCATCAAGTCAACTTAACTCTTTCTTCGAGAGGTGAGTTTCTTTCCATAAAATGTCCCAATTTCTTGAGGGGCGAAGGGGCAAGGGCTAGAACCTTCAGTTAAAAAATAGGGTAGGGATAATCGATGGACGTGGTTAAAGGGAAGGAGGATGAAAAGTTAGTGGGTGGTGGCTGGAAAGGGAGTGGAATAAGAAAGTCGGTCATATTTCTTAGTGACGCGCAACATGAGTGGGAGCATATATATAACCCTTAGCCCTGATAATGGATTTTGGGTGGGGGTATGGCCATTCCATTTCATTTCTTCTAGTCAGAATTACTCCTTCAATCCTTCTTCATAATGTGCCGAGCACAATGGGGTGGGTGGGGTTTGAAGGAAGAAAATAGTTAAAGTCACTCCAATAAGGCCAATATTGTTTAGTGGTCAACAAATCCAGGGTCTCGAACTCAACCTACTCCCAAGCTTTTTATCATTCACATTACCTACACATGCTAAACTTCCCTTCATCTTATCTTTCTAAAGGTCAAGGATCTCCTCCTCGGTTGGGATCTTTCCCTACTTGTGGGGAGGAAGGTGTCCCCTTGTGCTGGACTGACTATGTCTAGTATTTTGATAATTTAAATAGCTTGAGAACTTGATATGGGAATTTGATAGCTCTGGCCATATATAGTCTTTTATGATTATTAGGTGATCTATAACTATGGCTATGATTACTATCTACTGACCCTATCATTATGATGACTAGTTATGACTCCCTAATTGAACGAACTATGATAACTCGCTAAACCAATGGTTGTATGATTGCTAGCTTTGACCTAAAATGAGATGCCTAGCTACGACCATGCCTAACTTCGATCCTTTGATTATGACTACTAGTTACTTAAACCAATGGAGGTATGATTATCAATTGTTGCTAGCCTTTGTAGTTAGCATGGATTATCCTTAGTAGTGATGCATGGATGAAGATATGGATACTAGATATTTTGTATGGTGTGAAGACTAGTTCTTTCTTACTATTGCTTTGAGATGTTATGATATGGTATGATGAACATTGGATCTTTCTTTCGCATGGAGGGAAGCATGGAAAATAATATTTATTAGCATGTAGGCAAGCATGCACATACATTAGCCTATAGGAAAGTGTGCAAATAGTCTAGAATTACTCTGTACATATTACTCTAGAATTATCACGTGTATATTACTTTCAGAATCTTATGGGAATCATGATCATTTGGGAATTTTAATTGAATAGGAAAATATCAGATCAAAGGTGGCTCCACTTATTGATAAAATCAAGAGTGGCCTAATCATATTGCTTCATTGACACTTACCAAGTTGTTTATAGAACAATGTGTGCTTGTCATTGTCTATAACTTGTCATTCCTTGATTGTTTATAGCTTGGAATGAATTTCGATATAGGTGGGCTTAAGAAACCTCCTATTAGGTCAGGGAACTTCCTTTTGGTCGATCTAGGCCACCATGTTTTCTCCTTGGGATGCACATCAATTAGACTAAAAGGAACACATGCTTTGGGACTAGAAGGAACACATGCTTTGGGAATGGTGCATCTCCACAAGAATTATAAGCGAAGGGTGCATCATACAATAAGTTAATTTATGTCATTCATATGGCTCTCATGTTGCATTAGCCATGTGGGCTTGACATCAATGGGTAGGGATGGCTATACATGAAGTGAACTCTAGGCTGAGCTTACATGAATCAAATGGAGACAAGTTATGCCTAAAGGTGATTATGAATCATCCTTGTCCACAAGGGAGCTATAAGTAATGCAACTATGAATCTCATGGAGAGTTTGACCCTAGCTCAATATATAGGCGTGATTAACACATGTAAGTTAGACAAGAAGTGTTATTTCCAATGGAGGATGGGTGAGGAACACTAAGAGCCTACCCTTAGAAGGGGAAAAACGACTGGAAACGACTGCTAATACCCCATAGGCTTAGGAGAAAATGAGGAATCTTCCCAAGGAGGGGTTCATGCCTAATTAATTAGTTGGTGAGGTTCCCATTCCATTCCTCACCCTCGTTTCATTCAGGTGAGTGATTCCATTCCTAATGGGTTCAAAGTTCTCAAGAAAGAGAGGAATACAACCAGAGGATCACCCTCATCACCCATCACATCATCCATTTTTTTGTAATAATTTTTAAAACCAATCAATAATTAGCTAGCTGGATTTAGAGGTGCTATGTTTCCAGGGCTCATATATAATCCCCATCATGTGTGCATTCATGCCTCATAGTATTCATATTCGTTAGGCTACTCCTAATCTCCATAAGTTGTAAAACATTTTGGTTCCTTTCCTAAGCCTACTCCAATTGAGAAGAAAAACCAAGCACCATTAGTCAATGGTCGTTTGCAAATGCCATTTCCAAATGACAATCCTTTAGTGAATATACCTAAGTTTCCTTTACATTGCAATTCCCATAACCCTCTCACCAAAGGTGCACATAAATACGATGTGGTAAATGGCTCAGATCAATCCCCTACTGCTATGTCAACTTTATAAGTGCTAAATATTCCCATAACTACGGTGTGGTATATGACTTAGCTCAGTTCCCTGCTGCTATGTCAACTTTATAAGTGCTTTAAAATTTTCCGTCACAATATAATTCCATTTTATCTATCCTTAGTGCAGTTGATCCCCTTTATACTAGATTGATCACATTCGAATTAAATTACGAGAAGACTCATCTTCCTCGAAAACATGGTGGTAAATTTAAGAGTGAAAGGGTGGCCTGAAAGAGATAAGTCTGAGCTAAAGTAATTGTTAGAGTACAAACATGGCATTTCATTGGTCAATTAGACTTAGTGAGCCTACTTTCTCATTAATATAAACATATAAACATTCTAAGGGTTGGTAATTTCAATAGAGAAAGGTGGCCTTAGTTCAAGGGGGGGAAACAACCTCTTCGGGATAGGGGCCCAAAAATATAGGTGGTTGTGGTAAAAGCAATAAATTGTAAAGATTTATATGAATTATTACTTAAGGAATAACAACTTAGGGCTTGGGAAAGACCTTCCTAGCTACTAGAGACTTACATGTCTTGGGATTAGTCAAGTCCAAAACATGCCTACCTTCAAAGGGTTTTCATGGTGACATAGTACATTCAAAGGGCCTTTGTAGTAGTTTATCACTCACCCATATTCATCCAGTCTACCCAAGCACTGAAGGAACTATTTAGGACATTGTATGGGTATGTAGCTCAGTACATAGCTCTCTCTTGAACCATTGTAGGATGAAAAGATGGTACGAGAAGGGAAGGAATGACACTCAACCAATGGAATAGCGGTAAGGTGGTAAGGGATGGGCGAAGGAGCCGCCATTCATTGATACGTTTTCCGTATGGAAGGAAGGCATGGAAGTGCAAAAACCAACAAGGGGATGTGAAGTAGGAAGGGAACCTCGATTGGATTCTTGCTAATGATAAGGAGGATTGATTAGCCCATTCTTGGAGCTTGAACTTAGAGCGACTTAGAAAACTGAGAGCCTAACCCATGAAATCATCATGAGTTAGTCCCATTCAATCATTTGAGTTTATTTCTACTATCATTTGGCAATGAATAATATATACATAATTCCATTTATTTGAATTTCTCAAGTAATTTCTTGAATTTCAAAGCTTGAGTAAAGCTAGCTTAGGTAAGAAATGTAGAAAACATCGAATCAACTCTGGTCCTTTATTAACGAGCATATTCCAATCAGTGACCTTGCTAACTCAAGCTATAACGCATTAACTCTACCGATTTCAGTAACTAGAGAGATAATAAAGTAAGTAAAGATAAAACATATAGATTTACTATGTTGATGGCTCGAATACCAACAAGGAAGTGAAACATAGTAAAAGTATGATATATACCTCTCTAAAAATGATATTTTATGCTTCGATCGATTAGGAGAGAAACCGAGGTGAGACCAAGCAACTCACAACTATTTACCTATTTCTCCACAAATTTACACTTATCAAATAAGATAAAGCAAGATCCTTCAATAACTCTTTTGTAGTATGATAGTAACCTGCTAACCCATTGATGATATGTAACCCCCCATTCTAAATTCCTCGTGGAATGGCATAAAAATAGGGTTGATTAATGCCTTACCTACCACCAAAAACTATTGGTAATACCCAAAACAATAGAGGGATAACCATTATATATGTATTTCCTTCGGAAGCATGCTTTGGGGCCCTGAGATTATATAAAAAGGGGGCCTAACCTACTTTTGTCACTATCAGTGTCGATTATCTACGTATTAAGCTGCCACACTAGAGGATATGGAATGGTATTTTTTAATGCATTATATATACATGATTTATGCATTTTTATATGTTTTATTTATTTATTTTATTTCTTCTTCTTCTTATTTTTTAATAATAAAACAATAAATCTTTTTAGCAGTTTGGAGACCAAAATCAATTAAGTTGTGGTTGTTATTATTGTTTTTCTAATAAATAAGAGTCACGTGGTGGCATGTCATTGCTTATTTTCATATATGAATTGTGTGAATTTATTTTATTTAGTTGAAATCATATATGTGAAAATGAAATTATTTGAAATAAAATGAACTTTTATTAATAAAATTTATTAACAATATATTTATTAAAAAAATAGAAATTTCTAGATGGAAACTCATCCTACTTTGGCAAATTTGAATCCACCGGAGGCGTATAATCTCTACAACTCAACGCACATTGGTAATTTTGATTATGGAGTATATGTGTATTTGTGCCTGTCTAGTATCTTCATATGGAAACTCAATATACTCTAGCAAATTTGATAATCTAATAGCTCATTCTATTTGGTTTTCTTGCTATGTATGTTGGTTTATCTAAATTTGTAACTGCAGATTGGTAGTTGAGGGATTTGGTTGTACAGTTTCTACGTGGGACAATTTTTCCTGAGTTCCTTTTTTTTTTCACCTTTGGAGATTAAAACAAAACCATGAGCTCACAACCCTTATACAACTTAAGGCTTACTGACAGTTTCACACTAGGCCCAATTACTAGACCATAAATCAACCCTGGGTTCGCTCTTTTCTATATCCAATTTGAGCGTCGTTTATTTGGCAGAACTGTAATGCCCCACTTAAATCTTATCCTACAAATTGTGTTAATATTTACATTATCTGAAAATATTGAGAATATTGGTCATAAAATAAATTTATTATTTCCATTATTCAAATTCCCCACTTACCTTCTCAATTTGAATATTATGTAGGATATGGTCTCCTTCCATTAATTCAAAATATATTTATTCATTTCACATACCCCAATGTACCCTCACATTTACTTGGGAGAAGACATAGTCCTCTCCATCTTATCATCAATATATATATTTATACATTTCACATTCCCCAATGTACCCTCACATTTACTTGGGAGAAGACATAGTCCTCTCCATCTTATCAACAATATATATTTATTCATTTCACATTCCCCAATGTACCCTCACATTTACTAAGGAGAAGACATGGTCCTCTCCATGTAATTACACTTCACATTCCCAAATGTACTTTTCAGATTTACTTGGGAGAAGACATGATCCTTTCCCATTAAAATTCTCAATTTTATATTCATGTCACAATTCCAAATGTACTGCTAGCTTAGAAGAGAAGTCAACCAAGGATGGGTGAGAGTTAATGACATTAATGAGAGGTGGTTGAGGAAAGAGGGTATAAAAGGGAAGGGGGAAGGAAGAAAAGGGGGGAGTTGGAGTCTTGCTTAGGATTGTGGGGGTTGGTTGTGATTGTTTGGCCTTGTTATGATTTTTGGGAGACCTTGGAAACCAGTGGAGGTTTCTTGGGTTTGAGAGGAGGAAAGTATCATTATCTAGTTTTGCACATTCTTCTTGAGGACACACTATATCTGGTTGGACTTGGGCACGGAGGGCTAGGGAACCTGTGGAGGTTTCCTGGGCTAGGAATTTATTTCCTAGTTGGCTGGGAGGTAAATCCAGTTGGGTCGGCCAGAGGGAGCGTTCAGCTGGAGCTATAAGACAAAGGTATCATCATCAACCGCCGGAACAGGTATTTTTCCATGGACTACTCTTGTTAAGTTGATATAAATGGAATGCTCACCTTAATTTATGTTGCTTATGATAAAATGATAAGATGTTAAATGTTTAAAGCTATGTGAAAAGGTCAGCAAGCTCCTTTTATTATTATAAATTAACAGGAAAATAGATCTGTTAGTGTATAACAAAATAGAGGCTCTAATAATAGGATTCAGGTTCTTACACATGGTATCAGAGCTTTGGTTCAAAATCTGGACCCAAAGCCCACTAAATAGCTATTCCATAATCAAATTTCTTATTAAATAGTTGAAAATCCAGAAAATTAGAATGTCAAAATGTTTCAACAGCAGTCCAATGGCTTAGTGCCTAGGGATATGACAAAGCTAGTGTTTTGCTTCAACTTAAATGCGCCTGTAAAATCCCTGACAGAATAAATAATATTATAGAAATAAAAAAAAATCTAGACCGAGCTCCTAGATGAAGAAGCTTGATGTCCCAATAACCAGAATTTTCCCACTAAAAGAGTTCGCTTCTCTGGGCACAACGGAGGACAAAACACAAAATTAGTTGCGGGCTCTCAGCAAACACGGTATCCATCCACTCAAAGGGCTGCTCAGTCTATAGTATCAGTGCCTGATATCTCGTTGGAGAAATTGCCTGTTTAGCTGAGATTTAGGCTTATTTGTACGCCTATTTTATTGCAAGAAAGAACAACAATGGCGTCCGGAATACTGCGCCTTCGGTTGGCAGGTCTGGCAAGGAGAATTTCTCTTCCACTTTCAGGTAATTCCACATATTAAATTCCCTTTCTTCGTTTGGTTCTGAATGCAAAATGGATGACATTCTACTTGCAATTTAACAACATTAGGGCATGCTATATTCATCTTTTAGGGGAAACCACCTAGCGATGTTATATTGAGGATTTGAGACCTGAAGAACACATGCATATTCATAACTTGGGCCAGGTAAACTTCATAACGGAAATACAAGCCAATGTGAAGAGTTCTTAAGAAACTTTTCCAACTGAGACCACCCATTTAAATACAGAGCGAATCGATGTGTTGATTTGCTCTTATCTGAAGGCCCATCTGGCTGTATGTAGAGTGACTATGCTGATAAGAATTGAGTTAAATTCTAAAGCGTCGAAAATTTATAGGGTGAACAAGCGCACACCATCTCGGGGAGACTTGAGATAATCTTTCAAAGCAAAATGTAGTACCAGTACCAGTATCAGATAGTCAGAACCCAATGTGGCGAAAATGTTAACAATACAATTAACTCAATGGCAGATCAAGTTGAAGAATGGAATTGGCACTGACAAACGGGAGCAATTTCCCGCAACGAACACTTTCATGGGATGCTGGTCATTTCAGTGTTTTAAGCGCAACAGGAGAAGTGGATATTCAGAGTCTCTTGGTGCAAAGCAGGATTTGAGAATGGCAGCTCCCATTGAAGTCAGTTATATCACAGCTCCTGAGCTGCTCAACCTCTGCAAATCCCCAAATGTAGCCATCATCGATGTCAGGGACGAGGAGAGAAGTCTGGATGCTCACATAGCAGGCTCCTTTCACTATGCAAGCGACACGTTCTTCGAAAAAATTCCAGATCTCTTGCAGAACATGGAGGGAAAAGACACTTTGGTTTTCCACTGTGCGTTGAGCAAGGTAAGACCATATGGCTCTGGGCTCTTTCAATGGGAGCCCACGAGGATTCATATTTATATGATTTTGGGGTTTAGTTATAAAAATCGTCTTTAAATTGAGCCTATGCAAAGACGCCGAGATGGTCATTAATGGTAATTAAGATGTGCAGATATGATTCCAAATAAATAACAAGTATCTCTACTGATACAGAATAGGTGAAATATGGGAAGAAAGCTTATCTTTCTGTGAATCAATAACAGTTATAATTCCTCTTAGCATCAACTACAACTAAATTGTATTTTCCTCTCTTTTCGTAATTACGACAAAATTCTGTGAAAATACCCATCTCTTTAAGCAACGATTCTCTGAAAAAAACAGGAAACTGGTTAGTGCATGTAAACGAACAGTCCTGCATAGAAAAGATAGGGATAACACTGTACGTCTGGTTAATCTTAAAAAAAAATCCGAGCTATTACAAGCAGGAACCCGACGGTGTCTAGAATGATGGAAATTGGTCATCACTTATCAATTATTAGAATAATGGAGATCGGATTATTACTTATCAATTTGAATGGCTTTCACCCGGACTGATACATCTGTTAAGATCCACTTCCTTTCGCTTCCAGTCCTCTGTAATTAGGGCAATTTGGATAAACTTCTTTCAATGTCATTTGCTTCTTTGCTTCTTGTTCTCGTAAGTATTTTAGTAAAAGTAATTCAATGTAGTCTCAATTTAAGATAGGCCTTGATCTTTTCTTAATGTACTTTGAGAAAATCCCTCTTTTCTGATCTAGGGCTTTTTCAGACAGCCTAACGCATGGATTTATGTGCACCTAAATGGACTGAAGTTGATTGGAATGATTGGAATGATTTTAAGGGTTTAATTTCCCTCTGCTCTATAATGACAACTATTACATACTAGCCTTTGTTACTGTGAAAAGTTGAGCGCGTCCAACAATTTACACTCAATTATTTGAAGGAAAGTGTAATTGATGCATGGCAAGAAGTAGCAAGATAGAGAAAATAAAAGTTAGGGCAGAAGGAAGGCATTGTATTTAATTGCATAGGTCAGCAGCCGTTTAGACAGTTGGCCCTGTAGGATAGTTAAGTATCTGTCACATCAATTAACAAAGGCGAAAGACTTGATACTTGTCTAAATATTTTATTGTCATATATTTCCTCATAGGCAATACAGGCAGAGTGGCAGTTTGGAGCTTTAACTTGTTTCTCAGATTCAATTTTCAGATAATCTCAATTAATGTGTGCTTAGGAGTGTTTGCTTAACATAATTTGGTTTGAAATGGGTTTTCTGCATCTTAAGAGTTCTGAAATCGGCCAGTACAAACTGCACCTTAACCGATATATAGGCCAGTTTATATTTGTTGGCTCTTTTTGGAGACCAGGATTTGAACAGTTTTCCAGCAAAGGTTCGGTTGTAGTCTAGTATGCTGGCATTTCAATCTTTGTGAGGGGAAGGTCTCACTTAAAGCACTGTTAAGATTGAAGGATATAGATGGAACTTGCAGAATGAGTGTGCGACCATTCTGCTCTAGTATTCATTTATGACCAAAATTACACTACTGTTTTGCAACTCTTTTACATTCATATTATGTGCAGATTCATAGCAGGAAATCTGTGAAGCAGGGGTACGTAAACCTAGGGGTGGGATTTGCATACCTGTACTCGATTCACACACCCGAACATTGGAAAAGGGTTCGGGTTCTTCTCAAACACACCCTTCCAGCAGAGTGCAATTTGGTGCAGAGTGATTATCATTAACCAAGTCTCCTAGTGTTATAATACAATAAACATATGGAAACCTATCAAGTTTTCAATGGCATCTGGGAAATACAAGAGACATGTACAAATAGGATACATAGTCTAACTAAGTCCACTGTGAACTTAGGAACTAATTCCTCTCTGTTGAGAGGAAATTGCCCTGATTTATGTGGATGACACATATTTTCCAACAAAGAATAAAATAGTCTGTAGGAATTAGTGTTGACTGGAGTTTCCTGTTGGGATATTGAGAGGAGAATGTCTGCTGAAACATTAGTTTATGCAATTCTCAATGTTCAACTGTAATGATTGGAAGAAAATATGTCCTCCTTGGTGAAGATTTGAGCTAGATAACTATGGGTTGTGGAGGAACATGTGCAGATATGATGATTTCCATATCCTTGAGGCGAGGTGAACTGTGAACAGAAGGGACCTTAGAAGGATGTCATGACATCTGTTGTGTAGCTGTAGTGAATATAGCATGGACCGAACAAGATGAGTGTTAGGTTGACAATGGTGTATCATTGCTGTCGTGTCAGGCCTGTGGAGACATACCTAACTGCCTTCATTGCCTAGCAGGGCACTGATCCAATTCAAATATTGACTGATGATCCTCTCTGAATTCTACGATAGGATTTTATCTGCCCACTTATCTGATTTAATATTCTAATGTAATTCATCTCAGCTATATGCAACTCATCACATAAAATTCTCAAGGGTTTATCATATGGAATTTACAACATACATAACATAAACCAATTACACATACGTAAAATAATTAAACTCATGGAATGGTTGTGTAGGAGCAATTTTCCACCTAGCTGCGGGCATCTAGTGCTGAATACACCTATGCATTGGGTTATAAGAACATGAAGGCAAGGCACACCTGGTTATTGAGGATGGGCACACTTTTCTAGGCTAGGTTTAGGGTTTTGCTTCTAAACCGAGGCACTCTACTTTTGTAAAACCCTTG
Source organism: Pinus tabuliformis (assembly GCA_031772625.1). Taxonomy (NCBI): domain Eukaryota; kingdom Viridiplantae; phylum Streptophyta; class Pinopsida; order Pinales; family Pinaceae; genus Pinus; species Pinus tabuliformis. The sequence goes on from CM062819.1 coordinate 1,284,765,973, forward strand.
CCTTCTTCATGGAGGTGAGTTTTATTTGTTCCAGTTTGAGCTAGAGATTAGCAAGCTAGGTTTTAATTTTGCTTTGCAATTCACCTTTGTGAGTAATAAAGAGTGATGGTGAGCTGAGTTCTGAGTTTTTGTTGTTGCTATCATAACTTCCAGAACTTTCATTTATGTAGATTATACAGTCCTTTGTTCTACATTTCTTTTTTTGCTTATATGTCATTTTTACATTTTAAGTTACAGTCCTGTTTTTTTGTGTACATACATCACGCTGTCTTGAGAGTATTGTAGACAGTTTCAGATCAGGGTTTCACCTATAGGAAGGGCATATCTGCTTACTAGGAGTGGAAAAAACTAAATGCCTTCATTATTGCCTGGATCTCAGCCACAACAATCTTTCGGGTACTTTCTTTGTGCAGCCATGTTTTGGATTTTTCTTGTATTGTTTGTAATATTGATTTAGAGCAGCTTCACATAGAGCTGTATGTCCAAGTATTGTATCAAGGCAGAATTTTTGAATTAAGTCATTAGGTGCATTACGCTAAGAAAAAGAAAACAGCTCAAGAATTTAGTCAAATTTATAATTACTTAGCTTAACAAATTGCTTGAGAGATCCCAGTGTAATTTGATTTTTGAAATGGTAGACTCAAGGTGGACATTCAATTTTAATTTTAATTTTAATATCAATTGCCACTGGTTGCCACAAATTTCCAACAGCATTATAAAAACTGCAAAGATGAAAAGGCATTGGGAAGCTGAATTAAGTGTTAAAAGAGTCGGTAATTAAATAATATACGTGAGAATGATAAAAGAAATAAACGAGTACAATGGAGTGCTGAAACAGATATCATCAAACCCTAGAGAGCCCAATGGACAAAAAGAACAAGGGTTCGAAGGACAATGAAGAAACTGAATATCAACATGGCTATCAATTGTTAATCTTCTAACATCCAAGGTCAAGAAGAAGTGTGTAATGCAATTCTTCCCATCTATTGGTTTTATATATTGAAGTCTACGCAGCCTGGCTGACCTGATATTGGAGTTTTGTTCTTGATGCCTCTTGTGATTGGAATCATCAAAATGTTGCAAGTAAGAAGTAAAGAGTTTGGAGTTAGAGGTGCAGATAGATCTGCCTCAGAGAGGTTTCCGGCTGGTCATAAAGACAGGGCATTTAAAGATGAAATGGTCTTCTAAGGTTCCCACATACAGAACCTGCAAGTGCAAGTCCATATTTATTGGGTATCCGCTTTCTCTCCATATCTTGGGAGTTTGTTGCTCTGCCCTTGGTGCATAAGTCCTACATGGTCCTGTTAAGACATGGCATATTCCAAGTCATCCCTCTCTAAAATCAGATCCAATCTCTCAAGGGAGAGGGTCAGATTAATTAAAAAAAAAGAGCCTGTTAGTGTGTTGTCTCATTATTCTTATCATAATTTCTCGACCCAAAGCATAAAAGGCATCATCTTGTTACAGTTTATCTTCATTACTTCTCAATGTGAATTTGAGTAAACTTTATTTTAATTTAAACAATATTGCATGTGAAGTTGGTCGTATTGCCATGCAAATATTTTGCAAGAGTGCTGGGATTACCATTGTTGGTCTTTTTTCTATGTAGGTATTTAATAAATTATTTGTTTGACAACGTAGCTTTTCCTGTGCTAATTTCATGTTGGTATTTACCTATTCATTATTTCAATTTTCAAATTTACACACGATCAGAACACACCTGCAACATACATTCTATTGTGATGGGTGAATTACTGGGTGATAGGGAACGTGAGCTTCTGTCATCTTGGGGAGCTGTATTTACGATAGTTTGTCTTATGAACTGTCCTTATATGTGTCCCGTTGTAGGGTACTTTTAACTTTATAGAAGTCTCTGGGTTAAAATCAAGCAACTTTATTTGTCATCAAACACTGAGAAGTGTATGGTTTGGGATTCTCTTGGATATCGATGTTCATTTTTATTATCCTTATCATTAATTGACTATACGGTGTTGTGGTAGTTTATTGTGTCTTTGTAACTAATCATGGAGTGGTCAGTTGTCCAATTCTGATGAAGTCAAATCTCATTTTTCACTGCATGTAGATCCTACTGGCATAGATGAATTAATAAGTGACAGGAAACTTGAGTGTCCATGAATGCTGAGAGCTGGATTTTGTAATAGTTTCCTTTATCACTAATTTGTCATTATCCATTATTCTATGTTACTCGACCCTAATAAACATTGTGGATCAAACTATTCTCAGCGGCACCAACTATTTTCCATTCACTTTCATGGCTGCATATAAATTATAATGTAACTTTACATGATGGATGATTAGATAGTGGGTACTACATTTATTATGATAATCTTTCCATGGTTATTTGACTCTAAAAGGAGTCAAACAACAGAAATCTGGATTCTGTTCTCTGTAAACTACTAATTCATTTTTGTCATTTTATGTAAACAATATTGCAACGACAACTCTTAAGGTGCTCAACCTTTCTTCAAATGCACTATCTGGTACATTGCCAATAAAATTTGGAATCTGTGCAGTAGTGGATTTGAGTGATAACAAGTTATCTGGGGATTTGTCTATGATGCGGACATGGGGAAATTATATGGAAGTGCTTGATCTGAGCCAGAATTCATTTACAGGGTCCCTGCCAAATGATACTTCTCAGTTTTTAAGATTGACCTATCTGAATTTTTCCCACAATAACTTAGTGGGATCTCTCCCAACTGTATTGGGAATGTATCCCAAGATTAATGTTATTGACCTTAGCTTCAACAAGCTAAACGGGGCTCTTTTAACCAGCCTTTTTACATTGTCTACCTTGGAACATTTACACTTATCTAGCAATAATTTCACTGGGGGTATCCCCCTGCCGGACATTCTACCAGTAAACCCTGCTTCATCAGTAATCCCCATTCAAGTGACAAAATATTCTTTCCTGGAATCATTGGACCTTTCGAACAACCATTTGAGTGGTACTATTCCTCCACAAGTTGGTGCAATTGACAGGCTCAAGACATTGAATCTTGGTGGAAATCAATTGTCAGGAAACATACCAAATGAAATCAGTAAGCTTTTTGTCTTGGTCAACCTCGATCTTTCTCACAACCAATTATCTGGGAAAATACCCGGCAACCTTCCTGCCAGCTTAAAGGCATTTAAAGTATCTTACAACGACTTGTCAGGTTATGTCCCACAAAATTTGCGAAATTTCCCTCACTCTTCATTCTATCCAGGAAACTCTGGTTTGATTTTTCCTCGTGTTCAAATATCATCTAACAATGGGCCTGGCACCAGTGAGAGACATGGCAGGGGCCTTGCTAAAGCAGTTATAATTGGGATCTGCACTGCTGCAGCTGCTCTATTTGTTAGCCTTGCTCTGTTCTTATACTACCGAAGAATTTCAAACTTTGATGACAAAATTGTTTCAAGAGATATAGATAGGGGAAAAACTTCAAGTGCTGGTTACTTTGGATTTGGTAAAGATGTGGAACCTTCACGTCCCATGAGAGTTTCTGCAGAACATTTGCTAGTTTCTGGATGTTGGTTCTATGTTGATGTTATGCATGCGTCAAATAAATTTTACAAATAGAGCTAGAGTCTCCCTTTTAATAATAATAATAATAATAATAATAGGTCATGGCCAAGCCAGACACGAAATTGGTTTATGAGACCCCTTGTTTATGGGACAAGCGATCCACCTCCTTGCAGTGATTTGACCACTAAAGTCTGTGGAGGTTTACCTTTTCTACTTCCCGCTAGATTTGAATCTATGACCTCTTACAAGGAAATACATGTTCTTAACCATTAAGCCCACCAAGGCCATTATAAGCTTTATCTTTGTACAAATTTTAAACATTGCATGCTTTCTATAGATGAATGATTATAGAAATAAGCAGATGAGGTTGTTAAGCTTCTTGGAACCTATAAGTAGATGAGGTTGTTAAGCTTCTTGGAACCTATAAATGGAGACACCAGATCTGCAATATAGTGACGATGTCACAACGAAGACCTAATTATAGAAATTTAGTTTATGGTTGTAATGCTCATGACTTCTGTTGACTAGCATGTGTCATTTAAATACCCTCTACTTTAAACATAGGGATATAGTATAGAGTGGTTTGAGTTACTACGAAGCCCAAAACATGCCAAGAGTTTTCCCTAAGTGATCCAGTACTATCCTTACCATTTGATAGTTCTTTTAAGGCATGGTTAATTGGTTAAAGTGTTCTTAATTGAATTGAACTTCTCCAAAAAATCGATTTTCACTAGAATGCATCAATCTAGCATGGTGAGATTCAATGTAATGGTTGCTTCTAATCCATACATATTAAGCATAGTCTTGTAACTAAGTATGCTTTGTCATGTTGTTTGTTTACTAAGACGAAGAAATCTAGAAAGTAATCAAGAAATTAGTTAATAATGAATAGGTACAGGTAACAGAGAAAAACAATAAAACCAGCAAGCAAACAATCCAAGGAAAAATGGGCTGACATGATGTAACCTAAGGTTGAGGAAAAGAGGATGCCAACAATTATTGCATGGTGCATAACCGATGGAGGCCTGACAAAGATGGTCTAGTGGGGTAGAATTTTCTAGTGAAAATATAGATTGAATACCATGGGCTTGTGTAAGGCTTACTCTGACAGTTGTTTTTAATGATCTTAAATTAAATGAGAAGATCAATTCGTAGAGAATTTGGGATTTTAGAATGGAAGCTTATTTAGTCAATAAAAGACTAGTGAAAATATTAGGATACACTTTTACCCTTATTCTAGTGTTGAATAAAAATGTCGTGAAAAATAATGTGTCTCTAGTTTTGGATAAAAGGACCCTCAACTTTCTTTGCAACTTTTGTGGTCACTGGCCACTTATGAAAGGAGTAGGCATCTTTAGAAATGCGATGCCATTTAGAGGGGAAATACTAATAGCAACAAGGCAAAGGCAATTATTCCGTTCATTTAATTATTTCTCATTTGTCTGATCATATTGTGAGCTGCAATATATATCATGAGATTGTTTTAGTACTAGTAAACAATGATTAAATATATAATAAATTTGAACCTTTTGACATTTAGAGGACATTCCTCTCAATTTACAAAAAAAATAAAGTATGAAAATCATGTTGGGAAACAGTTTCTGAAGTTTGGAGTCTTTTATTTTCAAGATTAACTAAATGGGTTGGAAGATGAAAAAAAAAAAAAAAAAAACCCATCAAATTGGAAGAGCGGGACTTTTATATTCACTAAGGTTTTAAAGGAATTATATGCATAAAACTTATACTAGCACCTCCTAGTGGAATTGATAGTGCACTAATCTGTTGCTTGCTATTATTTTGGTTTTGGTACCACCTTATAGCATATACGGGTCCAAATGCTATTTTCCATGATGGATAGTTGAATCTGTTCCAACTCTAATTGTTATTGAGGGGTTCCACAAGGATGTCACATGAGCGTTTATGATGCCCATTTTAACATAGATAGCCACCTATGTTAAGGTTCTCTTTTGCAGTTCCATGTTGTTATTTATGAACATTATATACATCTGGTTGGACACATGAAAATCAATTGATGGATTTGGTATTGATGATGGAAATGTTGGATGTATGACCAAATGTATGACTTACTTGGTTACAATTTATTTAGTGCATGACTTGTCAGAGTTATTATTGCATCATATAGGCTTATATATATTTGATTTATCTAATCAATGACTTAGTGAAATTATGATTTATCTGATGTAAGATTTAATTCCAGTATGAACAACAAAAATTGACACGTGGACACTGGGTTTGATAAACATGGTGTTTAAGATCATGTATCTATATCTATTTTGTGGTTATATATATGCATGGATGAGAACTAAACTACAGATTGGAAAGAACCGTATGATAACCAAGATCTAACATTCCATTGGGGGAGGTCGAGACGACCAATGAGGAAAGGTACGATGTACATTGTTCTATTACATTTGGTATCTACTTGATATGCACTCTTATGACATGAGTAAAATGCAAATGACAGGTGGCAAGATGACCTGACTGGATTATTCGATGACAAGTCCAACCAGCTCTGTAGTGTGGTCCGTGCTCTGAAGGAGGGGTGGAGGTGTTTCCCACTGTGTATCCTTCGAAACCTGGAATCGTGGGGAGGACAGCTGAACGCTCCCCCTAGACGTGTGATGACGATTGCCAGATGCCTGCTGGGGAAAGTTTGGTCGAGGTATTCAACGCTTCCACCATGTCGGTTTTATCAGTGGTTAGTATGGCCGTTGCCACTGATAGAGCAGCAGAGGATGGATAGGGTGGGAACGGAAGTAGGTCAAGATGGATAGGAGGAAATAGATCAGTTGGAGACTCTTGATGGGAAGTAATGTCATTGTCTGACTTATCAAATTTTAATGCTATAACTCTCTCTGGTTTGCTATGCTTTCAAACTCCTTGTATCTTTTCATTCTAACTTCGGGACGAAGTTTTCTGAAGGAGGGGTGTATGTAATGCCCCACTTAAATCTTATCCTACAAATTGTGTTAATATTTACATTATCTGAAAATATTGAGAATATTGGTCATAAAATAAATTTATGATTTCCATTATTCAAATTCCCCACTTACCTTCTCAATTTGAATATTATGTAGGATATGGTCTCCTTCCATTAATTCAAAATATATTTATTCATTTCACATACCCCAATGTACCCTCACATTTACTTGGGAGAAGACATAGTCCTCTCCATCTTATCATCAATATATATATTTATTCATTTCACATTCCCCAATGTACCCTCACATTTACTTGGGAGAAGACATAGTCCTCTCCATCTTATCAACAATATATATTTATTCATTTCACATTCCCCAATGTACCCTCACATTTACTAAGGAGAAGACATGGTCCTCTCCATGTAATTACACTTCACATTCCCAAATGTACTTTTCAGATTTACTTGGGAGAAGACATGATCCTTTCCCATTAAAATTCTCAATTTTATATTCATGTCACAATTCCAAATGTACTCCTAGCTTAGAAGAGAAGTCAACCAAGGATGGGTGAGAGTTAATGACATTAATGAGAGGTGGTTGAGGAAAGAGGGTATAAAAGGGAAGGGGGAAGGAAGAAAAGGGAGGAGTTGGAGTCTTGCTTAGGATTGTGGGGGTTGGTTGTGATTGTTTGGCCTTGTTATGATTTTTGGGAGACCTTGGAAACCAGTGGAGGTTTCTTGGGTTTGAGAGGAGGAAAGTATCATTATCTAGTTTTGCACATTCTTCTTGAGGACACACTATATCTGGTTGGACTTGGGCACGGAGGGCTAGGGAACCTGTGGAGGTTTCCTGGGCTAGGAATTTATTTTCTAGTTGGCTGGGAGGTAAATCCGGTTGGGTCGGCCAGAGGGAGCGTTCAGCTGGAGCTATAAGACAAAGGTATCATCATCAACCGCCGAACAGGTATTTTTCCATGGACTACTCTTGCTAAGTTGATATAAATGGAATGCTCACCTTAATTTATGTTGCTTATGATAAAATGATAAGATGTTAAATGTTTAAAGCTATGTGAAAAGGTCAGCAAGCTCCTTTTATTATTATAAATTAACAGGAAAATAGATCTGTTAGTGTATAACAAAATAGAGGCTCTAATAATAGGATTCAGGTTCTTACAAGAACCAAGACTTCACGAGTCCCACTCCAGGTTGGGAGTGAGGACCTATAATCATGATTTGGCTGTGGCTTGACTCCAAGGCTTGACCTCTGGCTAGTCGGGGCCGAGTTCCTCACATTATTAAATAACGAGCCCGACTACTCCCTTGAAACCGACTAGCCAACTAGCCGCCCACAACGTAAGGTACCAATAAATCTAAGTTATTAGTACATGTAGCTTGCTGGTTGTTATATAGACTTTTAATTCTATGGTAACAGTGGAAAATTTTGATCTTGGTCCATATTTCTCAACAAGTTTTACCAATTATATAATGGTTTTCTAGTGTTTCTCCTTTCGTGCCTATTATTAATAAATATTTAATTAATTTAATTTAATATTAAGTTTATTTAATTAATTCAAATAAATAAATTAATTACTATTAATTAAAATAAAATTAATTATTATTATTTTCTATTAATCACTATTAATTATTCAATTAATTTTAATTGTATTAATTAATTTTAAATTTTTTAATTAATTAGTATTAATTAAAATTACGACTCGTTAAGTCCCCTTTATAAAAAATTTCAACTCGATGTCCAAATAGGCCGGAGTTAGAACTTATCACCACACTTCTACTGCAACTTGGCACTGAGGCCTGACCTTCGACTAGTGGCCCACCAAAGTCGGGGTCAGACATTACAATTTTTTTCTCTGCGCTTGTTACCTTCAACACCTTCGGACTAGTTGCCGGTCCACAACGATAAGTCAGGTCAGGTTCTATTTACCTCCCATCTCTACTTGCGGTACGACCTGGCTTGAAGCCCAACTAGTCGTCATTATTTAAGAATCCATGTCTGTGAGATCACTGGGAACGCCTCAAGTTCCTAGAGAATGGATTATAATCATCTTGCCACGCAACTTTGAACCATATTTTTACCCTCTATACTTTAAACTCGATCTAAATTTTTGGCATATATATGTATCTGGAAAATTCTATTGGCATAGCTCTATATATGCAAAATTTCTTGAGGCTTTGGGGAATGTTCGAAGTGGCAGGCCTCTTCATGGACCATACTCTGGTCAAAATTTAATCACAGAGTTCATTAAAAAAATTCACAAAAAGCATATTCCTGACATGGTTCATTTATATCCTGTTATTGCTGTTCCTAATGAGACCGAATGCAAAAAGCTCTCCAAGAAACTAGGTGGCATGACTCAAATTGATTCGTTTTTGCCATCGAACCAAAACTAAACCATTTAGCCCTGGTAAGGAAGGAATTTAAGCAGAGAATAAGTTAATAAGGGGATAATTGAGCCTTTTAGTGGTAATGAGAAGAAGAAATTTAGGCATACTGGGTTATTAAGGGGATAATTTCTGTTAACAAAATCTATAATTGACCTATTTTAAATATCCAACAACCAACTATAGTTCACACAAAGACTAAAAGCGGACTATTGTTATGAAATTTTTACTTTGTGCACATTCCCATAGTTGATTGTGTGGATAAATACAATAATATGGGATTGCTTCATAATATACCCAACATGTTTCTTCAATCATTCGAGTAGTTCCATAATTGTAGTTGTGAGAACTTTTTTTAGTTCTGTTCCACTGTGACAATCATTGGCATCTTGAAGTAGGCAATATTCTTCTTGCGCTCAGCTACTCAAATACCCAAACGACAATTAACATAGACTCTCGACTACCCAATCGTATAATCGAAAATAATTATTATTTTTTATAATAATAATAATTTAAAATTTATTAAAAAAAATAAAATCAGATCCATAATTAACAATTATCTGAGATGAGATATATTTTTAAATAAATCTCCACAAAGATTTGAATTTTCTCACTGAGTTTTTACATTTTGAATTTTCCCACCCATTTGTTATAGTAGCTACAACCACCCTCCAAAATTTTGGCCTGCACCAATTTCAGAGCCTCCCTTGAAGAGTTTCACTTGATGATTGCACGCACCTGAGTTCTCTCCGTGAGCTCGTGTGAGTCTTTACATTCACCTTACTTGTTTATTGCACTCAATTCTTTGCATGTTGATGTCTAAGCCTTATTTGTGATCGTGTTCTGGTTATGCTCAAAGCCTTTGCTTCGTATGTGTTTATTGTGTTCGCCATGAAGGCATCTATCACACTCACACACTAAGTCACATTCACTGTCGCGCAAGCATCGTCTCAATCATGAACGATCAATCACGAGTGTCGGGTTCATCGCTTGCACCGTAGGTCAGTCATGTTGAACATGTTTGTTTGATGGTTTGGTCGGTTTGTCGTCAAGTCATGCAAGTGTGTGTTCGTATGATCACCTATGCATCTTTTGACTGTTCACACACTTAGTCATTTTTGCTGAAGTACTAGCAACCAGACTTGTTACTGACAGCTGGACCATCACCTTGCATTTGACTTGATTGACTATCGGCCAGAACAACGTAGAAGCACCAAGCTAGTTCTTTCAAGCTGCGCTTCTTGTAAGCAACTCAAACAACACTCATGCTGCCCACCCGGACAGTCGACCGACTGTTCATCTCAGAAATTGCGTAGTGCTCATGAGCAAGTCTCCTGCGGCCCATTAGTCAACTCAGCTTAGAAATTGCGCAATGCTCATGAGCAAGTCTCCTGCAGCCCATTAGTCAGCTCAGCTTAGAAATTGCGCAGAGATGATCAACAGGCTGGCCTCCCGACCTTAATTCAGTTTTCCCAGCTAGCAGCTCCCAACAGTAGACTGCCTGTTCCCTCTAGGAATTTCGCAGTTTCTACTGCAAGTGACTGAGCAGCCAACTAGAAGTTCCCTTTGGGAATTGTACAATTCTGGCTGCCAGTGACCCCAGCAGCCAACTGGAAATTCCCTATGGGAATTGCGTAGTTTTGGCTGCCAGTGACTAAGCAACCAACTAGCAGTTCCCTTTAGGAATTGTGCAGTTCTGGCTACCAGTGACCCCAACAGCCAACTGGAAAATCCCTATGGGAATTGCGCAGTTTTGGATGCCAGTGACTGAGCAGCCAACAGGCAGTTCCCTCTAGGAATTATGCAGTTCTAGCTGCTAATGACCCCAGCAGCCTCGTAATTCCCTCTGGGAATTGCACAGTTTTGGCTACCAGTGATCCCAGCAACCAACTAGAATTTCCCTCTGGGAATTGCACACTTCTAACTGCCAGTTTCCAGGGAGGTTCCCATAAAAATTGTGCAATCCCTGCCTGCTGACCCTTCATGCAGCCCGACCCGTTCCTATGAAAAATGCGCAAATTTGGCTGTCCAACCCCTGCTGATTGTTCGTTTCGGAAAATGCAGAGAATAAGCCTGCCCTGCCCTCTTGTAGCCCGGATTGTCCCTTCTAAAATTTGTGCAATTTTGCCTCCCAGCCGAGCCAGACTTTACAGATAGTCACTGTCGACTCAAATTGTCTGTCTCCATCCTTCAGTGACTCTTGTGCATTTTTCATCAGCAGTTGCCCTGAGCCATCATCCCGCATCACGACCCTACTGCCTCTCTTAGTAACCCGCATCTGAATGATCATGTGTCATGGTAGACTAGGAGGTTTTGGATTTGATGTCGTCTCGTCATGAGTGACTCCAGGTACAAGTACACCAACAAACATGTCAAGATGACGAACGGGATGAATGAAGGGAGAACATGCAGATGGACAAGTTCACCAATGGATGAACAAACGAAGCATGCAAAACGAATGAACAAATGAAGCATGCGAAGTGGAAGAACGTGGCGAACATGCACCTTCACGAACAAGTGAACCTATTAAGGCTACCAACATGGAATCAAGGAACAACATGCTAGAGCTTCATCAAGCAAACCAAGGACCATCGAAGACTCCGCGCACTTTGCCATTGGGAGGTGAAGCTATGATACACCATGAAGACATCCATGCTACATTGTAGCTCGACATGCACTGCAGCAGCAACACAAATGTACCAGCATTGTCATGTCAAGTCATGAGTCATGTTGCCCACATCTCCACTATGGGCTTGTTGTCACTCGATGTGATGTAACGTGGAATTCCAAGAGACCCACTTGTTAAACATAGAGTCATGTAAGTAAAAAAGTCATGGAAGTCGAACGGTCATGAGGGTAGTCGAATAACCACAAGGGTCAGCTTCACCCTTGGCTATAAATACCCCCCTCATTTGTACATGAAAGAACTTTTCACCTCAGCTCCTCCCACATAGCCAAGAGAGTCTGTAATCTTTTCTTTGAGGAGTAAGTAGTGGCTCCAATGCCCTGCTGACGGGGTTAGTGATGTATGGTGTAACGATGTGTCTTGGAAATTTTTCTTAATTCAGAAGCTTGTCAATAGGCCAACACGTTTTCACACATGTATTGTATTTGTTGTAAGACTGATCTTTAACACTTGTAATGCATGTTGCTTTAACCATGTGTTCTACATCTGAACTAATTCATTTGTTGTAATGCATAATCTATTAATGGAAATGTGTTGTATATGTTGTTAATGCTGTCCTGTCCGTGTTGACTGCTCTGCAGAACATCAGACAGACATTTTACATGAACCTTGCTGTAACAACTGTTGCACCCATCTCGGACTGATCCGTGAGTGTTGTACGTGTTATCTTACCTTGTTTGTTGTGACTGCCGCATTCGAGTGGACTGCTCCACCGGAAGTTGTGTATGTCTTTTGTGTTGTGTGTTCCTAGCCGAGTTGGGACTGATCCCTTCCAACTTGGAACTCATCTTCACCTTTTTCCCCTCACAGTGAAAGAACTATTGACACAAGTACACTTACACTCACTAGGCATGCGAACCTCACTTCTCAAAGACAAAGCGAACCACTATCCTGTGCTGACAAGCAAGAGTTGAGGCAAATCCTTAAGATAATGGCAACCGGGCCATCATATCGGATGGGACTCCCACACCAAATGGTGTGAGACCTAGTTGGGACTTTATACCAAGGTGATCCCCTGAATGTTGGTGGGTCTAGCACCGTCAACATTTCTGGCACTAGAAGGAGGGCAACCAGTTGTACATGGCTGAAATTCCCCTCACACTCACTCATCAACTATCTTGTCAAGGCAGTAACTCACACTCCCTCTCTGATGAATCAGCAGTTGGTTACTCCCTACCTCCCAGAATTGAACACGAGATTTCATATCAACACCTTTGCTCCGTCCACCCCATCACTCACCAGTTCGTGAAAGAAGACGGACTGATCCCAAGTGTACAATGTCCTCCACACACATTGAAGAAGACAAAATCCACTCCCATAGGGGTTGTTGTATCATCGGTGAAAGAAGCAGTCCTTGCTACTCTTGAAGGTTTGGAAGAAGCTATTGAAGACGGAGAGGAACCTCCAATCTTCTTTGAAGACGAATAAGGCACTCTTGTGGTCTTGGGATCAAACTTTGGTATAGGAGGCAGAGGGGAAGGCAGTGGAGGAAGTGGAGGCAGAGACGATTCGACAGAATCAAATCTAGAACCTTCAGATTCTGAAAGATAGGAAGAAGATGAAGAGGACGAAGAGATGTCTGACCCAAATCTTGAATGGATTACTCAGGGACCATTGGCTCTCCTGGATGTTTTGCATAAGATGCCGAAGTGAGCAGAGAGAATGAACATCAAGTTTAATCCTGGCAACACGGTGAAGGAAAAAAGACCACTTAGAAAACTTCTACCTACAGCTATAGACCCTTGAGGTACATTATTACGATGTAGCATGTAGATTGTTTTCATGTGCCTTGGACGGTTGGGCAGCTGCTTGGTCTCTATACAGAACTGGGGTTCTTTCAAATGTATGTTCCTTAAAAAGTTTGATGATGATAAGACTCCAACCATGCTACTCAAAGAATTGGGAAGCCTCAAGATGGAGGGAAAAGAGAAAGGGAAAGATTTCAATCAGAGGTTTACACGTATCTTGAACAAGTTTGCAGTAGACATCAAACCTCATGACTCCATCACTATCGACTATTACATATCTACACTGCCAACCGCCATTGTGCAGTTCGTCAAGCAAGCTGTGAAGCCAACATTGTTAGAAAGTGGTGAAGAGGCTATTCCTATTGAGAAATACTTGCGCACCATTTGAGTCATCAAGGATGACGAATCAATGAAAGACTCCAAGGATGCGAGCAAAAAGCCCAAAGCAATGACGAGCAAAGGTAGAGACAAGGAAGCAACTTACATTGAGACACTCACTCGCCTTGTCAAGAACTTGACCACCAAAATATCTGAACTCAACTAACGGAAGATGGACACATTCACAAACAATCATTTGCCTAGAAAGAGACAGGCAAGCAGTTCATCAACTGGCTCATCAAGCAACAGTTGGTTCGGTTCCAAATTTGCATAGAAGCCCATGTTCCAACTTGATCAATGCGCTAATCCTAAGTACTGTTCCTTCCATGAAGAAATTCACCCCAATAACTCTTGTTCAGATTGGAAGCGAGTTGTTACCTCTATCTGTACTCATACACTTGATGTAGATGGCGACATATAGGAGCATCCGGAAGACACTAATGATAATGAAGAGGTTGCACCTGATGAATCACCAAGTTTTGGGCATGTGGTGAACGCATATCAGTGCTCGCAAGTAGCCTCAAAGACGAACACCGAGGAGTAGCCCTGAAATCAAAATGATCGTTACAATATTGGGAGTAAAGGGGTTCCCCCGACACTTGAGGAGATGCAAGAGAAAGTGAGACAACTGATAAAGAAGTTTGATCCACTAGCTGTGTCAAAGCAACAAACACAAAGAAAGTCCGGGAAGACAACAGTGGATAAGAACACATCCGTGAGCAGCAAGTTGCAGAACAATCCGTCAGATAGCACGCACATTTGTTCCACCCCGGACGCCTCGGTGAATCTACCACCTCTGGATTATAACATAGTCGATGACATGAACAAAACTCGTGCGAACTTCATTTTGTTCGAGTTAGCCAAAGTCCAGAGCTAGCGAGATATCCTGTTGCACGCATTCGGACAAATAGAAACGAACAACGCGACCTCTACCAGTAAGGGAGCATGCACACTTCTCGGATCACTATCCAATGTTCTTAATACACTCCGAATGGAAGAAGAAAACTCAGGTTCCCCCCCATTCCTGCTTTCATTCGAAGTTTTCAACTACAATGTCTACAACTATTTGGCTGATTCTGGCACGGTAGCCAATTTCATGCCACTCTCCATTGTTAAGAAGATCAATGCACGATGGAGTAAAACATCTGCGAGAATCATCCAACTTGATAGAACATCAGTACCAGCCATTGGTGAACTACAAGATATAATCATCCGACTATCTCATGACAGTCGAGTCCACCAGTGCATCAACATAGTTGTTGTGGACATACCAGAAGCATATGGTCTGCTACACAGCAGAGACTGGACGATCGATAATCTTCCTGTCAAACGACCAAGTCCTCAAACATTATTTCAGTAGGTCGAGCCGCGCCCGTGCCTTATACATAGTCTGCTTGCTCCTTGTTGTTTCATTTGGTTTGTTTTTCTTATTATCTTTTCTTTTCCTGTGTTTTATTCTACTTACTATTTTTGTTCACGTGCATTTTGTTTGTTTGATATATTACTATTTTGGTTTCCAGAAACAAGTGCTTCCAACTACTATGTTCTGGATTTTGAATAGAGTATGTGGCTGAAATTTGAAGAGACTTGTGACACTACAACACTTGGCCAGTCTTGTGTCCATTTTCTTTATGCTTGGTTACAATATTCGGTTGATGAAGTCCTGATGGAAAATACGAACCGTCTGTAAGGGAAGATTTGGTCCAACCGTGAACCTGTGTCCACACTAGAAAACCCCATGCCTGTACTCAGCCTACTGCTATGTGTGTTGAAGCTAATCCAATTAGTAGAAACGGAGAAGGGGAAAAATTTAAATGGGCAAACCTATGTCAGAGGTCTTACATGATTCTCTAAAGGAACAACCTCTTCTGCTCTCAATAAGTCAGGATCCCTCTTCTGCCCCAAAAATAAATAAGTGCATATGCAGAGTTATCTTAAAAAATACAAAGGCGAAAGAAGAGAAAGGCTTCCTGCATAGAGAGGTAAAGGATGCAACTCCACCGGGGTACTGACCAGGATTGCTGGAAGTGGAGCAATGTGTGTGTTCCTGCGTGACTCCACCGGGTACTGTCTAGGACTGCTGGCAGCGGAGCAACACCAAAGATGAAAACTTATACTATGAAAATCTTCAACTCTCAAGCTAAACTACCCTTCCCAAATTTGAAACACTGAGATCTAAGTTGGACTTATGATTGTGTTTGACTGAGTCGGAAAAGGGTGAACCATATATGTCCATGGGGTAAGTGGGGAAACTGAAGTAACTTGCAAACTGATTCAATACTCCCCAAAAGACCAAGGCCCTATGTTAGTAATGAATCGACACAGAGAAGTTGGAGTTCTACCAGTGTGTCGCCAAGTGTTGTAGCGGCTACAACCACCCTCCAAAATTTTGGCCTGCACCAATTTCAGAGCCTCCCTTGAAGAGTTTCACTTGATGACTACACACACCCGGGTTCACTCCGTGAGCTTGTGTGAGTCTTTACATTCACCTTGCTTGTTTATTGCACTCAAGTCTTTGCATGTTGATGTCTAAGTCTTGCTTGTGACCGTGTTCTGGTTATGCTCAAATCCTTTGCTTTGTATGTGTTTGTTTTGTTCGCCATGAAGGCATCTGTCGCACTCACACACTGAGTCACATTCATTGTCATGCAAGTGTCTTATTGATCATGAATGATCAATCACGAGTGTCGCACATGTGTGTTTTATGGTTTGGTCAGTTCGTCGTCAACTCATGCGAGTGTGTGTTCGTATGATCACCTATGAATCTTTCGACTGTTCACACAATTAGTCATTTTTGTTGAAGTACTGGCAACCAGACTCCTCACTGAAAGCCGGACCATCACCCTGCTTTCAACTTGATAGACTGTTAGCCAGAACAGTGTAGAAGCACCAAGCTAGTGCTTCCAAGCTGCGCTGCCTGCAAGCAGCTCAAACAACACTCATGCTGGCCACTCAGACAGTCGACCGGCTGTTCATATCAGAAATTACGCAGTGCTCAGGAGTAGGTTTCCCGCTTCCCATCAGTCATCTCAGCTTATAAATTGCACAAAGATGATCAGCAGGCCGGCCTCCCGGCCTTAATGCAGTTTTCCTAGCCAACAACTCCCAACAACAGACTGCATGTTCCCTCCAGGAATTGTGCAGTTTCTGCTACTAGTGACTAAGCAGATAACTGGTAGTTCCCTCTGGGAATTGTGTAGTTTTGGCTGCCAGTGACCCCAGTAGCCAATTGGCAGTTCCCTCTGGGAATTGTTCATTTCTGGCTACCAGTGACCCCAACAACCAACTAACAGTTCCATATGGGAATTGCGCAGTTCTAGCTGCCAGTCTCCCGAGCAGTTCCCCAGAAAAATTGCACAATCCCAGCCTACTGACCCTTCATGCAGCCTGACCCGTTCCTATGGAAAATTGCACAAATTTGGCTGTCTAGCCCCTGCTGACTGTTCATTCCGGAAAATGTGCAAAGCAAGGCTGCCCTACCCTCCTGCAGCATGGACTTTCCCTCCTAAAATTTGCACAATTTTGCCTCCCAGCCAAGCCAGACCTTGCAGATAGTCACTATCGACTTAGAGTGTCTGTCTCCATCCTTCAGTGACTCTTGTGTAGTTTTCATTAGCAGTTGCCTGGAGCCATTATCCCGCATCACGACCTTGCTGCCTCTCCCGATCACCCAGCATTTGAATGATCATGTGTCATGGTAGACTAGGAGGTTTTGGATTTGATGTCATCTGGTCATGAGTGATTGCAGGTACAGGTACACCAACAAACATGTTAAGACGACGAATGGGATGAACGAAGGGAGCACATGTAGATAGACAGGTTCACCAACAGACGAACGAACGAAGCATGTGAAATGAATGAATGAATGAAGCATCAAAGCGGATGAACAAACGAAGCATGTGAAGCGGACGAACACGGAAAACATGCACATTCGAGAACAAGTGAGCCTATCAAGCCTACCAACATGGAAGCAAGGAACAACATGCTAGAGCTTCATCAAGAGAACCAAGGACCATCGAAGACTCCGCACACTTCACCATGCAGAGGTCAAGCTATGATACACCATGAAGACATCCATCACTTAGCAACACTGTAGCTCGATATGCACTCCAACAACAGCGCGAATGTACCAACATTGCCATGTAAAGTCATGTCGAGTCAAGTCATGAGTCATGTCGCCCACATCTCCACTATGGGCTTGTTGTCAATCATTGTGATGTAACATGGAAGTCCAAGAGACCCACTTGTTAAACATAGAGTCATGTAAGTCAAAAAGTCATGGAAGATGAACGGTCACGAGGGTAGTCGAACAACCACAAGGGTCAGTTTCACCCTTGGCTATAAATACCCCCCTCCTTTGTACATGAAAGGACTTTTCACCTCAGCGCCTCCCACATAGCCAAGAGAGTCTGTAATATTTTCTTTGAGGAGTAAGTAGTGGCTCCAACGCCTCGCTGACGGGGTTAGTGATGTATGGTGTAACGATGTGTCTTGGAACTTTTGCTTAATTCAGAAGCCTGTCAATAGGGAAGAATGTTTTCCCACATGTATTGTATTTGTTGTAAGAATGATCTTTAACACTTGTAATGTATGTTTCTTTAACAATGTGTTCTACATATACACTGATTCATTTGTTGTAATGCATAATCTATTAATGGAAATGTGTTGTATAGGCTGCTAATGTTGTCCCATCCGTGTTGATTTCTCTACCGGACATCGGACAGACCTTTCACATGAACCTTGTTATAACAAGCGTTGCACTCATCTCAGACTAATCCATGAGTGTTGTACGTGTTATCTTACCTTGTATTTTGTGACTGCTGCATCCAAGTGGATTGCTCCGCCAAAAGCTATGTATGTCCTTTGTGTTGTGTGTTCCTAGCCGAGTTAGTACTGATCCCGTTCAACCTGGAACTCATCTTCACCTTTTTCCCCTCATAATGAAAGAACCATTGACACAAGTACACTTACACTCACCAAGAATGCGAACCTCACTTCTTGAAGAAAAAGCAAACCACTCTCTTGTGCTGACAAGCAAGAGTTGAGGCAAATCCTTAAGATAATGGCAACCGAGCCATCATACTAGATGGGACTCCCACACCAAACATTGTGAGGCTAGTTGGGACTTCATACCAGGGTGGTCCTCTGAATGTTGGCGGGTCTAGCACCATCAATGCCATTTTATTTGATTTTGATTTGCATGAGATAGTGGGAAAGGAGAAAATCCAACCCCCAACAGGAGAAACTACTACTCCTGCAACCTTCTACATATTTTAATGTTGTAGTGTTCAACTTTGACCTCAATTACCTAACTGCTGCTTCAAAACTCTCATGGATATGATGTCAATGCATTTTGTGAAATGGGTATGACTTGATTGTAACCACACCCAATTACACCCAATTGATTTAAGTCTCATTGCAACCCTGCCCAATTGATATATGGCTTATTCCAACCTCTCTTTCTCGAAGACTTGCAAATATGCGTGAACAACTTGCAGTCCTCCGAGAGTATCAACATTCCAACTCCGACGCTTTTTGAAATCTAAATTTAGTTCTATTTTATATAAATTAATCATGCATGTATTGGAGGTTAGTTAGTAAGTTAGGATTTCTCAAATGGGTTTTTTGATTAGAAAGAAGAATCAAATTTATTTTTGTCAACCCCACACTTATTTTAAAGGAAGTAATAAGCCAGGATTTTCCAAATGGATTTCTCAATTAAAAATAAGAATCAAATATAAGAGTTAGTCAATAAACTAGGATTTTCCAAATGAATGTATCAAGCAACATTTTATGGAACAAAGACTTCACGGGTCCCACTCTAGGTCGTGAGTTGGGACCTATCATCACGATTCAGCTTAAATAACGAGCTCGACTGCTCCCTTGGAACAGACAGACAAACTAGCACTGAGACCCACTTAATAAAAATAAAATCCAAGTGACTTAAACAATAGAATACAAATTAATCACACAAAAGATGGGAAATCACTGAAAATAGTTTATAAAATTCACTGTCATTCTACTGTATAATGTGAGTAACTCAGATTGATTGATGTATACCTGTTTCTTCATTGATATTATAGAAACTAAAGCAACAAATATGCCTCTTCGCGGCCTTTTCGTTCAATTTAAAAGAAATCTATTGTGCTTCTTTCACTATCAGAGAAGGGAGGCCAACAAACAAATTAATAAATTATCAAATATAAGCACACTGGTGTGAGGGGGTTCCTCTGTATTTTCTGCCACCTCCACCTTATTTGGTGGGAATACGTAAGTAACTAAAATTCATGTTTAAGATCACCCTCCTCCTTCATGGTACGTGTTGGCACTATAAATTTTCCAAAAATGCACCTACTTTTCTAATACTGTATGTTATGCTGTGTCTATGAATGGCTTGTAAATAAAACCATTTGTTTCTTTGTTGCCTTTCCCCTTTGTTAGTGTCAGTCTTTGCAGTCTTCCTCCAGTGATCAAACATTCTCTTCAAAGTGATTTTAATGTGTCAAGGTCAAATTTTGTCATTTCAGTGAGTCTTCAAGCAAAATTTGGTCACTAGGCATTAGGTCCAGGGTTTGCTTTTACTCCTATCAAAGTTGTCCAAATGTCGTTCCATGTCACCATTCAGATGAGTGTGCCATCATTTAGAGGGTGGTCATCATCATTTCAAGTTCCACTGGGTCATTTTACACCTTGTTCATGCTTTAGTTGTGCTTAGGTAAGGTTCATTTCCCTCTCCTAGGGTTTTGATGTAGTTTCTCTTGGATGGTCAAATCATTAGCAAAACTTGTATCCTGATGTTCATACACCTTCCCCTATCCTTAATGTACCTTATTAAACACTTCCCATCACTGAGATCCCCCAAATTCCTCATTTTTCCACAAACCCTAGTTTCTTGCTACAACTTGGCAATTTTCTAGGCTAGGCCTGTGTTTTTCCTTTTTGGACCCCTTCCCCTCACTCAATTTATGAAATTCCACTTTCCCCTACTTCCTAACATCCCTTCCAACCTCCCAAAATTTCCTCAAGAATTTAGAAGCTCCCTATCCCCTTCATTTCGCTTCATTTCGACAAATCTCTTGTTCCACACATCGGGGTAGGTTTTACTCAAATGATGTTTCTGAGCAAGGAAAGATGAATTTGGAAAAACTGAGAGAGTTTTTTGTCCAAAACAGGTCAAGGAAGAAAAACCTCCTTCACTTTTTACACAGGTGTCATGGTTTTAGAGAAATGTCAAAAATACAGTTGCCTTGGGAGAATCGATGCACCTCTAAAGTGATCTTGGGAAAATCAAGATTTATCCTAGCTTGGTTGGCCAAATGACTTGCTTGATGAATCAAATGATAACTAGACACAAATATATTTTCAATGAGCTATCATGATCTCAATTTGGAGTTGAGGAAGGCATTCAAAAGTTGACTACAACAACACTCTACCTTTAGGCAGCCTCATTTGGCACATTTTGAACAGTCTTGGGAGATTTGATTTTTGACAAGGAAAATGAACTCCAAATTGAAAAATTGCAGTTGGTTTGGAAATTATACTCAAATATCTTTCCAACGAGCTATCCTGCGCCCAATTTGGATATCGGGAAGGCCTCCAAAAGTCTCCCTCAAAAACCACTAAAAAATAGGGTTTGGTGCGCGACGCATTCGGTTTGTGCACGGTGCATTGGGCATTTTTCCACAGTGTAAAAATACACTCGCACGGCGCACATGGCGTGCACGGCGCGTTGGGCTGGTGCACGGTGCATAGAGCTGCCAAGGCCGATTTTTTCAAGAATTTCTCCAAATTGCCAATAACTTGCACGGATTCGCCAGGTAGAGCCTCCATCTTGGTGTTTCATCCAATTTTGTGATAGACTATGGTGGTTTATGGATGATAATGGTTAAAAGAAAAACATCAAAACCTACCTCCTAAATTACCTCAAGGAAACTTGCTGTGAGGGTTTCAAAATCATTGTTTTGTCACCAAAGTCACTCCTCCATCCCTTTCTCCCTTGTTTTCATCATTCCTTAAGTTTCCTTACCCCCTAGGTTCATTAATTCCTTCTCCCGAATTCTTTTTCCCAAATTCTCAAATCCAAAACCTCAAACCCTAACCCTACACAAAATTCCTAATCCCATACATAAAACCCCAAACCCTCCCATATTTCCCTAACAAAATCTATCCCAATAGCCCCTAATCCCTCACTATTTTCCTCTCTCCTAACAGTACCTTGTTTCACTATTTTCCCCTTGGTGGCAAAGGTTAAGCACATCACTAAAGAGAAGTCCAACACAGTTTCATACACCAGCATCTATTTCTCTAAGGAAATTTTTATAGCAGCAATTATGTCATCTGGTCATTCATCTAATTATGGAGTGGAGACCCAAAGTGACTCACCAACAGGAGTACATGCACCTAGGAGACCTCATAGAGGTGGCAAAACATCCGTGAAGACCAGCAGGCTGCCCAAAGAAGCCTAAATGAGATGACACCCATTCAGCAGGAGATAGAGGCTGATCGAGAGATTTGGCTCGAGAGAGTCAACATCCACTTAGAGGGACTGCTGGACAAGGCCGATAGGGATAAAGCATTGTTGGGACACATGGTTTTCCATTACATGGCGCAAAATATGAGTTCCAAGGCATGAAATAAGGAATCAAAAGGCAAAATTGAAGAAGGCGACAAAGAAGCAAGAGAGGAAAAAGGAGCATGATTGTCTTCATATCTTGGCCGAGGCCTCCTTGGCTGAACATGATACTCAATGATAGACCTCTAGCCCAAATTTCAAGAAATTTGGAGAAAATTTTGTCAATTTTGAATTTTTTGGCTTTGAAACAGGTTTTTCTGCCCAACACGTAGCGCCACTTGGCGCGCGCTTATGATTGGGAGATCTCCAGGAGGAAAAATTTACATTTTTGGATTTTTCATCAAAAGTTATGCATGCTCATGGATTACCTAAGGATTTCATCAAGTTCTGGGTTGCCTAAAGGGTCAAAAACACCCTAAATATGACCTTTCTGCCACCTTTTACACCCACAGGAAGAAATCTTGGGAGATTGAAGTTTTGGAGGGACAAATGGACACAAAATCCAGAAATTCCACTTAGGTTGGAAAGTAGACAGGCATGGCTTTCCAACGAGCTATCTTGGGCTCAATTTGGACTTCGGGAAGGGCCTCAAAATCAGCTCCAAAGTGGCGCAACGCATAGAGAATCAGGCACGACGCATAGAGAATTTTTGCCTATTTTTTACTGTTTAGCTCAACAATTCGCCCAGTTTTGTTTCTTGATGTAACTTGATGAATATGATGTAATTTTGCCACATATTTACTTGTTCTAGAGGATTCATTCACTAAAAGGTGAAAATTAAATGAATGAATCAGTGTCCTAGCATATAGGGGTAAGTTGTTTGACTACCTAGATTTCAGTTCCTTATTTAGAATTAGTTCAAACAGCTCCTAGAATGATGAGCTCGACCCCTAGAGGTAAGGGAATGGGTTGGGCTAGTCTATATCATGTATTTTCTAAGTCATTTTCAGGGTTTGACACTTGGGATTGCTTGGCACTCTATTGCACATTTCATTTCTGCAATTTTGGCAAAGGAAAGACCAGGCTTTTCCAGCACTTGTTGGGATCCATGTGGCTCTATGTTTTGATGGTGTGTTTCTCTATGTATTTATAAGTTCACTGATGTTTATGTGTATCATTTTCCCTTCTCTTGTCTTCAGCACTTAAACAAATAAGTGATTAAGGTAGAATTCACTAGATTGCTATGCTCTGCCTCGATATTTTGTTTAATTCTTCATGTTTTCATCTGTTTGAGGAGGACCCTTGAGACCCTCTTGCCCTCCTTGGCTCCTCACCGGTCTGATCCATCCATTCACTCAATCTAAAGCATCAAAACAATTGCGTTTCTTGCCCCAATCAGAACTCTGCAAAAATCTGACCTCATCCCCGGACCCAAAATTTGCCTGTCCCTTTTTTCCAACAAAACCTTCAAAAAATCAAATCAAATCCTTGCACTTCATACCTAGACTAAAATTAGTTTGTATTTCAATCATCTCTAGCCCCATTGATTATCTTTCGCTGAGATTGACCCAGAGAGAGCCCTCTCATGTCCTCGTAGGGCTAGCTACGAGGCTGAGCGTGGTTTGATGTGGACCTAGAACCTTGTCTTTTTAGCCTGAGGCAAATCTAGGCTCTAACATAATGGCGACCATACTGGGGAAGAAATTTTATTATCATTGTTTTGCTTTATAGACTATAGACGAAGCTTGAAGTTAGCCAGGTAGCCTTCAAAACGCTCTTGCTTTGCATTAGCAAAAGTAGATAAAAGCCGCTTCAGTCAATCTTCGGTCTAGTTTATAAACTGAACATCTGATCTAAACGATCACCCCAGTACATGAATCAAGTTCAGATCTGATTGTTGATGGTGAACAACGATCAGACACAGGAAGGCTGAAATCATTCACCTGGCAACTCCAGTGTCGAAGAATCCCAAGGTTCAGAATTTTTATGGCGACTCTACCCTTCAAGAACTAGTAGCCTGAAGAATCTCTTGGTGAATTCATTGTTATCAAAATGGATTTTCTTGCTCGAAGGTATGCTCCCATGAGCCGAGATCACATTCTAGGTTTTCCAAATAAAATTCCAAAGGTAAATTGGCAAAGGAATTTGCCTATGTTTAAAGATGATAATAGGAATGATGCTCCTTTACATCTGGTTAGATTTCACATGCATATTCACAAGTTGAAGGTTGATTTTCTTGAAGATTGCTTGATGAAGATATTCATGGCCACTCTGGAAGGTGAAGCCCAATCTTGGTATGAAAGTTTGCCGCCTGCTTGTATTTACTGTTTAAAGGATTTTCATGCCATGTTCTTTGAAAGGTATAAAGACTCTTATCCATCATTAAATTTAGTTCAGGACTGTTGCAAACATGCTTATAGTTTTATTGAAAGCCTTGAGAAATATTATGAAGATGATAATTTCATGGATGATGAGATCATGGAAGCCCTGTATGAAAATCCATTTCAGCAGCATAAAGAGGATACTTATCAAGATGCGCAGGAAAATTTGCAGCAGGATCAAGATCTAAGTACAGTGGAAAATTATGAAAGAGAAGGTTTTATTTCAGATCTGTCCATAGATGAAGAAAACAGTATGCAGGAAAGTCAAGTTTCAATTTCAGAATGTGATAAAGTCAAGTCGGCTATTTCAGATCTAGATTCAGATCGTGATGATGTAGACTACCTTGTGTTGAATCCCATGAAGGAGAGCTCTGCTGTTGAGATCATTTGGTATGAAGAAGACAAAGTTATTGACCAAAGCCTTCATGAGGAGGTAATCCAACCATTTCATGAAAAACAAGATGAGATCTTTGTTCAAGTAAGTGAAAAATCTTCTTCGATAACTCAGTGATAAAGGATAATTTGATTGCCATGTCATATGAAGATGATCAACAGTGTTTCCAAATTTCAGAAGATCAGGACTATCATTCAGGTTTGTCATGTTTTGAAATGTCATTTCAAGAAGATAGTAATTGCTTGAGCAAAACAAAACAGAAAGTATTATCTCCCCTGTCTGAAGATGAGATAGATCAACTCTTGAAAGGTCATGTTACAGCCCAAGCTAAAGCAGATTTGCAGTGCACACATGGTCAAGAAAGTGTTGGTGAAACTTCTTCCTCTTTTGAAAATGATGACGGTCTTGTAATCAGTTTTATAGATCAGAAAATAGATAATATTTTCTTTCACAAAGATGATAAGGCTGTCATGTTTGATAATCTTGAAGATTGTTTTTTGTTTAAGAATGACCTAGACCATGAAGTTGAGGAATATGAGCTTGAGAGAGACAATATGCTAGAATTTCTCACGGTCAAGGAATTTACAGCTAACACTCAGATGGCAGAAGCTTATACCTCTCTGTGCCTTCCTATCACTCAGCAACCAGTGGTTCTTTCAGATCAGAATGAAGGGAGTACTTGTATTTTTGCTGCTGGATCTCAAGACAAGCTAGTGCTTCAGAATTTTCAAGATCCTTTCGGCATTCTTTTGCAAGCACCTGAGAATATGAATGTTGGCTGGTTCGTTATCATAAGCCTTGGTTTCAGTGGTTATTGTGAGTTGCCTACAGGTTCATCATTCTGCCTGCTCGAGAAAAGTGAGAGCAGAAATTTGGTATGTAGCCATCTGCTGGATTGGTTACATTGGAAAGCTCATTACACATGATTGTACATATTTCATTAGTATGCAGGTGGTTGTCATCATGACTTGAAATCTTGATGGAATGCTGCCCTTCAATAAGATTTGTAAGTTCTTGTTTTAGTTAAGTCAGTCATGAGTCATTTGTGAGTCAGTTTTCAGTCTTGTTGTTAAGTTAGTTTGTGTCGGTTTTAAGTCATGCATTTTAGCTTGAGTTTTTGACTCCATTGCCCAATGGATGAAGGCACTTGTCTGCTCTTCCAATGATCTATAGTTCTTGGCACCTCCAAGGAGCTACCATCCCCATTGGAGCCAATGTTAGTGTCAATCTTTGCAGTCTTCCTCCAGTGATCAAACATGCTCTTACAAAGTGATTTTAAGGTGTCAAGGTCAAATTTTGTCATTTCAGTGAGTCTTCAAGCAAAATTTGGTCACTAGGCATTAGGTCTAGGGTTTGCTTTTACTCCTGTCAAAGTTGTCCAAATGTCGTTCCATGTCGCCATTCAGATGAGTGTGATATCATTTAGAGGGTTGTCATCATCATTTCAAGTTCCACTGGGTCATTTTACACCTTGTTCATGCTTCAGTTGCGCTTAGGTAAGGTTCATTTCCCTCTCCTAGGGTTTTGAAGGTAATTTCTCTTGGATGGTTAAATCATCAGCAAAACTTGTATCTCGATGTTCATACACCTTCCCCTATCCTTAATGTACCTTATTAAACACTTCCCATCACTGAGATCCCCCAAATTCCTCATTTTTCCACAAACCCTAGTTTCTTGCTACAACTTGGCAATTTTCTAGGCTAGGCCTATGTTTTGCCCTTTTGGACCCCTTCCCCTCACTCAATTTATGAAATTACAATTTCCCCTGCTTCCTAACATCCCTTCCCACCTCCCAAAATTTCCTCAAGAATTTAGAAGCTCTTTATCCCCTTCATTTCGCTTCATTTTGACAAATCTCTTGTTCCACACATCGGGGTAGGTTTTACTCAAATGATATTTCTGAGCAAGGAAAGATGAATTTGGAAACACTGAGAGAATTTTTTGTCCACAACAGGCCAAGGAAGAAAAACCTCCTTCACTTTTTACACAAGTGTCATGGTTTTAGAGAAATGTCAAAAATACAGTTGCCTTGGGAGAATCGATGCACCTCTAAAGTGACCTTGGGAAAATCACGATTTCTCATAGCTTGGTTGGCCAAATGACTTGCTTGATGAGTCAAATGATAACTAGACACAAATATATTTCGAATGAGCTATCATGAGCTCAATTTGGAGTTGAGGAAGGCATTCAAAAGTTGACTACAATAGCACTCTGCCTTTAGGCATCCTCATTTGGCACATTTTGACCAGTTTTGGGAGATTTGATTTTTTTCTAGGAAAATGAGCTCCAAATTGAAACATTCTAGGTGGGTTGGAAATTAGACTCAAAGACCTTTCCAACGAGCTATCCTACATCCAATTTGGAAATTGGGAAGGCCTCCAAAAGTCTCCTGTAAAAATCACTAAAAAACAGGGT
Organism: Pinus tabuliformis; assembly: GCA_031772625.1. Lineage (NCBI taxonomy): Eukaryota > Viridiplantae > Streptophyta > Pinopsida > Pinales > Pinaceae > Pinus > Pinus tabuliformis. Next base: position 1,284,793,360 of record CM062819.1, read on the forward strand.
TTGGTGGGCGACGCATTAGGTTTGTGTGCGGCACATTGGGCATTTTTTCACAGTGTAAAAATACACTCACGCGACACACATGGCGTGCGCGGCGCGTTGGGCTAGTGCGCGGCACATAGAGCTGCCAATGCCGATTTTTTCAAGAATTGCTCCAAATTGCCAATAACTTCCATGGATTCCCCAGGTAGAGCCTCCATCTTGGTGTTTCATCCAATTTTGTGATAGAATATGGTGGTTTATGGATGATAATGGTTAAAACAAAAACATCAAAACCTACCTCCTAAATTACCTCAAGGAATCTTGCTGTGAGGGTTTCAAAATCATTGTTTTGTCACCAAAGTCACTCCTCCATCCCTTTCTCCCTTGTTTTCATCATTCCCTAAGTTTCCTTACCCCCTAGGTTCATTAATTCCTTCTCCCGAATTCTTTTTCCCAAATTCTCAAATCCAAAACCTCAAACCCTAACCCTACACAAAAATTCCTAATCCCATACATAAAACCCCCAAACCCTCCCATATTTCCCTAACAAAATCTATCCCAATAGCCCCTAATCCCTCACTATTTTCCTCTCTCCTAACAGTCCCTTGTTTCACTGTTTTCCCCTTGGTGGCAGAGGTTAAGCACATCACTAAAGAGCAGTCCAACACAGTTTCATACACCAGCATCTATTTCTCTAAGGCAATTTGTATACCAGCAGTTATGTCATCCGGTCATTCATCTGATTATGGAGTGGAGACCCAAAGTGGCTCACCAATAGGAGTACATGCACCCAGGAGATCTCATAGAGGTGGCAAAACATCCGTGAAGACCAGCAGACTGCCCAAAGAAGCCTAAATGAGATGACACCCATTCAGCAGGAGATAGAGGTTGATCGAGAGATTTGGCTCGAGAGAGTCAACATCCACTTAGAGGGACTGCTGGACAAGGCCGATAGGGATAAAGCATTGTGGGACACATGGTTTTCCATTACAACGTGAAAAATATGAGTTCCAAGGCACGAATTAAGGAATCTAAAGGCAAAATTGAAGAAGGCGACAAAGAAGCAAGAGAGGCAAAAGGAGCATGATCGTCATCAGATCTTGGCCGAGGCCTCCTTGGCTGAACATGATACTCAATGATAGACCTCCAGCCCAAATTTCAAGAAATTTGGAGAAAATTTTGTCAATTTTGATTTTTTTGGCTTTAAAACAGGGTTTTCTGCCCAACACGTAGCGCCACTTGGCACGCGCTTATGATTGGGAGATCTACAGGAAGAAAACTTTACATTTTTGGATTTTTTCATCAAAATTTATGCATGCTCATGGATTACCTAAGGATTTCATCAAGTTCTGCGTTGCCAAAAGGGTCAAAAACACCCTAAATATGACCTTTCTGCCACCTTTTGCACCCACAGGAAGCAATCTTGGGAGATTGAAGTTTTGGAGGGGCAAATGGACACCAAATCCAGAAATTCCACTTGGGTTGGAAAGTATACAGGCATGGATTTCCAACAAGCTATCTTGGACTCAATTTGGACTTCAGTAAGGGCCTCAAAATCAGCTCCAAAGTGGCGCAACACATAGAGAATCAAGCGCGGCACATAGAGGATTTTTGCCTATTTTTCACTGTTCAGCTCAACAATTCGCCCAATTTTGAACAATTTTGTTTCTTGATGTAAATTGATGACTATGATGTAATTTTGGCACATATTTACTTGTTCTAGAAGATTCATTCACTAAAAGGTGAAAATTAAATGAATGAATCAGTTTCCTAGCATATAGGGGTAAGTTGTTTGACTACCTAGATTTCAGTTCCTTGTTTAGAATTAGTTCAAACAGCTCCTAGAATGATGAGCTCGACCCCTAGAGGCAAGGGAATGGGTTGGGCTAGTCTATATCATGTATTTTCTAAGTCATTTTCAGGGTTTGACACTTGGGATTGCTTGGCACTCTATTGCACATTTTATTTCTGCAATTTTGGCAAAGGAAAGACCAGGGTTTTGCAGCACTTGTTGGGATCCATGTGGCTCTATGTTTTGATGGTGTGTTTCTCTATGTATTTGTAAGTTCACTGATGTTTATGTGTATCATTTTCCCTTCTCTTGTCTTCAACAATTAAACAAATAAGTGATTAAGGTAGAATTCACTAGACTGCTATGCTCTGCCTGGATATTTTGTTTAATTCTTCATGTTTTCATCTGTTTGAGGAGGACTCTTGAGACCCTCTTGCCCTCCTTGGCTCCTCACCGGTCTGATCCATCCATTCACTCAATCTAAAGCATCAAAACAATTGCCTTTCTTGCCCCAATTAGAACTCTGCAAAAATCTGGCCTCATCCCCGGACCCAAAATTTCCCTATCCCTTTTTTCCAACAAAACCTTCAAAAAATCAAATCAAATCCTTGCACTTCATACCTAGCCTAAAATTAGTTTGTATTTCAGTCATCTCCGACCCCATTGATTATCTTTCGCTGAGATTGACCCGGAGAGAGCCCTCTCCTGTCCTCGTAGGGCTAGCTACAAGGCTGAGCGTGGTTTGATGTGGACCTAGAACCTTGTCTTTTCAGCCTGAGGCAAATCTAGGCTCTAACACCCTCTAGCAATATCCTTTATGGCGACAAGAAGAACCCTAGACTCACTGTCAACATTGTATCTCACGCACTTTACAATCTTCTTCTTTTTCCATTTCATGTGTCCAATAAATCCGTCAATGTAAGCATAGAAGAAAAACTTCATATTTTGATACAAGATGAAAAGCATAAAACCTTTGTATTAAAAAATATAGGAAAATACCAACATAATAAAAGTTGACTCAGATCCCTTGTGCTTAGATGAAATCAAAGATTTAAATATTCATAAATCAAATACATAACTTAGAAATAAATATATATTTAATATTGTATGAAATAGGTGATCACTTATGATGTGTGGTTGTTTATCCCATTTGTTAGCTCTGCTATAGTCCAACAATTCGAGGATCAAATACAGGCCTGATCGAGTCATTTACGCTCAGAAGGGATGTGCATCGGTCATTCTTCTCCTACTCCTTCACTCCATTTGCCTTTTATAAACCCTGCTACCTCCATTTTTACTCTATAACTCTGTGAAAATCCAGGATCTCTTAGCCCCTAGGCGCTAAGCTTCAAACCCATGTAACCCCGTGCCTTCGCCTAATCCTCGAATTCACCGTTTCCCTGTCATAGCAATCGGAAACCCGTGCAATTAACCCCACACCGTTCAATCATTGCATCACGATTCGATGGTCTCCGTGTTTTCCCCGCTGTCCGACCGTCCGTCACATGATCCGACGACAGTCGCTCCTCCTTATCCCGCGAGTTTCCCGCTCATCAACCAGTGGGGAAAGCGGTTTCCCGCCTGTCGCATCCGCCACACGTCGCAGTTCTATTGCATCGTGCACCCATTGTACGAATTTTGCCCTTCCCCATATTTAGTGCGGGGAATACCGTTTACCGCCTGCTCGTACCTTCCCTGCTCACTATCACCCATGCACCTTTTCCCTCTGATTGCTGTCGAATCTGCCTACCCGCGATCTGACGGCTCACGTTTGTTTTTCCCGCTTCCTCCAAATATCCCCTGTAGACTGATCTCTGCCGTCCATCCGCGAGATCCGACGGTTCATAGTCACTCCGCCCGTTTTTGCCTGATTCGTCCTGCCAACGATCTCAGTTGTTCATCTGCGCGATCCAACGCTGATGATTGTTCCCGTCACGCTCATGCTTCTGCCATGCGGTCTTCGTGCCCTTGACTGTTTTTTGTACCCAAGAGGGAGAAGGATGAGCATAACTAGTTCCCGATACATTTTGCAGCAAATGCTCAACCACCGAATTCAAGGAGCAGTATGGCCGAAGAAGGAAAGGACAGCCTCGAGCAATTACAAGCATTTATCAGTTATGGAGCTTGTTTCAGATTACACTCGACTTGTTTAGGAAGGATGGCTGAGTAGCAGAAAGATCAAATCCATTCATTAAAACAGTCAGATTGAAGCAGAGACTCCATTAGAGGGTTAAGGTGGTTGGTGGTCCATTATGACCCCTTCACGCATAGAACAACAGAATATCTTTGTAAACAAACTCTATATATACTCAGAACGCAGATGTAATGAGGTTGATGGTTGTGCTTTTGATGTAAGGTTCAACTTCTGGAGACTGTAACTACTGTGATACCTGCAACATCTGGTCTTCATTTTCAGCTAATACAAGCTTCTTTTGCTATTAATTGCTCACTTTCCATTTCTGCTATGTTCTAGGTTGTGCCTGTATGCATTTTTCATGAGCTCTAGATGTTTAGCATTAGAGGGGCTGTCATCCCACCTCTGTGTTAGAATATAGTATGTATCATTGAATGTGTTATGCAGGTTTCTATTTTTTTAGTGCCAGAGAGTTGTCATCCTGTCTATGCATTAGGAAATATATTGGCAGACCTCTTTACTGGTTGCAGCTGGCCATCACATGGTCTTGTGCATCTACTGGTGTGGTCAATATTCTCCATGTTCACTTAATCCTCAAACTATGAGTAATTGGTAGTCTAAAGCCTTGTAGTCTGGGGGTGTTCACCCATGTCTGGGTTAAGCATAGTAGAAGTGGCTATCTGGCTTGAATATGCATCATTCCTTCCATTCATCCACTTATTTCCAAAATTTTTGTTGATTTTGTAATGTTCCCGAGCATCTTTGAGATACAACCTAGGAGAGTTTCTTGGGGTGATAACATTAATTGGCGCCGTTGCTGGGGAGAGGAGATTGAAGCTCAGCTTCCCTGGGAGAACAACACAGTTCCAAGCTTTGATGATAAACAAGGTTTGGACACATATTCTGGTTGTAATCATCTATCTGGCGACTCCATTGGAGGAAGACCATCCTTTGGCGACTCCACGTTACAGTTCTGGCTCAATTTGTGAGACACTCTCGGGGAAATATTCAGAAATCACCAGCTGACCAGTGCCTGCTCCTGAAAAGATTGTTAAGCAGAAGAAAACTTTGCAGAAAGGAGCATTAGGATCAGGTAAGCCTTAAAAATCCATTGTATCTTTACCAGTAAAGAAGTCACCTTAAGAGATTCATAAAGCTCCTTGTTCATTCATTTCCCTTTCGGATCTTAGTCCTAAGAAGCATCCATGTTGTCAATCATATTCCTCTGTCTCTGTCATCCTTCTCATTGATCATACCGCTCAGTCTACCAATATCCTTTCATATACACCAGTCATGGTAGGTCAGCAAGCTCTCACAAAGATAGAAAGAATCGTTGCTGCTAGGTATGGACCCTTGGTCTTGCCTGTCCCTTTGAATGTCATGCCTGCAGGAGATTATCAAGAATATATACCTAAGTTTACTGGTACAGAAGGAGTAATAGCTGAAGAGCACCTAGAGTCTTTTTATTATTATGCTGATAACCTGGATATCTATGAAGAGGATGTGTGGATGAGGGTTTTTTTCCAAAGCCTAGAGGGAGAAGCTAGAAAATGGTTCAGCGAATTAGCCCCTAGGTCCATAGCAGACATTGAGGCCTTAGATGATGTGTTCCTAAAACACTGGGGAAATAAGGAAGATCTGCTCTATGATCATACAAAGTTTGGGAACTTACAGAAGGATGTGCTCTCATCATCCTCAGATCATAAGATCGACGAAATGGCCAGAATGATTGAGTCATTGGCCTTTGAAGTTTCCAAGTTAAGAGTTGAGCAGCATTCAGGAGAGGAGCAGTTACAGATTCTGCAAAGAAGAAGAGATACAAACGAAGATCAAAGGGTGAAAACCCCTTTTCAAAGCATAGTCATGGAGGAAGAGCAACCTGAAGAAGAGGAGGAGGTCCATGGTTTGGAAGATAAGGGCAGTGCCCCTTTCCTAACCAGAGCTGCGTTTGAAGAAGCATTATCCAAAAGCACTGCTCGTGAGTTTGTTGTAGCTGCAGAACAACAAGCTGATCAGCAGAATTAGTCAGCAGCAGGTCCTACCATCCTCCAAGAATCTGAGCTCGAAGCCAGCCTAGCTTCCAATGACTATGTAGATCTGCAACTTGACTAACCTGCTTTTGTCCCCTGCCCAGTGATCAATAAGGGAGAAGAAAGCTCCCCATCATCTTATGTTTCTCTGTCTGCTCAAAAGAGAATCCCTCACAGTTGCCCACTAGGCACTGAGGCAGGCCATAACCCAATGCTCAAGGCTGATACTGATCACCTCAGTCTTGATTTTCTGATGCCTACACAGGTGGCCTCCACACAGCTTGAAATGGCAGCTTGTCAGATCACAGAGGAAGAGGGTGCACAGTTTTGGGACCCCTCCTTGGATGAGGACTGTTCTAAGGAAAATGAAGGAGCAGATGATGTCTCTGTGTCCCCTACACAAGAATACATTGGTTTGCCATTCATATTCATTGTGTAGGCCACAAATGAAAAAGACAAATACACAATCACCATTGTTATTCATCAGGTGTACAGAGGCTCCTATGAAGAACATCCAAGGAGGAAAGTATACAAAGAGGGGATGAAATATAGATCATCTCTACCTATTAAGCTCAAATGTCCTAAATCTTTTAAGGTAGATGATCAAATAAATCCAGTTTTGCAGCTCTATGATGAACCGGACGAGAGGAGGAGAAACAATTTTGATGGCCCATCAGATGGCCAGTTTTTGAAGATTTATGTTGTTTAAGGTTCTCATGCCTTAATGATTGTAAGCATTTTCTTTACAGGTTTTAGCATAGACTTAATTAGACTCCATGCCCAATGGAATACTAGGCAATGTTTTTAAGCTTGTTTTGTATGAAGGCATTGGTCTGCAGTTCTTGAGACCTCACAGGGAGGATCTCATCCCCAGAAGGAGCCAGTGTTAGCTCTGTTATAGTCCAACAATTCGAGGATCAAATATAGGCCTGATCGAGTCATTTACACTCAGAAGGGATGTGCATCGGTCATTCTTCTCCTACTCCTTCACTCCGTTCGCCTTTTATAAATCCTGCTACCTCCATTTTTACTCTATAACTCTATGAAAATCCAGGATCTCTTAGCCCCTAGGCGCTAAGCTTCAAACCCATGTAACCCCGTGCCTTCGCCTAATCCTCGAATTCACTGTTTCCCTATCATAGCAATTGGAAACTCATGCAATTAACCTCGCGTCGTTCGATCATTGCATCACGATCCGAAGATCTTCGTGTTTTCCCCACTTGTTAAACTTCGTTTTCTTTCCCCACTATCCGACCGTCCGTCGCATGATCTGACGGCAGTCGCTCCTCCTTATCCCGTGAGTTGCCGCTCATTAACCAGCGGGGAAAGTGGTTTCGCGCCTATCGCATCCACCGCGCATCAAAATTCTATTGCATTGCCCACCCGTTGTACGAATTCTGCCCTTCCCCATAGGCGATGCGGGGAATACCGTTTACTGCCCGCTCGTACCTTCCCTACTCGCTATCGCCCGTGCACATTTTCCCTCCAATTGCCGTCGGATCTGCCTGCCCGTGATCCGACGGCTCACGTTTGTTGTTCCCGCTTCCTCCCGATATCCCCTGTAGACTGATCTCCACCGTCCATCCGTGAGATCCGACGGTTCATAGTCACTCCGCCTGTTTTTGCCCGATTCCTCCCGCCAACGATCTCAGCCGTTCATCTGCGCGATCCAAAGACTGATGATTGTTCCCGTCACACTCATGCTTCGCCATGCGGTCTTCGCACCCTTGAATGTTTTGTGTACCCGAGAGGGAGAAGGACGAGCATAACCAGTTCCCGGTACATTTTGCAGCAAATGCTCAACCACCGCATTCAAGGAGCAATATGGCCGAAGAAGGAAAGGACATCCTCGAGCAGTTACAAGCATTTATCAGTTATGGAGCTTGTTTCAAATTACACTCCACTTGTTCAGGAAGGACGACTGAGCAACAGAAAGATCAAATCCATTCATTAAAACAGTCAGATTGAAGCAGAAACTCCATAAGAGGGTTAAGGTGGTTGGTGGTCCATTATGACCCCTTCACGCATAGAACAACATAATATCTTTGTAAACAAACTCTATATATACCCAACACGCAGATGTAATGAGGTTGATGGTTGTGGTTTTGATATAAGATTCAACTTCTAGAGATTGTAACTACTGTGACACCTATAGCGTCTGGTCTTCATTTTCAGCTAATACAAGCTTCTTTTGCTGTTAATTGCTCACTTTCCATTTCTACTATGTTCTAGGCTGTGCCTATTATGCATTTTTCATGAGATCTTGATGTTTAACATTAGAGGGGCTGTCATCCCACCTTTGTGTTAGAATCTAGTATGTATCATTGAATGTGTTATGCAGGTTTTTGTTTATTTACTGCCAAAGAGCTGTCATCCTGTCTGTGCATTAGAAAATAGATTTGCAGACCTCTTTACTGGTTGCAGCCGGCCATCACATGGTCTTGTGCATCTGCTGGTGTGGTTAGTATTCTCCATGTTCACTTAATCCTCAAACTGTGAGTAATTGGTAGTCTAAAGCTTTGTAGTCTGGGGGTGTTCACCCATGTCTGGGGTTAAGCATAGTAGAAGTGGTTATCTGGCTTGAATATGCATCATTTCTTCCATTCATCCACTTATTTCCAACATTTTTGTTGATTTTGTAATGTTCCCGAGCATCTCTGAGATACAACCTAGGAGAGTTTCTTGGGGTGATAACACCATTCATAAAACGTGCTATGTTTCCATGCTTATTAGAAAAAATGACGAGATCCTTGGACGAGATTCCCATGGAAAGCAAAGTCATCATACATCCCCCCTCATCATTTTCTCTCTTACGTAAATAATCAACATCCCCTGTATACTCTGTGATAATGGTGAAGTCCTTTATATTATCATCTGCCTCCACTGTGAAACTGCATCAAACAAAATCTAGCTTCTAAGATAAATTACGTCCTAAGATCATAGAAGTAACATAACATTTATTCTAACACAAAAAATACTAACACAGAAAAGAAATGAAACATTCCATACCCCTCACGATGGTCATGGACAACAAACAATGGAGGCCATTCTCCCCTTCTACACATTTATTTATAAATTTCAAGAGTAGTCTTATCTTCCTTTGACATCACCTGTATAGAAAATTTAGAGAATGAATTAGCAGCTCTACAACTAAAAGTAACTTTGACATGTTATTTAAATATGAGGGTGGACAAATTGGTTTGTGCAATCTGTGTGAAACCATTTACTAGATGGCCCTGGAATCTCTTTTGACCTATGTTTATTATTCTTTATTAACTGGATTTTGTGTAAGATAAATATGTTTGAGGCACTTTATTTGTTTGATGTTCATGATGCCAATAGAAGAAGAGATTGGATTTTCCAAGTAGACACTACCTGGATCCCATCCTTTTCCTTCATGGCCTTGTTGGCCGATCTTGGAGCCATGCAAAGCCTATAGGTCAATTCATCACTAAAATCTACACCAACGAAGGTGAGTGCTCTCATAATAGATCACATATGCTCCAATCTTCTGGCTGGATCTCGCGTTGGAACAAAAGGCAACAACCTTTTCTTCTTCTTAGTGAGAATCAAGCTTCCAGTTCTTGGGTCACTTGAACTCTGAATTGACAAGAACAATATGTTAGGAAAAAAAACAATGGCATTTTATGCTTATTAAGCAGAAAAATTCAGTCATGCTAGGATAAAAATTCATTTCGAAAAGTAGGAATAACAAGAACCAATGATCTGTGGTAATTGAAACCACAATTAAATATAATCTTAATGCCAGATTGAATAAAACACTGGATTAAGATCTGTATTAACAAAATTAAAATAGTGAATGTAGAATGTGCAATGTATATGACACCAAAATGAACCTTACCCTTGCATGAGATATTAGTCTCGCAAGTTTTTTTAATGTGAAAGAAGTCAATGATTTTAGTTTGTGCCAAAGAAAACTCTGCACATTGACATGGAAGTAATTCAGTGTCACTTCCATAGTAAATTTCCCAACCAAAAATAATCCAAATGAATACCAAAAGACTACCATTTTAGAACTTTTACTTTGTCTCTGTGGGAACAACTGTCACAAAACTACTTCCTGGAAGGCACTTTGACAATGATGGGGCAAAGGAAATACATGTGTAGACTAAAATCATTCACGGGCCCCACTCTAGGCTGGGAGTCGGGACCTATCATCATGATTAGGCTTAAATAACAAGCTTGATTTCTCCCTTGGAACCGACTGGTCGACTTGCGGCCCACAATGTGAGGTCGGGGTCGGGCTTCCTTGTCTTCATACCACTTAATGTCAACGAAGCAAGGTATCCATTGATGTGTTAATGTAGAATGTAAAATGAAGTTAAAATCTTTAAATAAAATTTTAAGCTATGTAAACTTACAAACTATAAGTAAAACTTTCCCAAATCCTTCTTAAATATCACATAAAAAATGAGTACTGTACTATTAATACGACAGGGTCTACAATATGTAATGGGATGCTGTATATGATGAAGTTCATCCTCGGAATTAGTAGTTGGGGATGTGGCGGCGCATTCACCACTTATAAAAAGATAAAAAACAATACTTAACTTAGAAAATTCGAAAAATTTCATGGTACAGACTAAAAATTTCACGGTATGAACTAGATTAATATGCTGGAGGCGATCATAGATGTCACTGCGCAAGAAGTGACATAATAATAAAACAATAAACCTCTTGAGTCTTTAGCTATTTTGAGACAAATCTAATTAAGCTAGAGATCAAAATTTTAGCATTTTGTTTTAAAATCGTCAATAATTTTAGATCTCATTGTCATTTTTTAGATCTTAAATATCTTTGAATTTTTTTGCAATATATCAAATAGAAATTACAAGGTTAAATATCCAAATTTTTCTTTTTGACCTTCTAGATTACAACTAGGAGTGGAAAGAAAGCATGCTTAGGAACTTTGACAATTCTTATACATTTGAAATATGTAACTTAAAAAACATAGTAAGAGTATTATGCATACCTCAAATTCTTAGCTCCTAAAACTCTACTTGTTTTCCTCCTTCATATATGTCCCTCCTCTTGTAGATCTTCTTGCCAATGGTTAGTTAATAAGGTGGCTCATACTACACCACTAAATGAAAATTCCAAGAAATAAATGAAATAATTCTTCAAAACAAAAACTCAAAAACAAAAACTCATAGCTTAGCTTTATTTTTTTATTCTATCCTACTCTACTTGAAAAACAAAAACTTTTCTCATGTGTAGGAGTATTTACAATGAAGCCATTTACAGATCAAGATCTCTAGTGTGCTCATATCCAACTCTAAAAAATATACCTCAATGTCCACCATGATATGAGAGATGAGTGACCAATTGTACACAAGGATTCGGTGCCAATATGTCTTGAAGAATAGAGTAATGTTATGGCCTAATAAGTATTTAGAACCAATATTCAATGTAGTGATTGCTTCCCAACAAATGCTTGAACATCATTTTTGTAGGTTTTAACCCTGTACAAAAATTACCTGCATACGAATTCTAAAAGATAGAAAATAAACAATGCGAGAGCATAACACGTAAAACACATATACACAGAGATTTTCCCCTGGATCCCAAAATTGGGACTACCAGCTTGATTTTTCATTATATTCCTTTCAATGTTACAATACATATTTATACATGCCGAAGCATCCAATACCATGGACCGAAAACCATCACGTCCAAAACCATGGACCGAAAACCATAGGTAGGTCCGCCCAACCTAATATAGGGTTCAATTTTTTTTTTCCTGGGGCGCTGCCCTGGACCTCGTAGAGGGGGGCTACCCGCCTTCCTCAAACCCCCCGGATAGGGGGGGTTACCGCCCCCCCTGTGACCCCCCCACTACGTAATTGGCACAATGAAGGGGGGACTCTGCCCCCCCTCTAACCCCCTAGTTCACTACGTAGGTTAGTCGTGGAAAGAATATAACACAACCCAACATTCTCCCACTTGTTGTTTTCTTTCCACAGGGGGCCACAGGAGAGCTTAGTCATTTTTCCAGCCCTGAAACTCCTATTATTTCTCTACACCAGGAGAACTTCTTAGAGCTCATAGATTTTCTCAATGCATCTGCAGTATTCTTCAAAGTGTCCACCTTTACCAGCAACACCTTTTTGTCTTCTATCATATCCCTCACAAAGTGATACTGAACATCAATGTGCTTTGTCTTTGAATGATAAGCAAGGTTCTTTGCCAAGAAAATTGCACTTTGGCTGTCACCCCATACTTGAACACAATCTCTGCAACCAAATGGATTCCTTGCTTGCATGAGTGGCTGCCATGTATTTTACCTCTGTAGTTGATAGTGCCACTACAAATTATTTCTTACTCATCCAACTGAATGCACCTCCAAACAGCTTAAACACATACCCACTTGTACATCTTCTCTGATCCAGATCTCCAGCCCAGTCTGCATCAACAAAGCCACGAATATCCAATACTCTGTCCAATCCTGGTCTTCCTTGGTAGCACAAACCATAATCGCTAGTGCCACACAAATACCTGAAAAGCCGCTTCACTGCTATCCAATGCTCCTTCCCTAGTTTTGACATAAACCTGCTCAATACTCCCATCGCATGTGCAATGTCTGGTCTAGTACAGACCATCGCATACATCAGGCTACTGACTGCACTTGCATATGGAACACATGACATATCCTCTTCCTCTTCTTATGTCTTGGGACACTGTTCAGCAGATAAATTTACACCTACAGGAATAGGAACCTTCACTGGTTTACTATCCTGCATATTAAACCTCTGCAGTATTGTCTCGACATACTTCCTCTGGTTTAACCAGAGCTTCCTCTTTGCCCGATCTCTTTTAATTTCCATGCCCAAAATATAGTTTGCAGCGCCAAGATCTTTCACGTCGAATTTGGAGGACAATTGGGTCTTCAAATCCTGGATAATTTCTTTGTCATTTCCAACCAGCAACATATCATCCACATACAAGACCAGATAAATAACACGGTCACCAATTACTTTAAAATACACACAGTGATCTGCTTTGCTTCTCGTGAAGCCAAGTCCTCGTATAAATGTATCAAATTTCTGATACCACATCCTTGGTGACTGTTTTAACCCACACAAAGACTTCTTTAACTTGCATACCAGTTCTTTCTTACCCTTCACCGCAAAGCCTTTAAGTTGCTTCATGTAGATCTCCTCTTCCAGATCCCCGTGAAGAAATCATGTCCTCAAATCCATCTGTTCTACCTCAAAATCAAAAGTAGTAGCAACAGATAAAAGTAACCTAATAGAAGTTACCTTGGCAATAGGAGAAAAAATATCACCAAAATCAATTCCCAGCACCTGGGAATAACCTTTTGCTACCAACTGAGCTTTATATTTCTCCACCTTTCCTTCTGCATTTGTCTTCTTCTTGAACACCCATTTGCTGCCAATGGGGTTCCTTCCAGCTAGCAACTCCACCAGATCCCAAGCCTCATTTTTGTGCAAAGATGTCATTTCATCAACCATGGCCTCTTTCCAGAGTTTTCCATCCTCTGAATCTACTGCTTCCTTCACAGTTCTGGGATCATCATCAGTAATAGATAAAGCAAAATTTGAACAGAAAGTAGATGGACTATACCTTTCTGGCTGCCTTCTTTCTCGAACTGATCTTCTTACACCCGGAGTTTGTGGCTCTTCATCTTCTGATTCCTCCTCTGCTGTAGAGTCTGATTCTTCCTCCTTTAGTTCAACTCTATCTTATCAGGTTCCTTTGGTTGGACTTCATGTTTAATAACATATTTCACCTCTGAACACCACATCTTAGCTGTACACAACCTTCCTTGTTGTTGGGTTCCAAAGCTTATAACCCTTTAAACTATCCTTATACCCAATAAAGATGCATTTTTCAGATTTACTATCCAACTTGGTTCGTTTCTCCTTTGGAACATGTACATATGCATCACATCCAAATACCCTTAGATGTGAAAGAGAGGGTTTCTCACTAGTCCATACCTCCTGTGGAGTCTTATCCTCCAACGCTGATGAAGGTGATTTATTGACCAGGTAACATGCTGTCTCCACTGCCTCTGCCCAGAATTCTTGTCCCAACGCGACACCACTGAGCATGCTTCTTGCCCATTCCATTAACGTCTTGTTCATTCTTTTTGCAACTCCATTTTTTTGAGGTGTATATGGAGTAGTCTTCTGTCATGCTATACCACACTTCTTACATAATTCTTCTAGTTCCTTACTGCAAAACTCTCCATCGTTATCTGTCCTCATCACCTTTATCTTCTTCTCTGTCTGGTTTTCCACCAAAGCCTTAAATTCTTTAAAGCTTTCAAAGACTTCAGATTTCTTCTTAAGGAAATATATCCATGTATTCCTTGAGAAATCATTTATAAATGATACATAGTACATAGACTTACCCAGTAATGGAACCTTCACAGGTCCAAACACATCACTGTGCACAAGCTCTAATATCTGTTTCACCCTCTCACCACCAGAGGGGAAACTCACCCAATTCTGCTTCCCATATACACAATTTTCACGGAAATCAAAATCCAGAGAGCTATTACTCATACCTTCTACCATACCTTTACCATGAAGTATTTGAAGGCTCTTCTCTCGAATATGCCCAATCCTTTGATGCCACAGCATGGTCTTCTCTCCAGAGACCACTAGATTTTCTGCTCCACTTTCAGGAACCACAGAACTGTTGCACCCATCAACAATAGTGCTACCTTGCAGCTTGTACAGAGTTCCAGTCCAAACTCCCCACATCAATACCAGTGCTCCTCGAACCATCTTGTAGGTATCCTTCTCGAACACTGTTTTTACACCTGCATCATCCAACTTGCTTACAGAAATCAGATTTTTGGCTAACGTAGGAATATGCAGAACACCAGAAAGTGTTCTAACCCTTCCACCTTGCAACTTCAACTTTACTTTTCCACGACCAAGGATTCTAGCCTTCCTATCATCGCCTAAGAAGACATCACCACCATTGTATTTATCATACTCATAGAACCACTCCCTATGGGGAGTGAAGTGAAAGGATGCACCTGAGTCAATCAACCATGCCTCATGATCTACATGTATACTTGAAGAAGCCAATTACACATCCCCACCTTCATCTGAGATGGTTTTAACCTCTGCAGAAGGAGCATCATCAGATCCCTTTCCTTTATCAGGAGCTTTAGATTTACAGTCCCTTTTGTAGTGCCCTTCCCTTCCACATTTCCAGCACACCACCTTTACATGTTTTCTTGGAGATTTAGATCTCCCTCTAGATTTAGATCTCCCACTCGATGACTTATTTTTGTTTCTGTTCTGGGACCATCCTCATACAGACAAGGCATCACCATTCTGGCTCTCCACATTATTCCGTCTCATCTCCTCCGTCAGCAAGGATGAGACTATTTCATCTAACTGCAAGGCAGTTGCATTGCTACCTATTGCAATAACCAGACTATCCCACGAATCAGGTAGAGAACACAACAAACTGATGCACTTATCTTCATCTGAAATTTTAATATCAACAGACGCTAACTGACTTACCATAGTATTAAATGCGTTCAGATGCTCTGTCACCGAGTCTCCATATTTCATCCTCAATTATATAGCTTTTTCGAAGGAACAATTTTTTCACTAGAGACTTAGATTGGTACAAAGTCCCTAACTTGTCCCACAAATCCTTCGCCGTAGCTTCCCCTGATACATTCAACAATACTGAATCTGAGACACACAATCGTATTGTGCTCTTTGCCTTCCAATCCAACTTCTTCCATTCTTCATCTGTCACTCTTGTTGGTTTAATACCCAGATCTACCGCGATCCACTGATCTTTGTCCACCAAAAGATCCTCCATCTTGAGTTTCCACAACTCAAAACTCTGACCATTAAATTTCTCGATCTCTATCTTTCCACTGCTTGCCATCTTCTTCACCACCAGAATCGATCTCGCAGATCTCCCATTGAACAAGGTCTACCATAGGCCCAATCGAAACCCCTCAGCAATAAAGGCATCCCCTTGAAGCCAAAACAGCTCTGATACCAAATGTAGGTTTTAACCCTATACAAAAATTACCTGCATACGAATTCTAAAACACAGAAAATAAACAATGCGAGAGCATAACACATAAAACACATATACACAGAGATTTTCCCCTAGATCCCAAAACTGAGACTACCAGCTTGATTTTTCATTATATTCCTTTCAATGTTACAATACATATTTATACATGCCAAAGCATCCAATACCATGGACTGAAAACCATCGCGTCCAAAACCATGGACCGAAAATCATAGGTAGGTCCGCCGAACCTAATATAGAGTCCAATTTTTTTTTTCCTGGGCGCTACCTCATACCTCGTAGAGGGGGGCTACCTGCCCCCCTCAAACCCCCCGGACAGGGGGGGCTGCTACCCCCCCGCTGCACAATCGGCGCAACGAAGGGGGGGCTCCGCCCCTCCCTCCAACTCCTCTGTTCACTACATAGGTTAGTCGTGGAAAGAGTAGGGCTACCTGCCCCCCTCAAACCCCCCGGACAGGGGGGGCTGCTACCCCCCCGCTGCGCAATCGGCACAACGAAGGGGGGGCTCCGCCCCTCCCTCCAACTCCTATGTTCACTACATAGGTTAGTCGTGGAAAGAGTATAACACAGCCCAACAATTTTAGTTTCTTTGCTGGCCTAGATATCTTCCCCACAAATGGATTAGTATCAATACTGTTACAACACCCAAAAAGAATAATTGAAAACTTGAATTTTAAACTAATTGTAGAATTGAAAAACACGCTGCACTTGCAAGAAAGAAACAATCAAGGCTTTGGAAAAACCTCATTGTGGTGATGCGTAGGTTCAGCCTCTCGTCTTACCATTTTTCCTCCACCAAATTGTGTAATTTAAAGGCAACCTAAATTATGTACACTTGGCCGGAAACGATGCCAAAAATTTCGGTCGATTTAACTATGCTTTAAATTCTGTTACATTAAATTATCAATCCGAGTTTATAAACTTATGAAGTACACAAAAAAATATATGAAAATATTCAATTTGTAATTCTATAAAATGTAAATTGACATGAAAGGAAATTTTAATCTAGGAAAGCAATGGAAATTTAATTTAGGAAAGCGATAGAAATCTTAATCTAGGAAAGCAATGGAAATTTAATTTAGGAAAGCGATAGAAATCTTAATCTAGGAAAGCAATGGAAATTTAATTTAGGAAAGCGATAGAAATCTTAATCTAGGAAAGCAATGGAAATTTAATCTATATAAGCATGGAAACTTAATCTATGAAAGCATGGAAATATAATCTATGAAAGCATGCAAATCTAATCTATGAAAGCATGGAAACTTAATCTATGAAAGCATTTGAAATTTAGTCTATGAAAGCGATTGAAATATAGTCTACAAAAGCGATTGAAACTTAGTCTATAAAAGCAATTGGAACCTACATCTATAAACGAGGAAAGGAAAGAGTGTACATGTTTCGAAAATGGGGCCCTCTAATGCTAAAAAAGAACACTAGAAGTTGAAATTAGAACAACAACATATATTAAGTGAAATAAGCTTGGAGCAAAATCCAAAAGTTTGAAGTCTAGCTACAATTTTTTTTATTCAAATATTCTTATTACAAATTCTAAATTATTTTCCCTTCCTCTCCTTGAAATGTAGAAAGCATTCATATTTATACATGAGGTGCTTTGAGAAGAGGATAATAAACAAATAAATTTCGAACCACTTTTCTCTCAAATAAGTACAAACAATTTGGTAAAATTAGGAGATAATTATCTCTACAAATCCTCTCATAAATATCTAATATCTTTGATAGAGTATCTTATCAAAGCTTCCACAATTCCTCTCCATTGAATGTTATTGAAAAATGATCTCAAATCTTCCTCAAAGCCTCAATATTTTGAAGAGGAAATTCAAATTTGAGTTTGAGTGGATAGATTTTTCTAATGAGGTATTGTGCACGTCAAATGGAGATTGTATGCCAAATTTACGACCCCAAGAAGTTGATGTACCAATTTATCCAAATAGGGCCCATAGTTTTGGCGCTTCATCTCCTAGGGTTAGGTTTTTGGATGTTTATGGTTTTCCATTGTTTCTCGATAATAAATAGGCCTTCGAGCCTCATTGTAACATAGTTAAGAGGCATGTACCCACCACATCTCTTCTTAGAGATAAGCTCCCATCGCCCGAGCTAGTTTTATTTCCATTCTGTTTGTAATCATATTTGATTATTTGATATTAATTAAATGAAGTGTTATTTATGCTACATCTCTATATTTATGGTTATATCTGTAATTTGTTGTGTTCTTGTTTAAGTTCAAATCATTGGTCTCAAAGCAGTCTTCTCTTTCTCTATTTTCTTTGCATGTCCCCAACGAGGCTGAGATATAAGGAGTTAGGGCTCAAATTGGTCGAAAATTTGCAAGATTAGCCTCACAAATCCTGATAGCTTCCCATAACGGAAGAGAAGAAAGATGAGGGGGTAGGAGATCCTTTCAAAATCTTTCTCGAAGAAGTCCTCGAGTGACAGAGGAACGCGATGATGGACAAAGTTTCCTAGATCCTTCAACGACTACCCAAAGGTGATGCATCTCCTTCCAACAACTAATCTGGAAGTGCCACACCCTTGAGGTACAAGTTAAATTATGACTTCTCCATATTCGAAGGTCAGATAGATGCAAATGCCATAGATAAATGGTTAAATATGCTAGAAGGATATTTTTCTGTTCATGAATTTTCCAGCTGGGTAAAGATTACTTTTGCACTTATCAAATACACCCCCAACGTCAAGAACTGGTCGGAAACCTATTGTGAGAAGAAGGACGAAAGTACACCCTCACTATTTTTAGATGCACCCACTTAGAGTTCGTTCCAGGATGCCATCAAGGAGTAGTACTACCCTATCGTGAGCTATGAGGATAAATGCATAAAGTCGACCACGTTGTGGTAGGGATGGGACCAAGACGTGCCAAATTTTACCAATGTTTTTCATACCCTTCACACAAAGATGGGTATCAAGGATTCTGAGTGACATTTGGTACTCAAGTATCATTACTACCTACACAGATACATGTCTAGTCAATTTAACGTCTTAAATTTTTCTACATAAATTATCAATCCGGGTATTGTAAACTGATGAAGTGTGGTGCACCATATGTGCTTAGTTAACATTTTTCTTACTTCGTTGTTTTATAGATTTTATTTTGTTTTGGGGTTTTGTTTTTGTTGGTTTCCTAAAGTGTCTAATGCAAATGGAAATCCTATTCTAAGGTCTTAAGAATACTTTTAAAGGACAAGTATGGATAGAGATTTCAAGACAAGATAACTTCCAAAACTTAGCACTTCAAAAGATCTTAAAACATGTCATTGATGGAATTAGTACTTAAACAAAAGTGTAAATATGCAGCTACTTCAATCAAAATAGAATGCAATAACCAATCAATGAGCTAGTGACTATAAACCCAGTATCCTTGTTGCTGTATAAAAAGAAAACTGAAGAAAGTAAAAACTGAACTTAAAGCAACTCAAAGACTGAAAACAAAGCAACTAATTCACACTACTTCAACTCTTCTGATCCTTTACCCTTCAGCTCAATCTACCTTATGGGAAGCAATCATGAACAAGTTAAGAAATATGATATCTAAATTGCATAAAGGAAACTAATCACACTACTCCAACTCTTCTGATCCTTTACCCTTAAGCTCAATCTACCTTATGGGAAGCAATCATGAACAAGTTAAGTAATATGATATCTAAATTGCATAAAGGAAACTAATCACACTACTTCAGCTCTTCTGATCCTTTACCCTTCAGCTCAATCTACCTTATGGGAAGCAATCATGAACAAGTTAAGCAATATGATATCTAAATTGCATAAAGGAAACTAATCACACTACTTCAACTCTTCTGATCCTTTACCCTTCAGCTCAATCTACCTTATGGGAAGCAATCATGAACAAGTTGAGTAATATGATATCTAAATTGCATGAAAGTAAATGAGAAAAACAAAACTGAAAGAAATAACAATGCTGGAATTAGAACTCAAAAAAAATAAATCAGCAGAAGGACAAGATGATTCCGTCATGTCATTAGTCATTAAAAAGCTATGTGCATTATTAACCTACAATCAACCGGTTGAACACACTTGCATGAATGAAAAATCTAATCTACCAACTTGAAAGCAATCAAATGACACAATGAAATAAAAGCAAAATTACAAAATGAAATCTACTCTACCTTACATTCTAATGTGCTCCATGACATCTACTTCACATCTCCTTCCATGTTGAGAACATCAAAGCTTTATTCAAATTCTTCAAATTACAAAGTACAACAAAGCTCTCCAAAGCTTTCAAAAGCCATCAAGGAAGAACTACAAACTCACAAGCTAAAAAGACTTAAGAACTCCAAACTCTAAGCTAAAGAGGACTAACTAATGAAGGAGAGAGATCTCCTATTTATACAAAAAGATGAGAGCCATCTCATTAATGAGAATCCATGAATCTCTCCCTCTACCTCTAGAATCCTAATCAAAATAGGAACTGATAAGACACATGTCTTCTTAGAGTTACAATACAATTAGGAGATGTGACACATATCCTCATGATCCCATGATTCTTTCCACTCAAATTCGAATTTGGCCTTGGGGTGCCACATAAGGGTCTTCTAGAAGCCTCCTTTCAACCTACACATGTCAACAATCTCAACCCATTTGTTAGGTATAATCATATGCACATTATTTTCTAATGTTTAACCACAAATTCACTTAAAAGGCTTAGAAATAAGAAAGATTGGAAAAACATAAAGGTGGCCCAATGATAATGAAAGTGGGATGAATGTGGTGACATAGTAGTGAAATGGAGGTGAAATGGAGGTGATATAATGGACATAATAGTGAAAGTGTAATGGAAATGAATGACATTTTCAAGACTCAAATTACCACCCAACTGAAGCTATTGCATGTCCTCATGCAATATATATTACATTAACTCTTTTGATCCTTGAGCTTTGGCTTAACTTTGCATGATATCATTTGATAACTTCATATTTCTGCAAAGTGTTTTACTTGAATTGCAACATGGTTGGTTCTTGTGTTACAACCATTTTTTTTTTGCCTTCTATTTTGATCTTTGAACTTTGCATAATGATATTTTGATTATTGTTGCAAAGTATATCTTTATTGGATTGCATGATGGTTGGTTCTTGTGTGACAACCATGATTTTGTTTGTATCCAATTTATCCTTTAAGCACTTTTTCAAAAGCCATTATATGCTCATAATAGCAATGTAATAATTAATATATGTTGGAAGTTTGTGAGCTCTTGAATATGATATGGACATGGCAAGATATGAATATGAATGTATTCCCCCCCCAACTGATGGTATTGGCAATTTTATGAAATGAGGAAGAGAAATGTTTTTCCAACAATTATCATTCTAGCTTTTTATGGAATTCTATGGTCAAAAGTTAGAAAATGACGTACCTTCACTTACCCTTTGGAATGGATGAGTTGTATGTGTGGTGGCTGAAAAATTATGATCATATTCTTCTTCAAGTGGCTAAACAAGAGGAGTCATGGATAGAGAGATAAGATGACTTTTTATTGCTTCTACTAAAACTTGCTGAATCTGCTCCAAAATGCTGAAAATAATAGTCTTCACGTCTTCAAAACTCATTGGCACAATTCCTACTATGTGAAAAGATGTTCTGATGTCGAACATAGTAGGAAATTGTTGGCTTAGTGGCCATTAATGGATGCCACTAGTCAACACGAGAACTCTCACCATTGATGACAATGAGAGTCAAGATGCCCAAACACATCTTGCTAGGTACGAATGAATTTGCTGATGTCGAGTCACCTAGAAGATCTAACGAACAAGGGACATTAATGTATTCCCATTGTTTGTCAGCATGAGGACTTGCCATTGAGGCATGCAAGCCTCAAGGTGTTTTTACAAAGAACTTAGACTCAAAGGACTATGGACTCAATAATTTGCATTGAAGCAGGGCTTATTTGCGGAATGAAAATGACAGGAAATGGAAGATGAAAATGGAAGATGGCAATGGAGAGTAGAAATGGAAATGGGCAATAAGCATATGAATGAGCCTCTTGCTTTTATTTGTGGGTTATGAATGGACAAAAAGAGATGGAAAGTGTATGTGAATGTAAATGGAAAATATGGAGTGGAATGAGGTGAATGGTTTATTATGAAGTATGGATGTGATGGAGACAATAGTATCTGAAAGTTTTTCAAGTGTTTGGATCTGATTTTGCATCAGCATATTTCCTCTTTGTTGCTGATCATCCTCTTATGAAACAAATTGGTCTCTTAGAGAGACACCATTCTCTTGTAGTCATTTGTCCTTCCTCCTGGAACCTGCAAAAAAAAACTAATACTTCTTCTGCAATGGAATGTAAGATTATCAAAGGAGAGAGATGGCCAATCTCTCTAGTTATGATATTTACACAAAAAACTAAGAATTTGTATTAGTGAAACAAGTTTTCAAAGGAAAAATCAAAAGAATTTATACCTGATTTGGAATTAGTGCCTCAAGTTGATGTTGCTTCTTTTCAACAATTTATTTCATTATTTGCCATTTCAAACCCAAATGATGGATTTCTCATTGTGTAGATCTTGTTGAGATCTTTCCAGTGGTACTTAAATCATCAAAATATGATTTTGTATGAAAAATATAGGCTGATTTGAACAATGAGGTTTTTCTCGCTGCGAAATTAGACTTTAGCTGCGGAATGTGCACGATTCTGTAGCTACAATCTTGGATACAAAGTTAGCCATTCATTTTTCATCATCAATCCAAAATTAATCAATACCTTCAGAAAAGTGAGCAAATAACTTGTTCATTTCATTGATTCAAAATTATTATTTTTTCTTGACATGCAGCGACTTAGTGTGGCGACTTAGTGATAACACTCATCTTGACTTCCCTTTGACCGGGGTCTTTTTCATCAAATTTGACCAAATGAATAGGACATCATCCATGTACTGACATTCCCCCAACTACCCATGTGGCTTGTTTTACTTGATGACACCTGCAACCTAGAGTTTAACAAAATAGCTGCGGAAAGTTGAGCCAGTTGCGGAAAGTTGAATCCGCTGCGGAAAGTGGCTTGTTTCCGCAGCTAATGAAAACAGAGTGTAGAAAGTACTGTGAAATGGAGTGGCTGTGTGCGTGGAAGAGGAAAAAAATATATGGAGGATGTAACTCAATTTAACTCAAGTTTCTGCCCTCAACAGTCCTCCCATCTTTCCCTCTGTTCTTTAAAACTCATTTGAATTAGCAGAAATGGTCAGGGTTTATGAAGGAAACCAGCAACTGTAAGTGGATATCAGAGAATAGGTACATGGAATGAGGCAGAATAGAGAACAAAATGGGGTGAAGGTTTATGGAAGAATAATGGCTGAAAATGGAAAATGAATACGGGTAACGGGAGTGTTCAGGAGCTGTAAGCAGAAACAGAGGATAAGCAACCGAGATGAATTCACAAAATGAAATGGAGACGTATGCGAACGAGGTGCAGCTTTAACACAATGGTAGGGTAGTGAAGTGGAGTTGGAATTTTTGAACTGAACGGCTGCGTGAGAGACGTTACACGTTGATGAAATGGTGGAGAAGAGCCGTATGAGTTTTAAACACGTCTTTGTTGCTAGTCGTGAAACTGAAACACAGTCACACGTTGCATGGGACTGTTAGTTATTAAAGACATGTAATTGACCTTGAATAACAGCACATAGTTGATTCCTATTTGGATTTCTCTTCCTCAGGCACGCGGAGTTGAATCACACATCAAACTATCAGTTAATTAACTCAAATTCCGTTTTTCTTCACGCGGCGGCAAAAAAGAGGCTCCAAAGAACCGAGTATTTCTCCCAGACCGCCACAAATCTCTTCAAACAGTTTTTGGGTTATCTAACTAACTCAGCTGGCGAAAAAACCCATGTTTTATTTTCTTGAAATTCGCCTCTGTTTGAGAAAATTGAGCGTTTTAAATTTGACGTTTTTCTGTTGTTCATGTTTTTCCTGAGTTAATTGTTCTCACTGTTCTGCCTTTTATGAATTTGCATTCGGCCTTAAGATAAATCTCAGAGGGGGAAAAATTGTTTTCAGATGCAGTCAATAACAAATGAATCAGTCAGGGAAGGAGATGCTTAAAAAAAAATTCTTCACAAGCCTTCCAATCGCAGAATTTGTACGGTATACGCCTGACTGCAACAATCTACTTCTTTTTATGGTGTTACCGAAATGCCTTTTAAATCTTAAGGACAGTGATCACTTCAAAAGTTTCTTCTTTGGTTAGACAATTGCCGGCTGATTCAAATGTCTTTACTCTTAATTTAAATGAGTTTTCTTGAAATGCAACTTGAATCTTGCTGCTGCCTCAGTAGTAATGCGAACAACAGCAAGAGAATCTCTCATACAGAGTTCATCTTCTCTTAGATTCTCAAAAATTTCAAACTCATTAAAATTAATCGTTTTCCTTGGCTCATTTTTATTATATTCTACAAGATATCCAGTTAATCCTTCATATCCTTTCTTTGAAAGCCATATCAGCAAGAGTCCAACCAAATCCCAAAAACACAGAGTTTTTATTTTAACACAGCAGTCCATGCAATTTGACCTATTTTTTTCTTAAATGTTCTTGCAGGTTTGTTCCAGGCCAAAGCTTGAACATGGAGGCAGATTTTCTTGTTGAAGCCACAATGAAAAGCTAGGATTGAGGATAACCATAGATTATTTTTCTTCTCTGAAATTGTAAAATTTTATGAAAAGGATTAATGCTTTTCAATTTCAGGCAGCAAATACTTCAAGAAAAACATGTTAAAAACATGACTTTGACTGAGGTCTTATGCTGGTTTTTCATCGATCTGAGCTGGGTGACTAGGATAGGATCCATGTCGGGAAAATTCTGAAGATGCCCATGTGGTCGGTTTTTTCATTGGATGCCTGTAACTTGCTAAACCTTGAAACAACTGCGGAATTCTCAACTAGCTGCGGAATCAAGGCAGTTTCCGCAGCTAAGTTGCAAAACCTTATTAAAACAGGATACATTGTTTTGAAGACCACTACAAACCATAACCAGATAATTTTGGACAATTTGAACCTATCAAAGCAGTTGAGTTTCATTTTTATTTTTATTTTTTATTTTATTGAATCAATTGAAATGTTGAAGTTTATTTTGTCTCCTTTTTTTTTTTTTTTTTACATAACAATTCTTTTTTCTGATCCTCCAGATCACACAAAGTGCAGGAGGAGAGCATACTCAAGAATTATTTTTTTTTTTTTACTTAATAATCATTTTTCTGATCCTCTAGATCACACGAAGTGCAAGAGGAGAGCATACTCAAGAATTTTTTATTTTTATTTATTTATTTATTTTTTTCAGAGGTAAGAAATAAGGTCTCCTAATTACACTTCCCTGGCAACGACATCAAAATGTCTAGTCAATTTAACGTCTTAAATTGCTCTACATAAATTATCAATCCGGGTATCGTAAACTGATGAAGTGTGGTGCACCATATGTGCTTAGTTAACCTTTTTCTTACTTCATTGTTTTATAGATTTTATTTTGTTTTGGGGTTTTGTTTTTGATGGTTTCCTAAAGTGTCTAATGCAAATGGAAATCCTATTCTAAGGTCTTAAGAATACTTTTAAAGGACAAGTATGGATAGAGATTTCAAGACAAGGTAACTTCCAAAACTTAGCACTTCAAAAGATCTTAAAACATGTTATTGATGGAATTAGTACTTAAACAAAAGTGTAAATATGCAGCTACTTCAATCAAAATAGAATGCAATAACCAATCAATGAGCTAGTGACTATAAACCCAATATCCTTGCTGCTGTATAAAAAGAAAACTGAAGAAAGTAAAAACTGAACTTAAAGCAACTCAAAGACTGAAAGCAAAGCAACTAATTCACACTACTTCAACTCTTCTGATCCTTTACCCTTCAGCTCAATCTACCTTATGGGAAGCAATCATGAACAAGTTAAGCAATATGATATCTAAATTGCATAAAGGAAACTAATCACACTACTCCAACTCTTCTGATCCTTTACCCTTCAGCTCAATCTACCTTATGGGAAGTAATCATGAACAAGTTAAGCAATATGATATCTAAATTGCATAAAGGAAACTAATCACACTACTTCAACTCTTCTGATCCTTTACCCTTCAGCTCAATCTACCTTATGGGAAGCAATCATGAACAAGTTAAGCAATATGATATCTAAATTTCATAAAGGAAACTAATCACACTACTTCAACTCTTCTGATCCTTTACCCTTCAGCTCAATCTACCTTATGGGAAGCAATCATGAACAAGTTGAGTAATATGATATCTAAATTGCATGAAAGTAAATGAGTAAAACAAAACTGAAATAAATAACAATGCTGGAATTAGAACTCAAAAAAAAAAAATTAGCAGAAGGACAAGATGATTCCGTCATGTCATTAGTCATTAAAAAGCTATGTGCATTATTAACCTACAATCAACCGGTTGAACACACTTGCATGAATGAAAAATCTAATCTACCAACTTGAAAGCAATCAAATGACACAATGAAATCAAAGCAAAATTACAAAATGAAATCTACTCTACCTTACATTCTAATGTGCTCCATGACATCTACTTCACATCTCCTTCCATGTTGAGAACATCAAAGCTTTATTCAAATTCTTCAAAATTACAAAGTACAACAAAGCTCTCCAAAGCTTTCAAAAGCCATCAAGGAAGAACTACAAACTCACAAGCTAAAAAGAATTAAGAACTCCAAACTCTAAGTTAAAGAGGACTAACTAATGAAGGAGAGAGATCTCCTATTTATACAAAAAGATGAGAGCCATCTCATTAATGAGAATCCATGAATCTCTCCCTCTACCTCTAGAGTCCTAATCAAAATAGGAACTGATAAGACACATGTCTTCTTAGAGTTACAATACAATTAGGAGATGTGACACATATCCTCATGATCTCATGATTCTTTCCACTCAAATTCGAATTTGGCCTTGGGGTGCCACATAAGGGTCTTTTAGAAGCCTCCTTTCAACCTACACATGTCAACAATCTCAACCCATTTGTTAGGTATAAGCATATGCACATTATTTTCTAATGTTTAACCACAAATTCACTTAAAAGGCTTAGAAATAATAAAGATTGGAAAAACATAAAGGTGGCCCAATGATAATGAAAGTGGGATGAATGTGGTGACATAGTAGTGAAATGGAGGTGAAATGGAGGTGATATAATGGACATAATAGTGAAAGTGTAATGGAAATGAATGACATTTTCAAGACTCAACAATACATCCAGGACAAGATGGAGTTCCTGGACATCTCCTCACTTGGCATGATGTCTCAATACACTGTCAAGGTTGAGAAGAAGTTTAAACAAAAGAAGCGAGACTTTGGATCTGCGAATCTGAAGTAAGGGAAAGGCACCCCCAAACCACAGAGAAAAGGATAAAACTAAGGCAGGGCGACCGAGGACAACCCACTAAAGCCGCAAGAAAAGAACAACACCACAAAAACAGAAAATGACATGGGAAAATGGCTTGAGTTCCATAAAAACTCCACTCACAACACGAGTGAGCGTCGGGCCAAGTAGTCACTGGTGGTCGGGCTGAAGGCTTCCAAATCAAACACATTTTTTGACTCTAAGTCTGAACCTGACAAGGGGAATGCAAAGGGAAGTATATTATCGATGCAGAGCCTAATTCCACCGTTGAAACCACTAAGATCCAGAAGGATGAGCCTGAATATATAGAGGAGGAGGAGCGACTCTTCCACTCAAAGATGTGGGTGAAGTATTCCTTGCTAAAGTTCATTGTCGAAAACGGGAGCCAAAAGAACCTCATTTCAACAGAGGTTGTGAAGCGGTTGGGCCTACCGACCACACCACACCCGCATCCGTACACCATCTAGTGGCTTCACCAAGGGTGAGATCTCCGCTTTAGCCAACAGTGCTGCCTTCCCTACAACATCAAGCCCTTCATGGATGAGGTACTGTGTGATGTTGCCCCTATTGAACTTTGTGATGTATTATTAGGACAACCCTACTTGTGGAAACGACATGCTGTATATGAGTCTAGACTTTGCTCTTTTATTATTACTTTGGGAAATAAGTTGGACAAGATATCGAAGGTAGCCCTACCTACCGCCATCTCTTTGATCACTACAAAGAAACACAGTAAGATCATTTCACAAACTAGGAAATTTATTTTCCTTATGATTTTGCCTCAGGGAAAGAAGAAGATTATGGCCATGGCTTCTAGATAGGGCTCCTCCACAAAAAAAAATAGATGGACAAGGTCATGGAGGAGTACATGGACATTTTCTCCTCACCTACAAAGGTTCCTTTGCACTATCAAGTCAAGCACACCATCGATTTGAACCCGGGCGCGTCGCTAACCAATGGACCGATTTATCGATGCTCTATTATGGAGAACGATGAGATCAAGAGGCAGATTCAGAATTTGTTGCAGAAAGGGCACATTAGGCCAAAGCTCATCACCCCATGGGAACCTGATCATATTGGTATAGAAAAAGGATGGGACCTGGAGAATTATATTGGCTATTAGGCATTGAACAAGATCACTGTACATAATAGGTATCCAATTCCATAGATTGATGACCTTCTGGACTAGCTCAAGGGGGAAAAATATTCCAGTAAGATTTATTTGAAGTTCAGTTATCACCAGGTGCCTATCGAATCCTCTGATGTGTGGAAGACTGCCTTCAAATCCAAGGAGGGCCTTTTAGAAGGGTTTGTCACGCCTTTCGGGTTGACGAATGTGCCCACAACATTCATGATATTGATGGATGACATCTTGAGATCCTTCACCAATGTATTCATGGTGGTTTATTTAGATGACATCTTTTTCTTCAGCCAGAGTTGGGAAGAGCACCTCCACTAGATTTGATAGGTCCTCCGAACCCTGTGGCAACACAAGCTGTGTGCCAATTTGGAGAAATTCACTTTTGGCATGACCTAGGTTCAATATATGGGGTACATCATTGATGAGCATGGTGTGCATGTGGACCCAACCAAGATATAAGTCATTCGAGATTGGCCAGCCCCAATCACTTTAACATATCTCCGCAACTTTCTGGGCCTTCCCAAATTATACTGCAGGTTCGTGTTGGGGTTCTCTCATATCACTTGGCGCTTGATTCAAGTCACCAAGGGAGGAGCAAAAGTAAAATTATTTTGGTCCGAATCCCAACAAAAGGTGTTTTCTGAGTTGAAGCATTTCTTTTGCTCTGCATCGGTGCTCATACTACTCGACCTGCAACAACCATTTGAGATCGAGATAGATGCCTCCGACTATGCTATTGGTGCAATCTTACTCAGCAGGGGCATCCAGTGGCATATCACAGTGAGACACTTTCAGACACAGTCCAAAAGTATCATACCTAAGACAAAGAGATGTATTCCATTGTGTAAGCCTGCCGATAATGGAAGCATTACATTTCGGGGAAGGAAATGGTCATCCAGACAGACCACTGACCCATGCAGTTCATATAGACACAAGGGAAGTTGTAGAATGATCACCATCAGAAATGGTCCAAATAACTGAAATAGTTCCATTTTAACATTAAGTACAAGAAGGGAAGCACCAATAATATTGCAGACTGCCTCCGCCAACCGCCGATCATGGCATTGACCACTGTTCTCAACTCTTGTGGGCACGAGACTACGAGGTGGCCGCATCTTTACAAGAGCGATACAAAATTCGACAACACATACGAGATACTCTTGGAAGGAAAGAAAGTTCCAAATTTTCACCTCCTGGATGCGTTGTTATGACACCTGGGACACCTCTGTGTTCCTTCAAGCGAATGTGCCAAGATGATTTGGGAGGTGCACTACAGTCGGGTTGCTGGACATTTCGGGGTAGAGAAAACAGTGGCAGTGTTTCAAAAGTATTTTTATTGGCCAAACCTCCAGCAGGATATTGGGAAGTACATCAATTCTATACTTCCTGCACCATTTCCAAACCGACCATCAAGAAGAAAGGTCTATATACTCCTATGCCTACACCTAGTCGACCTTGGGAATCCATCTCCATGGATAACATGTTGGGCCTTCCTTCTACTAAGCATGGAAACGACTATGTTTTCGTGGTCATCGAAAAATTCTCTAGGATGGCCATTCCGACGGCCTGCAAGAAGAGCATCATAGTAGAAGCCACTGCTAAGATCTTCTTTGAAGGGTGTGGGAACACTTTGGGATCCCACAATCCATTATTACAGACCATGACAATAGATTCCTAAGTGCATTTTGGTCAAGTCTCTGGTCAATGTTGGATACAAACTTACTAAGTCCACGACTTTCCATCCCCAAACTGAGGGATAAACAAAGATCATCAACATGATGATCATACACATTCTTCGCATGTACAACTCAAAGCATCCACACACATGGGATGAAAGCCTCCCCTATGTCCAACATAACTACAACCGAGCTCTCCATAGCTCAACGGGCCACATCCCATGTTGTTTCTTTTTCTAGCGCCTATAGCAAAAGTGCTTCAGGATATATGAAATCTTCCTAGAGACAACCTCAGGTTGAAAGGGGAGACTAGTGCCTAAGACATCTTAAAGAGTGCTTGACAGTTTTATATTAAAGACTTGCAACACTCCGGCTGGTCACGAATAATGCAAATGGGATTTGATTCAGAATCATTCATAAAGGTATAATATGTGAAGTAGTTTGTACATAGGAGTACTCAGGAAATAATATTCAACTCACAGGTGGCCAAATCAGATTAGGACTGTGCAACGATTTAATTGTTGAAACATAGGTAATGGGAGAAGACAATAGAAGAGGAGTCCATCATATAAAGCTTAAGGTCTAAGAATTCATATATCAAGACTCAAAGAGGAACGAGTGAGAGAGAGCGCTGTGAAATGCTAAGATGCATCGAGCGCTTTTTAAAGATTTGATTTCCACCATGAAATAAGAATTATCCATCAATGTTTTGATTTAAATGAATCTGCATCTAAAGGGAAATACAACTAGGTGCTACTTGACATGCAACCTGTGAATAATTTTAACATATATGATAATAAAGAGAGAAGAGAACATATAACAAATCTAATAGGTTGTAATCACCTTATGGTGTTGTTCTTTGCTTGTAGCTTCGGCGGGCTATCCTAGATAGCCTCGCCTTGGCTTGGTCCCTTGTTCTATGGTTTGGGGGCACCTTTTTCTTGCTTTGGATTTGTAGATCCAAAGTCCTGCTTCTTCTGTTTAAAATTCTTCTCAATCTTTACAGCGTACCAATACGCCATGCCGAACAAGGAAATGTCCAGGAACACCATCTCGTCCTGGATGTACTTGTGTAGATAGTCGCAATACTTGAGCACCAAATGCACTCAGTATCCTTGATACCCAACTTCGTGTGAAGGGTATCGAAAATATTTGTGAACTCTGGCACATCTTGGTCTCTTCCCTGCCATAGCGTGGTCCACTTTATGTATTTATCTTCATAGATCCCAATAGGGTAATACTATTCCTTGATGGCGTCTCGGAAAGAATTCCAAGTGGGTGCAGCTGAAAACAATGAGGGTTCACTCTTGTCCTTTTGTTCACATTAGGTTTCCCACCAGACCTTGACGTGTGGAGTGACTTTGAGAAGTGAAAACGTAATCTTTTCCCAATTGGAAAAGTCATTAATTGAGAAATATCCTTCCAATAGATTTAACCATTTATCTACGATGTCTGCATCTATCAGGCTTTTGAATATGGGAATATTGAATTTAACTTGTACCTTAAAAGGAGTGGCACCTCAAGAGTTGCATGTGGGTAGCCTTCGAAGGATCTGGGCAAAGTTATCCATCATCGCATCCCTCTGTTGCTCAAGGGCTTCCTCGAGCAACATTTTGAAAGGATCTCCTACTCCCTTGTCTTTATTTTCTTCTGTCATGGGAGGTCGTTGGGTTTTGCGAGGTTGATCCTGCAATGGTTCAACCAGATCGAGCCCTAACTCCTTATACCTTGACCTTATTGGGGACATGCAAAGAAAAATAGAGAAAGAGCATACTGCTATGATACTACTGATCCAAACTTAAATAGGAATGCAACAACTTGCAGATGTAATCATAAACATAGAGATGCAGCAGAAAAACACTTCATTTCATTAATAGAAAAATATTGAACTATGCTTACAAACAGAATGGAAATAAGATAGCTCGGGCGATGATAGCTTATCTCTGAGAAGAGATGTGGTGGCTAAGAGAAAACCCTAAAGAATCAAAACCGTAACCCGAGGAGATGTATCAACAAGAGTTTATAGGACCCATTGGGGTTAGTTGGGCAACCAACTTCTCGGGGTCATAACTTGGTCATATTATGTTCGCTGGATGCGTATGATACCTCGTTGGAAAGATTTGTCCGAGGACTACAACTGCTAATGTGATTTCTTTAGGAATATTTGGAGCAATTTTTCCAAAAAAAACATCATTTAGGGCCTCAAAACAGCTCCGAAAGTTTAGGACCTGAAAAACTGCCAAAAATAGTAAACTATGCTAAAATTAAGGAAACAGATGAAACTGACTGGGGGGTCTAGGTGGAATATTCGGGTGGCCACCAATATCCACCTGGATCAGGCATGTACTACATTTCTCTGGCTTGGAGTTATATGGATGTTGCATGCTTATTTTCCTATGCTAAATACTTCAATCAATGTTTCTGATAGTGGAGAGGGTTCAGAATCTCCTGTGTTTGGCTCCTTTAGTCTTACTTTCGTGTCTGATTGAAATTGGGCTTAGGGAGCCAATGTGTGTTTCTTTCTACCTTGGGGGCAGACTCGTATTGTCTCGCCTTTGTGTTTGGTCTCAAACGGGCTCAGGGAGCCTAGGTACGTTGTTTCATGTCGAGGATGGCAGACTCATTCCACTCACATTTATTTGATAGATTCAGGCCTAACGTTCACTATACATTGCCTCTATGTTGTGACAATTTGTCAGGTCCTCACTGCCATTGTAATTGTCGAGACCCCACACTGATAGGCTGCCCCAGGTTCACGGTTTGTACAATGTATTTCAAAGTTTCCATCAGCTCCACTTTTTCGCTAAGGAGCATCATGGCTCGCCCAACCTCCGGTGCTAATTCTTCTGGCATAGGTGGTCGAGGTCAGGAAAGGCAAGCAGGGAAGAGGGGAGGCAATGGCTAAGCCCAGGCTCACCAGCCGCAAGGTCGCGGTCGTAAATCAGTTGCTCAACTTACCCAAGATGCAACCCACACTTATCTGATAGGTACCCTAGCCCAGGTTAGGCAGTTAATTTAAAATTGGGAAGTAGATCTGAATCAACGTGCAGAAGCAAAGTTTCAATTGGAAGATTGGAGAGACCTGACTCCTGACCCGGGTCATTCTAGAGGCCACACTTCTCAGTATAAGAAAACCATTCACCTTTATTGGTTGATGAAAAACATTATGGCCAAGGATATAATGAACGCTCCAACTGGCTTCATTAATTCTGATCTTGGCTTCTAGGAAATTCAGAAAGAATTTCAACTTATACATTTCCAAATTTAGCAGCAGAACATCTGTCTCAGCCGCATAAAGAAACACATTCTGTGTTTTCCTCAGTTTGAATTGTCGGGTTCAAGTGTGAAGGACCCAACTCCAACAGATTCCTCTGATGAATAGCAATATGCTTGACTTTAGTTGCAACCATTTTTGTTTAATTTTATATGCTATATATGTTGGTTAGGCTCTTATGTTATATTTATTTAGCTCATAGATGGTTTCAAGACACTCAATCCTATAAGGCATTGTTAGACATAGTCAAACTACACTGTTTTTGGATGACTTATAATGTTGTTCAATGGACAACATACCTTGTTTCCCAATGGGTAGGTTAAGGCCACCAAACCCTTTGATTATAATTATAATTTGCTTTTGTTGAAAATGAATAAAAAAACTTACCAAACTTAAAAATAAAAATATTCTAAAATAAAATATATTTACTAGAGATGTTATATTAAAAAATATAATACACTAATAATTATATAACATATAAAATTTCGATTAATTATTTTTTTAAGTTGATATTTAATAACAAATTCTTCCAGCATGTGAGATTATGTACCAATGCTAATAATTATATAACATATCAAATTTCGATTAATTATTTTTTTAATTGATATTTAATAACAGATTCTTCCAAACTGTGAGATTATGTGCCAATGCTAGTCTTAAAGGTTATGTGCATTATTTTAATATGGCCATATCATCTACTAATGCTAGTCTTAAATCTTATAAACACTAATGCAACAAGATGGATGAAGATTATCAATCAAAACATATCTGAAGATTTTTAATATTCAATTTTTTCCAATTTCAAACAAATTATATAATGTTTTATATATAAAATGTTTCATACGATTTACTATAATAATATAAAGTAATAAATGAAATTTTATTTTACATTTACATTAATTGTTTTTCTTAAAAAGTTACAAACTAATATGAATAAAATAAAATTTCCTTAAATTAAGAAACAATTATAAAGTAATAAATGAAATTTTATTTTACATTTATATTAATTGTTTTTCTTAAAAAGTTACAAACTAATATGAATAAAATAAAATTTCCTTAAATTAAGAAACAATTATATGTATATATAATATGATGTTTTTTGGGGATAAAATTATAGTTTTTTTGTTATTTAAAATGTGTTTATGAATGTATAAGTAAATTTAGCACTTTAAAATAAACTTTTACAACATTTAGATTTACAGATTTCATAACTCAAATTTATAATTTTAACGAATCTTTTATAAAATTTTAAACAAAATTGACTAAAAATATATAACAAAAAAACCAAAATATAGAAAATTTAAATAAGAAAAAAATTGTTAATTATTACATTGGCCCTTAATTCACTTTCTCACAAAATCGCTCTTGCTTTGAGACATATACTTTTTTACATGAATGTAAACATGTGCATGCATAATTAGTGTAAAATTGTCCCATTGTAGTGGTTGATACAATGAGATGTTATCACCTCCAATCCAGTTTCAAATTTTATAGGGAACCTCTTTAACCCCTTATGGTGAGACTCAAATCATAAGACTCAAAAAATAATGTTAGATATACTCTTAGTTTCATCCAAGGCAGAGGAAATTGTAGATGCTCATGTCGATTCCACTCGGTGTGAGTGGCGGTGTTGTCATCCTCCCACAAACAAGCTCATCGACCATATCCTTCGGCATCATCTCAGTCTCCCTCGTAAATTCTTCCAATTTCACCCAACAATCTCTGCCAGAGTGGACTTCATCATCGGGACTGCATTCCCTCTTCCTGGTTGTGAGATTATGAAGAAAAATTTTCGCCATTACTCTTTGGGTTCTCTACACTGCTACATGTGTTATTTCTCCCTGAAACAACTTGGTTCAGGAAATTGATTCGCAACGGCTTCAGATTCCTCTGTGCCTAAATGTGGAGAGATGGCGCAGCATTGGGAAAGGAGGAAAATCCAGACAGGCCAGCTTGGTGAGAAGCGAACTGCTTTCTTTGGAATAGACCAGTAGGTTGCGAGCTTGTTTGAATGTTTACAGAGATTCGCACACACAAAGAAGGGTCTCGTCTAGTGCCGGTGAAGCATTCCAGACACAAGGGAGATCTAAAGGTCTAGGTATTCGACACCAGTCTTCATGGCGGAATATAAGGTCCGGGTTTGAGCTCATATGGCCTTATGTATCTCTTAATTGCATGGAAAGTATCTGTATTAGGTGTAGCTTTATGTTGTTTTGACTCGCCCTTTCTTCCTGCTCAGTTTCCTGGCATTGTCATCTGGGTATGCATTTTGGGTTCTATATCAGCGTTATATGGTCAGAATTGTTTCATATTCTGATGTTATTTGTCATTTCCATTTTCATCCTATATCGTATATACGCTGCTCACTGCACACCTCCTCCTAGGCGCCCATATGCATACTGGATATGATTCTTTCATAAGTTACTGTCTGCCAGAAACTCCTGGGGAGAACTCCTGTCTGTATTCATTTAGTTTTCATTTACTCTATCGAAAGTGTCATAACTCTTTCATTATTTCTCGGCCTTGTAAATACTTTGGTTTCCGTATATGCAATAACTGGTTGACATGTATGGGTTGTTATTGTTGTTATTGTTGTGACGGTATTTAGCTCCATTCCTTCCTTCTATCTGAGGTTTGGGGACTTTTGGCATTTCCACCTGATTCACCACCTCCATTATTCTCTCTGCAACTCGACTTTGGTTGTCTGTGTTTATCCAATACCAGATTTCGGTATTTCTTAGCGATATCATTATATCCCGGGGTGGTAGGTGGCTATATCTCCTAATACAGATCTTGGATCATGCCATATTAATCCATCTGCGATCTGGACTGTAATCCATGTGATGTGGGATTCTCGATTTCCACCCCATATCTGACAATTTATTATTTTAATCCAACAAATCCTTTTTATCCTGTTTTGGACGTTGTTATGCCGGCGTCTCCTTTAAGTGGACTTTATTCCACATACGTTTCTTTACCTTGAGGCTTGTGTATTTGTCAGTCTCGCACTTGGGCAGGTAATTCTGAATTATTCCTCATTAATGTGTCCATCTACCTACTGTCATTCTCCTCTGTCTCTAACATAGATATTTGTGCTAGTCTTATCTGTTGTGGTCGTTTGGGTCAGGGGGTATGGCGGTACTCGACTCATACACGTCGGCCCAGGGGGCTTTTATTAAGGCCACCATGGAGGCTGAGTCACGCAGGCAACTTGCTTCTGGCAGCGGGTGTCGGAGTGGCACACAGTCATTGGATGCCTGGCACAATATTTTAAGAGATGTTTCTGTGCCAGATGGAGATCATGCGTCCCTTGATCAGTGGGATGGCGCGCATGCAAGATTTGAATGATGATCTAAACATTGAGTTCGTTCTATTAAAGTCTCTTCCCTGCCACCCGCTCTGGTTTTCGACATTGAGAAGTTGAACGACTATATTATCAATCTGCAGAAACGTGCCCTTGTGGGTCGGTGGCATTTTTCGGGCATAGCCGCCCTAGCTTGTCCTAGCTGTAGTATTTCAACTGCATGAAGGGGGGTGCGGCACCACCACCCGATTTCTTTTCACCAATACTTTCAAGTGTGAACTACGCCTAACATTCCATACTTAGTTTATTTTTCACTTTTTAAGTACAAACATTCATAACATGACATAAACATTCATTTACACATCTTTCATCATCATTATTACTTTACACATATGCACAACGGAAATATAATGGGAGGGGAAACTCCCTGAAAATGAGTCTACCCACAATAATAATGATAATAGTTCAAATATACAAAATCATCTCTTGGAGAGGAACCCCAACTTCCTTCTCATAAAAATAGTCAATTTACACAATTTGGTCTGCCACCGTGCAGCCTACTTGAACTGTCGTTTGGAGCACCTACCCTTCACCGGGCAGAGGTGCCCACACCCGGGTTTCCCTCCGCACCCACCGTCATTCACCAATCGTTTCGTTCAACCAAACTCGTTGGTTGTTCAGACCTTCTCGCGTGCCCACCATGACTCCGCCTTCGCTCGTCGTTCACCCAAGCTCGTCAGGTCATTCAGGACTACCCATGGTGCCCACCAATTCGGCCTCGCCCTGTCGTTCCACTTGAACTCTTGTTCACGTTTACTGCGGGCGCACCACCCACCCAGGTCGCCTACCCATCTCGCACTCGCCGCAGGCGCACCGCCCAACCGGGGGTCACCCTGTCCACTCATCACGGCACCCACACTATCAGCTTGCCTGCCTACCGCGTCGACTGCCTGCATGCCTGTTCGCCTGCTCGACCTTCTTGTGGCGCATCTGCCCGCTCAACCTGCCTACGGCTCATCCGCTTGCCCGACCTACCTGCGACTTCGCCCATTCAACACTTCTGCGGCTATATTAACCCGACTTGGTGCTTCGGTCAGGGTACCTGCCTGCACCTCGCCCTTCGCCTTATGCATCCAACTTCCTCAACTCACCTATCACCCTTGACTTGCTTGTTAGACTTGTAAGACTTAATTGCTTGCTTCTCCCATTCACTTGGTCACCAATATATACGAACCGCCATGGATAACTCGTGGGTCAGCCTGCCTAGGCCGACCTGCCCATTCGGCCAACTCGCCCATGACACTATGTCGGCTCGCCCACACTATTTCCCTATCAAGTCCACATGCCAAACTCACACAGTATAAGGTGACCTTTGCGAAGTTGGCCATACTTAGCTGAATTTCCAATTCTTTGTTTTTTGACACCTCCGTTGGCTCCTCGCGCTCATGCCCCGGGAGCCTTTAACTGACCGCCCCAGCTCATCGTACTCCTCCAACTTTGAATCTAAATCGGGCGAACAGACGACTGAGTCAGCGGGCGAATGAGCTGGTATAGCCCCAGTTGGGTAAGAAGGGGAGAAGCTGATCTCGTCTGGGATTATGGAACTAGCTTCCCTTATTATTAGAGGGGACTTTAATTGCACTGTTGGTTTGGATGAAGTATGGGGTGGTTCCAGAAAAATCAACCCACTGGCGGGAATGATTCGTGAAGAAATTATAGACCACAACTTAGTT
Source organism: Pinus tabuliformis (assembly GCA_031772625.1). NCBI lineage: Eukaryota > Viridiplantae > Streptophyta > Pinopsida > Pinales > Pinaceae > Pinus > Pinus tabuliformis. Next base: position 1,284,831,884 of record CM062819.1, read on the forward strand.
GATATATGTCCATAGAAGATGGTTCCCACTTGGGATAATGGCAGAAAGGGTTCGACATATGTTGCAAAGAGGCTGGACCGATTTGTATTACATGAGCGCTTGGTGGAGCGTCTTGGCAATGTACATGCGGGGGTAATTAATACCATCTCTCTGATCACAAGCCCATTATTTTGCAATGGCGAATGAAGGATTTCAGACACGGGATGCCATTTAAATTTAACCGTACATGGTTAGATGATCAGGATTTTAATTCATTAGTACACAAGATATGGACCCGAGAACATATACCGGGGATTTCCCCTATGGTTCACATTTTGGATAAGTTGGCTATTCTTCGAAGGGAAGTTAAAGCATGGCAGAAACAGAAGGCTAAAGACCTGCATAAAGAATTATCTGATATCCAACAGGAACTGGATACATTACAGCCCTGGATGGTTTCTCATGATCTACCTGCTGATATCAGGACTCGTATCCAGGAATTAGAGTTCAAAAAGAAGGGAATAATTTATGTTTATGAATCCACATGGCGCCTGAAGAGCAGGGCTCTATGGATTAAAGAGGGTGACAGAAACACGAAATTCTTTCATCGGTATGCAAATCATAGGCGCAAAATAAATTCCATTTGGGAAATTTATGATGATGATGGTCAGTGCCTTCAGTCACAGGAGGATATAAGTAGGGCTGCTGTAGCACATTTTCAAAAGGCATATGATCGAAAGGAGGGGGGCGATGTGGCGGCCATGTTATGGGCTGTGGACCTTTATCCCACTATGTTCGATGATGATGATAATGAAAACCTATTTAAAGAGGTCTCTGAAGAGGAGCTCCTGGAGGTCTTAAAATCCTTTAAGGGAGACAAGAGTCTGGGTCCGGACGGATGGTCTGTAGAAATCTTCACACACTTTTTCGACATATTTAAAAGAGACCTCCTGGATATGGTGGAAGAGTCGAGGATCATGGGGAACATCCACCTGCATATAAACTCAATGTATATCGCTCTCATCCCGAAGTGACGACCTTCTACTGTTTTCTCTGACTTCAAACCCATATCTTTATGCAATCTTATTTATAAGATCATCTCTAAAACTATTGCCAGTCGGATGAGGTCTACACTGTCTCGTTTCATTTCACCCGAACAATATGGCTTTCTTCAGGATCGAAAAATCCATGATGCTGTTGCCATTGCATAAGAATGTATGCATTCGATCCATACCAAGCACTTAAAGGTTTCCATTATGAAGGTGGATCTTCAGAAGGCATCTGATTGTTTAGATTGGGGATACCTTAGACTGGTTTTGCGTAAGATTGGTTTGCAGCTCAGATGTGTGGCTTGGATTATGGGTTGTGTCACAAATATAAATTATGCGGTGATTATCAATGGATATCCTACTCGTTTATTCAGGGCTGGTAGGGGTTTGAGACAGGGTTGCTCATTATCTCCTCTCTTATTTATCCTGGCTATGGATGGTTTGAGCTTGCAAATCAAAAAAGCGGTGATTGATGAATAGTTTCAGGCACTGGCTGTAGGGAACAACATCAAGATATCACATGGTTTTTTCGTCGATGATGTGCTCATCATGGGTATGTTGAATCGTCTTGCATGGCTGAATCTTTTTCACATTTTTTAAAATTTTGCTAAAGCTACTGGTTTAAATATGAATTTGCAAAAATCTATTTTATATCATGATATGAGCAATATGGAGGACATTGATTATATAAGAAACCTATTTGGAATTGAGGCGGAACTGATGCAAACTGGCATGAAATACCTTGGATATCACATTAAACCAAGTTGCTACAAAAATATTGATTGGCAGTGGTTGGTAGACCGGTTCTACAAAAGAGTGTCTGGGTGGGAATATCGGTGCTTGTCCCTGGGTGGACGCACTATCCTCACACAGGCCGTTCTTACCCAGCTGGGGGTATATTGGGCACACTTATTTCATATTCCACAAGCTATCATTAATAGCATTAATCGTATAATTGCAAATTTCATTTGGGCGGGTTGCAATGGACAACATAAATATCACTTGGAAAAAATGTCTCACATATCTTGCCCAAAAAGAATGGGGGACTGGGGTATTATGAACCTTTGGCTTTTTGGTTGTTCGCTGCTGATTAAATCCCTATGGCGGGGTTTATTTGGAACTGGCATATGGAGTAGGGTGATCAGACATAAATATTTAAAGGACCAAGAATTCCATTTCTGGTACCGAAAGGATTGCATTGGCACCCCGCATGGTTCGGCTATATGGCATAGCTTTCAAAAGGTTGCTATTTTTTTTTACAACATCTGGTTTGGACTATGGGATCGGGTCACTCAATTATCATTGGGGTGGATCATATACTGGGAGATGGCAGGGAGTGTTGTATATCTGAGGTTCTCATGGGGTTTTTTTATGGGAAAGGCATATACTTATGGAATCAATTAATTTCTGCATGGCAGAACCGATCTCCTATTTGGAAAACTACACATGAACTGGGGCTGGTTGGACTTTTGGCGATGGAATGGAACCAAATATGTGCTGGCTTGAAAGCATTGGGCATATGTCGGGAGGCACAAAGTGACAGTTTGGTATGGTTGGGGAGAATGAAAGCTAGAAATATTATGGTTGCTGATATATATATTTCTCTTTGCGGAAGGGGAGCCCGGTGTGTGGAAAATCCAATATTATATGCCTTCTGGAAGACTAATATTCCTATTAAAATCATTTTGTTCTCCTGGTTAGTATATCACAACAAAAATCTCACCTGGGAGAACTTTCAGGAGCGTAATTGGCACGGTCCCAACATATGTGCAATTTGCAAAAAGGAGGGGGAAAGCAATTGCCATTTGTTCCTCAAATGTCACCACACAATCCAGGTATGGGATAAATTGGCATTACACTTTGGTTTTCCTTATAATCAATTTCACGATATTGCAGATTGTATGGAGTGGTGGAGCAAACAAAAACCCTCATGGAGGAATTATTCCACCCCTATTTTTCTGGGTTATATGAAAATGGAGGAATAACCATATATTTGAGAATTGTGCTAAGGATTTCATTCTGGTATATGAGAATACCATATCACTATACTCAATATATCATGTTCATGAGAACAAGTATAAAGAACAACAACAGAGGAGAAAAAGCCCACAAATGGTGTACCTGATTGGATTTTTCAACAGAGTGGCTCAAAAGAATGTTTGCAGATGTGGCTTCTGGTTAGCCATGTCTAACGATTTACAATACAAAATCCACTGGAATGCCAGAATGGGAACAAATAATAAGGGAGAAGCTATGGATTTATGGGGCATTTTATGGTTCACAACTTTTCTCAATATCCCTGATATTCATATATATGGGGATTCAAATATTATCATGGATCATGTTAATGGGAATGCACATATCAAACAATCAACACTACTTGGATGGCTAAGGAGAATTGATAATATTTGGACACAACTTGGAAAGCCACCTATCATGCACATAGACAAAGAATATTGATGAGCCTCATCATTGGGTAATTATATGAACCTTAATTCACCTCTTAGCTTAGTCAAACCAACTTTTCTCATAACTTATTACATGTTTTTTATTATATTTTGTTTATGAGATGAGTTAAAGTTGGATATTATGCTTAGTGGACTAATATGCATTGAATGTAGGCTTAAAGGAGAAAATCAAGGAATTTTGGCAAAGACTAAGGTCAAAACTCGAATGGGACAAGGGAGAGGGATTATAGGAGGTAAATCTTCCTCATTTACTATTCCTTTATTTATCACATCAACTCGGAGTGCAAATAGCCAAATCATGAGGATTAGAAGGTAGCCTAGTAAGTGAGAGACAAAGCACCAGTTTATCTCGGGTTTGGGAGTCGAGCCTCCCTAATTTTAAGGAAGTCGTTGGGGACTTCAGTTGTATAATTAGAGAGGCCTAGGACCTGAGTAGGATTCGGATTTTTATTGTAAAACTTCTAATCTATTTTCGAGCTGCAATACTTGCGAAAGTTTTATTGATGTAATTTGTTGTTTTGGTAATAAGAATGAGTTTTGTTTTGAGCCATCATTGAGTTAACTTAGAGGGTTGAAGCTCTTGGGTTAGGGCCCAACCCTAGCAGCCAAGGCTCCTCTTTTTTTGTACATGTATGTTTAGTGTAGTTCCATAGCTTCATTGTTAAGTTGCTTTTAGATGTTTTTCCATTACAAGTAGTGTAGATTAGATCGGTTGTTATTTAGTTGCTTCCATTTGTGTCTTACTTCAAGTAGCAGGTTAGCAAGGATAAAAATGATCACCACAAGGTTGTTAGCAGGGGTCTCGGCCTCACTTCCTCCCTCTGGGATCATGAATTGAAGAAGGGACCCTTAAGCAGGCCCCAAAACACGGATTTCTAGTTCTTTTATGAGCTTTGGAGTTTGTTGTCTTTAAGTTAGTATTTGGTTAGTTTTGCAAGGTAGATTTCCATGGTCATCTTTTTCATCTTTATTGCTGCAATACATCTCATCCATGCTTTCATTCCTTTCAACAACTTTCTTCATGCATAGTATAGACATTAATCCATTAATTATGTTTTTCTAGTTTATGAAAATGTATCTTGTTTGCATAGCTTTTTGGAAGACACACATGTTTTATGTAGAGTAGGTGCTTCAGGAAGAGACTAAGACTTCATAGCCAGCAGCCACCTTCCACTCCATCCACCCTTAGCCATCCCTTGTTTTCTCCATCACCTTCACTAGTTTTTTCATCGTGTTTCATAGAAATCTTTCCAAGCACATTGAGCGAATCCAACCATCTACTATCTTGGATATTGACTTTTGAGTGATCCTAGACCTTCTCCCACTCCATTCCACCCATCACACACATTTCCTAGGCCTCCCATCACCTCCAACACCTCACATTTTTGTTTCATATGTATCATGTAGGTTTAATGTAATTCCTACAGGATCATCCCGTAGGTTTCTAGTGCATCCTGTAGGTTTTCCTGAAACGACCTGTTTTGAGGCCGAATTGATGGAAAACCTCTAGGAAGTCACCAAAAGCCTCCCAAGGGTCTTCCACACCATCCAACCATCTCATAGCCCTTTCAACTATCCTCAACCATCCTTAATTCACCTGCCACATCCACAAAAGCAATTAGTTTGCATACTTGATTTTGCATAAAAAGATAAAAAAGCAAAAACAGATTTAGTTCAGCCTATTTACTTGCACATTAGTGTTGTTTGATGCTTCTTACTTCTACAACTTAGATAGTAGTATTTGTTTCATGTTGATTTAACATTTCTGCCTAACATAGCTTCTTAAATGGTTAATTAGGGAATGGTGTAATTTAACATTACATGTTGACCTTCTCCATTATTGCAGTAGAGTAACTTTCTCTTAGAGTAAATTTACTTTTTTTCCATAAAAAAATCAAGCTTCTTCTGACTCCATAGAAGTCTAGCTTGGAACCCCAGTGGTCTCTCGCCAGCTGAACAGTGACAACAAGCAGAACCATCACTTTTACTTGTGCATACAACATTGTTACCTCCAAGTTTGTACAAACTCCGGGTTGATAAGTAATGCTGGTAGCCCAGGAGTTGTAACATCCTTGTTGCAATACTGGCGCTCATCAAATATAACCAGCTTGCGGATGATCTCTCAAAAAAAGGGCTACAAGGAATAGTGGGAGAAATGCACATGGATATAATACTGGAAGTCAATGTACTAAGCGTTGTGGAGTTTCCATTCCCTGGCTAATTGCACACTTACCTTTTTATTCTTATTTGTATAATTTTGTATGTAACAGGTAGACAAAACAAAAATCTGTTGGCGAATGGTTATGTCAATGATACCTAAAGTAATAGGAATAAACTTGTTTTTTTAAGGTCATTATGATGGATATATTTGTCTAGTGCTCTCTCCTATATCTGCTACTAGATGTACGCAAAACTTTTATGTTTGTATACTCTATATATTTATATTTGGTTATCTGGTGTCTTTGATAGGATTCGCATGCTCATGCAACCAAGATGATTTTCTGTAATGATACGGTGACATGAAATTCATATAATGTACAGATAATACAAATAAAACTTTTTTCGTACTGAACAATATTCTTAGTTTCATCTGCTACCGAAAATTAGGAGTAACGATTTAAATGGAAAAGTATAAAAAATAAAATTAATTAAAACCCACGGTGATGAACTTTTTAGCTGTGAAATAAAAAATGCTTTACAATTATTTAAAAATACAAAGAATCCATCTACAAAATGCATAAATTAATACTATTTTTAAAACGAGTGTTATTTTTTAAGAAAGATAAAGGAAGCGATATCTGGAAAATGCATCTTTTGTAAGTTGTATGAATAATCTTACAACTTGTTTCGAAAACCGCGTGGGCCTTTGTTGCGTGGGAAAAGGGGAACGTGTTATAAAGTCTTAGATCCAATCATAATTAAGTTGCTTTCTCTCCCTTAAAAATGTATTAGTGTCTCTCCATATTATCAACATTCAGTCAATTGGTTAGTGGATACTGTTTGTATTGAATAATTGATTCACTTATTGGTTGAAAACCATTTCAACAACGGTGGGGATTTTGTATTACCAATCAGATTCCAATAGATTTCACCTTTATATCAGATGGATGTGATAGTGGAAAGATGTAATATTGATCATGAGAAAGTGAAGAAAATGTCTATTACAAATGTAAAAATATAAGAATATTATTTTTAATTGGTTTTAGTATGATTTTTTGGAAATTCTTCTAGTTCTAAAATTTGGCAGTAATTTATTGAAATCACAAGTTTGATGGGTAATCCATTCACAATCAAAATGTTTTAGGGGTTTTGGGTTTTTCTCGGTGTTGAATCCATATATATAGAGTTTAAATAACACAAATCAAGATTTCATCTTAAATTTTTCTAGCGGACCCTGGCACGTCTTAAGAGTCCCACTAAATACAACCCTTATTTAGAGTTGTCGCACTAAAAACGACTCTATATTGTTTTAAGATAAAGTCGTCCTCATTATTATTTTATTATTTTGATTAATTTGGTAGATGATTTTTGTGTTAATAGTATTAAGTGGTATTATAATATTAGATGGTTTAATTTACTTATTTATAATATTTTGCTATTTTATTAATTTTTTATATAAATAATATACATTTTTTAAATTTAATTTATAAATAATAATATTAAGAATAATAATAAAATTATTATTACGTTAAGGAGAAATTATAGTATGATAAAGAGTTAAAGAAAAAATAGAAATTAAGATTTTATGAGTTAGATTAATTTAAATCTCAAAAATCAAATTATAAATCTTTGTTTTGAGTAGTGTAAAGAAAAAAAAAACATTACTAAAATAAGAACAAATTCTCATGAGCTCCATAGTGAAACCGGTCATCATTCCCAACGCTCTTTGGGATGAAAGAGTTTGTCACCTTTGTGACTCTAAGATGGTTGAAGATCAAAATCGCTTCCTCTTAGATTTCAATTATATACTCAAATTAGATCTAAATTTTAAAATATTTGTCATCCTTCTTGGTCTTTTAACTCAACAAAACTATGATATTCTTGGAACACTTCTCTTAATGCTTTTAGAGCATAGAAATAAACGTTTAAAGTATTCCAAGTAATATACTACCTTCATAAGATTTGATAAACCATTTTTGGTCTTCATCATTAAAAATATATAATACTATTTAGTATTAAAATTCTTAAATTAAATAAATATTATGTTTGCTAGTTTTATGAAATGATTTAACTCCTATTTACTTATTTTTTCAAATTGAAGAATTTTCATTGAATTAAATTTCATCACACTAGGTGATTCATAAGGAGGACTTTATCTCTTTTCATAATTGATTAACAAGTTGTAACAATAACCGAATGTTAACTATTTAACGAGTCTTTTTTAATGAGCCCATATCAAATTTATTCATACACACTAGGTATTGAGTCTTATTTAATAATAATGGAGTTCCTAGTCCACATTACATAAAATAGTTACCATACTTATCATATTCTTAATTCTAATGGACCCATAGACCTTATTACACCCTTAGGAAAGATCCCACCATCCCAATTTCCTCGAGAAGCGCTATTCTTAATGCTTGTAGTGATTATATACAACCATAAACTAGGGTCCCATGAATGGGTGCTCACTACGATGTTAAAGTAGTTTAGGAGGCTTATCCATCAACATAGATCCAATGTTAATGTGTCATTGTTAACTTCCAACATATGACACCTAAGCTCAACAAATAGTTGAGTGTTGTGCTTTAAATGACCACCACAATCATGTCAATCCAAATAAATAGATCCATTTATAGAAACAGTATCATGCACATATTTGCAAAAAGTTGATTGCAAGTCTTTGGAATAAACACTACCACTAGAAAATATGCACACTATAAAACTAGTAGCCATAACATGCTCTTGACTTCCCTCAATGATGTTCACTTCATATGAAGGAGTATGATAATCAAAGATATCTTTAAAGTAGTTTACTTCTTATAAATCATAATCGTCCATATACCATTCATCACAACCCTCCTCGAAATTATGGCATGTCTATCCTTCTCTCTTATATTTTCTAATATATTTCAAAAGTAATAACCTTTGGATTGCTTCAAATGATTTTTATACTTCTTCTACTTAGTTCTCCAAAAAGAGTAGTTATGCATAAGTTGTTTTAGGATTTGAAAATTCATCTACTTTGATAAATCGTTGTTTGATATGATATTCATATTCCATGCCAAATTTAAGAAAACTTCATCATAATTTGCATAGGAAAAATTATGCCTCAGTGATGGGGGCTAATATACCCATGTTAATTGAAATGATCCATTGTAGGTATGAGAGCTAGGGTTTTAAAACAAAAATTCAAGATGCAATTTGAAATGACCATTATTTCTTTAATATTGGTCAGAGTCATTATCATGATCCCAAATTTGAAAAGTAGTAGTTATAACATGCTTTTGACTTCCCTCAATGATTTTCACTTCATATGGAAAACTATGTCATCAAGGAGAACTTTCTAATAATTTACTTCTCATCAATCATAATTGTCCATATACCATTCATCACAAGTCTCTTCTAACTCACAGTGCCTCCATATTTCTCTTTTATATCTTCTAATATTTTTCCAAAATGCTAACCTTTGGATTGCTTCACATATTTTATGTATTTTTTGTACTAAGTTCTCTGGAAATAGTAGCTTAGTAAGAATTGCTTCAGGCTTTGACAATTCCTCTACTTCAACTAACCATTGTTTGATATGTTTTCCATATTGCGTAGAAAACAAAAAAAACTTATAACATGGACTTCTTCCACGTGATTTGCATAGAAAAATATATGCCTCAATGTTCGGGCCTGATATATCCATGTTAGTTGCATTAATTCACGCTAAGTATGAGAGGTGGGGTTTTAAAACAAAATTAAGAGAAGCTTAATTTTTATGGATCTCCTTGCTGTAGCTATTGCTTTTAGATAACGATTTCAAATGGCCATAATTTCTTTAATATTGATCCATATCACTATTATGATTGCAATTTAGAATTTGTCATTTTTCTTGTAATGGCACTAGTTTCATTGCGCAGTTAATTACATTATAAAAATTTCCCAAGAGGGTTTTGACTCACAACTTAAAATAGTTTTAAGTTGTATTATTTTTTGGAATCTCTATTATGAGCTCTCTTTTGAAATGTCACAACCACTCTAACAAGGGAAACTGCGTAGCGGTAGTCCCTGCCGTATTCCCAATAAAAACTAAATCATATTGCCAATAAAAACTAAACAATTATGAGTATTTAGGAGTTTGGACTGATTTTGTGCTTAGTTTCGCACAATGTCAATTAAGTTTTTATGAAATTGCATCGGCTGTGTGCTTTGGATGATTAAACAATTATAACATGAGTATTTAGGAGTTTGGACTGATTTTGTGCTTAGTTTCGCACAATCTCAATTAAGTTTTTATGAAATTGCATCCGCTGTGTGCTTTGGATGATTTTCTGCTATCGGATCCTCCACAAGTTGGTTACAAAATGACTGGGAGGAATTCACAATTTCTTGATTTGTAAAAATATTGAAGGAATGATCTGAACTTGTACAGTTACTGCAGGCAGAACTGTTGCAAGCATTTGGATTCACCATTTTAGTGTGTTGCACCGCAGTTTTTATTCTGACAGGTGTGGGCTTGATCGTGTTAATTTTGAACGTTTTCTTTCTTTGAGATTCTTGTGGTGGCACCTTCTTTTGCAAATGAATGTTCCAGTGGTTCTTGATTTCGTTGTCTGTCCGCCTAGGGAATCGTCCTGCTATCAGGGACCACCTGCATGGTAATGACGTAGTCAGAAATCAGCATTCTGAAAGTTCTTGATGGATTAAATCATTTTTATTTTGATGCTGCACTATTAAATCATTTTTATTTGTATGGTCGATTTGTAAATATTTTGGAATTTTATAAATTAAATTAAAATCAAAATAGAAAATTCCAAAATATTTGTTGAATCAACCAAATTTATAAACAATGAATCCATGAGCAAAGAATCCATATACCTGATAAGGGCCACTCAACAATGAATCCACGAGCAAAGAATCCATATACCTGATAAGGGCCACTCACTGAAACACTGATTTGCACAACAAAGAAGTGTAAGCAACAACGAGTTCAGACTATCGCAAAGATTTTTAATGTTGTGAACTTCCCAAAAATATCGGTGTCGACTAAAACATTTAAATAATGATAAATGCCAGGGAAAATATCTCTTAAAAATTTTGGCTCGAAAAGAAATCTTTTAAACAAAGCTGCTCTTTAATATCATAGATACAGTTTCTAAATATAGGTAAGTTAATGCTTGTGATAAATGTCTCCCAATAATAAATTCTATATGTTTAGAAATTTTAAATTCTATATGTTTAGAATTTTTTTTTTATAAATTCTATATGTTTAGAAAATTTTCTAAACAAAGCTACTCTTTAAAGAAATCTTTTAAAGAAAGCTGCTCTTTAATATCATAGATACAGTTTCTAAATATAGGTAATTTAATGCTTGTGATAAATGTCTCCCAATAATAAATTCTATATGTTTAGAATTTTTTTTTATAAATTCTATATGTTTAGAAAATTTTCTAAACAAAGCTGCTCTTTAATATCATAGATACAGTTTTTAAAAATAGGTAATTTAATGCTTGTGATAAATTAAAAAGACTAATCGTATAAAGAATATCCATATGATATGACGATACATACCAAATTAGTATTCCATTTGAAAATTTTATTTTTAACTTGTAAAAAATGGCATTTATAAGATTATTTTTCATAATATGAATCAGCGCTGGGTTGCGATAACATTAGCGAGAACCCTTCTAATCTATTAGCTATGCCTTTGGCTCTACCACGGAAGTGACAAGCACGACTACACGGGGAAGGACATGATATCAACGGTCTGGACGAGTGGCCAAGAGATGGGCCCACAAATTAATTACATTCCATGAGGTTTGCATAATTTGAAGCGTGGTTCTCAAAGGTATCTATATCCTTGGCACGTTTTAACATTGTAAACACTTGTTCGTGTTTATAATTTTATAAATCGCCACTATGCACACCCTCACACCCTCGATTAGATGGGATGTAAGGAAATGATCTATGGATCAACCGGCTTGGGATCAATGGGTGGAGCTTTGTGAAGTTGTGTTATAATAAATAACTTGAATGGCGCACTCTGCTACGCGGAACACCGAAAAACCGGTGCATTTGATTGTTCTTGAAAAATGTCCAAAAAGCTTAATCTCCATGGATTGTTAGCGCTATGCATCTGTTTTCGCCGTTGAGTGGAGAAAAAAAAGGTGAGCGAGACTTAGTATGCTTTTGACTTGCAATTCCGTGCTTTTGTTTTGCAATATTAACTGCTAAGAAATTTTTATTTATTTACTTTTACAGTTGAAGTAATGCCTGCGTTGTTGCATTGTAAATAAAAATTTACCAGTGGGCGGCGGGAGTTTAAGAGTAAAAAGGTTGAAAGGAATTTGTTAATAGGATATAAAAATAAAGGACATAGAACAGGGAGAAACAAGAATGTATTTCGTGAGAAAATTGACATTCCCCTTATTTAAAATTTAAACAAAGTTTCAGGCCAGCATTAAATTTTAAATTATTTAAAATTCGTTTTTCGCATTTTTGATTGGATAAGAAAAATAGACCTCTTATTGCCGAAACTTTTCCATAACGAAGTTAACCAAAATTGAAACTTTCTCTATGTACAATTCAACCAAATATTATTACAAGGACTTTTCTATGTTTAGAATTTATCCAAAGTTTGCCGAGACTTTTTTCATATTATGATTGCCATCTTTCAATATTATAGTTGTCATCTGCTCTGTGGTTGTAGACATGCAAGTGGACGTGTTGCTGTCCACATGTTCCTTTGCAGTTGTTTGCATGTTTGTGTCACATTGTATATGGTATGTTTCTTTGCAGTTGTTTGCATGTCTGTGTCACATTGTATATAGTGATGCATCTAGTTTAAATGCATACCTGAAACCAGTAATATATTTTAATTCCTGAAACCAAACCAAAACAAATACGCAAACAATACTAATTTCATCAATGTAGTAGTTGTGGCTAGAAATGGGTCTGTGAAAAGACTGAAGCACCTGCAGTTTGGGTCAAACAATCCTAATTTCATCAATGTAATAGTTGTGGCCACAAATAGGTTTGTGAAAACGCTGACTGCAGTTTGGGTCTGTGAGAAGGTTGGAGCACCTGTGGTTGGAGCGGTTGTGGCTAGATATGGGTCTGTGAAAAGGTGGGAGCAGGAGAGAAAAAGAAATCGACTACCTTGCAACGATGCAGGACATGGCAGTGGCTATGAACATGTTGAAGCTATTCCTATCTATGAACACTGGTTGTAAGTGACATTTTCGTTTCTTTAGAAAATAATAGATACGTGATTAGCATGCTAATAATGGATACATTGAAATCCCTATCAGCTACATTGGCTTTCTCTTGCATTCAATAAAGATATCCATATACAGGAAGAATGAAGTTACCTACATTGGTTTTCTCTTGCGTTCAATAAAGATATCCATATATATAGGAACAATGAAGTTATCAACTTACTTGAATTGGAAAAAACTCACGTCGGATGCATAACCAACCTCGCCGCTCCTGATGGCAGGAGAGTCCACGGAGTCCACGATCACTAAATGCAGAATAGGAAAAGTCATCAATGCCTTCTTGTGCAAGGCTTCTCTTGCTCTACTATTGGAGAGGTAATGAGTATATTTTGAATGTAATAATTACATATTTTATTTTGACATTTTGGAAAGAGAATGAGCTTCAAAAGTTATTCACAGGCTTGAGCAAGTTGTTCGTGCTCTTCATACCAACTACCACGTCTAGCTAAAAATAAAATTCACCGAACAAATTGCAGATAAGATAAGATACTTTTATAAGTTAACAAATTGACAAACTGCAGATAAGATACTTTTATAAATTGTATTCCACAAAAGACTAAGGATGCGCCATGAGACTCTTTGGACGGCACATGATTATACATCAGAGCGTATTAAAACCCTGCGCGGCTCTGCCAGAGCTTTGAAGAAAAAAAAACCTAACAATAAGACTTGTAACGGGGATAACAATACAAACCTTTCGATCACGGAAATGAAGAATCTCAAGGGGTTTTTCCATCAAATTTGAGATAGACAGAGCCAACCACGGTCTTCACGGTCTGATCCACTGTATCGACGCCAGGCTTCACAGGTCCTGGTCCTGTGTTCTCCTTGGCATAATCTCCTAAATTAGAAAGGAAAACGGTTGCCCTCAACACGGTATTACAAGCACCGGCAGCTGCCACCTGCTAGAAGTCTCCTGACACCAACAGCTGGCTGTTGTGCACGACCAAAAGCTGCCACCTGCTCTAAGTCTCCAACATATACTAAAAAAACTTTGCCACGAACTTAAAATCAGTTGTCATAACATGTAAATTGGACTTTGGATAAAATTAATTGTCACAACATTCTGCAAACTCGACTTTGGGTAAGATGAATTGTCACAACGTTAAATCGATATCCCCGGCAATAAGACCTCCGAAAACTTTGGGTAAAACAAAAAAGCCACGAAATTTGGATTTGGAAATTCAGCAACCCGGCAATAAGACCTCCAATATAAAACTTTGGATAAAAAGCAAAAAACATCAAAGCTCTAAAATAAAACTAAATGCTCCGGTCAACTCAAATTAATAGAAAGTCAATGCCTGATCGAACGCTATTAGTCCCAGGCAGGGACTAATAACATTGGAATAGGCCAAAACAAAAATCTACCCCATAAAATCTAACCAAATAATTATAATAATCTTAATCTTTCTTTTGATCCAAAAAAAATTATCTAATAATTCTCATTATAATCTTTAAAATTGAATCATAAATAATATCTAACCAATAATCAATACTTTATTCAATATCTAAAAAAATTGTGAAATGTCCATTTTTATTTATTTGTCTATTAAAAAGAGTAACCCGTGGACAATAAACTAATCTAAACCAACCACATTAAAAAGAGCAACGATTAAACAATGAACTAATCTAAAAAACCTCCATCTTTATTGTCGGCAGTATTTTGTTGTTAAACGATGATGGATGGATTAATTTAAAGTAAAGAATTTTATTTTTATCATAAAATTATTTTATTGGAGTTTTTCACTTTCATTTGTATAGATGTACTATAAAATAGGAGAAAGTGATTAATATATTTATTGTGTTATTAGCTATAAATTTTTATTAATCTAAAAAACTCCATCTTTATTGTCGGCAGTGTTTTGTTGTTAAATGATGATGGATTGATTAATTTAAAAAGAAAAAAAAAAAATTATCATAAAATTATTTTTATGGGAGTTTTTCACTTTCATTTGTATAGATGTACTATAAAATAGGAGAAAGTGATTAATATATTTATTGTGTTATTAGATATAAATTTTTATTTTTAAATAATATATTTATTTAAATTCAATAAATTCAACTGTAAACATATATAGCCTAGCCTAGCCCAGCCCAACACAGCCATCGACGAAAACACATTAATGGATCAATAGGATGCCTCGATATAATGTTTCCGATGTGTTATTCTTCCATATGGATGATTCACAGAAAATTGCGAATGTTTCCAATGTGTTATTCTTCAATAGGGAAGATTCACGGAAAATTCACTGACGGCTTAAAGTAGCTGTGTCCAATTCTTCCCAACTGAAGACAATTCCAAATGCTTTTTCATTTTTAGCCTGTTTACAAATCAGGATGGCTGGAAAGGATCGAATTTCTGTGGTAACTACATGGCTGCTATACAATCCAGCATATAGGAAGGAACTGGAACAAGGAAACAGACGGATTATCAAAGAAAAGATTAACAGATTATCAAAGAAAAAATTAAGAGGATCGATTGATAAATGGTATCAGGAGATCACTTAAGAGTAGAACATTTTTGATACGGGGGACTTTCCATATCTGGGTTAAAAGTCTCTCTTCCCATTTCACCCTCCTTTTGTGTAATTTTGTTTTATGTCTATAATCTTTTTACTGCTGCACATTGTTAGAATGTGATTCACAGACATGACTATATATGTTTAGATGATATAGCCTCTTTAGAGATATAAGTAAAATGTCTCTAAACTGTATTTATCTTTTCTATCCTGGACTTTGGAAGGTGATCAGATCACCATATTTTCGTTATCAAATGACGTTATGGTTGATTTTTGTACTGTCATATACATTTTGCCTATAATATATCATCATGCTTTTTTTCTTACGAAAAAGAAATCCTAATATGTCAATATGTGTGACAGCCTGTAAAGACCTTAACCTTTAGGACACGGCAACCTGCCAAACCTGGAGAAGTTTCCTAAACACGTATGGATGCACTATCATTTTTTATTTATCGTGGCTGCCAAATTGATTTGCGATTGCTTTTTCACCCCATTACCAGCCCGTCAACCTGCTACAATCAATTCTTGCAAAAACTCGGTCGATTAGCCATTACTGCGTCAGCAGGATGCTCTGGATTAAGCATTTGTAAATATCGATGGCGAAGCACAACAAAGTGTCTTTAATATCGATACCCGCAGAAATGATAAGTTCCGTGAAGGAGAATGTAATTTGGCCCAGGAAAGGTCTTAGACATGCACACCCTCAACGACTTCGCAGCTGAAGCGTTTGGCTGGTGGCTTTCATGGCGTTCTACGCTTGCATTGCGATACTTCACCTTGTTGCTACTTGGAAAACCGGCGCCACCATCATGGATTCTCCTTGCAGCTTGCCAGCACGTGCGGACCACGATATTGCCCCATCCACTTCGACGGCTCTTCTTGTAGAAACAACGCCATCTCTATTGCCTTTGCATGATTTACCGTTGAATATAACAGACAACGAGAAGGGCTTCTGGACCCAGCCGGATAATTTGGGGTACATGTCGTGCGTCGAGTTCAGTAGGAAGTACAGGCAGGCCTCGCCAGGCATCTTGAAAGGGAGGCGCAAGTATTTGATGGTGGTCGTCTCGGGTGGTCTCAATCAGCAGCGCAATCAGATCGCCGACGCGGTTGTCATTTCCAGAATTCTAGAGGCGGCTCTGGTTATTCCCATTCTGCAAGTCAATGCTATTTGGGACAACGACAGGTGATTAATTAATTTCGATTTTGCAAGTTACCATATTCCATGCCACTATGTCGTCCCCTCCATTTATGCTAAAACTAGATTTTACTGTATTTATGTAGTGAATTCTCGAATATCTTCGACGTCGAGCATTTCAAGAAAACTCTGAAAGGCGACGTCCAAATGTTTTCTTCGTTGCCTTCCACTCATTTGATGTCGAGGCCCGTGGAGGAGAAGATAACTCATCTTCACAATAGGTCCCGCTAGATTCGATCTCAGTACCTCAGGCGGGTAAGCACGTAATTTATTCAAATTCTTTGAATCTCAGCTAGTGCATAGTGCGTTCACAATTTTCCCAAATGAAATTGAAAACTGAGCAGGATCTATACATGGCAGTTGAACAAAGGAGTTCTGCTTTTTCGAGGATTGGATTCGAGAGTTTCCAAGGATCTTCCATCCGATCTTCAGAAACTCTGCTGCAAGGTCTATTTTGCTGTTAATTTCCCTCTTTCTTTGCATTCCGTGGGCACTGGAAACGAGAAAATTTCATTTAATACTCTATCGTCTGTTTGTGTTCCAGGTCACCTTCGACGCCTTAAGATTTGCAGCACTAATTCAAGCTCTGGGGAACAATATTGCGAAGAGGATGTGGGAAACGAACCCTTACATAGCTCTGCATTTACGGCTGGAGAAAGATGTATGGGTTAGAACGGGATGTCTTCCCGGCTTGGGTTCAGAATATGACCAAATAATACAACAGGAGCGAAGAATCCATCCAGCTCTTCTCACATCGCGATCCAACACGACTTACACAGATTGGAAGCTCGCTGGTCTCTGTCCTTTAAACGGCATGGAAATCGCCAGGTTATTTTTTCTTCCTTTTTCTTTTGTTCTCGCTTCTTTTCAGTGTGATATTCTTTAAAGTTCTCCTCCATCACCAAACCATTTCCCCCTTTTGTAATAGGCTGCTTAAAGCCTTGGGAGCGCCCATAAACAGTCGAACATACTGGGTCGGAAGAGAATCTGTCAGGCCAGGCAGTAACTCCATAGGGCAGAAATAATTGACTGTATTATTCCATCAGGTAAGTCCTCATTATATACATGAGGGAAGGACTGTTCAGTTCGTCTCCCAATGATTGTTCATATTTCGTATCTATCTATTTACAATAATTCACCCAATCACAAGGATTAGGTGTCAACATTCCCCCCCTTAATATGAAGGGATGTTGGTGAGTCCAAGCATCATTCTAAATCGTTCAAGCTTTTCTCTTGGTGAAGATGTCTGCAATTTGCTCATTTGTGGAACAATGACGGAGATGGATTGTTTTGGCCGCAACATGATGTCGAATTAGATGATATTTAGTATTGATGTGCTTCGTTCGATCATGGAATTTTGGGTTCTTGGCCAACTTTATTGCAAAGGTATTGTCAATCATGAGTGCAGTTGATTGTACTTGTTTTACCTGCAAATCTTCAAGAATTTTCCTAAGGCACACAATTTCTTTTGTTGCTTCAGATGCTGCCAAGTATTCTGCTTCTGTTGTGGAATCTGCTGGAACTGATTGTTTGCGTGATCTCCAGGAGACAGCTCCTGATCCAAGACTCATAGCATATGCTGAAGTAGATACCCCAGTTTCTTTGTCTCCATCGAAGTCTGAATCAGAGTATCCAATCAAGTTGAAGTCGTCCACCTGTGTATACTTGATTCCAAAGTTTCGAGTTCCCTTCAAGTACCTTAGAACTTTTTTTGCAGCAGACCAATGTCCCTCACAAGGCTTTTGCATAAACCTGGAGAGGATTCCAACAACAAACGAAATCTCTGTTCTGGTAGTAGTTAGGTAGTTGAGACTTCCTACAAGTTGTCTATACTTTGTTGCATCCTCAAATTCTTTTCCTTCAATAGATGTGAGCTTTAAGTTTTGTTCCATTGGAGTAGTAAGGGGATTGCACTTTGTCATACCAAACCTGTTCAACAGATCTCCAATGTATTTCTTTTGAGAAAGAAATATGGACTTTGGATGTTGGGTTACTTCAATGCCAAGATAGTAATGAACATAGCCCAAATCAGTCATTTCAAAACTTTTCCCCAATTCCTTCTTTATGGATGCAATGTAGCTTTCATTGTTCTCTGTCATCAAAATATCATCTACATATACGACAAGATATACAATTGTTTTGCCAACTTTCTTGACAAAGAAAGTTGCATCATCAAGATCAAAATGTTTGAAATTGAGTTTCAGAAGATGTTCAGTTAGTTTTTCATACCAAGCTCACGGTGCTTGTTTGAGGCCATACAAGGACTTCACAAGTTTGCATACTTTATGTTCATGTCCTTTCACAACAAATCCTTCAGGCTGGGACATAAAAACATTCTCTTTTAGATCTCCATTCAAGAAAGTAGTTTTTACATCCATTCGATGGACTTTCCAACCGTTCTGAGTTGCTAGTGCAAAGAGTGTCCGGATGGTAGCCCATTTTGTTGTGGGGGAAAAAGTCTCCTCATAATTGACCCCTTCCTTCTGTGTAAAAACTTTTACCACAAGCCTAGCTTTGTGCTTGTCAAGTGAGCCATCAGCTTTATACTTGTTCTTGTAGACCTACATGTAGCCAATCGGTTTGGTTCCTAATGGAGGATCAACCAACTTCCAAGTGTCGTTCTTTATGAGGGCATCATACTCCTTTTGCATCGCTTCTTTCCATTCATCATGAGAAGCAACTTCTTTGAAGGAAGTTGGTTCAAAATCTATAGACATGTTCAATTCACAATCATAAGAAACATCCATATCAACAGGTGAATTAGAGTCATCTACATCACCTCCATTTTGCCAGTTTGAATTTTTGGTTCCTGTCTTTCCAACTTCATCAGGATGAACACTTTCAAGTGTCTTTGTCACCCACTTTGGGGGACCTGCTTTGGTGGACCATGCTGCTCCGTTGATTGAGTTGGGACTGAATCAAGATTGAGTCTCCCAATTCTATCAATCACATCCCTTAAAACATCATCCGTTATTGGAGTTTCATGTGGGGGAGAGTATTCTTCAAAAGAAGATTCCACATGTTGATCTAGTATAGGAGTCCCCCCTTCAAGATGTGGAATCTGATTATCAAATTCTTGAAATGATTTTGCTTTTGCGAATCTATCCAAGTGATCAAGTTGTCGCTCAACAACATTGTCAGTTTTGGATGATTCAAGGAAAATTACATCTCTAGATACAACAAACTTCTTATTTACTTCATCATAGAAGCGGTATGCTTTGGAGGTGTTTGAATACCCCAGGAAGATACACTGACGACTTCTAGCACCAAGTTTGTTTCTATGTACCTTTGGTATTAAGGCATAACAGGTGGAACCAAAGACCCTAAGATGCTTTACCGAAGGAACATGTCCATACCACATTTCATATGGAGTCTTGTTTCTTATAGCATTAGATGGATATCTATTCTTTATATATGCAACACATAGAGCAGCATCAGCCCAAAACATTATCTTTACATTCTTGAAAAAGAGCATGGATCGTACCATATTTAAGATTGTCATGTTCATTCTTTCAGCTACACCATTCTGTTGGGGATTATAAAGCACAATTGTTTGATGTTTGATCCCATGTTGGCGAAGATAGTTTTCAAATTCATTTGATGTGTATTCTTTTCCATTATCAGTGCGAATAGACCCAATATGAGATTGTGCATCATTTTCAATCCATTTATGAAAATTCTTGAATGTTTGAAAAGCATCAAATTTGTTCTTCAAAAAATAAACCCAACACATTCTCGTGTAGTCATCAATAAATGTCATGATATATTTATTTCCATTTGCAGAAGGAAAAGGCATTGAACCACATAAATCTGAATGAATGAGTTCAAGTTTTCTATGTGCTCTTGAATGTGAATCATGAAAAGATTGTTTGCTATGCTTTCCTAAAATGCAAGCATCACATTGCTTAAGTTTCCTAGGAATTGTAGGCAAACCAGCAACACCATTTTTCTTTAACAAGCAGAGACTGTCATAGTTCAAATGTCCAAATCTAGCATGCCATAATAAACTTGATGGAAGTGTACCTTCTTCATGATGAGAATTGTATGAGAAATGTTGTGCATGAGCAGAGGTTCCTTGCAGTTTGAGAAACCTTTCTTCTTTTATTCCCCTCATGACAAGTGAGTGGTCAGATGCTTTTCTTACCTCAAACTTGCCATCAAACATATGAATGGATTGACCTTGCTGGCGGATGTGAACCAAGGACAACAAGTTTCTCTTGAGCTGTGGGAGATATAGAACATGATCCAGAAGAAAGTCTGGAAGACCAGGCAGTTTAACCCTGATTGTGCCAAGCCCTGATGGCTTGATTTTTGATTGATCTGCAAAGTATACTGCTCCATCAACATTGCCAGTGAAATCTTCAAAAAAATCTTTTCTATGAGTCATGTGGCAGGTTGCTCCTGAATCAAGCAACCAATCATTTTTCCAGGAAGCAAGTGAAGCATTAAATAAATCTTCATTTACTCCAATGTTACATTCTGCCACAACATAGTGAGTGGATTCAAGTGCTTTACCTTTGTCTGTATCATTAGCTTTACCTTTCTATTGGTTTCTTTTTTGCTCAATTTTGTCCCATGGTAGCTTGCATGTAGAGGCATCATGTGATCCATTTCTTTTGCAGCGAACGCACTGCAAATCTGTCTTTTCTCCTTGAGAATCTCTGCCCCCCTGCCTCTGAAATATATTCCTTTTCCTCTTCGACCACCTCTTCCTCTTGTAGAACCTTGAGCAGGATGCTTTTCTTTATGAGCAAGGCACACAACCTCTTCAGAAGATTTAGGGGTTGTCTTCTTTCCAAAAGCTTTTTCTCTTTCAGCAAACTTTTTCACAAGAGAATCAAAGGTTATATCTTTCAGATTTCCATTTGCTTGCAATGACTCAAGATAATTGGAGTAAGTAGGATAAAGTACCTTGAGAAAAGCGATAAGAGGAATATCCAATTCAACCTTAGTTGATTTGATATCATGCATTATAGATTTTACTTCAGATGCAAGCGCAAGAGGATCGTTATTTTGCAGTTCAAGAGTGAAAAGTTTAATCATGAGTTGGACAACTTCAAGTGCAGAATGTGAGTCGTAGAGTTCTTTTGGCTTTTGTAAGGCTTCAAAGGCAGTTGAATATGACGAAATATGGCGACTCACCTCTTCATTTACAGATGCTGCAATTAATGCATAAGCTTTGATGTTCTTGTTTTCCCAAATGACAAGCTCTTTGTCTGAGGTAGGCTATACTGGGTCATTGTTTCCTTCTCCGACACACACTCCTTTCCACAACTCATTGAAAATGAGGGTGTGCTTTATCATCCGGGACCATTCAGGATAGTTCTCATTTCCAGTGAGAACTATTCCCACCATGGATATGATTGAATGTATTCTGTAAAAAAAATTATTTTCGCTGATAGAAAAATACTTCTGCTAGCAAGAAAAAATCTGTGTACTGTAAAAAAAAATACTTCTGCTAGCAAAGAGCAAAACTATATTTTATCCATATAGAATACCACCATTTGTATTTTCGACCTTATTTCATACAATATATCAAGAATCCATGCCCTTAACAAAAAGGAACTGCTCACTGCACCATTATCAATATATTGTATTCCTTAAATCCAGAATGACTAATACTAGCATTTGCACCTAATGTTGCAAAGGAAACGCCGTAAGGCATAGTGTGTGGAAGAATATTGAAATGTGAATGGGCTTTTTTGAAAGCAAGGGTCGATGATAATGAGTTTGAATTGAGGAAGCCATGCCGAAAACCCTATTCGGGGGTTAAAGTGGCTATGAAATAGAATAAAAGTAGTCATAAATATCCATTGAACTTGTTTAGATACCTTAAAGATTGCCTAGTTGAAGGTGAAGTTAAACAAATGA
Organism: Pinus tabuliformis; assembly: GCA_031772625.1. Lineage (NCBI taxonomy): Eukaryota > Viridiplantae > Streptophyta > Pinopsida > Pinales > Pinaceae > Pinus > Pinus tabuliformis. Next base: position 1,284,854,396 of record CM062819.1, read on the forward strand.
ATTCACGTGAACAACAACTAGGTATCCATATCGATATACAAGGCCACTAGACATGCTTTGAAACACGGGGATAAAGAATGGGACCAGGTAAAACTTTCTATTTCCCTTTTCCTTTTAGTTTCATTGTTTAATATAGCCTCTACTCTGGATATGTAGAGAAGTCTTATTCACTGAAATACTAGAAACCACCTTAACTCAAGGTTTCGGAATGCCAGACATGCTCTGAAACACGGGGATAAAGAATGGGACCAGGTAAAACTTTCTATTTCCCTTTTCCTTTTAGTTTCATTGTTTAATATAGCCTCTCCTCTGGATATGTAGAGAAGTCTTATTCACTGCAATGCTATAAACCACCTTAACTCAGGGTTTCGGAATGCCAGGGTCTTGGGCATTATGGGCTGCAACAGAGTTGTTTACAACGGTGGTCCCATAATCCATAGTTTTTGTTGAATGTTGTTGAACAGATATACTTCGCAGATTATAGTCATGACAAGGCAGAGCAGTCTGTTCTGTGGACCTTAAGTGCAGATGTTGGAAATAGGTATCAATGTCTGAGGCCTATGAACAACATTAATTTGAATATGGATGCGAAAGCTGCAGATAGCCATGTTGGAGGAATACGTGATGGAAATCAACTCATCCTCTTTGAGTGGAAGAAACAGAGAAACTAGAAATGAAGCTCCATCCCATCTATTGTAAGCAATCTAACAATAACAAGTTGTCTTTCAAGCTCTTTATTGAAATTAGCATCATTTCTGTAAGTTTATCAATAGAAAGGACGGAGGGTTCATGCTACTTGAAAGTTTATCATTTCTGACATTTTCTGTAAGTTTTTCTGGCATCATTTTCCACATTCTTTTGTTTGCAGGTTTGGGTGTTCATCATAAGTTTGCTTGGCCTTGCACCTCTTGCTGAACGTATAGACTTTGTCACCGAGTAAGTGAAAAATTGCATGGTATATGTACATAGGTTATGTGTAATCTATACCTTGTACTGCAATTGTTTATACACTTGGAATGGTCACTGCAGTGCAGTGACTTCATAAAATATTATGTTTGTTGGTTTTACAATCTGATGTTTTGTTGTAAATTGTTGCAGACAAATTGCATTCTACACTGGACCAACAAGTGAGATTCTTATATGGCAATGGACTATGTACTCATATTTGTGGACACAAAATATGAGCTAATTGATATATATGAGAAAGTGTTTGACATTTCAAAGTAACTGATGCAAATATATTGTTAATTAATTCTCCTATAGTTGGCGGGCTGCTCAACGCCACATGTGGAAATGCAACAGAGATGCTCATTGCAGTGTTCGCACTTTACCATGGCAAGACCAATGTGGTCAAGTATTCTCTACTAGGCTCTATGCTTTCCAACTTACTTTTTGTGCTTGGCACATCTATCTTTTGTGGAGGAATTGCCAAAATGAAAAAAGAACAACGGTTTGACAAAAAATCACCTTTTCCCAGTTATGGTTAAAGAATATATCTCCTACCAAAGCCGCTTCCACTAAAATGAGGAGGACTATGAAGGTGGAATACTATGTTCAAGTGAAGGGCAACAAACATTACAATTTAGACCAAAATCAAAATGAAGTATTCAGCATCAGCCATCCTGACCTCTTAGACTTAGTTTTCTGTTACAACAGTATGAATAGAAATATCTTGAGGCTTAAGCGATAAAATATAAAGGATTTGTTTAGAAGTAAATGTTTTCTAATTTTTGGGGCTGAAACCAATTTTTTCAGTATGCACCAAGATGAAAATATTCCACACAGATTGAAAACACAGGATACACAGCAAAGACAGAAGCCATTGGTAATCTCCGCAGCAACATGACCAATACAAGTAATCACACACACAATAATGCCGATTCCAAGAAATGTGTAGATAAACCTGCCACAAAACAGTGGAGTACATCAGTTTTAACCTGGGTAGCAATTTGATATCTTATTATCAGCATACTGACAAACAACTTTTCTCTGCCATGTTTCAACATGGATAACAAAATAAAATTAGTATATTGTACAGTAGGGATAGTTTTTAAACAAATGGTAAATTAAAATGATAATACAGAGAAAGGCTCATGATAAACTTTTCATATGCGAGATAGCAAACAAATAGTAGAAAATTCACAACAAAACCTAGTCATGCAGAGTCCTTATGTGAGCTTAGAATAAAAATAAATTCCAAGGAAAACCTTGCAGGAAAATCCAGGGAAATTCCCCACATTACACAGATGGCACTGACTGTAAACACATTGGCACTGATTACAGCCCCTTACACAGTAGGGACATCAATTGAGACATGCAATACAGGCAGCCAGCCTGGGGAATCAACCACAAGACCTCCTACACTGAAGCTCAAAGCACTAAACCACTCATGCTATCCCACCATGCTACAAGTCTGCATACTTACGATCTCTAAAGGAAGATTAGCATCCTACAAATTCATTAATTTTTATCAAAAATATAGAAGTAGAACTTCATTTTCATTTTCAGAAGTCAATTTTAAAGCATTTCATCCCACCAATGTGAGGTCTACCCACAAGCAACAAGGTGTTCAAGCTCATATTAATGAAAAGAACCATGTTCAAAACCACCAAAGTGTGTTGCAGACATGGCCAGATGCAAGTCCTGTGTAATTTGACAGCCTAGAAACACCCCCAATGCATAGCCGCTCAGTCAAAAGGCAGTTGTAAGCTAAGTTGCACTGAAACGGATATGGATACAGGGTTTGAAACGGATATGGCAAATTTTCAAAAAATCCAGATACGATACGGCAAGGAAACAACGCATATATATATATATATATATATATATATATATATATATATATATATATATATATATATATATATAACAATTTCGTATTGCCATTCATGTTTTAGAATCTAGATTCACAAAAATCATCTAGCATATCATTCACAAAAAATAAGTGTTGGAGAGTGAATCTTTCTTAAATTTTAAATTTTATTTACTCGTGGATTCCGAAATTCACTCGTGTCATAAGTAAACTTTTAGGTTTGTTGAAAACTTAAAAGTCCGACAAAAATAAACCTAAACACCATTTCATGCACTCTGACAAATTCACATTTTTGCTCCTGCATAACACTAGGTTGCTTTTCTTTTTGAAAGAATGTTGGACATGTGGAACAAACTTCACATGCAACAATACATTGCATTTGACATTTTTTCTTCAAAAATAGTTGGATCCGACCAGTGGAGATAAAAACCGTAGCTATTATTTGACCTAATTCACTAACATGTTAAGATCCTTGTGAGCACACCTGTAGAATAACAAGCAAATATTCTTGATTCAAATATAGAAAAAATCTTGGGACGTCACCCAAGTATATTCCATCAAATAAATTCTCTCCTTTGCAGCTTATGAAATGAAAAACAAATTGTACTGAACAGTGGAAGTATGCAGAACAACAAAGTAATGCAGTCTAATCATGGTCAGCAAAACACATTGGAGATGGCTGAAAATCTGATAAGGATACAGGTTAAGGGTTAACCGTTATTGACTAATTTTTAAATTATTTGGCAAAAGACATTCAATTTCACTATATTCACAAAAATTAGTTTGGTTTGATCCTATATAAATACACCATATAGCTCAGCAGGAATTAGGCATTAGACATTTCTCCACTAATAGCCTAAAAGTGGCCCACAATCTTATACTGACAATTTTCAATGTAGATTAAACTTTGCACATGAATACAAAAGCCTTCTTCCCTTGCCCTTAGGCTCAACCATTTTTTTTGGTTTCCTCAGTTATAGTTGTAGGTCCGATCTATTTGTTACTCCACACCCTTTCGTGCAATTTCAACAGAGCTGTAGACAAGTACATCCAAGTCAAAAGATCCCAAGGCAGTCAACCACGTTTCCCATACAACCATGACAAACTTGGAGCAAACAGGATGGAACATGTATACCATGAATCCTACCAACTTCTAGTTTAACCAAATCAAAATTATATGTCACATTCAAAATCAATTAGACTGAAGGCAATGATCCAGAAGAGAAGAAAGCACTGAAACCATCATTTATGCAATGAGCCAAGGCCCAGGTCTAGGACATGCCGTCTTTTCAAGATGCAACAAGGTGCGCTTACATGCTTTTACAGGTTAAACAATAAAATTCAATTCAGGTAGGAGTCAGGACAAGTACATCCAAGGCATTGGATCATGTGACACTCAACCCATGTTTGAATATAACCACAACAAAATGGGGCAGCCAAGAATAAAAACATGTCACATGCATGATTCCTACAACTTGCAGTAAACGTTTTAAAATAAGGCAATGATTTTGTAAAAAAAAGGGATGAGAAGTCCCTATCAAAATCATTTTAACCTTAAGGCAATTATTCGAAGGAGAAAAAAGAACAAGTAATTACTTACTAAATAAACTTGCACAGGCTAGAGAATGTCCTCTGTTTCAAAGCACGTACAGGAAGACAAATGGGCTTTTTATGCTTCAAACCATTCCCCCTAGCCCACTCTTTCAAGCAGCATATAGCTGGATCCTTTCAAGAAAAGTGATTTGGAGGCTGCACCAGTTCACCGGCACTGTTATCTCTTTTTATGCCTAAATCATCCCCCTCCCCCCTCTTTCAAGCAGCACTTTTGGATCCTTCTAAGAAAAGTGATTTGGAGGGTGAGAGTTTCCCAGGACTGACATCGCTTTCTACGGTTCAAACTATCTCACTCCCCCTCTTTCAAGCAGCACAGTTGGATCCTTCTAACCCCAGTTCACCAGACTGCTATCAACGACATCATACAAAGATAAAATGTGATGATTCTAAATGTGTAAAGTGCTAGCGAGGGCCTTCTAGGCCACAATGGCGAGATGGGTGCCTAAAATAATTATGGAGTTACGCTTGAGCCCTGAGCTTTGTCAGGGAAAAGCCAAAAAAGAAAATATATGACACCTTAGACACAAGAAAACTGTGACAATACCTAATGAGTACCGCTCTTAATGGCTCACCTTCAAGGTAAGGGAGAATGCAGCATGCAGGTGTGCACACACCACAACACCTCTAATTTGAAACCTTTACTAAGTAATTTTTCACAAACATGGACACCTATCCCATTTTATTATTTTTAAAACAGAAATTTTAAATGAAACAACAAAAAAACAAACAAACGACTTACCAGGGAGCAGGAAGGCTCACAGCATCAAGATCCGCTCCAGCCACTATACCAAAAGAGTGTTGTCCAAGTTTCCGAAACTGAGTTTGATCTGCCCTCGAGATCGTTTGAGGATTTGAAAACGGAACATCCAGTTGTTGCCCCACTGAGGAATGAAGGGACATTAATTATGCTGGTAAATTATACCCATCAACATTGTTGGGTGCAGGTGCAATCGGAGGAGGGCGAACATGAGAATTCCAGTGGTTGAGCATCCATACTGCATACAGAATCATCGACGCTCCAATGAAAGCTTGAATGAAATTCAAAAACTTCAGCAGAAATGCCACGAATACTCGGCATCCCAGGCACCCCATTTTCAAGAATCCTTTCTCCTACAAACCCACTTCAGAAAACAAACTCAATTTCGCAGAAACGGGATCGGAGTTCGCAACACGAATGCAGGATTGGTAAATCGCAGACCCAATTCAGAGAGGACCTAACTGGGCAGAAATCGAACCAGAATTCACAGCCCAAGCGGGGATTTCCTTGGAGTTATGCAATGCATATGAACTCAATTGCAGAGTGGGAGATGTTCGGCTATTTTGGTTTGGAGGAGGGATGCAGGGGAGGCAAGTCCTGAGGGATCCAGGGGAGGCAAGTCCTGACGCCCGCCTGGAGAACACCATTGGAGAAACCCTACCTCTGGAATGGCTATTGGCACTCCGCGCTCTTCATTACCCGGACCGCCTGAGTGACATTTTTGATCGACGGTTCTGGTGTTTGTAATCGTCTAACATCTCATCGTACGGCGTCAGAGGAGGACACGTAGGCAAAAAGGGGATGGATCTCAGAGGGAAACCGTAGCTATTATTTGACCTAATTCAAAAATAGTTGGATCCGACCAGTGGAGATAAAAACCGTAGCTATTATTTGACCTAATTCACTAACATGTTAAGATCCTTGTGAGCACACCTGTAGAATAACAAGCAAATATTCTTGATTCAAATATAGAAAAAATCTTGGGACGTCACCCAAGTATATTCCATCAAATAAATTCTCTCCTTTGTAGCTTATGAAATGAAAAACAAATTGTACTGAACAGTGGAAGTATGCAGAACAACAAAGTAATGCAGTCTAATCATGGTCAGCAAAACACATTGGAGATGGCTGAAAATCTGATAAGGATACAGGTTAAGGGTTAACCGTTATTGACTAATTTTTAAATTATTTGGCAAAAGACATTCAATTTCACTATATTCACAGAAATTAGTTTGGTTTGATCCTATATAAATACACCATATAGCTCAGCAGGAATTAGGCATTAGACATTTCTCCACTAATAGCCTAAAAGTGGCCCACAATCCTATACTGACAATTTTCAATGTAGATTAAACTTTGCACATGAATACAAAAGCCTTCTTCCCTTGCCCTTAGGCTCAACCATTTTTTTTGGTTTCCTCAGTTATAGTTGTAGGTCCGATCTATTTGTTACTCCACACCCTTTCGTGCAATTTCAACAGAGCTGTAGACAAGTACAATATAAAGGATTTGTTTAGAAGTAAATGTTTTCTAATTTTTGGGGCTGAAACCAATTTTTTCAGTATGCACCAAGATGAAAATATTCCACACAGATTGAAAACACAGGATACACAGCAAAGACAGAAGCCATTGGTAATCTCCGCAGCAACATGACCAATACAAGTAATCACATACACAATAATGCCGATTCCAAGAAATGTGTAGATAAACCTGCACAAAACAGTGGAGTACATCAGTTTTAACCTGGGTAGCAATTTGATATCTTATTATCAGCATGCTGACAAACAACTTTTCTCTGCCATGTTTCAACATGGATAACAAAATAAAATTAGTATATTGTACAGCAGGGATAGTTTTTAAACAAATGGTAAATTAAAATGATAATACAGAGAAAGGCTCATGAATCCTACCAACTTCTAGTTTAACCAAATCAAAATTATATGTCACATTCAAAATCAATTAGAATGAAGGCAATGATCCAGAAGAGAAGAAAGCACTGAAACCATCATTTATGCAATGAGCCAAGGCCTAGGTCTAGGACATGCCGTCTTTTCAAGATGCAACAAGGTGCGCTTACAGGCTTTTACAGGTTAAACAATAAAATTCAATTCAGGTAGGAGTCAGGACAAGTACATCCAAGGCATTGGATCATGTGACACTCAACCCAGGTTTGAATATAACCACAACAAAATGGGGCAGCCAAGAATAAAAACATGTCACATGCATGATTCCTACAACTTGCAGTAAACGTTTTAAAATAAGGCAATGATTTTGTAAAAAAAAGGGATGAGAAGTCCCTATCAAAATCATTTTAACCTTAAGGCAATTATTCGAAGGAGAAAAAAGAACAAGTAATTACTTACTAAATAAACTTGCACAGGCTAGAGAATGTCCTCTGTTTCAAAGCACGTACAGGAAGACAAATGGGCTTTTTATGCTTCAAACCATTCCCCCTAGCCCACTCTTTCAAGCAGCATATAGTTGGATCCTTTCAAGAAAAGTGATTTGGAGGCTGCACCAGTTCACCGGCACTGTTATCTCTTTTTATGCCTAAATCATCCCCCTCCCCCCTCTTTCAAGCAGCACTTTTGGATCCTTCTAAGAAAAGTGATTTGGAGGGTGAGAGTTTCCCAGGACTGACATCGCTTTCTACGGTTCAAACTATCTCACTCCCCCTCTTTCAAGCAGCACAGTTGGATCCTTCTAACCCCAGTTCACCAGACTGCTATCAACGACATCATACAAAGATAAAATGTGATGATTCTAAATGTGTAAAGTGCTAGCGAGGGCCTTCTAGGCCACAATGGTGAGATGGGTGCCTAAAATAATTATGGAGTTACGCTTGAGCCCTGAGCTTTGTCAGGGAAAAGCCAAAAAAGAAAATATATGACACCTTAGACACAAGAAAACTGTGACAATACCTAATGAGTACCGCTCTTAATGGCTCGCCTTCAAGGTAAGGGAGAATGCAGCATGCAGGTGTGCACACACCACAACACCTCTAATTTGAAACCTTTACTAAGTAATTTTTCACAAACATGGACACCTATCCCATTTTATTATTTTTAAAACAGAAATTTTAAATGAAACAACAAAAAAACAAACAAACGACTTACCAGGGAGCAGGAAGGCTCACAACATCAAGATCCGCTCCAGCCACTATACCAAAAGAGTGTTGTCCAAGTTTCCGAAACTGAGTTTGATCTGCCCTCGAGATCGTTTGAGGATTTGAAAACGGAACATCCAGTTGTTGCCCCACTGAGGAATGAAGGGACATTAATTCTGCTGGTAAATTATACCCATCAACATTGTTGGGTGCAGGTGCAATCGGAGGAGGGCGAACATGAGAATTCCAGTGGTTGAGCATCCATACTGCATACAGAATCATCGACGCTCTAATGAAAGCTTGAATGAAATTCAAAAACTTCAGCAGAAATGCCACGAATACTCGGCATCCCAGGCACCCCATTTTCAAGAATCCTTTCTCCTACAAACCCACTTCAGAAAACAAACTCAATTTCGCAGAAACGGGATCGTAGTTCGCAACACGAATGCAGGATTGGTAAATCGCAGACCCAATTCAGAGAGGACCTAACTGGGCAAAAATCGAACCAGAATTCACAGCCCAAGCGGGGATTTCCTTGGAGTTATGCAATGCATATGAACTCAATTGCAGAGTGGGAGATGTTCGGCTATTTTGGTTTGGAGGAGGGATGCAGGGGAGGCAAGTCCTGAGGGATCCAGGGGAGGCAAGTCCTGACGCCCGCCTGGAGAACACCATTGGAGAAACCCTACCTCTGGAATGGCTATTGGCACTCCGCGCTCTTCATTACCCGGACCGCCTGAGTGACATTTTTGATCGACGGTTCTGGTGTTTGTAATCGTCTAACATCTCATCGTACGGCGTCAGAGGAGGACACGTAGGCAAAAAGGGGATGGATCTCAGAGGGAAACCGTAGCTATTATTTGACCTAATTCAAAAATAGTTGGATCCGACCAGTGGAGATAAAAACCGTAGCTATTATTTGACCTAATGCACTAACATGTTAAGATCCTTGTGAGCACACCTGTAGAATAACAAGCAAATATTCTTGATTCAAATATAGAAAAAATCTTGGGACGTCACCCAAGTATATTCCATCAAATAAATTCTCTCCTTTGTAGCTTATGAAATGAAAAACAAATTGTACTGAACAGTGGAAGTATGCAGAACAACAAAGTAATGCAGTCTAATCATGGTCAGCAAAACACATTGGAGATGGCTGAAAATCTGATAAGGATACAGGTTAAGGGTTAACCGTTATTGACTAATTTTTAAATTATTTGGCAAAAGACATTCAATTTCACTATATTCACAGAAATTAGTTTGGTTTGATCCTATATAAATACACCATATAGCTCAGCAGGAATTAGGCATTAGACATTTCTCCACTAATAGCCTAAAAGTGGCCCACAATCCTATACTGACAATTTTCAATGTAGATTAAACTTTGCACATGAATACAAAAGCCTTCTTCCCTTGCCCTTAGGCTCAACCATTTTTTTTGGTTTCCTCAGTTATAGTTGTAGGTCCGATCTATTTGTTACTCCACACCCTTTCGTGCAATTTCAACAGAGCTGTAGACAAGTACATCCAAGTCAAAAGATCCCAAGGCAGTCAACCACGTTTCCCATACAACCATGACAAACTTGGAGCAAACAGGATGGAACATGTATACCATGAATCCTACCAACTTCTAGTTTAACCAAATCAAAATTATATGTCACTTTCAAAATCAATTAGACTGAAGGCAATGATCCAGAAGAGAAGAAAGCACTGAAACCATCATTTATGCAATGAGCCAAGGCCCAGGTCTAGGACATGCCGTCTTTTCAAGATGCAACAAGGTGCGCTTACAGGCTTTTACAGGTTAAACGATAAAATTCAATTCAGGTAGGAGTCAGGACAAGTACATCCAAGGCATTGGATCATGTGACACTCAACCCAGGTTTGAATATAACCACAACAAAATGGGGCAGCCAAGAATAAAAACATGTCACATGCATGATTCCTACAACTTGCAGTAAACGTTTTAAAATAAGGCAATGATTTTGTAAAGAAAAGGGATGAGAAGTCCCTATCAAAATCATTTTAACCTTAAGGCAATTATTCGAAGGAGAAAAAAGAACAAGTAATTACTTACTAAATAAACTTGCACAGGCTAGAGAATGTCCTCTATTTCAAAGCACGTACAGGAAGACAAATGGGCTTTTTATGCTTCAAACCATTCCCCCTAGCCCACTCTTTCAAGCAGCATATAGCTGGATCCTTTCAAGAAAAGTGATTTGGAGGCTGCACCAGTTCACCGGCACTGTTATCTCTTTTTATGCCTAAATCATCCCCCTCCCCCCTCTTTCAAGCAGCACTTTTGGATCCTTCTAAGAAAAGTGATTTGGAGGGTGAGAGTTTCCCAGGACTGACATCGCTTTCTACGGTTCAAACTATCTCACTCCCCCTCTTTCAAGCAGCACAGTTGGATCCTTCTAACCCCAGTTCACCAGACTGCTATCAACGACATCATACAAAGATAAAATGTGATGATTCTAAATGTGTAAAGTGCTAGCGAGGGCCTTCTAGGCCACAATGGCGAGATGGGTGCCTAAAATAATTATGGAGTTACGCTTGAGCCCTGAGCTTTGTCAGGGAAAAGCCAAAAAAGAAAATATATGACACCTTAGACACAAGAAAACTGCGACAATACCTAATGAGTACCGCTCTTAATGGCTCGCCTTCAAGGTAAGGGAGAATGCAGCATGCAGGTGTGCGCACACCACAACACCTCTAATTTGAAACCTTTACTAAGTAATTTTTCACAAACATGGACACCTATCCCATTTTATTATTTTTAAAACAGAAATTTTAAATGAAACAACAAAAAAACAAACAAACGACTTACCAGGGAGCAGGAAGGCTCACAGCATCAAGATCCGCTCCAGCCACTATACCAAAAGAGTGTTGTCCAAGTTTCCGAAACTGAGTTTGATCTGCCCTCGAGATCGTTTGAGGATTTGAAAACGGAACATCCAGTTGTTGCCCCACTGAGGAATGAAGGGACATTAATTCTGCTGGTAAATTATACCCATCAACATTGTTGGGTGCAGGTGCAATCGGAGGAGGGCGAACATGAGAATTCCAGTGGTTGAGCATCCATACTGCATACAGAATCATCGACGCTCCAATGAAAGCTTGAATGAAATTCAAAAACTTCAGCAGAAATGCCACGAATACTCGGCATCCCAGGCACCCCATTTTCAAGAATCCTTTCTCCTACAAACCCACTTCAGAAAACAAACTCAATTTCACAGAAACGGGATTGGAGTTCGCAACACGAATGCAGGAATGGTAAATCGCAGACCCAATTCAGAGAGGACCTAACTGGGCAGAAATCGAACCAGAATTCACAGCCCAAGCGGGGATTTCCTTGGAGTTATGCAATGCATATGAACTCAATTGCAGAGTGGGAGATGTTCGGCTATTTTGGTTTGGAGGAGGGATGCAGGGGAGGCAATTCCTGAGGGATCCAGGGGAGGCAAGTCCTGACGCCCGCCTGGAGAACACCATTGGAGAAACCCTACCTCTGGAATGGCTATTGGCACTCCGCGCTCTTCATTACCCGGACCGCCTGAGTGACATTTTTGATCGACGGTTCTGGTGTTTGTAATCGTCTAACATCTCATCGTACGGCGTCAGAGGAGCAACATTGTTGGGTGCAGGTGCAATCGGAGGAGGGCGAACATGAGAATTCCAGTGGTTGAGCATCCATACTGCATACAGAATCATCGACGCTCCAATGAAAGCTTGAATGAAATTCAAAAACTTCAGCAGAAATGCCACGAATACTCGGCATCCCAGGCACCCCATTTTCAAGAATCCTTTCTCCTACAAACCCACTTCAGAAAACAAACTCAATTTCGCAGAAACGGGATCGGAGTTCGCAACACGAATGCAGGATTGGTAAATCGCAGACCCAATTCAGAGAGGACCTAACTGGGCAGAAATCGAACCAGAATTCACAGCCCAAGCGGGGATTTCCTTGGAGTTATGCAATGCATATGAACTCAATTGCAGAGTGGGAGATGTTCGGCTATTTTGGTTTGGAGGAGGGATGCAGGGGAGGCAAGTCCTGAGGGATCCAGGGGAGGCAAGTCCTGACGCCCGCCTGGAGAACACCATTGGAGAAACCCTACCTCTGGAATGGCTATTGGCACTCCGCGCTCTTCATTACCCGGACCGCCTGAGTGACATTTTTGATCGACGGTTCTGGTGCTTGTAATCGTCTAACATCTCATCGTACGGCGTTAGAGGAGGACACGTAGGCAAAAAGGGGATGGATCTCAGAGGGAAACGCCTTACGGCGTAAAAATAAGGAAAATCTTGAGCAAAATTGTTTCTACTCAACGCCCCCCTTTTTTTTTCTTTAGTGATACCAAGGCTAGTCAAACACCTTCACAGTCTCAACATCTAGCACACAAAGATAAACTATTACTCCTTTAACCTTAATGCATCTGCGCTGATACAATCATAAAAACTGTGGTGAAAATTATGGAAATATGGCCAAAACAAAGCGTGTATCCTGTCCATACCCACACATAGCCATGTTGTCTCCCCACCTGTTGTCAACCAACAAATCACACAACGTATTCTGCAGAATTAATATTATTCAACCAAAAGGGCGCAGAGGAGTTCAACCGATTTTTTGAACCAATTTTTTTTGTTTAGGAGTTCAACGCGCAGGAGCGGCATAACATATGGAAGCTTTTGGGCAAATCTCTTATTGAGAACACTATATGCGTATTAATCAAAACTGTAACTGTATTAATACCAAAACCGCAGGTAATAACAACAAATACCAAGATCCGTAGGTAGAATGGGCGGTGTAACCATGAACCATCACACAATCTTCAACGCATATGCCAAAAAAAACAGCGTATAGCCAAAACACATTCAACACACACACACACACACACACACAGATATATATATATATATATATATATATATATATATATATATATATATATATATATACTAGTGTTTTTCAAAACGGAGCGGCATTCTCCACCGGAGCAGTATTCAACTCAGGAGCAGCGTATTCAATATAGGGTTACCATCTCGATTTCTGAAACCCTTGGTCCAAGAACATTTCCTTTGTCATCGCTTCGTATGACACAAGCTCAAGCGTGATTCCTCAGCGAAACAGTGGTCATACATTCCTTCGGCATGGAGATAGACTGCAGAGCGCTTAGTGATTCAGGGCACGCTCGCAGAGATGTTTAACGTTATGTGAGAAAACGTTGACAGTCCAGATGGAATATGGCAGAGGCAGCAGCGTTTATGGACAGTCGCCTTCTGGCAAAACAGCAAACATTTATGGACAGTCGCCTTCTGGCAAAACAACAAACATTTATGGACAGTCGCCTTCTGGCAGACAGAGAGCGCAGGAAAGGAATATTGCAGACAGAGGAGTTACAGGAGCATAAGAGCTAAAAAAAGGAGCTGGCTCTGATACCATGTCAGGCCAAGTAGTGACTCCATAGGGCAGAAATAATTGACTGTATTATTCCATCAAGTAAATCCTCATTATATATATGAGTGAGAGACTCTTCAGTTCGTCTCGATCACTGTTCATATTTCCTATCTATCTATTTACAATAATTCACCCAATCACAAAGATTAGGTGTCAACAAAATCTTTGGGGGGAAGAAGGCCGTGGAGCTTCTGATCAAACACTTTCCAAATCTTTACAACAAGCACGGCCTGGCCTTGCCAGGGGAGCTCCAATCTATAAGAGAACATCACTCCTAGCTGCAATCGATTACATTGTGGCACTAAACAGCGATGTTTTCATGGCATCACATGGAGGAAACACGGGCCGTGCGATTCAGGTACTCTCTCCAATTCTCCATGCTTAGAATTCTATTGCATATTCTATCCATAGTTGCGTCATGAAATTTATTCACATATGATAGTGCAAGAGGGCCACTGGGCGTACTTGGGCCACAGAAAGCACATAACTCCAAACAAAAGACAGATGCTTCCTTACTTGACAAAACATTGGGTGAAGAAGATTTTAACGGCATTGTGAAGCATCTGCATGACGAATTGCTTGGGCAACCTGTATTCAGAACGGATAAATCAGGGCGTGATGTTGTGGCTTACCCGGTTCCTGAATGTATGTGCACAAAATAGTCTGAAGAGCACAAGTAGTCACATTCTTTACACAGTCAGCCAGCACAACATGATTGAGCAACAATACCCTCGTCCGAAGCTCCAATTGAGAATTTGTAAACGACGGATAACATAAACGTCCACTAATCCTAAATTATTAGCTGTCTGGAGAAGTAGAATACTTATGCCTAGCCGAGAATCCTATATGTGGCGCTCTGCCTATTCTGATGTTTTTGCAGGAGACCGGCCTTTTTTTTTTAATTTATCGATGGCTGCAAGAAGCAGAGAAATTGCTTAAAATTTCTGAGAACTGTTCGCACAAGTCCTGCCGGGACAGTGAAGAGATTGACGGCAGGACCACCGCTGTAAATGTAAATTCGTGGTATGGAGGATTGTTCTTTGGAAATGGGCATCATGACGGCTACTGGATCCGCAAGTCAGTGCTTAGTGCCAATCTAGGGCCTGGAAGTGCAAATGTAATCGGCAAGACAAGATTGAAAATAAATTCCAATCCGCCCATCAACTGGGATTGGAATTGGAATTGGTATTCTATCTCATTCAAATGGGAATGAAAAACATCAACATTAAGTTATTTATATACAGATAACTCGTACATTAAATGGTATTGGAATGTCTAAGCAACATTAAATTATTTATAGCTGTACAATTGATATTCACGTGCAAGTTTGGATATTTTCAATTCAGTCTCCCACAATTTTTTAAAAATTTCCGACAGTTATCACTGACCCCATTCAAAATGCCAGCGATTTAAGTAGGGAATAGAATGTTAACCAGACAAGTGATCTTTTGCAACTGGATGTAAAGCGTACGGAATCAATGTATATGAAAATTTAATAGTGTTTTTAAATATTTTAAAATTTAGAATAATTGGTATTTGTACTCTAACCGTGTGTAATATATGGATCGGAACTTGGAAGAAACTTTTGAAAAGTGATGTTGGAAGTTTCACTACACATGCAATGGTTGTATTAACAAATTAATGTTTAACTTTCAGTGTGGCAAGCATAAAGAATAAGAAGTTGTTTTTAGTATATTTTTGGACTAGGAGCTGGAATTTGGTGAAAAAATTTGAGGTGAAATTTTGATTTGTGTTATTTAAACTATTTTTTTATTGTGTATATGGATTCAACACCTTGAAACACTCACAGAGTATTTGGATTGTGTAGGGGTTACCCATCAAACTCGAAAGAATAAAGCACATTTGTTGTTCCAACACTAAAGAATAAAGCACATTTGTTCTTCCATACACGGTATTACATCCAAATGAGAGATGCACGATGGACATAGATTTATATGTTAAATGGATTAAAAGTATTGGTTAAACCACTATATATCATTAAAATATAAGACTAACACAAATGCATTAATAAATGTGTTAATATACATTGTCAACTCAATATATGTTATATTACAAACCATAATATCAAGTCCAATATTATAAGCCCTAATTATAAACTTTAATATTAATATATTAATTATGTATTTAGAAAATATTGTATTAATAAATATTAATTTAAACACTATTATATATTAATTAATATTAAACCCAAGGGAATAATAAACCCAAGGGATTGATACTAAAACCCCAAGGGATTATGAACACAAGGGAATAATATTAAACCCAAGGCATAGATATTATAAAAACAAGGTATATAAACATTAAGATAAATATTATAAATCATAAAATAAATATGGTTGACCATGGTTTATTTTTATATTGAGACAATCCTTGTCACAATGTGACGATGTACCATGGTTGACCATGATTGATTTTCATGTCGAGATAGCCATTGTCACAAAGTGATGTTGGACCATGGTTGACTATGGTTGATTTTTATATTGAGACAATTTTTGTCACATTATGATATTAGACCATCATTGACCTTGATTGACCGTGGTTGACCATGAAAGATTTTATAAAACATGGTTGACCATTGTCGACCATGATTGACAATGGTGGATCATGGTTGACCATGATTGATATTATAAACCCAAACCCAAGGGATTATAAACCCAAGGAATAATATTAAACCCAAGGGAATAATATAAACCCAAGGTATATAAACTCTAAGATAAATATTATAAACCCTTAAATAAACATGGTTAATTTTCATAGTGAGACAATCCTTCTCACAATGCGACGTTGGACCATGCTCAACCATGGTTGAACCCTTAGAATAATAAGGGAATAATATAACCCCAAAGCATATAAACCATAAGATAAATATTATAATCCCTTAAATAAACATGGTTGACCATGGTTGATTTTCATATTGCGACAATCTTTGTCACAATACAATGTTGAACCATGCTTGATCACAATTGAATGAAGGGAATAATATTAAACTCTAGGAATATGAACCATTAAATTAATAAACTCAAAGGAGTAATACTAAAACCTCAAGGGACTATGAACCCAAGAGAATAATATTAAATCTAAGGGATAAATATTATAAGCCCAATGTATATAAACACTATGATAAATATTATAAACCCTAAAATAAACATGGTTGACCATGGTTGATTTTCATATTGAGATAATCCTTGTCACAATGCGACATTCAACCATGGTTGACCATTCTTGACCATGATTGATTTTGATATTGAGGCAATATTTGGCACAATGTGACGTTGGACCATGGTTAACCATGGTTGATTTTCATATTGAGACAATATTTGCCACAATGTGACGTTGGACCATGGTTGATTCTCATATTGAGACAATCTTTGTCACAATGTGACATTGGATTGACCATGATTGATTTTATAAAACATGGTTGACCATGGTCGACCATGATTGACCATGATTGACCATGGTCGACCATGATGGACCATGGTTGATCATGGTTGACCATGATTGAAATTATAAACTGAAGGGAATAATAAACCTAAGGGACTAATATTAAAACCTGAGGGATTAATATTAAAAACCCAAGGGAATCCTATTAAACCCAAGGTATATAAACCCTATGATAAATATTATAAAACCTTAAATAAACATGGTTAACCATGGTTGATTTTCATATTGAGACATCTTTTCTCACAATGCAATGTTGGACCATGCACGACCACGGTTGAACCCTTAGATTAATAAAACCAAAGAATTGATATTATAAACCTAAGGGAATAATAAACCAAAGGGATTAATACTAAAACCCCAAGGGAATAATATTAAACCTAAGGGACTAAATTATAAACCCAAGGTATATAAACCCTAAGATAAATATTATAAACACTAAAATAAACATGGTCGACCATGGTTGATTTTCATATTGAGACAATCCTTGTCAAAATGAGACGTTGGACCATGCTTGACCATGATTGATTTTCATATCAAGAGAATATTTGTCATAATGCGACATTGTATCATGATTGACCATGGTTGATTTTCATATTGAGACAATCTTTGTCACAATATGATGTATGACCATGGTTGACCATGATTTATATTATAAACCCAAGGGAATAATAAACCCAGGGGATTAATACTAAAAACGCAAGGGGCTATAAACCCAAATGAATAATATTATAAACACTAAAATAAACATGGTTGAAAGTGGTTAACCATGTTTGATTTACATATTGATACAATTCTTGTCACAATGTGACGTCAGATTACTACTAAAAACCCAATGGAATAATATTAAACCCAAGGGAATAATATTAAACCCAAGGAAATAATATAAACTCATGTTATATAAACCCTAATATAAAGATTATAAACCCTTAAATAAACATGGTTGACCATGGTTGATTTTCATATTGAGATAATCTTTGTCACAATGCAACGTTGGACGATGCTCGACCATGGTTGAACCCTTAGATTAATAAACCCAAGGAATTGGTATTATAAACCCAAGGGAATAATAAACCCAATGGATTATTACTAAAACCCCAAGGGAATAATATTAAACCCAATGGATTAATATTAAACACTAAAATAAACCTAGTTGACCATGTTTGATTTTCATATTAAGACAATTCTTGTCACAATGTGACATTGGACCATGGTTGATAATGCTTGACCATTATTGGTTTTCATATCGAGAGAATATTTGTCACAATGCGACCTTGGACCATGGTTGACCATGATTGATATTATAAACCCAAGGGATAATAAAGTCAAAGGAATAATATTATAAACACTAAAATAAACATGGTTGAACATGGTTGATTTTCATATTGAGACAATCCTTATCACAACGTGACGTTGGACTTTGGTTGACCATGATTGATTTTATAAAACATAGTTGACCATGGTTGAACATGGTTGAACGTGATTAACTATGTTTTACCATGGTTGACCATGATTGATAATGGTTGACAGTGATTGATCATGGTTAACCATGATTGATATTCTAAACCCAAGGGAATAATAAATCCAAGGGAGTAATACTAAAACCCCAAGGGAATGATATTAAGTCAAAGGGATAAATATTATAAACCCAATGTATATAAACCCTAAGATAAATATTGTAAACCTTAAAAAAACATGGTTGCCCATGGTTGACCATGGTTGTTTTTCATATTGAGACAATCCTTGTCACAATGCGACGTTGGACCATGCTTAACCATTATTGATTTTCACATGGAGAAAATCTTTGCCACAATGTGACATTAGACCATGGTTAACCATGGTTGATTTTCATATTGAGACAATATTTGTCATAATGTAATGTTGGACCGTGGTTGACCATGATCGACCATGGTTGAGCATGGTTGACCATGATTAATCATGGTTGACTATGATTGAAATTATAAACCCAAGGGAATAATATTAAACCCAAGGTATGTAAACCCTAAGATAAATATTATAAACCCTTAAATAAACATGGCTGACCATGATTGTTTTCATATTGAGGCAATCTTTGTGAGAATGAACGTTGGGCCATGCTCGACTACGGTTGAACCCTTATATTAACAAACCTAAGGAATTGATATTATAAACCAAAGCGAATAATAAACCCAAGGGATTATTACTAAAACACCAATGGATTTTGAACCCAAGGGAATAATATTAAACCCCAAGGGACTAATATTATAAACCCAAGGTATATAAACCCTGAGATAAACACTAAAATAAACTTAGTTGACCATGGTTGATTTTCATATTAAGATAATCCTTATCACAATGAGACATTGGACCATCGTTGACCATGATTTATATTATAAACCCATGGGAATAAAAAACCTAAGGGATTATAAACCCAAGGAAATAATATTACAAACACTAAAATAAACGTGGTTGACTCCGATTGACCATGGTTGATTTTCATATTTAGACAATCTTTGTCATAATGTGACGTCAGACTATGGTTGACCATGATTGATATTATAAATCCAAGGGAATAATAAACCCAAGAGATTAAAACTAAAAACCCAATGGAATAATATTAAAACCAAGGGAATATTATAAACCCTAAAATAAACATGGTTGACCATGGTTGTTTTGCATAATGAGACAATCCTTGTCACAATGTGACGTTTGGACCATGGTTGACAATGCTCGACCATGATTGATTTTCATATTGAGAGGATCTTTGTCACAATGCGATGTTGGACCATGGTTGATTTTCGTATTGAGACAATCTTTGTCACAATGCGACGTTGAACAATGGTTGACCATAATTGATTTTAGAAAACGTGATTGATAATCGTTGATCATGGTTGACCATGATTAGCCATGATTAACCATGGTTGAATATGATGGATATTATAAACCCAAGGGAATAATAAACATAAGGGATTAATACTAAAAACACCTTCATCATTTAGCCCTAATATTGGTAGGGCTACATCTTCGTCATGTTCAACTTCTCACCCCAAACAGGGATAGCACAAGATTTGAACCCAAGACATCGGATTCAGTAAGACTTCATTTCAATAGTGATTACGAATTAAACTACCCTAAATAAAATTTTTAATTTATATTTTTAATTCATATATAATTTTTTATAATTAATAATAATTAAATATATATATATATATAATTAATAATAATTTAAAATATTACTATAATTTTTAAATTAGGATAATAAAGTAAATATTTTGATATTGATTTTACCAATAAATTTAAGTTTTATTTTTATATAATTATAGTAATTGTTTTTAACTGTACATTCCTTTTTATTTGTACAAAACTTGTAATTAACAAAAGAACAAGCTATAATTGTGTGCTAGGTATTTACAACCGTTATTATGACGGTGACTATTGTAGTTTCTTAAAAGGGTTCGTGCTCATTTGAAACTTTTCAGACCGTTGAAAGCCAAGAAGCAGCGACTCGAAGCCGAATCAGAACGAAAAATTAAAAGTATATTAATTTAAATAAATACCATATGGAAAGATAAAAAAAAAATTATAAATGAAAATTAAATAAATGCGAACAGTTTGAGTAGTCGAGTGTTCCATTTTAAATAAAATGGATAAACCGTTCTTTCTCACATATATACGAATTTAATAAAACATTATTTTAAATAATAAAACTGTTTTAAAGTGTGTTTGTTTTGTTTTGTTTTGTGTTTTTTTTTTTCGCTCGTACAAGAAAAGCTTGATATATATTATATTAAAGAAAAATATACATGTGCCGTTATACATTAGATGTTATTTTGGGCAAACAAAATATAGAAACCATGGTTTTTAAGAGACTGTTGTGACTAAGTAGTCAAAGTCTATATACATCATGACAAAACAGATAGCATAATATGCGTGATACAGTTTCAGTAATGACAATGACAAAAAATACATTTTTCAATAGCAATATTTGTGGTATAGATAAGCATTATTTGGTGTTTTATTATTGTCTTGTATCCATATTGATGCAGATTGTTTCCCCGCGGGAGAACCCTGTAGCATCTGAAAGACCTGTAGCATTTAAGTCCAGAAAATCAGCGGGATCGTTCTATCAGTACAATGCAGTGTGGTCAGCAGAGGGATAGAAACTTTTAAAATTACACCATTTAACGAGGAAGCTCAAGAAAGTCCGAGGACACTGTTTTTGCCCAGTGGCCAAACAAACTAGTTCAAAATTACAAAAGAGGAAAATTAAGTTGTTATGCAATACTATCCCAAAAAGTTAATCACAGCTATTCAACCTTTAAAGGATCTATCTGAGTGTTAGTTCGCCCAATATGATGGCATAGGAAGGGTCTGTACATTATGAAACTATATTATGAAATTTATAAGCCTATATAACAAAAATTTACAAAAACACTGTGAAACACATGCATAGAGGAGATTAACCGGGGTTTGGAAGGTCCTCCATATCAAAATTGTTTTGCTCCCATGTGATCTCTAGATACCATTTGTCAATGCGGCCCTGCAAACCTTTTTTTGATAGTCTATCTGCTTCCTTGTTAAGGCACCTTCCAATGTGTTGGATTGTATATCTATCTTGATATTTCCATAAGAGTTCGATTCTTTCCATCCATCCTTGAAGTTTGGGATTGTTGACAGATGCCCTCCCCAAGACTTGATCAATTACGATTAGCGAATCACCATATATGTCTAGAGTGGGATTCTTAAGGAAACTGTTGAACCATAGGAGACCCCAGAGAGCTATTGCTTCTGCTTTTGTGTTTGTACCAACACCACAATTCAAGTACATCATGTATGTCAAGTCAGCATTTATGGCAATCAAAAAGCCACGGGCATAGGTGTTTCCTTGTGCAGCCCCATCAAAAAACCCCACAGGGTAAGTGAATTTAATATAATTCTTCATTTTAGGATCATCTTTAGAGCATATTGGTTGTGCAGAAAAGAAAGAAAGATTCAAGGCGATTTTTTCAATTATTTTAGAGAATTCCACCCTACAGCTCTGGAAGATGCTTCTATTCCTCCACTTCCAGATTTCCCAGAAGAGGAAAAGAGGAATAATATGCCAGGCAGACTTTTGTGTGCTCCACCATTTCAATGAATCTCTAATGCAAGTGTGTTGAATATATGGGAAGCCATATAGGGAAGAAATCTTTTTCCAAACCCGAGTAGTGAGAAGGCAGTGTAAAAAAAATGTGGTCATTGTCTTCTGAATGATTTTTGCATAAGTAGCATATGCCAGGTCCATACCAATTCCTTTTTTGCAATTTCTCCCAAACAAGGTTCTTGTTATGATAAACAAGCCAATTGAAAATAATTTTGATTGGAGCTTTTGTTTTCCGGATGGCATAAAGGGTATGGTTCTCCCCTTTCATGGTGACCTTGTTTGATAATGCCCCGTAGGCGTCTTCTATAATTATGTTATCTAAAAACATTTTGCCTGACCATATGATTCTATCCTGGGTCCCTGATCGGTAGATGCCTAGGTGTTTCATATTTGTGATGGTTTGAAGCCATTCCTCTTCCAAGTGGTCGATTAACCCCAGTTCATAGGCACTTTTCCACATGGGGAGAGCACCCTGCCAGCCATTTATGACTTGGCCCCAAAAAAAGAAACCATGGTCGTTCAGGTGCTGAGTGATATTGTTGGAAATGGAGAAGTTCAGGTCAACACCCAGAATTGGGTCAATGCCAATAAGAATGTTATTTCCAGACTGGAATTTCCATGCCAGGTGCTGAATGAAACATTTCTCAACTTTTAGGAAACTTGACCAGATTGCTGGACCATGTTTTATACCAATTGAACCAAAACGATACCAAAAGAATTTTGCTTTCGCTCCTCCCTTGGTGACTTGAATCAAGGGCCAAGTGATATGAGATCCCAACACGAACCTGCGGTAGAATTTGGCAAGACCTAGAAAGCTGCGGAGCTCTGTTAGAGTGGTTGGAGATGGCCAATTCTGAATGACTTGAATCTTGGGTGGATCCACATGCACCCCCTGTTCGTCAATAATGTATCCCAGACACTGAACCTGGGTCATGCCAAAAGTGCTTTTCTCCAAATTGGAACATAACTTGTGTTGCCGCAGTGTTTGGAGAACCTGTCGGATGTGGTGGAGGTGCTCTTCCCAACTTTGGCTAAAGATCAGGGTGTCATCCAAATATACCACTACAAATGAGTTGGTGAATGGTCGCAAGATGTCATCCATTAGGCTCATGAAGGTTGCAGGAGCATTCGTTAATCCGAAAGGCATAACCAACCATTCGAAAAGGCCCTCCTTGGCTTTGAAGGCAGTCTTCCACACATCAGAGGGTTTGATTGGTACCTGGTGATATCCTGACTTCAAATCGATCTTGCTGAAATATTTCCCCCCCTTTAGTTGGTCCAGGAGGTCATCAATCCGTGGGATCGGGTACCTATTACGGACAGTGATCTTGTTCAGCGCCCGATAGTCAATACAGAGTCTCCAAGTCTTATCCTTCTTATGTACCAACACAATCGGGCTCCCACAGGGTGATGAACTCGGACGGATGTGACCTTTCTGCAACAGCTCCTGAATTTGCCTCTTGATTTCATCGTTCTCCAGAACGGAGCACCGATAGATTGGTCCATTGGGCAGCAGCGCACCTGGGGTCAGATCGATGGAGTGCTTGACCTGACAGTGCAGAGGAACCCCTGTGGGGGAGGTGAAGATGTCCTCATACTCCTCCACGACCTTGTCCATCTGTAGTTGTCGTGCGGAGGGGCCTTGTCTGGAGGTCTTGGCCACCGTCTTCTTCTTTCCTTGAGGGCATATCATCAGGAAAACAAATTTCCCGGTTTTGAAAATGAGCTTACTGCATTTTTTTACAGTAACCAAAGAGATGGTGGTAGGCGGTGCTACCTCCGGTATCCTATACAACTTATTTCCCAAAGTAAAAATAACAACACAGGGCCTTGATTCATACACAGCATGTTGTTTCCATAAATATGGTTGTCCTAATAATACATCACAAACTTCAAGGGGAGTAATGTCACACAATACCTCATCCGTGAAGGGCTTGATGTTGTATGGAAGGCGACACTACTGGCTCACACGAAGATCCTGTCCTTGGTGAAGCCACCCGATGGTGTACGGTTGTGGATGTGTTGTGGTCGGTAAGCCTAGCCGCTTCACGACCTCTACCGAAATGAGGTTCTTTTGGCTCCCGCTGTCGACAATGAACTGTAGCGGGGAGCCCTTTACCCACATCTGGGAGTGGAAGAGACACTCCTCCTCTAGATCTTTGGGTTCCTCCTTCTGGATCTTCGTGGTGGCAACGGTGGCATTGGGCTCTGCATCGATAATCTGCTTCCCTTTGTCATTCCCCTTGTCGGGTTCTGACTTAGAGTCAGAACATGCATCTGATTCTGAAACCTTTAACTCGACCACAAGTGACTGCTTGGCCCGACACTCACTTGTGTTGTGAGTAGAGCTCTTATGGAACTCACACCACTTTCCCGTGTCCTTTTTCGGCTTCATGGCGCTATTCTTTGCTTGCAGCTTTGGCGGGTTGTCTTGGGCCACCCCGCCTTGGCTTTGTCCTTTGTTCTACGGTTTGGGGGCACCTTTCCCTTGCTTCGGATTCGCGGATCCAAAGTCTCGCTTCTTCTATTTAAAATTTTTCACAACCTTGACGGCATATCGGTATGCCATGCCTAGCGAGGGGATGTTCAAGAATTCTATTTCTTCCTAGATGTACTTGTGCAGGCAGCCGCGGTATTTGAGTACCAAATGCTGCTCTAAATCTTTGAAACCCAACTTTGTGCGAAGGGTATGGAAAATATTGGTAAACTCAGGCACGTCTTGGTCCCTTCCCTACTGCAACATGGTCCACTTTATGTATTGATCCTCATAGCTTCCAACATGGTAGTACTTCTCCTTGATGGCATCCCAGAATGAATCCCAAGTGGGTGCGGATGAAAATAGTGAGCCTGTACTTTCATCCTTCTGCTCGCAGTAGGTTTCCCACCAGTCCTTGACGTGGGGGGCTACTTTGAGAAGAGCGAAAATAATTTTTTCCCGACTCGAAAAATCATGAACAGAAAAATAACCCTCTAGCAGATTTAACCATTTATCGATGGTATCTATGTCTATTTGACCCTCAAATATGGGGATTTAAAAATTAACTTGTACCTTAAACGGTGTGGCATTTCCAGAGTAGCTGTTGGAAGCCGATGCATCGCCCTTGGGTAGCCGCTGAAGGATCTGGGCAAAGCTGTCCATCATCGAATTCTTTTGTCGCTTGAGGGCTTCTTCGAGCAAGATTTTGATAGGATCTCCTGCCCCCTCATCTTTCTTTTCACTTGCCATGGGAGGCTGGTCTTGCAAAGGTTCGACAAGTTCAAGCCCTAACTCCTTATATCTCGACTTCGTTGGGGACATGCAAAGAAAAACAGAGAAAAAGTATACCGCTCTAATACCACTGATTCAGATTTAAACATGAACGCAACAAATTACAGAGATAACCATAAACAAAGATATGCAGCGGAAATAATACTTCATTTCATTAATGTAAAATATTGAAATATGCTTACAAACAACAATGGAAATAAACTAGCTAGGGCGATGGTAGCTTATCTCTGAGAAGAGATGTGGCGGCTACATGCCTCTGAACTATGTTACAATGAGGCTCGAAGGCCTATTTATTGTTGAGAAACAATGGAAAACCCTAAACATCCAAAAACCTAACCCTAGAAGATGAAACACCAAATTGTGGGCTCCGTTTGGGTAAATTGGTACATCAACTTCCCGGGGTCATAACTTTGGCACCCGATCTCCGTTTGACGTGTACAATAGCTCGTTAGAAATATCTATCCAAGAACTATAACTTTGGGAAGAGCAACATCGATCCATGGACCCATGTTGCTCCCAGATTTCCCAAAAAACATCGTTTAGGTCCTCAAAACGGCTCCAAAAGTTCAGGACCCGACAACTGCTAAGCTTAAAGAAACAATGGTGGGGGTCCAAGTGGACTTGGCAGGTTGCCACCAATATCCACCTGGATCAGAAGGATTTATGCGATTTGATATATATGTTATAGTAGTTTCTTGTAATCTTAACAGCAACGTAAACCAAGAGGTCCCCCAGGTACATGTTGCATATGTTTTTGTAACACATTTTCTTAAGCTTTATTAAGATTTGTGTGATTTTTGTTCATAATCTTTATGATATATTTGAGAAATGAGCGTGCTCTGTTTTTCTTGTAACCATTTGTTGTAATTTCCTGTAGTGATCATGTAATCACATGGAAGTCCACAAAATTTCTATAGCATATACTCTGTATTGTTGTAGCAATTTTGTTAGATTAATTTCTTTAGTTTGCATCTAGTGTGTTTTTTATTTCACGTCACTAGAATAGTTAGATATATTATGCCTAAAATAACACTTAGGAAATCGAATTAGTTTTCATTTTAGAATAAAAGGTTCGTTATTGTTTTTTATTGAAATTTGCTTATAAAACTCGGAACATTGATTTCATTTATATTCTTTTTCATCACAACCTTAATCAGTGTTGACCAACAATTAATTCAGACAGAGTATCTGGTGAAAGAGTGTGATATATCTTTCTGAGTCTGTAATTTTGTGTCAAGAAGCCATAATTAATTTTAGAAGTCTGAAAATCATTGTAAGTTGAAATCAACTTTGGGATCAACTTGTACTTTCTTTATGCTTGATTTTACACATATTGTGTTTCACTTCGCAGTTTACTTACCTGGATTGAAGAAATAAGTGTTAAATAATTTATCCCTCTTTATGACTTGACAATGAGGGTAGAGGCTTTAGAGATATCTCAAAAGTATAACATTTTTTCTTTTATATTTAATTAAAAAATTGTTATAAAATTAAATTAAGTTGAAATATTTATAAAATATTTTTATTATGAAATGAGCTATGGTTTTTGGGAATGTGGTATTGATAATCTATGGTATTGGCCCTTGGTATTGTGACAAATTCTATTTACAAGTTAATAATATCCATGGTAAAATTTTTATTGTAAGTATTAAGTTACTATGTGCATATTAACTACATTTAAATATGGTTACAAAATCATTATTAGTCCCTCTCTGATGGGGTTGTTATTAGAGGTGAATGGAGGGCAGGGCGGGCCATTAAATCCCCTACCCATGCAACACGTAGTTTAATGAGGCATTTCAAGGAAGTCTCTTGGGGCAGGTGGAAGGCAATTATTTTGGAGAACTCAAGAGGTATAATAACTACATGCGACCATCCAGATTTTTGTTGGTTATGCATGGTAATGGGAGTTAAGGTGGCAGACGAAACAATTTCTTTGAGTGTGCAAGGTGGCCTTCTGTCTTCTCCATCCCTAGTCCTTCAAACTGAAATAAGGAGTGGAATTTCACCTAGTTCGGGAGACACTAGATTTTCCATTGAAGCGATTTAGAGCATAAAAATTTGGTACCTAGGTTCGTGGATGACTGCACGGTCATTGGGTTGGGTCTTTGTTTTTCAAGGGGAGAGAAAACACTTAGGCCAAGAATCTAAAGTGTCATCACTGGAGCTTTCATCAATTCCCAAAGCTTTAGTAAATTTCCTTCTCCAAGTTGTAAGTTTGTCTCAAATTCTCTCCTCTAATGGGTATGCTATTTTTTGTGTAAAGGTAGCAGTGTGGTTCCTAACATTTGCATTTTATTTTGTAGCAAATATCTATGAAATATTGGCGAAGAGAGGGCTAGACCTCTTCTACACATTGTGGTATGAGTTTGTAGTCAAGACTTTTGGTCCAGTTGGTGACCCTTTTGATGGCTTGTCTCGTTTAAGAATTTGTTGCTACTGTGCAAGGGCTACCACTGTTTCTTCAAGCCTTTTTTTGTATAGTGCATTTCGCTCCTGGAGGGGTAGCATTCTGATGGAAAGTTGGGAGGATTAGGCTAATGTTCACTGGGGTTGTCCTTCCCTTGTCAGTTTTTGTAGTTATTTGGTGACCAAAGGGGTGGTGAGTAGGCCTAAATTCATGTTACCTTACGAGCTTTGTGCACAGGTGGTAGTTCTTGTAGTTCTGGAAAGATGGGGGAGGGGGCTGGCAGAGCCCCAAACAATTTCTTTGCATATAACTCACATCGCTATATCTTCATTGGACTTGGAAACACTAGTAAGCCTCAGGGAATTCAGAGGAACTGACACACTGTGTGTTGTGTTTGGTTTGGCGGAGTAAGTTTAATACCTCAGAGGCCATGCAATGCCAATGTGGTCATGCACATAGGGGTGGTAGGCCATGGAGTAGAACACCGAGTAAAGATTTGAGATTTAGGTGAAGAATTGGATCAACAGGTTGTCCATTATCTAGGAAGAATAGAACTTTCCCCCTCTGTTTGATTCCTTGGAAATCCAAATTCAACATGTCACTTTGCTCCTAGAACAACTTGCACGAGATTGGCATGAAGATAATAATGAAATTATTGGTTTTCCGAACAATCTCCAGCATAATCAGTGGCACATGATGGACCGACCGGTAGCTTTGTGTCGTGGCCAAAAAATAATTCATGAGAGGTTGGATCATTTGGAAGGTAAAATGGAACAATTGGAGGGGCATGTTCACGAGGCTTTCCTCCTCCTACGCCACTAAGCAATGCCCCAAATGACCTAGATCTGGGAAACCTCTTAGATTAGGGATGAAAATCAGATGTATTTTGGTTCTTGGGATCTTCTAGTATTTTTGGGCTATCTGCATGTGGTCTCTAAGTTTGATTTTGCTATTGACAATGTGTTTCTGCTATTATCTTCTGGCTAATAAGTCTAGTAGGAATTAGGCCGAAAGTTTTTTGTTTAGCAACTACTCGTGATGTATCTTTGACATGAATTAAAAGAAAGTTTAGATTTACAAAAAAAATCAGTATTAGTCTCTGCCAAGGTAGGAGACTAGAAATCGATTTGCCCAATGACCATTATTAGTTTAGCATTCACCAATATAACTTATAATGTTTACGTGTGATTGTAGCCTCTGAATAATATAATGCCTTGTAGATAGCATAATTTTTAGATATTTGTGTAGTGATTTTTAAATCCAAAATCAAAAACCTTGAAAATAGCTCATACTCATGTCACTAACATATTTACCATTAGTTACTGCACACCATAATTTACACAATTCTTTGTATAAACGTTGAAAAGAAATTGCATGTAAATAAATATAGTTATCATGAGTCACTTCCCAAGATTATTTATGTTTTAGTTGGCACTTCTGTACAAGTAAAATTGTAATGTGTAGACTTACTATTGGCTACTACCCACCAAATTTTATGCAAGTCCTTGTGCCTCAACAATCAATTAAGTTATCCACTTCAAATCTCAATTTATTTATTCTATATATATTTTTCTATTTAAAAAATGTGGAGATACAATCTTTCTTACATTACATCTAACACGTCATATGAACAAGAATCATATGAAGTGCGTTATGGTTTTTTGGCCATATGGTATTGATAAATCATGATCTTGTAAAAAAATTTATTTATAGATTAAAAATCTCTATAATAAAATAGAGATAAATATCCATAAATAAAAATCATGTTCCATATTTTATATATATATATATATAAAACTTATATCTTATTTTTATTTATAATTAATAATAATAACACTAATTTAATCCTCAAAATTAGATTAATTAATCGAGTTCCAACCGTAAAACACCTTGGTGATGAGAGATCACAAGTCAATTCTCTAAAACTGCCCGATATGCCAGATATCTAGGAGTTAGCGATTGTCCTAGATACCCATTTGACGAGGAGTGGCGGGTGGGCACGACCGTTCACTGTTGGACGATCCTCATCTACAGCTGCTGCCTCCACTCCACCAATAATTACCATTCTTCTCCCCCTCACTTGTGAATGCTAAAGCCTCTGCAAAATCCCTTCTTGAATTTGAATTGCGTGTCAATTGGTATTCTTCTTACTCGAATCCGTATTTTTGCTGTTTAATTACGCCATTTCCCGCTCCTGTTGCCATGATTCCACGGGCAATTATCCTTCTTCTTGCTGGAATATGCCCTTGCAACCATCCTGCCCGTGATATCTGTTTCTCTCCCCAGCGAATTCCCTGTCAATTGGCATTCTTATAGTTTGAATACGCTCTTGAAACAATTCTACCTGGTTCTCTCGCTCGCTCGGCAGAGGCCTGTGAAAAAACCCTCTCTCCATTGTGAATTCGCCTTCAATTACTATTTTTCTTGCTGGAGTACGCCCTGGAAACCACTCCACCGTCCCGATTGTGATGTATGGTTTTGTCGCTCGCTCTGCAAAATCTTGCTGCTCTGCTCTGCTCTGATCTCTCTGTCATCGACAAGGACTCCCAATGCCTCTCTAATCCCCTCAACAACGACGTCGTTAAGCAGCTGGCCATCAACGAGCTCATCCCCAAGCCATGGATCTGCCTAGAAATGCGGTAAAAGTAAGTCTTTATCCGCACCCCATTTCTTGCATTCATTTTCAATCGCTGAAAATAGAGGTGAATCGCTGTTGAGGCCCCTGCCTTCCAGGTAAATAAAGAAAAAGAAAATTAGTTTTACCGGTATCGTATTGTAAGACAACAACGCTAATTTAGGGTTTGCAAGTTTCTGATTGGGGCTTTCATTCTGTCCACAAAACATTTCTACGGTCCTGAAGCATTTTGTAGTCATTTCATTTGTGGATTGTAATGGTATTATTGTGCATTGCTCTGCCTCTGCCTTTAAACAGTATTTACCAGGGTTTTGATTCATTATAACTACATCTGTTGCGCACTCATGTCTGTTATTATGTTTTCCTTCCCTCGTGGGGAATTGCTTTCTTACTAGGCTTCTTACATCAGTCCTGGTGTTAAAAGATCAAAGACCTACCAGCTCTCGGGCTGTCATATGTAAAATCTGGATTTTTATATTATCTCAATATGATATATTCAGTTTTTCCTTTCTGAAAAAAAATCTGTTAGCTCTCATACGAGCGATAGTACCAAAAATATTAAAAGGTTAATGGGATAAATTGCTTAATTCAAATCTTATTCTAAATAATAATAAAATAGGTTAGGATAAAATTTCCGAGTTGCAGAATTTGTAAAGCTTAATATTTTAGTTTTATGTAAAGCTTAATATTTTAGTTTTATGTATTTGATTAAGTTTAAAGGATATTAAAATTAAAACTAATGGTTTTTTGCCAAAATTGTGTAGAGATTTTTAAAATTTAAGTTATTTAATTTGTAAAGTTTTATGTATTATAGATTAAAAAACACAATTTTTACTATTTTGAAATTAAATTGTATTAAATTTAAAAAATATGATTTTATGACTTATTTGAGCATCAATTTTATGTGCTTTTTTATTTTGAAGTAAGTTTTAAATTTTTTTTTGATTGATTAAGACCTTGTCTTCATTTCTTTGCATGTAAAGAAACAAGTTAATAATCCAAGATTGATGCACATAGTAGATGTGAAATTTCCCTTCAAAGACTACTAATGTATCATTTCAGAAGGTAATTATTTTAATAATAATTATGCTGATAGGTATGTTTATTTTGGAATAGAGATTTTACAATTTTAATTTAATTATCAACTAGCGAAGCTATATGATTTAAACAGTTGGTAAATGCCTATAAGCGTCAATCCGTAATAAGCATCAAAGCACTTATTTTATAAAACATCCCACCTTACTAAAATTTTGAAAATCCTAAAAATTAACTAAATTATACATGTATACATTTGAAAAAAATATGTAACAAGATTCTTAATTATGGAGATTCACCTCACACCATGGCTTATCAATATCACATGTCCAAAAAAACATAACTCATTTCATATGACACCTATTGATATGATATTTTTTAATTAATTAATTCAATTAAAAGAGTAAAAATTGCATAAGTACTTTGGAACTAAATCTCATTTGTGTATAATATTAAATTTTTATGATTCACTTAATAATAATTGATAATTAAATTAAGATTGCCAAAAACCTATTCCAAAATAAAAATGCCTATCAACATAATTAATTTATTTAATCATTAATAATAATAATAATTGTTATTTTAAACAAAAATTAATTTAGTTAATTTTTTATTTTTAATATTTTAATTTTAACAAATTGAAATACATAATAAAATATTCTGAAACTTATTTGGAATCAGTACCTCTTAACATTTACTATTTAATTTATTTAATTTATATAACTGTACAGTCCTATATTCATAAATCAACATTTAGCTAAAATCAATGTTAAATAAATTAATTTAACAGATAAATATGTCCCTCATGCATCTTTGACTAGAATGTTATACTATGAGTCTCCATGATCTAATATGGAAGAAACAATGTGCTTTCTTCTTTATCAGGAAAGTTACCAAGCATCCTTACTACAATAAGAGTCAAACATTACTTACTCTGTTAATACAGCCATTACATGTGTAATCAAACCTCCAACACCACCTTTCAAAAAGTTGCAAGTAGGCTTCCTATCCATGCATATATGCTCCCAGATTAGAAAATTTTTAAAATTTAAAAAACACTTGTAAATTTTCATATGCTTTAATTCAGCACTGGTTGCATCCATCAAAACCACCTCTTGTTAACTTTATATTCAACACTTGCAACCTCGCACTTTAATGTCAACACGCCTTTCAATGTGATGATAACTCTGAAAAAAAAAGGGGTGGGAGACTGAATTTAAAATAGCCAATTTGCACATGAATAGCGATTTTATATACATAAATAATTTGATGTTGTTGTGGGCATTCCAATTCCAGTTGAAGGGTGGGGGTTGGAAATTCTTTTCAATCCTATTATGCATGCTACTATGGTACTTTAACATTTTAGTTGGGGTTCAAGCACTGATTTGTTGTGGATTGAGTTGTTGAGATTAATGATGAAATGTATTAATAGAGTGATGGTCCAACTGAATTTTAGATTAGGAGTTTGTCTTTAAAGTGTTGTTTCAATTTCTCTAATTGTGTGTGAATTATATATTTCTCATGTAATTGTAATGGTAGAGTGAGTTTTGCAGATTTCTCATGTAATTGTAATGGTAGAGTGAGTTTTGCAGAGGTGTGAGCTGTCCAAATTCAATTCAATTAATTTGATTATCCTGTTTTTAACACGGTATCAGAGTTACAGGGCTGATGACTGCCTATAACCCTGAGTGAAGGAGTTTAGTGAAGGTTGGGAGGAAGATATATGTGCTTGGGAGGCAGATCTGGGAGGCGCAGTTTTTAAGGGCAATTGGGCGCCGAACAGCGCGGGATCCAACGCCATAGTCGCACCGATACAGTCCTGCCTTACGCGTTTTTATTTTCCTTGCCGATGCGGCTCTACTGCAGTTAAAGGGCGTTGTCCTAAAAGGCCCGTTGACCAACAACGTGGCGTCGGTGATTGGCTGCGTAAAGAGATCTGCGTGTGATCTGAGGAGATCTATTGTTGCAGATCGGTGATTGGGTGTGATCAGGGAGTTGAGATCTGCAACTGCGTGAAGTTTGCAGGCCAGTAGTGCTGTAACCCTGGTACTTCATTCTTCTCGTTACCAATTCTGTAGTTGTTGGCCCAAATCAAGGCTGAATTTGATAAGGGGAAAGACCTTGCTGTAACTGCTGCGCTGAGTCTGCCGTGTGAGAAGAGAATGCAAGTTAGATGAGTCGGCTCATTAACTAGATCCACCTGTGGGTATTGGACGGGCGGAGACATTCCAACATTTGTCAGCCTATGTTACCGCTGCTCCCGACATGAACGCAGGCGTCATTCTTATCTCCGACGTCTCTGGATTCGATGCTCCAAATCTTAGGAAGCTCGCTGACAAAGTAGCAGCAGTTGGATACTTTGTGGTTGTTCGTGATTTCTTTTATGGAGATCCATTAGTACTAGGGAGTGGTGAAAATCTTTTTGTGGGGTTTCAATATTGGAAATTTTTAAATTAAGATTTTATTAAAGTTTTTTTAATTAAAAGTTTTTTTAATTTAATTGTTTAATTAAAAAAGGGGGCTTATTATTTGATTAGGGGGAAGAATTTTTTAAAGAAGGAATTTGGAGTGATCTCTTAAAAAAGGATTTATCATTTGCAGTGTTTTTTAAGATCTGGGATTGTTTTTTAAGTTGTTGAGATTGAAGTTTTTTTTTATTCAAGATGAATACCTCAATGAGAATACCAAGTTGGATGGATCCAATTATTTTGGTTGGAAATTTAAGTTGTAGACTTTGCTTGAGGGACACAACGCATGGGTAAATGTGAATAATGATGAGGTGAAGTCAAACATGGTTGCAAGAGGAACAACAACAACAATCCAAAATTGGGATAAGCGGAAGACTAAGGCGAGAATGCTCTTAAAATTGTTAGTCAAAGATTGCATTATTCCCCATATCCGTGATTGCAAGACTGCACTAGAAATCCGGAAGACGTTCAAGGATCTCTATGAGATCAAGAACACTAATCAATTGGTGTTCTTGAAGAGCAAGATTCTCTCTATTAAGATGGAGGAGAATGACTCAGACAATTGTAGCATTTATTTCGCGAATCAAGGAGTTCAAGAACAAGCTGGGTGACATCGGTGACACTGTGTCAGATACAAATTTGGTCACAACTACCATGAATGGTATGACTGACGAGTATCATATGTTCATCACTCGCTTGAATGCAAGAGGAGGAAAGGCGGCTGACTCATAAACCTCAGAGTTCAGATATGGCTTTAATGGCGAAGAAGAAGCCCTTTAGAGGAAAGCCAAATGCAGCACAGAAGAGCAGTGTAACCCCATAGAGAAAGATGCCCCCACCTCAACGTACGTCTTTCAATATCAATGACTCTGCGACCAAATGTTTTTATTGTGGTATAACCAGCTATATAGTCGGATATTGCATGAAGAAGAAGTCTGATGAAGGTCGGAAGAGACACAAACAATATGCAAGTCATTTTGTTGATGAGGAACAGAGTGAGAACCTCAGACTGTTCATATTTGACTCTGCGTTTTCGGCTAATGATGATGAAGCAGATACCTAGTTTGTGGACTCAAGTGCATCCATCCACATGACAGGGAACAGATAGTGGTTTGAAGATTTCAAAGAGACCAGCAGTGGAGCAAACATCTATCTTGGCGATGATAGAGGGTACCAAATCAAAGGTTATGGTAATATTCTTGTTGTTTTGCCTAATGGTAATATTAGACATATTCATAATGTAATATATGTACTCGGGATTAAAAGAAAAAAAAATGATCTCTGTCCCTACGATAACTAATCAGAATCTCAAGGTAGAACTTTATAAATCATATTGTGTTATTAAAGACCTATTGGATCATATGAAGTCTATTGCATCAGATATTCGTGTGGGAGGATTGTACAAGCTAAATGTCAAAAGCGCACCACATCAGACATTGACATCATCTGCCATGACTACAGTGGACTTATGGCATCAAATATTTGGCCATATTAACTTCAATGATCTGTTGCTATTACAGAAAAGAGATATGGTCGAAGGTCTTCCTGTTTTAAAATCTGTCCATATTGATTGTGATGCATGTGCACTTGGAAAGATGCACATAGATGAATTTCCTGTGAATGTTGATAGAAGGAGGAGAGATATACTCGAGATGGTACACACAGATTTATGCGGGCCTATGCAGACAAGGTAATTAGGTGGTGCATACTATTTTTTAATGTTTATTGATGATTGTACTAGATTTACTTTGGTGTATTTCCTTAGGAAGAAGAGTCACACTTTTGAATACTTAAAGGAGTTCAGAAGTATGGTTGAAAAACAAACCAGTAAATGCATCAGGATTCTCTGCTCAGATCAAGGGCGAGAGTACAAGAAAGCTTGTGTCCTCAAATACTGCAAAGATCATGGGATACAACAACAATTTACAGTACCCCACACTCCTCAACAGAACGAGGTTGCAGAGAGGAAGAACAGAACCCTTGTGGAGTGTGCTCACAGTATGTTAAAAGGTAAGAATCTTTCTAATGGGTTTTGGGCTGAAGCAATTAATACTGTAGTATAACTAAAGAATAGGAGTCCAACCAAAAGTTTAGATTTCAAAACTCCTTTTGAAGCTTTATTTAGCTATAAGGTTGCAGTTAAGCATTTGAGATTTTTTGGTTCTAAAGCCTTTGCTCATGTCCGAAAGGAAAATAGAAAGAAACTGGATTCAAAGCCCATCAAATGTGTTTTTGTTGGGTATTGTACAAAATTCAAGGCTTACAAACTGTTTAATCCCTCTACTCATAAAGTTTTTGCGAGCAGAGATGTAGTGTTTCATGAGTAGGTTAATGATGAAAGTCATGAGAGTGCTAATGAAGAGTGACACGTGCCCTTGTTGGTGGAAGAAGGAAGTGATGAATCAGGTGACAACGCTAAACAACAGCAGTAGCAGCAACAGGGAGGGGAACAAGATGATGTAGTTGTCAAGCCAAGTCCACAAAAGGATGATCAGACAAGGTTTGAAGCTACCCCACCACTCAGGAGATCAGATAGGAATGTTTAGTTGCCAGCAAGATATAGGAAAAATGCTTTTATAACTAGTATGATGAATGTTGTTAAACCCTCTAGTTATAAAGAAGCTAGTCAATATAGTGAATGGAGGGCTGCTATGGAAGAGGAATATGAGTCAATCCTCAAAAACAAAACTTGGGGTTTAGTTAAACTACCTGAAGGCAAACAACCCATAGGATGCAAATGGCTGTATAAGCCTAAATTTAAAGCAAATGGGAGCATAGATAAATAAAAATCTACGCTAGTTGCAAAGGGGTATTCGCAGCAAGAAGGCATAGATTATGATGAAACATTTGCCCCTGTAGCTAAACTAAACACAATCATAATGATAATTGCTTTAGCTACCAAACACCATTGGATGATTCACCAGCGAGATGTTAAATCTACTTTTTTAAATGGGGACTTAAAAGAAGAAGTCTACTTAGTGCAACATGAGGGGTTTGTCAAACAGGGTGAAAAACATTTAGTTTGCAGGTTGAAGAAAGTGTTGTATGGACTAAAACAGTCACCCAGGTCATGGTATGACAAAATTGATTCATTTTTCCTGCAGCATGGTTATAAAAGAAGTAAGAATGACTCTAATCTTTATACCGTGTTTAATAATAGGGAATGATTGTTTTGATTTATTTATATGTAGATGATCTAATCATTGCAGGGAATGCTGATAATCTCATTAAAGAAATCAAGGAGCAGATGTCACAATTCTTTGAGATGAAAGACCTTGGAGAGTTACATTAATGTTTGGGTTTAGATGTCTGGAGGGATTCTGGACAAACTTTTCTATCACAGAGTAAGTATGTCAGGGGCTTACCAGAAAAGTTCAGAATGGATCAGTGCAAAGCTGCAGCAGTACCTTTACAACAGAATATAAAACTTCAGAATGATGATGGATCTAAGGAGGCAGATGCGACTTTGTATAAACAACTGGTTGGGAATCTAATCTACTTGACTACAACTAGGCCAGATTTGGCTTATGCAGTGAGTGCATTGAGCCAATTTATGTCAAAGCCACTTGAGAGCCATTGGGTTGCAGCAAAAGGCGTTTTAAGATATCTTTAGGGAACCTTAGATTTTGGTATTGTTTATACTGATTCATATGATGTTAAATTGACAGGTTTTCTAGACTCCAATTGGGCTGGAAATGTAGATGACAAACGATCCATAATAGGCTATGCATTTAACATTGGATCTGAGGTCATTACATGGAGCAGTGAAACACAGAACACAATATCCTTGTCTGCTGCGGAAGCTAAATATTAAGCTATGTGTGCAGCAACATGTGAAGCAATTCGGTTGAGGAGACCTCTCCTTGATGATGGAGAAGAACAGAGGGTTGCAACAGTGATCAAATGCGACAACCAGAGCTCCATCAAACTTCCAAATAATCCAGTATTTCATAAGAACACAAAGCATATCCATACACAATTTCATTTTGTCAGGGAGAAAGTTTAGTCAAAAGAAATCCATATTGAGTATTGTAATAGTTGTGACAATGTTGCTGATATTTTTACCAAACCTCTTGGTAGAATCAAGTTTGAATTGTTTAGGAAAGTGTTAGGCATATGTGTGAATCCATTTCTCCATTAAGGGGGAGTGTTGAGATTAATGATGAAATGTATTAATGGAGTGACGGTTCAACCAACTTTAGATTAGGAGTTTGTCGCTGATTTCTAGGGTGTTGTTTCAATTTCTCTAATTGTATATGAATTATATATTTCTCATATAATTATTGTAATGGTAGAGCTAATTCTGTAGAGACAGAGTCTCTAAGTAGTGTTCCATCCCTGTGAGCTGTCCAAATTTTTAATAATTCTTTTTTTTCTGTCAAAAACCACATGTAAATAAATAGGTTTATTTTAGTTCATAATTTTAATTTAAAAAAAAAATTATAGATTTTATACATTACTATTATTTTAAATTACCATTTATAATTTCATCGTATAACTTTAATGCCACTGCTTTCAGGGTTAATTTCCAATTATTTCCTCAAAGTGCCATAATAAAGGCAGAGATAATTAACATTTACATGCGGGCAAAAACATATTAAATTATTAATATTCCGAAAACTTTGTTTATAATTATCATTATCCTATAATGATATATGAATCTTTAACCATTAAACAAAATTGATTCAGATTATAATTTTTTAATCAATTTAACATATAAATATGTCCCTCGTGCATCTCTGACGGACTAGAATGTAATACTGTGACTCATCTAATATGGAAGAAGCAATGTGCTTTTTCTTTATCAGGAAAGTTACCAAGCATCCTTAGCACAATAAGAGTCAAACATTACTTACTCTGTTAATACAGCCATTACAGGTGTAATCAAACCTCCAACACCACGTTTCAAAAAGTCGCAAGTAGCCTTCCTACCCATGCATATATACGCGCAGAGTAGAAAATTTAGTGGAAATTTTAAAATATTTAAAAAACACTTGTAAATTTTCATATGCTTTAATTTAGTACTAGTTACATCCATCAAAACCACCTCTTGTTAACTTTATATTCAACACTTACAACCTCGCACTATGATGTCAACACGCCTTTCAATGTGGTGATAACTCTCTGGGAAAAAAAATGTGGGAGACTGAATTTTAAAATGGAGTTGTCTATAATGCGACTTTTTGAGATTCCGGTGACGGAATCCGGCGGAAGAAATTGAGATGAAATCATGATTTGTTGCAGTTAAAATGGTTTTTTAACTGCATATTCGGATTCAGCACCTTGAAAAACCCCTGGGACGGTTTCATTGTGCAGAAATTAGCTATCAAACTTGGATTCCAATAAATTACTGCCGGATTTTCACCGGAAAAAATCGCCGGAAATGCTTTCAAAAAGTCGCGTTAAAGACTACTCCTTTTAAAATAGCCAACGTGCACATGAATAAATAATTTGATGTTGTTGTCGGCATTCCAATTCCAGCGAGAATTAATCTGTGGGTATTTGATAGGATCCCCATTCTAATTCCAGTTGAAGGGTGGGGGTTGGAAATTCTTTTCAATCCTGTCATGCCGACTACTATAACCACCGACTTGCGGATCGAGTAGCCGTCATGATGCCCATTTTCAAAGAACAATCCTCCATACCGCGAATTTACATTTACAGCGGTGGCCCTTCCGTCAATTTCTTCACTGTCCCAGGAGGACTTGCGCAAACAGTCATAGCAAATTTTAGGCAACAGCTCTGTTTGTTGTAGCCTTCCATAAATTTTAAAAAATTGTGGTCTACTGCAAAAACATCAGAATAGGCAGAGCGCCATATATAGCACTTTCGGTTAGCCATGAGTATTCTACTTCTCCAGACAGCTAATAATTTAGGATCAGTGGACGTTTATGTTATCCGCCGTTTACAAATCCTTAGTTGGAGCTCCGGGCCAGGGTATTGTTGCTCAATCATGTTCTCATGACTGACTGTGCAAGGAATGTGACTACCTGTGCTCTTTAGACTGTTTTGTGCACATACATTCAGGAACAGGGTAAGCCACGACATCACGCCCTGATTTATCCGTTCTGAATACAGGTTGCCCAAGCGATTCGTCATGCAGATGCCTCACAATGACGTTAAAATCTTCTTCACCCAATGTTTTGTCAAGGAAGTAAGGAAGCATCTGTCTTTTGTTTGGAGTTATGTGCTTTCTGTGGCCCGAGTACGCCCTGTGGCCCTGTTGCACAATCACATGTGAATAAATTTCATGACGCAACTATGGATAGAATATGCAATAGAATTCTAAACATGGAGAATTGAAGAGAGTACCTGAATCGCACGGCCCATGTTTCCTCCGTGTGATGCCATGAAAACATCGCTGTTTAGTGCCACAATGTAATCGATTGCAGCTAGAAGTGATGCTCTGTTGTTCAGAGATTGGAGCTCCCCTGGCAAGGCCAGGCTGTGCTTGTTGTAAAGATTTGGAAAGTGTTTGATCAGAGGCTCCACCGCCTTCTTTCCGCCCAACTGTTCTCCGCCGGCCCAGTATATTCGACTGTTTGTGGGCGCTCCCAGGGCTTTAAGCAGCCTATTACAAAAGGGGGGAAATAATTTGGTGATGGAGAATAATAGAACAGCGAAAACTTTAAATAATATCACG
Organism: Pinus tabuliformis; assembly: GCA_031772625.1. Lineage (NCBI taxonomy): Eukaryota > Viridiplantae > Streptophyta > Pinopsida > Pinales > Pinaceae > Pinus > Pinus tabuliformis. Next base: position 1,284,895,186 of record CM062819.1, read on the forward strand.
CTGAAAGAAGCGAGAACAAAAGAAAAGGGAATCAAAATAACCTGGCGATTTCCATGGCGTTTAAAGGACAGAGACCAGCAAGCTTCCGATCTGTGTAAGTCATGTTGTATCGCGATGTGAGAAGAGCTGGATGGCTTCTCCGCTCCTGTTGGATTATTAGGTCATATTCTGAACCCAAGCCGGGAAGACATCCAGTTCTAACCCAAACATCTTTCTCCAACCGTAAATGCAGAGCTATGTAAGGGCCTGTTTCCCACATCCTCTTCGCAATCCTGTTCCCCAGAGCTTGAATTGGTGCTGCAAATCTTAAGGCGTCGAAGGCGACCTGGAACACAAACAGACGATAAAGTATTAACAGACATTTTCTTGTTTCCAGTGCCTGGGGATTGCGAAGAAAGAGGGCAATTAACAGCAAAATAGACCTTGCAGCGGAGTTTCTGAAGATCGGGAGGAAGATCCTTGGAAAGTCTCGAATCCAATCCTCGAAGAAGCAGAACTCCTTCTTTGTTCAACTGCCATGTGTAGATCCTAGTCAGTTTTCAATTTCATTTGGGAAAATTGTGAACGCACTATGCACTAAGATGAGATTCAATGAATTTGAATAAATTACGTGCTTACCCGCCTGAGGTACCGAGATCGAATCCAGCGGGGGCTAACGTGAAGAGGAGTTATCTTCTCCTCCACGGGCCTCGACATCAAATGAGTGGAAGGCAGCGAAGACACGATTCGGACGTCGCCTTTCAGAGTTTTCTTGAAATGCTCGACGTCGAAGATATCCGAGAATTCACTACATCAAAAAGAAACAGTAAATATCCAGTTTTAGCATAAACGAAGGCGAAGCCATGGCTTGGACCATGTTTATGCAGAATCGAAATTAAAGAATCACCTGTCATCCTCCCAAACAGCATTGACTTGCAGAATGGGAATAACCAGAGCCGCCTGCAGAATTCTGGCAATGACAACCGCGTCGACGATCTGATTGCGCTGCTGATTGAGACCTCCTGAGACGACGACCATCAAATACCTGCGCCTCCCTTTCAAGATGTATGAGGAGGCCTGCCTGTACTCCCTACTGAACTCGACACATGGTTTGTACCCCAAATTATCCGGCTGAGCCCAGAAACCCTTCTCGCCGTCTGTTATATTCGGCGGTAAATCATGCAAAGGTAGCAGAGATGGCGCCGTTTCTGCAAGAAGAGCCGTCGAAGTGGACCGGGCAATATCGGGGTCCGCACGCGCTGGCAAGCTGCAAGGAGAATCCATGATGGTGGCGCCGGTTTTCCAAGTAGCAACGAGTTGAAGTATCGCAACGCAAGCGCAGAACGCCATGAAAGCCACCGGCCAAAAGCTTGAGCTGCGAAGTGCTCGAGGGTGTGCGTATCTAAGACCTTTCCTGGGCCAAATGACATGGCCGTTCACGGAACTTATCATTTCTGCGGGTATCGAAATTAAAGAAACTTTGCTGTGCTTCGCCATCGATAATTACAAATGCTTAAATGCTTAATCCAGAGCTTCCTGCTGAACCAATAATGGCTAATCCGGGGGACTTTTGCAAGAATTGATTGTAGCAGGGCTCCTGGCCGATAATGTGTTGAGAAAGCAATCAGAAATCAATTAGACGGGGTACCGTTTTGCAATTTGGCACCGGAGTAGGCGTGGACCTGATAAAGAAAAAATGATGTCCATCCATACGCGTTTAGGACACACATTGGGATTTCATTCGTAAGGAAGGAAGAAATGGACAGGCATTTGTGCGGGCTCCAGTGAGGAAAAAGTTGGCCACAGCCGCTGTAAGCCGTCAGCAGATTTTCCATGAATCTTCCCAAAACCTTGAGAGCGTGCCTTTTGGGATGTGCCACCTGGATCTCTCTGGTGGTTACCAGGCCCCACGAGCTCCTTCCCTGTGTACCTCTAGGATTGTACCAAAGTCACCTATATTAAGTAGCAAATGGGAAATATTTTCTTAACCTGCGTTACCGTTATAGAGGAGAGTGGAAGGATCCAATGAACTAGTTTCCTGACAAAAGGAAGGAGTCTTTTATCGAGGTGGATGAATTGTTTGGACAGTTAAAAGTGTCTGGAGTTTGAATAAAAAAATTTCAAAAAAATATTGTACAGAGAGTGTTTAAATCATGTTTTTTTTAATGGTGGAAATGGATTCAGGACCATAAAAAACATCTAGGATACTTAAAATTTTGAAGTTTAACAATTATAACTTGGATTTACTAAAATCCTTGCCGGATTTTCTCTAAATGTGACTAGAATTTCCATAACTTACCGAGCAATTCCTCTGCTCCGGCTACTTAGACTACGGTTAAAAGAAAGAACAACACATATTGAGCATGCTATTAGGTATTAATTGGGCGGCCGCTGTATATGTCTATTGTTCCATTTTACCAAATCCAAAACTGAATAATGAACATATACAGCTGCCACTCAATTAATACCCTATAACATGTTATTTATTTTCAACTCAAAAAAAATAACATAACATTTAATTTTCTTTATCTAAAACTAATCAATTTATCATCATTTGACAACAAAATACTACCAACAAACAATCCATCATCCTGTGAGAACAAAATACTACCAACAAATTCTTATTTTTCCATTAAAATATAAACCTATAAACATATATAAGTTATACCATTTTAAATTCAAAATATAAACATAGAATGAATACATTAGTAATAATTCATCATCATTTAACAACAAAATAGTACCAACAAACTCCTACTTTTCCCTAACTTGTGCCAAGTTAGATTTAAAATATAACATATATAAATTATACCATATTAGATTCAAAATATAAACATTACTAGTACAAAATATAAACATATAATGGATAGAGAATGACTATTACTTTGGAAGGAGAAGGGTGAATATACGGTGTGTTATATTTAATTAATTTATTATAAATTAGATTTAATTGCTATATTTAATTTAAAAATTTTATTATAGATTTATAAGCTCATTAAAATCAAAATTAAATATAAGATATAGCTATTATTAATTAGTATAATATTTTCAAGTGTTATGATTTAATTAATATTAAATATATACAACGTAACTATTAAAAAGAGCCTTTAATTATGGTTATGGTTGGTTGACTTTTTTTTTAAAATAAAGATGAGTTTATGGTTTACAAATGAATAGAATGATATTTGACAAAATGATTTTATGGTACAAAGTTGTTTTATTTTAAGGATTTTAATATTGAATAAAGTGTTGATTATATATTATATATTATTTATGAGTCAATTGTTTAGGGGGCGGAGGATTTTTAGTTAATGGAATTATTATTATTGGTCATGTTTTTTTCTTAATCTCAATGTCATTAAAAGAAAAGTGGTTGTGATATTTTAAATTGAGTCTATATTAGAATGAATGGTTATGATATTTTAAAATTGGATTTATAAGAGATTATAGAAAGTATTTTAGAAATTAAAATTATTTTAAGTTGTGTCTTAAAATATTTTTGGAAATTATATTATTATTATTATTATCTAATTTTAAGGTCACGGCCAAGCCATACACCAAATTGGTGTATGAGACCCCCTTGTTTATGGGACAAGGGACCTAGGAAAATGTTGAGAGGGGGGTGAATCAATATTTTATAACCTTTTAAAATTTATTATTAGAGCCAAATTCTTCCTTTTCTTTAACATGATAGGTTGCTTATGCTCATGACTGTTGAACCTCATTATGTCAACCACTTATACAAGTGAAATAAGACAAAACATATCATATTTGCAAACTTTTAATATCATGTTTTGCTTGAGAAATCAACTCCCCCTGAACACATGCTACTATTGATCTTGCAACTCCCCTTGAGCTTATTCACTACTCTTCTCTTTGACCTCCTCACATATAACTATATTTGAGACTTTGAAGGAAGCCTCCTTTGGTTTTGACCCCTCTTTTCCAATCCTCATTTCATATGTTGTGAGAATTCCATGTAGTTCTTCCATTATGAAAGTGTGCAGGCCTTGCATCTCTTCAAGGGTAGAGATCTTGGCATTGAATCTCATGGGTAGAGAACTTAATACTTTCTGAACCACAACTTCTTCATCAAGATTTCCACTAAGGCCTCTAATGGTGTTAGCTATTTCATCAACTTTGAGAAATAATTATGCAATACTTTCATCCTCATTCATCTTTAGACTTTCAAACCTCATTTTTTTGTGTTTCAAGTTTAGCTTTATTTACCTTAGTGTCTCCTTTGTAGTTGTTCTTGAGCTTATCCTAGACCTCCTTAACATATTTACAATGAATTACCTTGACAAGTTCATATTGACTAACACCAAATAGGATTGCATTCCTTACCTTTGCATTATTTGAGTAATCATATGGTCCTCTTAGTATTTTCCTTGTTTTTAACGAATTCTCATGACGTAATTAGTTGCCTCAAAACCCAAGTTGCATGAAGGAGATCCATCAAATATAAGAATCTCTTAATTTTGTTCTAAAACCCTACCTCTCATACTTACAGTGAAATATTGCAATTAACATGGATATATTAGCCCCCGTCATTGAGGCGTATCTTTTTCTAGCCAAATTATGTGGAAGAAGTCTCTTTTATAAGTTTTCTTGTTTTCTATGGAATATGAAAAACACATCAAACAATAGTTTATTGAAGTAGAGGAAATTTCAATTCCTAAAGCATTTCCTATAAAGCTATTAATTCTAGGGAACTTAGTACAAAAAAATATAGGAAGTGTGTGAAATAATCCAAACATTAGCACTTCGAGGAATATCAAAGAGAAAGATGTGCATGGTGTGACTTAGAGGAGACTTGTGAATGGTGTATGGACAATTATCATTTATTAGAAGTAAAATTCTTTCAAGTTCTCGTTGATGACATACTCTTCACATCAATGAGGGTAGTCAAGAGCATGTTATGACCACTTCTTTTCTACTATGGAATCATAATAGTGATTCTCATCAATATTGAAGAATTACAGTCATTTCAAATCATAGCCTCAAAACCCTAGTTACACGAAAGAGATCCATCAAATATAAGTTTCTTTAAATTTTTATTTTAAAGCCTTAGCTTTCAAGCTTATAGTGGATCATTGCAATTAACATGGATATAATAGCCTCCATAATTGAGGGATATCTTTTTCTAAGCAAATTGTTATGAAGAATTTCCTCTTATAAATTTTTTGATTTTGTAATGGAATATGAAGATCATATAAAAAGATGGTTTATCAAAATAGACAAATTTTCAAATCCTAAAGCTTTGGAACCCTAAGTACAAAAAGTACAAAAAAATGTGAGAAGCAATCCAAAGATTAGCACTTTGGAAATATATTAGAGAAATAGAAAAGAGAAGGATAGACATGGTGTGATTTAGAGGAAGCTTGTGATGAATGGTATATGGATGGTTATCATTTATAAGAAGTAAATTACTTTAATATTATATTTGATGACCATACTCCATATGAAGTGAACATCATTGAGGAAAGTCAAGAACATGTTATAGCTACTTTTTTTTTGGGTAGTGTTCATTCCAAATCCACAATCAACTTTTTCGAACTATGTGCATGGTACTTTTCCTATAGATGAATCTTTTTATTTGGATTCACTTGATTATGGTGGGCATTCAAAGCACATTACTTAATTATCTGTCTAACTTAGGTGCCATCAATTAGAAGTTAACATTATCATACTAACATTAGAATATTTGTGTTGATGAATGAGCCGCCTAAATTACTTTAGCATCATGGTATTCGTGGGACCCTAGTTTATCATTGTACATTATTACTATAGTAATTAAGAACAATGCTTCTAGAGGGAAACGGAATGGTGGGGTATTTCTAAAGGGTGTAATAGGCATCTATGTGTCCACTAGAGTTAAGAATATGATATGTGTGGTGTCTATTTAATGTAATATGGACTAGGACCTCTATCATGTTGGTTATTATAATATAAGGTTCAATAGGTATCGTGCATGAATAAATTTAATGTGGCCTCATTAAAAAGGCTCATTAAGTAGTTAGCATTTGGTTATAGTTACAAATTGTTCATCAATTAAAAAAAGAAAAAAGAAAAGATAAAGTCAATCATATATTGTAATTGTAATGAAATTAAATTTAACTCGTTGAGAAATTATCAATTTGAAAAAATAAGTACATATGTTCTTATCCTTTTAATAAAAAGAGCAAGTATAATATTTATCTTAATTTGAGAATTCTAATATTAAATAAAGTGTGATACATTTTGATGACGATGATGATTAACATCCATGTAGACCAAAAATGGTTTATCAGATCTTAAGAAGGTTAAATATTACTTGGATTTTTTTAAAAGTTTATTTCTAAACTTGAAAAGCATTAAGAAAAGTGTTCCAAAATCACACATAGTTACATTGAGTTAAGAGGTCAAGAATGATGGTAATGTGGCAAATATTTTGAACTTTAGATCTAATGAGTATATAATGGACAATATAAGAGGAAGTGTTTTTCGTCTTCAACCATCTTAGTGTCACAAGGTAAGATTCTTTCATCCCAAGAGGTGTTAAGAATTGATGATCAATTTCACTTTGGAGCTCATGAGAATTTATTCATAGTTTAGTAATGTTTGTTTTCTTCTTTACACTAATTAGGATAAATATATACTTTGATTTTTGAGATTTGGATTGCTCACCTCCTTATAATATCTTAATTTCCTTTTTACCTCTAACTCTTTATCATACCACAATTTTTAGAAAAACTTTGAAATAATAATATTTTCAATATTAATATTTATCATCTAATTTTAAAAAATAAATAAAAATAAAATTATAATAAATTAACAAAATATCATATATAAATAAATTATTATTTTATATGTAAAGTCCCACTAGTACAATTGGTTGAGAATAAGCCTTGTCAACAAAGTGACCCAAGATCAAACCTCATAAAATAATTATACCTTGTGCTAGGGAAAAGACATACTAATAAAAAAATTAATACATCAGATGTCATAACACCAATTAATACTATGACTACAAAATCAACTAAAATTACCACCAAATAAATTAAAATAATAAAAAAGACTTCAATGGAGTCTACTAACGAGGCAGAGGAATTGCCGCTAAAAGTAGCTGGAATCTGGGCAAAAAAATTTCAAAAAATCTGGTAGAGAAAGTGTTTGAATCGTGTTTTTTATGGTGGAAATGGATTTCAAAAAATCTGATAGAGACAGTGTTTGAATCGTGTTTTTGATGGAAAATTTCAAAAAATCTGGTAGAGACAGTGTTTGAATCGTGTTTTTGATGGTCGAAATGGATTCAACACCATCAAAAACGTCCAGGACACCTAAAATTTTGAAGTTTAATAATTATAACTTGGATTTACAAAAATCCTTACCTAATTTTCTCTAAATATAACCGGAATTTAGACTAGACGCATTGCAATGGTTTTCAACCTATAAGTTAGTCAATTTTTCATACAATCAATATCTACTCACCAAACCATTTGACTCTGAAAGTTGATAATATCCATTACATCTATCCACCATTCATATTCTCACATATATATATATATATATATATTATACATTGATGGGCAGAGACATCAACTTAATTGTGATGGGATCTAAGACTTTATAACACGTTCTACTTTAATTCTCAAAACAACTTACAAGAGATGCATTTTCCAGATATCGCTTCCTTTATCTTCTCTAATTAGCCTTAGAGAATCTTTTGATAAAAGTTCATGTAACCTTCGAGAAAACTACATGGCTTAATTTAAAAAGGGCAACTGTAAGTTTCTCATTTTTTATTTATGGATTTTTTTTATTAAAAATATGTTTTTAAATTTATAAATAAATTTATCAAAAACTTCAGGGTACTCTAATTCTGCAAATTAAAAAGTTTTTAAAAAATTCTACCACTTTAACTAAAATTAATCAGAAAAAATATTTAGGAAAAAATCATTTTTATTTTTTAATTCATTTCCATCTTTTAATTAGGCTATGTTTTTTAAAAATAGTATTGATTAATGCATTTTGGAAGTCAATTTATTGTGTTTTTAAATAATTATAAAGAAAATTTTAATTTGTTACTTAAAAATCATCATTGTGGGTTTTAATTAATTTTATACTAATTATGTGTTTACATGTTTGCTAAGAGATTATTGTGCCAAGAGGTGCATTCTACATTTCAATATGAGGCCTACCTGTGATTCTGATTGTGCTCAAGTGCGAGTTTTTAAAAAATAAAATAAAAAATTCTTAAAAAAAAAAAAAAAACTATCTGAGCTGTAATAAAACCAACCCATATCCATCTTAACTATGACCGAGAGGGATCAAATCTGTTTTTAGTTTAAACTAGGTTTGCATCTCACGAGATGATATTGATCCCTCTTTGTGCTTGATAGATCTGGATTTAAGATAGATCCATCAGCCGAAAGCGATCAAACATCTTTTCAATTTAAAAGAGGTTTGCATCTCAAGAGATTGGATCCCTCTTAGTGCTTGGTAGATTAGGAGCTAAAATGGATCTAGACTTGTTTAATTATTAATAATTTTAATTAATTTTAAATATAGATATTAATATGAATATGAATATTAAGTTTTTAATTTTATTTTGACCCAATCAAAATGTTAAATAAGACATTACATTACAACATCTCTACCATACTAGGTTGGAGAGAATAAATCCATCTTAATTGTGGATCTACCAAGCTCTTAGAGGAATCAAATCTCTTTTCACTCTAAAAGAGATTTGCATTTGATCCCTCTAGATGCTTGGTAGATATTGAGTTAAATAGGCTATATTCCACACGAATACCATGGGTTATCAATACCTTGGTCATTTTTATTTTATTTTTACAGGGTATATATATATATATATATATATATATACCAATGAGTATTGTTTATATTTACTCCGTGCTCGGATGTGGTAAATACTCAGTAATTTACATTGATGGGATTCATTTTCTATAAATGCAAACTACCAAACTAGGCCCAATTATCAATCAAAATTCCAGAATTAAACAACACTCCTATTATTCTAGACTATTGTATACTCGACAAAACTGCGATAATAGATAGATACATAGAAAACCTGACATTACAAACACAAACTAGACCTCAGGAACAACAGGGTGATTAAGGTTTAAGCCCAAGATTTCTTCTTCAAACAAAGAATTTTGTTTGGCAAGCTGCAATTGGAGGTCCTCAACCATGTTTCTGAGAGCCCCAACCTCATCTTCCAGGTGTGCAATTTTGTTTCTCTTGGCCTTGATTATATTCATATTTTTAGCAACCCAATCCCTCCTTTGTTGAAGAAGCACCTACAAGTCAAATATTTATGCATGTAGTTCTGCATGCTCGTTGGCACACAATTCATAGGCTGGGGGAGAGGAAGAGGTTAAGGGTGAGCACATCTTGGACTTGACCAACTCTTGGGATATATCCCTCGCCACCCCACTCGAGCTCGAATGATGGCAACCCCAGGATCCTGACGCCATTGCAGAGAAAATGTGAAAATTCACACTAAACAATCTCCTAACCGCCGTTCCAATTGCTTGACAAGCTGAGACCAAAAGAACAAATTAATCTAAATGCAAGGACACCCAAGGTTAGGGAGTAAAGTATCCCCAAGCCAGTTCAAGCGCAAAGCCTTGCAAAATGACTTCGACCAACTGAGGTCTACAATGGTCCCCCAAAAGGCGAAAGGGGAGTCAAACTCTAACTAATTTCTTGCCTAGCCTGCTAACCTCCAATTGAATGAATAATTTCAATCTGTCCCCCAACGATATATAGAATAAGCCATGCAGGAGCCTTGTGCAATACAAAGGAGTGGGTTGTGTGCCCCCAGGATCCTATGGTGGCTTCATCATTGCTCTGTAACATGAATTGACCTTCACCCTTGAGCAGTTGAGCAGTACAATTTGGACCAGAGGGATTAAATGCAACTCACTCACAGAGGGGTATCGCATGGGAAGCACTTGAAAACTATAGTGGGAGACCATAATCGGAGAGACGGACAAGAGAGTTCCCACACTTATCAAGTCCTTCATAGCAAAATACGTCACATGGACCGTATTCAAAGCACCTCACGTCAAGGATAATGTAGGAGGGTTCATCATATTGCTCCAGGAGGGGATTCCTAAGAGGAGATCCCAAGGGAATCAAGGAAGGGAGATGGAGAAAAAAGAGGTTGAGAAGGGAATAAATGATGGGGAGGGAAGATTTAATTCTAAGTGCACTTTAATAGAATAAATCCTTGGGGGGGGGAGAATAGTTTGGGAATAATTGCATAATGTGACTTAAGGGATGGGTAGAAAACCGTAGGTTCCATTGACAACAATCTTTCCTTCATTCAAATGACAAGCCTTATTACCTTGTGAATATGCCTCCATGTTTAACGATCTTAAAATATGGTAAAATTGGTGATTAGTAAAGGAAGGAAGAATTCCATGGGCTCATTGAAGCAACTGATTTAACTTGTTGTTCTGGGCAACAGAGTTGGTGCGCAAGTGCTCAATTCCTCTTTGATGGACTAATAGGAGCCCTAGATAAAGGCCATAAGATTCTTCTTGGTTGTTGGATTTCTTTCCCAAGCCCCAGGCATATTTGTCGACAATTATTCTTTGGGATTAGAGGGAATCCCTCCCCTTCTTGCCACCCCTAGGTTTCTTTTTGAGGCTCCAACAAATTGAAGAATCCAGGATTGAGATCTTTGCTTCCATTCAGAAAACTTGTCTAGGGGAAGGCGAAGGGTCCAGACTAGGCAGGGAGAAGGATGAATCTCAAGGATAGAGAGAGGGATGGGCAAGGCCCAAGGCTTGAGCCAGGTTCTAACTTTTGAAACTTAGGTCCATAGGCCACCAGAGAGTCGAATGCAACGATTTGCTTGGCTAAGGAGGAGTCTTGGGCCAACTCAGCCATGAGAGATTGTTTAGCCAGATCTAGAGGGGACTAGACGACTCCGGAGGGGATCTAAGGTGGGGGAGAGGGGTCGACAGAAAGGCGAGAAATGCTAATAACGGGTGGTCGCGATGCAAAAGCACCCCATCCTACAGTAATTCGACCTCTTTATGATTAGATTGTTATTAGAAAAAAAACCAATTGAATTCGTTTTTGTTGAAATACTTTAACACTAGGAAGCATTGGAATAGTATCTTCTATTTTATTTTGACCGATTTAAAATGTTTACATTTTTTTTTGTCAAGTTTTTTGTCATCCTCCAAGCTGGACTTGTGGCTTGAGGAGTTGTGATCCAAGGGTATCTAATCCGTCAAAGTCACCAGGGGATCACACCTAGCCTGGGCCACACCAGCTCTTAGCTGACTTGATTTTTTAGCATGTCTCCTTCCCCTAGCACAAGGCACAACCACTCCCCGTGACGTTTGATCCTGGGTCACCTTGCTAACGAGGCCCATCCTCAACCGGTTGTGCTAGTGAGACTTGACGATTTAAAATGTTTACATTACATTAATCTTTTAATTTGATTTAATTTTTATTTTATTTTTATTTAGAGGACATTACATTACATGGAAATATGTTACAACATCTCTACCACTACCACACTAGACTAGAGAGCAATAAAAAATAATGTCAACCATAATAAAAACACACACACACACACATATATATATATATATATATATATATATATATATATATATATATATATATGAGTAACCCTCCTCTCACTATGTTCTCTCAATTAATTGCTGATATAACGAAAATTAAAAGTAAGCAAGTTTTATAATTTTACTTTCTAGTATGAGGAAGGTGTGTGATGTTTATAATTTTTTATTTAATTGTGCTTTTTTGAAAAAAAATTATGGTTTATTTTCTGATCTAATTTATTTAAAATCTAATAGGATTCACTGAAATCACAAGTTTGACGGGTGAACTCTTAACAATGGAAGTGCCATTAGGTTTTTCAAGGTGTTGAATCCATATATGCAGTCATAAAACCAATTTAAACAACATAACTCAAGATTTGACTACAATTTTTTTCACTAGATTCCAGCTAGAAATATCTCGGAAACTCCAAAAAGTCTTACATAAAAACAACTCCCTTAAATCAATTAGCTGAATATTCACATGATCTAATATATTTCAATATCAATCTTATATGTATGAAAATTACTTTAATATTGACCATAGTAAAATAATTTAATGTCAAAAGAGAAAAAGCAATAGAAAGTAAATAAACAAAAAAAAATTACTTTTTAATAAGAAAGAGATGTGTAATTCATTTAATTTTTAATATATATATATTTTTTTATCAAATATTAATAATTAAAAAAATCTACAGGGTTTCACTCGAGAAGCAGTGTATTGGGGGATATATATTGAGGAAAAATGTCATAATATATTGAGCATATAATAGGGGCAAAGGGTTTTGATATTGGCACATAAAAAAAATGGAGCTGAAAGTTAATGAAAAAATATAAAGGGGTATCAAAAATGTTAATGAAAAAATGGATACATATAATATCTACTGAAAGTAGGGTTTTTTAAATTGGAAAGGTCTATTTGGTTTGTAATGGTAGGGGGTTAAATAATGTGATTTCTAGAGGTTTTTTCTAATATGTAGTCAAATTAAGGGTATTATTTAGTATACCAGTGATATGTCAAAGGTTCATCTAGTGAAGCTCGAGTGAAAAAATCAATGTGAGTGACAAATACAATGTTTCAATATATTAGATAATAATGTGGTATATTTCAAAATATATTAATAACCAAAAAAACATTTTCATTTAATTCTTAATATAAAATTAATATTTGGTAAAATATTAATAATAAAAGAAAAAATTTAATATAAGTGACAAAAAAAATATTTTAATATACTAGATTAGGTAATATTGAGGTATATTTTAAAATAAATTAATTAAAAAAAGGTGTTTATTGGTCTATTTCAATTTGAACTATGTTTATATGATATGTGGTTTTAAAAATTTTAAAAATATGAATATATTATATAAAGTAATTATAAATTTTTTTATGGTTGAAACATTTTTAGTAGTTTTATTATTCCATATTTTGATTCATTTTTAGGTATATTTTTCAATCAATTTTGTTTAAAAATTGGTAAAATTTTAGTGGAATTACAAGGTTAAGTTGTGTAGTTTACACAATCCAAGTGCCAAAGGGGATTTTCAAGGTATTGAATCCATTTATATATTAAAAACATCAATTGAAGAGTTGAATTCATTTATGGATTCAAAAATATGATTTGAATATTGAAAAATTACACATTGTGGTAAGAAATACCAAAAGATAAGAACTACTTAACAATGACTATTTTTTCTCTATTTCAATCCACTACTCATCCACTTCTATGCCATGCAAATAAATCGATCGTAGAAAGAGATCCTCGAGATGTCCTTTCTTTTCAAAATATCTAAAATAAACATTCCTTATATCATTCTATCCATTGTATCTAAGCCAAGTGCTTTGACCACATATTTTTTATTAATATAAATTCTCTAGTTATTGTTTAAAAAAAATGGTAAGTTGACTCATTTGAAAGAGAAAAGCCAAGGACCTTATATTGTGACACCAAATGTTTATATGAAAATAGTATAATAAACTAGAATATGCACAATGTACATAATATGTGAAAGTGGAACACAACTTCAAAAGGATAATAGAGATGAGATATATAATAACTCATTAAACAATATGGGAATCATCACCCAATAACTGAATAAAGTCACTATCCAAATCATACAACCATCACCTGATAATCACTAATTGACCTCTGCACATACTTATTCTCAGTCATTATACATGCGGGTCCTCTACTAGGCTAACCCTTATTACATATAGATTCACACCATTACATACACCTTTAACTCTATATATATCTCCTTTGATGTCATAACATTTACTTTGACAAATACCATTAAAAATGAAAATTTGACATATTATAATTGAATCACAATTTCTTTTATTTTATTTTTATTTTTCCAACTAGGTTGAGCTTAAGCTAAGGCTAGCCACATTTGGTTTTTACCCTCAACCCTTACCCATGAGCTTTGAACCTCAAACCCAAAAGGGACTAAACTCCACCAAAACCAAGTTGTTGGTATTTTGAGTTTGTTTTCTTCCTACATGGGCTCTTTCAAATTTCCTTCACCTAAATTTTTTCCTTTCTTAACTTTTTGCCTCCTTATTTGACTTTTTTTTTTTTTGCCAGCTAGGTTTTTCCTTTATTAAATTTCCTGCCTCTTTGTCATTTGGGTTTTCCCACCAGGGTTAAAAAAAAAACAAAAAACAAAAAACTGTTTCCTCTTTTTTAGAATACCACAAAAATTTACTTCTCTTCTTCACACAAAACCCTAGCAATAAATTTCCACAAAAAAAAAAATCTTCCACAAAAAGAGACTATTTCTAGACTTTTTCTTTTCTTCTTTTAAGAAACCCAACAGTGAATCTTTAAAAAAAATCATCAGAGATATCAAATTAGCAATGAAAAACTCTACTAGGTTTTAAAAAAAATACCACCTTGTTCGCTATGCTTCCTTAGATTTTTGTCTACACCCTTTGACGCCAATAACTTAGGGTTTAATAGTAAATTTCAGTTCTGACACTTTTTTGGCTGCTTCGAATTTCTCACTGGCCAAAAAAAAAATCTGTTGCAACTGCTCCTTTTGTTTGGTGGCTTTCTTTTATGCGTAGCTGCACAAATCTATTGTGGTGATACTAGATGAGTGGCTCCCAAACTGGTGGAATGCTTCTTCTTTGCAGTTGACCCTAAATTTTTTTAAGAAACAAACAATGACTGCTCGACTTCGGATATTCGATATTCTCTTTTACAATTAGCAGTGACTTCTCGACTTTGGCTTCTCCCAACTCAACAAACAAGCAATGGCTTGCTTGAATCTTGTTTCTTGGCATTTTTTCATAGATCAGTGGGCCTGACTTCACCTTTCTACATAGGTGACTCCTCTGCAAGTGCTTTTCTTTCTTTCCTAATTCCAGATGAAATCAAACTATGCGACCCCTCAATTTTAAAAAATTGTTGCAGACTTTTTAGAAAAAGGATTCTTGGCCATAATCGACTCTGTAGGTTTTCATCACACTTATATTTGCTTCACATCCCTCACAGTCTTGCTTTGATACCACTTGTTGGTATTTTGAACCCATTTTCTTCCTACATGGGCTCTTTCAAATTTCCTTCAGCTAGGTTTTTTCCTTTCTTAATTTTTTGCCTCCTTGTTTGATTTTTTTTTTTTTGTAGTTAGGATTTTCCTTTATTAAATTTCTTGCCTCTTTTTCATTTGGGTTTTTTATTAAATGGCCAAAATGACTAATGCCAAGTTTGAGGTGGAGAATTTCACTGGTAAAAACAATTTTACATTGTGGAAATTGAAGGTACAAGATTTGTTGGTGCAACAAGGATTGCATAAAGCATTAGATGGGGTTAGAAACAAACTTATTGGTATGATAGATTTGGATTGGGAAGACTTGGATGTCCGATCTCTCATTACCATCAAGTTGCTCCTGGCGGATGAAGTTCTCTTCAACATTGTTGAAGAAACCTCAGCAACAGGTTTGTGGGGAAAATTGGAAACACTGTATACGATCAAGTCATTAACTAACAAAATCTATTTGAAGAGGCAATTGTACAGCCTCTAGATGAAGGAGGGTACCAAAATTTAAGAATACTTAAAATGTATTTAATACACTTATTTTCCAGTCGTCAGCTATGGATGTTAAATTTGAAGAAGAAGAAAAATCTATTACCTTGTTATGTTCTTTGCCCGAGTCTTCGGATCACTTTGTGACTTCTATTAGTTTGAGAACAACCAAATATTTAGAATTTGATTCCGTTGTGGAAGCTATGTTATCTAAAGAGGTGCAGAGGAAGTCTAACATTGAAACTTCCACACTAGAAATTATTGTAGCTAGCGACCAATCCAAAGAAAAAGAAGAGAAAGCAAGAAGTTCTTCCAGATCAAGGTCAAGAGGACAAAAATATAAAGTCATGTTGGTACTGCAACAAAATAGGGCATCTTAAGAAAGATTGTTGGAAAAGAAAGGAGTATGTTGAAAACCCAAAGAAGGAAGCAAATCAAGTTGAATCAAGTATGACTCATGAAGTTTTATCTCCTAAACCAGGTATGATAGACGAAGCTTTGCCTATTTGCAATGTTTCTTAGCATTATGAAGATTGGTTGTTAGATTATGGCGCTTCTCTTCACATGAGTTCACACATTAATTGGTTCACTTCATATCAAGTTTTGAATTGTAATTTTTTGTTTATGGGTAATAATGTATCTTGTCAAACTATTGGGATGGGAAATGTCCAAATTAAAATGTATGATGATACCATTAGAACATTGACTAATCTTAGACATGTACTTGAGTTGAAAAATAATTTGATTTCTTTAGGAGTATTGGACTTGGACGGTTACAAGTTTACAGGTCAAGGTGGAGTGTTGAGAGTTTCAAAGGGCACTTTGGTTGTTATGAAGGAAAAGAAGATTGGAAACCTTTACAGACTTAAAGAAAGTACTCAGGTTAATGAGGTAGCAATTGTATTTGAGAAGGTAAGAGAATATACTCACCTATGGCATTAGTGAATGGATCACATGACCGAGAAGGGCCTTTAGGTATTGGTGATTTACAAATCACTTCCTAGTTTGAAATCATTGAGTTAAGATTTTTTTGCAAATATTGTGTATATGGAAAACAATGTAGATAGAAATTTAAAGCCGATAGTCGTAATAGTAAAGGAATTTTGGACTATATTCATTCTGATATTTGGGGACCATATTCTATAGTATCTTATGGAGGTGCATCTTACTTCGTAACATTTATTGATGATTACTCTAGGAAATTTTGGGTCTATATGTTAAAAATAAAGGTTGATGTATTTAATGTTCTTCGACAATTTAAACCGATGGTAGAAAGAAAACAGGTAAAGAAATTAAATATTTAAGAACTAATAATGTCGGTGAATTTACTTCCTTAGAATTTGAACAATATTGCAAGGATGAAGGGATTGTTAGACATAAAAATGTTTTCTATACTCCTAAGAAAAATGGTGTTGTTGAACATATGAACTAGACTTTTATGGAAAAAGCCAAAAGCATGATCAACAATGCTAACCTACAGAAGGAGTTGTGGGTAGAAGCAATATCCACTGCTTGTTATTTAGTAAACAGATCACCTTCAATTACTATAAATTGTAAAATTCCTGAAGACGTTTGGTTGGGTTAGTCTTGTGATTATTCATTATTAAGAATTTTTGGTTGTAATGCATATGCTTTTATTCTAAAGAATCAACGTTCTAAGTTAGACCCAAATGCAAAATGTTATGTCTTTGTTAGATATGACGATTTTGTGAAAGGATACAGGTTGTGGGATCCTTCTTCACATAAGATAGTCATTAGTAGAGATGTAAAATTTGATGAATCTTCTCTTCTTAAATTAGATGTTGAAAAAGTTGAACAGGAACAGGTATTGCCGAATCAAGAAATTCAGTTGGAGACTCAACCTTTTTCAGAAAGTCGGAAGGAAGAAGAGACTTCTGAAGAAAAAGGTGAAGAATATGTAAAGGAAACTGTATAAGTTCAGCAACTAGTCACTCTAAGGAGTTTTATAAGGGAAAGAAGAACACCCTAAAGGTATGAAGAATATGCGGAGCCTTATTGTTATTAGGAAGCAATGGATGATACAAATAATGAAAAATGGAAGAAGGTTATGGACGAGGAAATGGACTCCTTAGCCAAGAAAAACAACTTGGCATCTTATAGAACTTCCTAAAGGGAGAAGTGTTGTCAGATGCAAATGGGTATTCAAATTGAAGCGAAATTTTGATGGAAGTATTGAAAGATATAAGGCAAGGCTAGTAGCAAAAGGGTACTCTTAGGTAAAACACATTGACTTTCATGAGAATTTTTCACTAGTCGTCAAACTTGTTTCTATTCGTACTATATTAGCACTAATTTCATTACTTTATATTGAGTTAGAACAGTTAGATATTAAAACAATCTTTCTTCATGGAGATTTGGAAGAAGAGATCTATATGGAGCAACCATAATATTTTTTACAAGGTTGCAACAAAAGATTAGTTTGCAAGCTCAGGGAATCATTATATGGCTTGAGGCAATCTCCCAGGCAGTGGTACAAGAAGTTTGATTCCTTCATGGTGAGCCAGAACTTCACTAGAAGTGAGTATGACCATTATATGTACTTTAAAAGTTTCATTGGCATATTCATTATCTTGGTTTTGTATGCTGACAATATGCTTATTGCAAGAAAAAGTATAGAACAGATCAACAAGTTAAAGGCTTAACTTTCTAGGACATTTGATATGAAGGATCTTGGAGCTACAAAACATATCTTCTACACGAAGATACACAAAATCAAGAAAAATGGAAAGCTTTGGTTATCACAATAGGAGTATGAGGAGAAAATACATGAAAAGTTTGATATGGACAATGTGAAACCTATTATTGTTCCTTTAGCTTTTCATTTTAAGCTTTCTTCGGGGTTGAGTCCTAGAATTGATGAAGAAAAGAAGTATATGTCTTGTGTACCATATGCAAATGTGATAGGAAATTTGATGTATGTGATAGTATCTACAAGACTTGATATTTCACATGCAGTTGGAGTTGTCAACACGTTCATGGAAAATCCAGGAGAAGAACATTGGTGAGCATTGAAATGGGTGCTTCGGTACTTGAGAGGCACAAGTGACCATTGTATCATCTTTAATGGTAGTGGAGATTCAATCTGCGAATATGTGGATGTTGATTATACATGATATGTCTTTACTCTTGCAAGTGGAGCAATTAGTTGGATGTCAAAGCTGCAAGAAACCATTGCTTTGTCCACTACTGAAGTAGAGTATATAGTTGCTTCAGATGTCTGTAAAGAGGCAATTTGGTTGGAAGGTCTACTTGATGAGCTTGGAAAGGCACGAGATAAAGTGAATTTATGTTGTGATAGTCAGAGTGTTATTCATTTGGCTACAAATCTGACTTATCACAACAGGACTAAGCACATTGATGTTAGATCCCATTTTGTAAGACATGTGATCGATGGCGGCAAATTCTCTCTCAAGAAGGTCCACACATAGGAGAATTGTGTAGAGATGTTCACGAAACTAGTATTGGTAGACAAGTTGTGGTGGTGTTTGGCTTCTCTTGGCTTGCAGAAAAGATGATGAATGGGCATGGGAAAGGGATTAGGAAATTGTTGTCAAGGTGGAAATTGTTAAGAATGACAACAATTAAATGATTGTTAAAATATAATTATCTTAGTAAATATGGGTTAACCATTCAGAGAATTGCGTAACCATAGGGAGTTATGTAACAGAGTCTTCGTATTAAAAATGATGTTGCCCAAGAGGCTTGATGTAATGGTTGGAGAGTCATTTTTGGACCTTGAGTAATAAGAATTCCAATCCCTTGCATCGTGGAGGTTTCCTTAACGCACTGTAAGAATTTTACCACGTAAATTCCTCGTGTTTTCTTGTGTAATTCAGTTTCTTGTTATATGCATTTTATTTCTTACTTGTGCAATTAACTAACTCAAAATACCAACACAAGTAGTCTACACCTCATAAGTAAGAGAATCACAATCTCTTTATACAAACATGATAAATCATGCATATTTTAAAATGAAAAAAAAAATCATTAATTTTCGTGAATTAATTCTTCCTCTTGTTTGAGGATTTAAAAGACTTGTCTTCTTGCCATTATTATTGAAATCATAAAAAAATGATATCTAAATAAGAATTAATTATACCTTCAATAATCTATATATCTTTATTACATGGTTTTTTTCTAAATTAATTGTTGTTATTCTCATTATATCATAGCTTTTACGATTATTCAAATTTGAATAATCACATAAAATAAAATAAAACAAAATCCCATAATGGCTTAATATTTATCGTACTAAAATAAAGACGCATGGTCTAAATGAACAACCAATTTATTTCACCTTTTTTCATAACTATTATTTGATGATCTTATTTTTTTTCCCATGGAAAAAGTCGTAATTTCTATTGATATAAAGAAATTACATTTTGTAGATGCCAGGTGCATATGCATTTGGAGGCAGAGATGCCTAACGAGTTCATAAACTTTTGTCCAAAAAGAAAGACTGATATGTCTCCACGCAGGGAGTCTGTTAACTACTATACTATGATTATGCTTACTTGCTGACTAGAGAAAGCAGGTTCAAAATTATATCCGGCTCTTCGCAGAGAGCATAAGTACTTTAAATATCCAAAAATAGTTTGTAAACAAGTACCAAAAAAGTTAAATATGTACAGTAAATACAAGGATTGTCTGAATAAGTATGGGCCTTATAGCCCATTGTCTGTTGGATCATCAAAAGGTCTGTGATAATGCTGGTAGTATGTCCCATCTATCTCTTCCTGAATCAACCAGTCGTTTCCTTGTCTATGCGCTGCCTCTTTGGATAGGTGATCTGCCCCTGTATTTTGCTCCCTGTAAATGTGTCGACAGACAAAGGAGTCAAAAGATGTAATCAATCTTTTAGCTTCTTCTAAAATATGCCTCAGTGAAAAAGCATTGCACTGTGATGCATCATTCAACCAATTGCAAACAATTTTAGAGTCACCAAATAGTTGTAGGTGTCTGCAATTTTTTTGCAATGCAAAATGGATAATATGTTTTGTTGTGCATAGTTCAGCAAAGTTATTAGTTCCCCTGCCTAGATTGATTTGGATCTTGAAGCTATGATTTTCATTAAGATGAAGGATGGCACCGCCCCCACATCCCTCCTCCTGCGCAGAGCCATCAAAGTATGCCCAGGGCTTAGATTTGTCAATGATTTCAGGTATGATGGTGCGTGGAGGGGTGCTGGTATCCTCTGCTGGAAGCATGTCAAAGTCAGCAATGGTATGGAGCAAGATGGCTGGCCAATGGGGGGATCTGTGGTTGAATATAGACTGGTTGCGGGCAATCCATAGTGCCCAACAGACAAGAAGAGGCATGTTTTTGGTTTTTCCATTATGATTTTGACACCATATATTCCAGGCATCCATTATATTGTGCCCATGCTAGTTTTTTAAAGAAGGGTAGTGTGCAATGATGGAGTTCCAGTATTCCCTTGCTGTGGGGCAGTTTAGAAAAAGGTGTTTTGTGCTTTCTTCTTCATTACGACACAGATGGCACCAGAATGAGCCATGAAACGATCTTTTCATCAGATTATTCCCTGTAGGAATCTTGTCAAAAAGGATGTTCCACATCAGCAATCGTGAGCGGGGGGCTGCCTTGAGCTTCCAGAGTAATTTCCAAGTTGGTAAAATGATCTGAGGCCTGTGGGGCTCCATTAGCCTAATGTAACCCTGTTTTGGAGACTATACACCATGTTTGGCAAAAGCCCATATTATCTCATCTGGTTCGTCAGTGAGACAGATATGTGCCTAGGTAAGGGCATCTGTATAGTCCTGCCATTCCTGCTGCCATTGAACCGGGATGCCCAATTCACGAGCCGATGTCCATGCCTGGTGAAGAAAAGAGGAGTTGTTATTGTCACCAATGTGCTTGATGTGAGTGATACCCCTGCTATGTAGATACCTTATTAAGTCTGCAGATAGTCTATGTGCGTTGCCACAGCCTACCCACGGATCCAAACCGATACGAACAGCATTGCCCTCCTTGATACGCCACGTAATGCCTTCGCGCAAGAGGGGAAGTGTACAGATGACCGCTTTCCAGATATTGGATATGTTATTTCTCGTTCCATGCTGCTGTCTGAACCAGTCCATCAGATTCATAGGCCAGATATACTTCACATGTGCAACTCGGGACCAGAGATTGTTAGTGGTAATAAGCTGCCAGCCGAGCTTAGCCACCAATGCTTTGGAAAATAGATCGAGCCTCTTGATGCCCCATCCACCCCATCTCTTGGGTTTTGCAATAGTGTCCCATTTGACCCAGGTGAAAAGCTTGCCCGGTTGATTACCCTTCCATAAGAATCTGCAGCAAATACTTTGTAACCTGTTCAAAATACCTTTTGGTATCTAGGCCAGGGTCATCCAGTAGACTGGAGTGGCTTCAATCACAGCTTTGATGAGGACCAGTCTGCTTGCCCGAGAAAGATATTTATGGTACCATACCTGAAGTCTCTTTTCAACTTTCGCAATGAGCCATGTCTAGTACGCTATCCTGTATCCACGAGGCTTTAATCTAAATCCCAGATATTTTATACCCTCTACCAGACTCAGAGATGTAAAAGGAAAGCGTTGTGATGTGTATGTGATCTCATGTTGTGTGCAACCAACAGTAGTAATTGTAGATTTACTATCATTTATAACCATCCCTGTGGCTTGTTGAAAAATATTGAAGATGTTCTGGAGGGTCGAGGTATCCCCAATACTGCCATTTAAAAAAATGAGGATGTCATCAACAAACAATAAATGAGTGAGGAAAAAATTCTCAGCTATTTTGATGCCTGACAGTTGATTTCTATCGTGAGCAGATGTAATAGTCCTACTTAATCCTTCCATGATAAGTAAGAAAAGTAAGGGCGAGAGTGGACATCCCTGCCTGAGTCCTCTCTTCGAATTGAAAAAAGATGTAGCTTCCCCATTAAGTAGCACACTGTAAGATACATTTGTTATACAACACATTATCCATTTGATATATGCAAAGGGAAATCCTAGGTGGGTCAGCAACAGTCTGATATAGAGCCAATTTGCTCTATCGAAGGCCTTTGAGAGGTCCACCTTAAGTATCATACCTTTCTGCTTTTTAATTTGCATAGTGTGGAGGAGTTCCTACGCTGTAGCAATTGCTTCATGAATCTGTCTGTGGTGAAGGAAGGTGAACTGTTCAGAAGATATGTGTCGAGAGAGGATAGGCTTCAGACGATTAACGATGATCTTGGCAATAATCTTGTATAGACAATTACAGAGGGAGATGGGCCGAAAATCATTATATGAGACATGATTGTCTGCTTTTGGTATAAGGGCTATGATAGTGGATTTGATGGCCGGGGATATTCTGCCACTCCTTCTGCAATTCTCCACAATCTTGAGAAGGTCATCCCCAAGGATTTCAAAGAAAGCTATGTAAAACTCAATGGTCCACCCATCTGGACCAGGGCTCTTGTCTTTTTTAAACCATTTTAAAGTTGCCTCCAGCTCTTCCTTTGATACTTCCATCAGCAGATCCTCCGTGTCTTCCTGTTGTACAAATCTGGGGAAATGTTCAGCCACCCGCATGATCTCCATGATGTTCACAGCTCTAGGGGCCTTATATATGCTCCTGAAATGTTCAATAGCTAATCTAGCCAGATCCCTCTGAGATGATACTAAGTGACCTTGATCATCGCGCAATTCCCAAATAGTGTTGATGGCTTTGCGACTGTTGGCAAATTTATGAAAGAACTTTGTGTTATCATCTCCTTCGGTGAGCCATATTGCCCTACTCCTGAGCCTCCAACTTTCTTCCCTTTCCTTCAGAATTTGTGATCTCTTCATAATGTGGGAGGTGTAGAGTTCTTTGCTCTCAGGTGTAGGGAAGGTGCCATTAGATGTGTCCTCATGTGCAACAATGGCCCTCTCTGCCTCCCTCAGAGAGTTGTCATCATTCATACGCTTCTGGTGAGCCCAAATTTTAGAGATCCTCTTTAGTTCAGTTAATTTCCTAATAAAGCCATCAGTATGATCCTCTCCGTCCAGAATAGGGTTGGTCTGCCAATAGGTAGTAACCATCTGAATGTACGAAGGGTCTTTTAGCCAAGAGGCATTAAATTTGAAGGGGCTCCTGATCTTCTGATTTGCATTGGCCATTTCCAAAAATATTGGTCGATGATTTGAGATTCCACCAGTTCCAACCCATTGACGAATGCGAGGAAGTCTACTTAGTAAAGCTTCCTTGATGAGGAATCTGTCAAGTCTTCTGGCCAGACTGTGGTCACCACTGCGATTATTAGTCCAAGTAAACTGAATCCTGGCCGAAGGAATATCCACCCACTGATGTTCCTCAAGTAGGTTTGAGATAGTATCTGTTAAGCAGTCTACCTAGGCCGAGTGTCCCCAAGATTCGCTAAAGCCCAACGAAAAGTTTAAGTCCCCTCCTAGAATGATGTTGTCTGCCTGAAGGAGGTCAGAGTCCAGTAAGGATCTCCAAAAGTTTGCCTTGTCCGCGCAAGGACCATAAACATTCATAATGCGGATTTCCATCTCAATAGGGTGGGCAAAAATATCCAAGCCAATGAAGCCTCTGCCTCCCCAAATATTCCTGATCTCCAAAGCTTTGTTATTTATCCCAATAGCAGAACCCCCAGATCTCCCAGACGCATCCAAAGCGTGGAAGGTCCAATTAGGCAGCCAGGAATTTAGTGTGTGGATTAGAGGTTCGGCTAAACAGAGCATTTCTTGTGGAAAAACAATGGCCGACTGAGACGAGGTGAGCAGTCTTCTAAGCGCTAGTTTTTTGGGCATGCTAGCAAACCCTCTGCAGTTGAATGATAGGATTTTCATGAAGGATGAGTCTGCGGGCCATTCCTAGCTCTAAGGGCCCTATAAATGGTTTGTTGTCGCCCGAGGGCAACTTCTTCACCCGCAGTGTGTCTGGCTTTTGTGAGTCGAGAGGGTCGGCCTCTTGAGTTCTTATGGGAAACAGGGGTAGCCTCAGGGTCCAGACCGAAAGCATCGAAGCTTCTTTCCTTCGATCTAGAACGGAGTGAGTACTGGGGGGAAACGGAGGGGGAGGAGATGGAGTGGGAAGGGAGGGAGGAAGATGACAGGGATGGAATGTAGGGGGAAGTGGCGGGAGAGGGGAGAGGGAGGGAGCAGATGAGGGAGGAGGGAGGGGCAAGGCCCTGGGAGTTAAGTATACCCACGGAGGCCATGAGCGCTGATAGGGGGGAGATGTGCAAATGATAGAATGAGATGCAATAACATCAGATATGCTAGACACAGGAGGAATGAGAGAGGAGGATGAAAGTAACATACCCGACATTGAGTTGTCTTCCTGATCAAGTGCAGAGCTTTCTTGTGGAGGAGGCGCTGGAGGGTTTGTATCTGAGGTACCCTTGACCGTGTCCTCTTTATCAGGAGTGCCTTGGGACTCCCCTGCATCCTTGACGCGCTCCTCATGATTATTATCTATATTTTGCCGAGAGGGATTACTCATAGGATGTTCGGTCTCCAAGCCCTGTGCATTATCCTTGATTTTCTGAAGGAGAGGACAATCCTTGTATAGATGCCCCACTTTGTGGCATCTGCGACAGCGATACGGAATCCCTTCATAGTCAATGATCTGTTTGCGAGATGTGTCCCTCCATTGAATAGTAATGAATTCTTGTAATCTGCCCCTGGTGTCCAAATTGATGAGAATCCGTGCATAAGCCATCATGCCTGTGAGTTGATAGGATTTATCATAGTCCATGTAGGTGCCTATCACATTGCCAATCCGTCAGAAGATGTCTTCAGACCAGTATTGCAGGGGAAGGCCTGGGAGTCAAATCCAAACAGGTCCAATGCCCATCTACTCAATCTCAGGGTCAAAGAGGGGCGTCCATCGCTTAAGGAGCACCGGGGCGTGCTCGAAATGCTAGTAAGAGGACAAAACCCAATTGGTGTGGTCGGC
This sequence comes from Pinus tabuliformis, assembly GCA_031772625.1. Lineage (NCBI taxonomy): Eukaryota > Viridiplantae > Streptophyta > Pinopsida > Pinales > Pinaceae > Pinus > Pinus tabuliformis. The sequence goes on from CM062819.1 coordinate 1,284,920,730, forward strand.
ACGAGCGAATCTCAAAGCGAACCATCCCCTCACGAAAGTTTGCACGAAGGGGATGTCCACCAGATGGTGACCCCAAACCTCAGTTGCCCATGTCTTCAAGCGGGCGGCCGAGTAATTCCGACCTCTGATGCGCCCAACCAGTAGCCTGTCAGCGAAGTCCATGGTCTCTCCCCACTGAATGTCCTCTTCTAATCCAAGAAAGATATCATCCGCCTTAGATTTGAAACACTTGTACTTCTTCTTAGTTCCCAGAGGAGGAGGCTGGTTATGAGACCGGTTCAGAGGAGGAGCTGAAAAAACCAGGGGGGAGGGTAAGGGTTAGATGAGGAAGGGATGGTAGAGCCCACCGAGACAGGGAGGGAACGACGAGCGGTGGTACTGCAGTGAAGCTGCCAGACAGAGGAGCGAAGGAGACTTGCGGGGTGAAACTGGCCGAAGCTAGGGGAATCGAAGGGGGAAGAAATGGCTGGGTAAGTGCTCCAGAGGCTGGGATGTCCAAACTAGGGTTAGGGTTCAGATAGCTGGAAATGAAACCAAGGGTTGCCGGGGGGGGGGTAGAAAGCGATGGCCAGGTAGGAGGGTCATCTGGGAGGACCACAGGATGTAACCATGACGGTTCCGCGAAGGAGTAAGAAGGGTTATTCTCGGTGAGGCCAGAGCTGTACATACCTTCTGATGTGGAGAAAGAGGAGCGCCAGATGGAGACCCCCTCCAACGGGTCTTCTGAGTAATCAGCGGCTTCTAGATCTTCCATGACGCTAGCTGCTTCTTGGAACGGCGGACACCTCGGATAGCAGGCAAAACCGAAGAGTAAAACAGTGCACAGGGAACGGACCATTTGCAGCAGGTAATATAAACCATCGGCGGGTTGTCAACCGGGAGATAGCGACACAGCATAACCCTCCCAATATCCCGGCAGGTCAACCAGCTCGCAGTGTGGTGAAAGGTGATGAACGGGGCGCGGTAGTAAACGGCGGAGATGCAGGTTAACGGTAGCCTGGCATGGTTACTGCTACCTGCAGAGAACCTGAAACCCTAACCCAAATCCTCGCGATCCATCCTCCGCAAAATCATTTGATGATCTTATTAAAACCTTATTAGCTAGAATTTTGTAAATTAAATATTTATCAAGACTCAGGGTAACCAATTCATTTCGGGTTCTCTTATATATATATATATCTATATAAGTTTAAGTGAAATATGTTAGGTTCAAATTCTATCTCTGCAATCTCATTAGGGAATACTCGCTAAAGGATGATGTTTTATTTCCATTAAAAAAATTAAACATTAAAAAATAATTTTTTTTTGGCTTAAGCAAGAGACGGTCTTTCTATTAGCTTAGATAAAAAATTATTTTACACATGTTACAACAAACGCCCAGAGGCACAAACTCCTACAAAGGGGAGTGAGAATACCCTAAGTGCCCGAAAAAAAACCTAAAAAAAAATCAGACCAAGACAAGATCAAGATTGTACAAAACCGACCGAAGAGCTATCATCTAACAATCCAACTGTTAAGAATCAACCCACACAGGGGTGCAGTTCTCAAAAAAAAAAAACCTAAAGTTTCCCGATCAAC